>OZ022258.1:47128293-47728293 GCA_963978905.1 Trichostrongylus colubriformis
TCACACATTCCCTGAAAGTGAAGTAAGATTGTTGTTGGTGACGGTTTTCATCTAGTTTTTCACGCTTATTTAAACGGCCTCTAAGCGCATCATTTAGTAGTCTGTCGTGAATTGCTAATAGTTTTTCAAGGATCTCTAATCAACACGTTTCTCTGATAAAATTGACTTTGCTGATGCGCTGCAATCTTGACATCTGATGCGAATTGAAGAAAACAGATAAAACGTGAAGAGCTGCACAGATTTCGGTTTGTAATGAGCAAGGTTTGCAACATGCTATTATATGTGAATAAGTTGGGAGACGAATCAGTTACTTCCGGAAAACGGTGAAGGACGTTTTTAGCTAGTTCCTGGAGTTTTTTTTTTTGTACAAACGGAAGTAACTGATTCGTCTCTTCTCCCAACTTATTCACATATAATAGCATGTTGCAAACCTTGCTCATTACAACCGAAATCTGTGCAGCTCTTCACGTTTATCTGTTTTCTTCAATTCGCATCAGATGTCAAGATTGCAGCGCATCAGCAAAGTCAATTTTATCAGAGAAACGTGTTGATTAGAGATCCTTGAAAACTATTAGCAATTCACGACAGACTACTAAATGATGCGCTTAGAGGCCGTTTAAATAAGCGTGAAAACTAGATGAAACCGTCACCAACAACAATCTTACTTCACTTTCAGGGAATGTGTGCGGGGCCTGTCGTAAAACATACGATCTGGCAGCGCCGCACCTATGTATTCGCACACCGTAGCAATTGCTTTGTCCACATTTGAGCCTAGGCAACGGTCTTAGGACCCAATCACAAACCGCGCCTCTAGCTCGCACATGTCGCTTTAGTATAGAAAGTTTCAACGACTGCCACACTGTCTTTGCTGTCTGGTTTCGTGTTATTTCCAGTACTGTGACTGTCCTCCTCTTGATCAGTTGTTAAAAAAATGAACGGTATTTCAGGGCTATGCATTGGTCAAAGGTCATACTTCTTCTAGCGCTTCTGTGCTTAGCTTTCAGCGAAGCTGCCAAGGCTGCTAAAAAGGTACGCATTTGAACTACTTATTTTGAAAATTCTCAGTCATCCAACCGACAGTGCTACACCCATGTTGGGAGAGAAGAGATGTGCGACTCATTGAAAGGTGAATATAGACACGTTATGACATTTCTACTATACTGATAAGGTACCGTAAATGCCACCCATCATGTGCGACCCTGTAGAACTGATACTGTCCTTCAACATTCAGCAATGTCCCATCCCCTTCGATGTAGCCCACACATAGCTTTTTGTCAGTATGACCGTGTTGTTGCTTGTTGCGCCAAAAAAAAAAACGGTAAAATTTTCATGAATTATCCCATGAGTAGTGATTTTTTGGAGAGCGTACACCGCAAACCTCACTTCCAAGTGCTGAGATGGTGCTATCGCAGTTACTGGGCATCCGACTGAAAACCCTATTTTTCAAGATTAAAAGAGCTTGCCGCTTTCCGCTCCATCAAGGCTTAGGCAAAAGGATACGCTCGAATGTGCAGATGGACCTTTTGAAATCTCGCACAAGTGTTTAGTCGTGCAGCTTTATAAGATGCCTCCCACCCATCACGGCAATAGCACCGTTAAGGCCTGCTTTACACCCATGCGCGTTGGACTAGAACAGGAATTGTCTCATTCATGGAAGATTCAAGTGACTTATATTCGTCCCTCAGAAGCAAGTTTGCCTGGCAATGTAGCCGGCTGTAGTAGCCTGGGACACTATTCGTCATCGGATTTACAATTATAACAATATCCGACTTATCTGATATTCATGTTAACAGGACACGAAGGACGTCGGTACCCACAAAGCGTCTAAAAAATCTGCTTCATCAAAGGTTCACACCAAATCCAAGAAAACTAAAAGCAGCAAATCGAAAGTGAAGCATCATAAGAAGAAGTCTTGCAAAAATTGTTGAAATGCCCTCTCCTAATAAATACAGTCTGATTAGCAATGTCGAAAACAAAAAGTAAATTGCAACACAAGTTTGTAGTTTTCTTAACCTTCTGTTAACAAGAGCACCTACATGGCCAGAGGGCACAGCGCAAGTTCCTTTAAAACCACCGTTGTAGATGAGATCGATACACCGTAACAGCAATAGATCGAAGAAAACTTTCTTGACGAGAAATGAGGAATCAAATCTCTGCAGGCTCACTGTCTGGGGCGTGTCCAGCTAAAGTTCTTTTACTGGGGTATTTCCACCTTCCATCTGAATCCTCCGAATCCTCAAGAGAAGTGGTCAAGGGAAAAAAGTTTTTCATTACTTTAATGAATAATTCATTTTTTACTACGGATCACAAAGTTTCAGGCGAAAAGGGCAAAAAAGATGCATTTCACAATTTGCATAATATGTTCCCGGCGGATGCACCACATATAGCTCTCGGTCAGTGGGACTACTTGCCGTGCCTCGCGGATTTCATCCTTGTACAGTACACTACACGAAAGCGCAATCGTTTACCTCAAACTTGCGTAATTAAACAAAGCAAAGAAAGCGTAATAGGAAAACTGCCGCACAAGCGTTCAAACTATTGGAAGAATTTGTGAGCGAACCTAAAGACTAACATATCTTAAGAGTGAAAACTACACTAGCGCAAAATAAATGAGGGCGCATTCAGATGAGTCAATGTGCTTTTGTATAAATACGCACTTCGCAGCTGTGGGTTATTCCGTCCATCAAGGCAAAAAGTCGGTCAGCTGCAGCAAGTAAAATGAGAAGCATATCTACGAGGGTTCAAAACGAAAAATGAAATCAAAATGAAAAAAACTCTTCTAACAGCGATTCAACACACATTTGATGCATATGCTGACCCATCGACTGAGGTTGTCTTCGAGCTGACCGCAGCTTCTCCATTTCGCTCGCCTTGCGACTTGCATCCATCGTGACAGACCGCAATCCTTCAATTATGTTGAAAGTTTCGGCCTATCTTGTGCACGGTCTTCCCAGTGGCATTGTGTTGTCTCAAAGAATCCATTCAATTACTCACAAGCTCCATTGATCGTCTTTCCGTCTGAGTCAGTGACCGGCTTGATGGTTCTTCAGTCTTCTTGTATACTGCTACGGTCTTGCAATCGCGACTTCTCCCTTTGCACGAATAGTTGACTGTACTGCTCAGGATACCGCTAACATGCCAGGCGGCGACTCCTAAAGGAATCGTCCACGGAAAATGAGTTTTGTATTACCCAAATGTTTATGTTGTATTTGCCCAATGTGGGCCTCATACAAAATTTCACGCGAAAAATGGTGAATCTCGCTGAGATACAGCACCACAAAGTACGTCCGGGTAGGCGGGGCCTCCGAGTAAAAGCCTCGTCCCTTCGTCTGCTGTGGTCGAAGACGCACTGTAGGAACAGAAGGTTACGCACTCTACAGTGCCACTCTCCGTTCCCAACGGCGGTGGACGACGGGACGAGGCTTTTACTCGGAGGCCCCGCCCACCCGGACGCACTTTGTGATGCTGTATCTCAGCATGATTCACAATTTTTCGCGTGAAATTTTGCATGAGGCTCACATCAGGCAAGTACAACGTAAACATAAGGGAGCACAGAAACTCATTTTTCCGTGGACGATTCCTTTAAATCAATACGTGTCTAAACCATTTTCCGCGCATATCACAATTTCTTATTTCCACAAGAAACGGAAATTCCGCGATTCCCTTAATCGATACATATTTTTTCAATTCCAGACTCCAGCTAACGCTGCATTAGCGGTATTTTCAGCGGTATCAGACTATTTTTTTGTGCGAGCTATAATTTGATACACATCACCGAATTACGTTCTTAAAATTGTTATTTTGCCAGATGCTTCAAAGTTTCATATTTGGATAACATTAGCTTACCTGTGCACTTCGCCTCGCTGGATAAGACTTTGCGGCACTATCTGTAACCAGAAAACCTCATAGAAAAACAGAGGATGCAGTTCTCCATGACTTTTAGGAAAAAGGGCGATCTTAGCTAGATTAGCAGCGTTTTCGAGTTGGCCTTAATTTTCAACGGACCCGTGTATGCATGGCGTCCTCATCGGAAACGGGATGTATGCCATTAGGAAAGGAAATTCGCGTGGCCGCTTTAGCGGGCGACGTGATGGTGTGGGCTTTGGGCTTCGTATTGGTTGAGTCCTCAGGCGATTACACTTGAATGAGGCGTAGACACCGTCATCGCTTGAGGACCTATCCAATACGGCGCGTGTGGCTAGCACCATCGCATCGCCTGGTGCTAGCCGGGTGTGTGTCTTTTGGCGCGGCCCCTTGCAGCTAATTTGCCATGGGACTCATAGACCGTAGCTGCCACCCTAACGCCGGCTATTCGACACATCTTCTGCGACGGTTAACTCGTTCACATCACCGAACTCTCAGATTTCGTGGTCGATAGTTGCCATACAAAAGACTTCGTTAAACAAAATCTTCAAATTACTGACTTTTACAAACCTCATTTTATTAGGCTGGCGAACTAAGCGGGGATTCTGGCAATTTATTCGCGCTTTCGGCCTTTCGTCTTCACTACATTTTCAACAATGGGGAACACTGCTTGTTTGCGCCGGGGTAGTTGTATTACAATAATTTAGGAGTGGTGATACGAGCTTCCTCTCAGTAATTTGCAGTGCTTCTTTAATGAAGTCTTTTGCGTGGTAATTATCACTCACGTAAATCGAGGGATCGGTGCTGTAGACGAGTTGCCCGACGCAGAAGACGCTTCGAGTGATCCATGTTGGGGTGGCAACTACGGCCCATGTGCCCCATTGGCAAATTAGCTGCAAGGGGCCGCGCCAAACGACCGTCTCCCGGTGCTAGCCACGCGGGAGGGTCTGGAGGCCCAGTCCGTGACCATGATCTTTCGAAAAAAAAGATAATAACGGTGTGTTTTGAGTTACAGATCAAGTGGGCAGGGTCTTGCTCACCGCTCGGTATCACCAGGAGTGCTCGCTCTCCTTATCATTTTATTCAGTACTATAATCCCCACACATTTTCACATCACTGTGAGGATTCGTTAATTTTGGCGTGGTTGGAGTACTATTTGAAACCTTTGCTTTTGTTTCAAACGGTCAGTCAGATTATCGCGCCTACATCTTGGAAGCAGTTGAAGGGGTAGTGTTTATGAACCGATCCGACTAATACTTACAATGGATATAGGTGAAATATTAATGGGGCAGAATCATGTGCTATTATGGCAGAAAATTCGCGTGAACGTGTTTGACGAGCGACGGGATAGTGCGAGGCAGGGGCGCCGTACTCCTTGAGTGCTGAACCGATTACACCCAGAATATGGTAGAATATCGTCATCGCTGTGTCTGAGCGCAACTTCGCTCAGACACAACTTTATTTGTAGAAATAAAAACCATTCGAATCTACACAACCTTGCCAACGATCTGGTAAAGAAAATATGCCATCATGATCAAATTCTGGATTGCGAAAATTAATGAAGTCAACGATGGCATTTTCAACATGCATCGTTTCGGCGAGCTCCTTCTGACCCAGGTTTGCATCGAGAACCGGGAAAAAGTGGTAATTCGTCAGAGATAGGTCTGAGGATTAAGGGGGTGAGGGAGAGTCTCGATCAGTTTCTGCCGGGTGACTTGCGAACTGTGGGGTTTTGCGTTGTTTTGCGCACCCAGTAAAAAAATGATGCAGTTAGGCATCGAGCCTCTCCCTCACCCCCCCCCCCTCCCCTTATTCCCCAGACCTATCCCTGACGTATTACCACTTTTTCCGGGTTCCCGATGCAAACCTGCGGCAGAAAAATTATGCACGGTAAAAATGCCATTCTTGACTTTATTGATTCTCGCAATCCAGAATTTGATCGTGATGGTATCCTTACCAGGTCGTTGGCAAAATTCTGCAGATTCGAATGGTTTTTATTTCGACAAATAAAATTGTGTCTGAGCGAAGTTATGGCCAATTACGTGTCGGCCATTTATTCTGCATAGACCTAATATTTGTCATGTTAAGCAATCTATAGAGACTCACACTCCTCGCGATAATCAGCGTACAGGAAAAGCTTCCAGGTCGTCGTTACCTTTCAAGTTGAGATGCACATTGATTTCCTTGTGTAGTTCCGAACGATGATCACAAATCTGCCCTTCAAATCTCCTAAACGATATTAGGAGCGAAGTTACGAATTCTTGTGACATGCGGCGCAACATGTTTTCCAGGCCTTACGTGAATTGCGAAATAGCTCTGCCATAACTCGGATGGAGGGGCAGGTAGCAGAGGGGGGGGGGTCGGGGGAAAAAACAAAACAAGCAAATGTATCAAGGATTCAAACCCTTGTTTTTTGTCTTTTGTTGAAATGCTCTACAAACACTTGCAAATGGTTTCACGCCGCTGTAGAGGTACAGTCCATTTCAGAGCGCTAGATAGGGCGTGGCCTGAGTGGCGAGAGTGAGAGTGCGTGGCGAGAGTTAGTGTGTGGCGTGGTGAGAGAGTTAGATAACGCTCACCCAAGTTCGTAGGCCACGCCCTATCAGGCGCTCTGAAATGGACTGTACTCGTGGTCCTCACTGGCACGTATCAGTGAGCACAGCAAGATGGCTTCGATCGATCCGACCACCTTGTTTGTTCATCGGACAAGTGAATGTGAAATTATGGAGGTTTTTATGAGCTATGCCGATAAGGATGATTAGAAAAGAAAAAAATTCGGCACTTCACCCACAGCCACCCCACCATTGAGGGTGGCGAGAAGTAAATTGTCATTGTCATTCAACATCACAATTTCATCATTTCATCATTTAACATAATAATTTCAACACCACCTCCGCCCACATATGAGCATATAAGATTAAAAGACGTAAATAATCTGTAAACTCACAACGTTCTACATGATTCAATCACACAGCTTGCACAGATCGAACAATCATGAGCCAAAAATTGCTTTATCCATTTTTGAGGTAGAACATAGGTTTATACATTTTATTAGGCAGAATACTGGAGTTGCACGAAACATTTGATTTTATGGCAGTTTTTTGGCAGTTTCATCGCACAAATCAGTTCTTTTTGGAGAACAGAGCAATAAATTCCCTACGGATTTGACCATTAATACACAAATATACGAAAGGATTAATAGAGTTGTTGAGGATACTGATCACATTTTGAACCAAACTTGTGAAGTATTTGTTAAATCCAGTGGCAATTTTTGGTAGGATAGTGAACGATGCTGTTTGTAACTCCAAGAATAGTGTAATGATGACGGCCTGAAATACCTGGTTTTTGTACAGATGTTTCATTAGATTGCAGCATTTATTTTAATTGATTTCGACGAAAAATCAAGCAGTTCGCCGACGTTTTGAAGCGTTTCCTGCTGGTGTTATGGTAAAAATACGGAAGCAGTGGCAGACCTCGCCATAGTAAGGCTGTCTTCCATGTGTGACCAGTTAGATCGCTTTGGACTTTGTAGCATTTTTGCACCGTTACCGCGGTATGACGCTCAGTCGTTGGGAAGCAAAAGGTTTTCCATTGGCGACTAGCCAACAAGTCACGACATTGTTGTATGCACTTCATAAAAGCTATGTCGACGTGAACGTAGTCGTCATCCTCCGCACTTATTCTCGACTTTTTTATCTGGCTCCCTTGTCGAGCGCTTTTACAAACTCGTGCGGTAAGGGATATTAAAGAGAGCCAAGAGAGCTCAAATTCAGTGTTTTAAAGATACCGGAAAGGGTAAATTCGGTAGATTGTGGAATATTAAAGTAGAGGTGCTCGGCAATGTAGTAGTAGAGAAAGAACAAATTGACACTGCGAAGATTCCAGAAATAGGAGCTCAGACCCCCTTCTCTCTCGCCTGTTTGCGTCACTAGCCGGGGATAGACTGCAGATTGGTGAGAGGCTAAATCAGCCAGTTGCGCGGCGTTGTCACGCCCTCGCCGGCAACTCGCCCACGTGATGAACGGCGGAAGAGATCGTGGTGCGGGGTCGTAATAACACCCCATACCGCGTTTTTTCGAGTAAGTTTCGCCACACGTCACCTATTTGAAATGGAAGGTTGGTTTTCTGAGAACATGTATTCCGAGTCTCATTTCCTTGTTCCCCTCCCAGTGCTTATAAGCGGCTTTTTACTCTTTTCTTCACAGGCTAATGCATCGATTCATGCTGTCCTTTCAACAATTGACCGAAAACCAGCTCCAACTTAATCGCAAATTTTGCATTCAAAGTGCAGGTAGCGCTAACCACCTTATGGTTGCTGATATTCATTTGTGGGAAGTAACGATGCATTTCTGGAATGGAAATGCCTTCCATATCTCTTTCCAATTTATATTGCTCGGCCACCAAATTCATGAGCTCTACGAATTCTACACTCGAGCGCTAGTCTTGGAATATTCTGACGCTTAGCACGTCATTCACTTGGAACTGACAGCTGTGCAGCAATTGCTTTATAATTATAAGAGGGTACTGATTTTATCTGACTGAGTAGACTGATTTCTATTTGTCTCTGACGTGATGAGGAAGCCCACGCGTCGTGAGTGCTCGACGAGGCTAGACGTAGGAGAACGAACACGTAAACGTAAAGAAGAAACATAATAACTGGGAGCACGTAGCTTTCGTAACGCATCACCTGCATAAAGGAGACATTTAGGGCCTGATACACCTAGTGCTAAGTCTAGTTAAATAAAATTTGTCTATTTTATTTGTTCAAGACCATTCTTACAATGTGGTGCCGTGCCAGTGCCAGAATGAGATTTACTTGCTAATAGAAACACTAGTTATACTATAGAGGTATGACAGACAATGTACAATGTAAAAGTAAGCGAGCGAGCCAAATTACACTATTCGCATGAAGACGGAAAAAAGTAGAATAAGAAAGGGAAGGATGGATATGTATACAACACGGCAGGAGCAACGAGTGAATGGTAGAGGTCGATGAAATTATTGAACTATGTATCAGCAGCTGGCGGGCGCACACTACTGCGCGCGATCCATGGCTATGTTGTGCAAAATGGATTGATCGGCACAACCACAGATTTGTATGGAGTTGAGTGGAAATTTTTCTTTCCCCTTCTTTCAGCTGAACTATTTATTTGGATAAAAGCTGAAAAGATGTCGTGATGAGAAAGCATCTCGGTGTTATTATACTTCAGTCGCTTCGCATCTAAACCGTTTTGCACGTCATCGACACGAATCGCGCGCAGTAGTGTGCATGTGCCAACTGGTTTACATCATTGGGAGTTTGGATAGTTTAGACACCAGTAGTTTTGTATTCGATTGCATCGATCGGTAACAATTTGTTCACTTGCTGAGCTCTAATTCCTAAACATTGAGGTAGATCCATATCCCGCTTATCGACGTTTATCGTTTTCGTAAACATGTTCCATTATTTCGAATTTTACATAGTCTAGCGGTCGATACCCAGTGTTGCTGCCAGTACCGAATTAGAGAATGATTCCGAGTCAAACGCTGGCTTTGCTATCACAAATATAGGTTGTATCATGATTATCAATGTAGATCGCAGTATCCAGGGACTGCACCATTTTTTGGAACGCTAGCAATTCAGCGGTCGATACATCGGCCAATGATATCAGAACATAAAATATGTTCACCCAATGCCACTGAGCATCAGACGTCTTTGCTTAAGCGGTCGTATAGTAGTATCAAGCAATGTAAAGGATTTCATCCCATCCAATTCATAATTGCTCTTATCAGCCACTTTAAGCCGTTATCACTGAGGCTCCTGTACCCAACAGTACCACTCAGGTCCCTGTACCCTACAATACCTGCGAATGTGAACATTCCACTCTTAGCCGCAAAAGCGTACCGGCCTTGGTGACATTTTCCTCCTCACGCTCCTTATCGAATCTTATCAACAGTTACCAATGCGGGTCACCCACAATTGATGTTCCCGTTCCATCCCGCAAAACACCTATGAGTGTCAGCGCTCTGAGGTCAACGCGAAGGACGAAACGGACTTGACGACATTTACCTCCCGACGCTCCTTATCGAATCTTATAAACCGATATCAAATTTGGATCACTCACCATTGATGTTCCCTTTCCACCCTGCTAATTACCTATGAATGTAAGCACTCTTGGAACAACGCGAAACGCGAAACGAATATGACGACATTTGCCATTTCACGCTCCTTATCGTATCTTATCAACCGTTATCAAGTTGGCTCACCCGCTATTAATGTCCCCGCCCCATCCCGCAAAACAACTATGAGTGTCAGCGATGTGGAGTCAACGCGAAGGACGAAACGGACTTGACGACATTTACCTCCCGACGCTCCTTATCGAATCTTATAAACCGATATCAAATTTGGATCACTCACCATTGATGTTCCCTTTCCACCCTGCTAATCACCTATGAATATAAGCGCTCTTGGAACGACGCGAAACGCGAAACGAATATGACGACATTTGCCATTTCACGCTCCTTATCGTATCTTATCAACCGTTATCAAGTTGGCTCACCCACTATTAATGTCCCCGCCCCATCCCGCAAAACATCTATGAGTGTAGTATGTCTGTCCGTGTGTGTGTGTGTGTGTTTGTTCGTCTGTCTGTCACGAAATTCATATCTCACGTCGCAGTAAAGCTGGGACCATGAATTTTACAAGTGATGTAGGGGGTGGCAAGGGGACACTAATGGTGGGGGACCGGATCTGATAACAGCTGATAAGGGCTGATAAGGAGCCTCGAAAGGCGAATATTGCCAAATCCGTTTAGCCTTTCGGGTTAATCCCAGAGCGCCGATATTCATAGGGGTTTTGAGTGTTGGAACAGGGACATTAATGGTGGGTGACCCGCACTGATAACGGTTGACAAGATTCGATAAGGAGCGTAAAAATGGTAAAATCGTCAAATCCGTTTCGCCTTTCGGATTGATCCTGGAGCCCTCATTCTCACAGGTCTTTTGCGGAGTGGGACTGAGACATTCATAGTGGGTGATCCACCTTGATAACGGTTGATAAGATTCGATAAGGAGCGTAAAAAGGCTAAAGTCGTCAAAATCTATTTCGCTTCTCGCATTGGTCCCAGAGCGTTCCTACTCACAGGTGTTTTGCGGATTGGGACGGGGACATTGATGGTGGGCGATCCAATTTGATAACGGTTGATAAGATTCGATAAGGAGCGTACAAAGGCTAGGGTGGTCAAATCTGTTTCGCTTTTCGCATTGATCTCGGAGCGTTCATACTCGCAGGTCTTTTGCGGAGTGAGACTGGGACATTCATGATGGGTGATCCAGCTTGATAACGGGTCGGCTGTCAAGATAAGATAAGGAGCATCAAAAGACGAATGTCGCAAAATCCGTTTCCTCTCTTAGCAGAGTGGAGGTCCCAAACTCACAGTTGTTGTAGGAGATGGTACGGGGACCCTAATGGTGACGAGTTGAATGTGATAACGACTGCTTAGCGCTGATAAGAGCGCTAAGAACCAAACCAGTACACCGCTGAACACTACTGTACAACCGCAACAATAAAAACGTCTGATGAACAGTGCCATTGGATGAACATATTTCGATTATGTTGCCAATGTATCGACCGTTATATTGCCTAGCGTCCAAATAATGATGCGTGTCTTTTGATACTGCGTTCTACATTTCGTGATTAGAATACGATCTATATTGTTGATAATAGAGCATGTAAATCATTTTCTCATGCGACAACGGCAGCAATACTGGGCATTGACCGCTAGGCTATGTGAAATTCGAAATAGTGGGGCATGCTTACAAAAACGATAAGCATCGATAACTGGCATATGGATCTACCACCGAAATGCAAGATTTAGATGGTCACTGCGTAGAAACTAGCTTCCCTTCGAAGCAATCAAATAGAAAATCATCGATCCCTTAATTATCTGAACTCCCAATGGTGACCATTTTAACCAAAGTGTCAAATGATTAGTGGATAAACATATTTCACTGCTAATACATTTACATTGGTGGTCAATATCACTGTAAAAAGGTATCGACCGCTAAATCATCTCAACCTCCGGAAAGTGGTGGGCCTCTTTGGGGAAGCGATGTGCAGTGGTAAATGAATAGATTATCGATGAACACTAGGCCTAAGCACTAAACATTCGGCGAATGAACGTACTTCGTTAACCAGTAGAAATAAACGGAATCACTACGACTGTTAAACTATGCGAGATTCCAATAGTGACAGGCCTTGGTAGGTAGACCACTTGAGCAAGCACTCAGTACCACGCTTATCACAGTGTGAAGTCATGCGATATGAACTTCTTCGAAATCGGTTGATCATTATCATGGTGTTATTCGCGCAGCTGTGCGATAGCTCAACTGGTGTTACAATATAGAAATAGTGGCAGCGTAACAAAACAAAAGTACCAGTGAAAAGTGATAATATCGGATGGCTTATCTGATGGCTAAGCTTCTGGATTTTTGAATCCTTTGGATATGACATGTATCTCATCAAGCGCCTTCTTCGATAATGGGAATGTCGTACCTGGAGCCATGCAAATGATAACAAGAATGACGGATCCTGGCATTTGATGTAGAAGTAAAACTCGTTGAAGGAAAATTGTTTCCAGCACTGTAGAAGATTTGCACCAGTGACTTGCACAAGTACAATGCCCCACACCGCCATTACTGTTCTGAACCACTGATCGTTATGGAGCACAATGGTGAGTAGGGTGCATGCTTATCAAGGACAACGGAAGCGATAATTTTGTAATGTATGGAATTAGAAGCACGAAGCAGTGCAACAGAAGAGAGTGAAGTGAGCGAATCCCGAAAACTTGGGAAATAAGCCCATTTATCACTTCTGCCCTTTGATCTCTGCTGCATCACTGGCGACCGAGAGCTAACTTAACATTAAGGTGTCTATACGGAACTAGTGGTAAATCATGATCATGGGTGTAACAGGACTTTTATTCCATCCTCATGAGACGATCGTGTAACTTTTACAATGCAATTCTCACCTCCAGACCTTTGAACGACGGAACAACGCATGATGTAGAACTGGATAAGCGAAAACCGTCCAGCGATTTACGGCTATTGTGAGCGTGAACCACAAAATACCGTTGAAACTGATAGTGTCAATAACGTTTACAATACTGTAAATCCAAATTGTCACGGGCGGTTCGTAGATCTGGAATCGGTAGTCTTTTGAAATGCGATAAGATTGGCTCAAAGGAGCATTGAACCATCGGTTATACACTTGAATGCTGGCGCTTCAAAGCTCTGCTCAACGTGTGGTAAAACAATAATATAGGCAAGAGGTGAAACTAACATTAGCTCCATATAACGATAATGGAAATGCCACAATAAGTTGTGCCAGCAGTTGTCCTAGATCACAGATAAGAACTTGTGTAGCCAGTACGAAGAAGTTTGCATGACTGAGTTTGTTGAAGCTCGAAAATGGATTATATCATTAGATGAGAATTAGATTGGAATCTTTTAGACAATTCCATCCAAACTTTTTTTGGGCGTTTTTAGCCTTTGATACTGATTCCCTGCTATGATTCCCCCAACCCGGTTCTACCGCGGGAACTTCGACTCAAGGACTGTTAGTTTCACTGGTGGAGAAACGGAATACTTGCTGTAATGAACAGAGTGTCCTAACCCGAACACTCAGGAAAAACGGGAACCAAGAACATGACCACTCCATCCCACTCAGGAAAACGGGGTATGTGCACTTATGACAGAAAATCGTTTCGCGGCGTCGCACTCGCAGCGTCATCGGTACGACTTGCCGAATCGATTGCCTTTGGGAGCCCGGCATCCAAACATGCCACACTGCCTCCTGTACCCATGCCACCCTGCCTTCTCCACCCATGCCACACTGCCTTGCTTGAAGGCTGCCATGCCGGGCAGTGGTACTCGCACCCGCCAAAGCGCTCATCGCGTGCGGCTGCGAAAATCTGTATAAGTGCCGGCATCTATCTAGGAGCACCTCTGCAACCAAGGCACACAGTCGTGGAGTCTACAAAAAAAGGACCATACCTGCCTGTTCAGTAACCCAGACTTCTTTATTCATATGGGACCATCAGGGAATTTTTCCAACGCTTAATCTTGGTTCCTTTGAATAAGACGAAAAACTGAACCTACCCGATAAAGTACCACTGCCAATAGAATATTTGCAATAATGCCAATGATAGATAGAACCATATAACTGAAAGCTAAAAGCAGGCGAATCTCGATTTGTGGTGTAGAGGACATTCTGAAATATCACTGTCAATCTGGCGATTCAATAGAAAGTAAACGGGATGGTTGGTAATGACTGATGGAAGGATCTTAAGAGAGTAAGGTGAACAGAGAATATCCAGAAAGAGTGAAGACTTAGGAGTTGTTCCTTCGTTACCTGATCCATTACTTTACTAATTAGTTATGATTGCGCTTACTTGTAATTGCTTTATTACTTTGGTAGTTGAAGCAATGTGATAAGTTTCTTATGAGGCTGTAAACACTAATCAAAGACCTAATTGGGAAGTCGTTGAGCTAAATTATTCACAGAACCATACTAGTATGTATTTTGTAGATTCGTGGTCTGTTCGAAAAGCTGTGGGTTCACAACTGAAAAATCACTTTGTTCAGTCAACATTTCGGTGTTTTTGCTCCCGTAGAATCACAGTCTACACGTATGGTTCTCGCTCCAATTGCCGTTCATCACTGTAATCACTTTTCCAGATCTAACCTTTGAAAAAAGGTTTTGAATCAGAAGGTTCAAATTATTTTTATAATCCTCCGAATATGTACCAATTTCAATAGTTCATCGAAGATGTTCAATTTTATAGTTTTTTAAAATGTATCTTGGAGCAAGGTCATACTTAGGATGGTCTCAAAAGTGGTATGGTAATGTTGATGATGCAGTAAGATCATGATAATGCTGTGATGACCACGAGGGAACTTAATCACTTTATTTGTGCTTTTTTATGTCTTTTACAACCTCACTGAGCATCGGGTTTTCTGCGTTCGAAATGAAAAAAACACTGCTTAGCGTCAGAGCAGCCATGAAAAGGGTCTCGACTCCCCGTGTTGTCATCCTCTCGATCCCTGTGCATTTCCGCCTAACACCGTTGCTTTGATCGTTTAACTCCGAGACCTCATCATGTCTAAAAGAGAAGAACTACTCAATAACGGAGAAAACTTTTCAGAACTTTTTTGAAAGCTTTCTCTTCTATGCCCTTGACGCCCACGCATAAACCGGTGTCTAATGGAAATATAACGGTCAGCGTTTAATCGACTATGATAAATATTTAGTGTGAGAGTAGTGGCATGAAAAATCAAAATTTAAAGCATAATACAATTCCTAATTGTATTTTATTATTGATTGTGTGCTCTCAATGGATAGGGGCATCCTATAAAAAGTTGCTCACCCGAGCATCTCTGAGAGATTCCTTAAGGGTCAGTTCCCACGCTCAATCGCATAATTTGCTTAGACCTGGTGGGAGGAGGAGAAGTTTTCTTTCCCTCTCTAAACCTTGGGCGAAAAAGCGTCTACGATGGTATCCCCCATTGCCATATAACATTCCTTCTTGATTGCTTCACTGTTTGGTGTTGTCATTAGAAGGTGGCGTAGCAGGCCACCACCACTGCGTTATCTGCGTATGTTGTCCTCGTGGTAATGAAAACTGATTCATATCCGTCTATCTTATGCCATAGGCTGGAAGACAAAGGCATGGCGCATTCCGAACGATTAGTCAGCATTGCTCATCTTCCTTCAAATTGCACGCTTAGACATTTTAACCTTTAGCTTCAGAATTCTTCCATCTTAACCTCATCCAGTTCGGTGGGAATTGTCGTGGAATGCGTCATGTCTAAAGGATTCCAATAAGATTTTCGTTCAAAAAAGAGTTCCTTGCTAGCATTAATGTTTGCTCCGTCTTATTAATCAAAAATGCGTCCAACAACAGACAACTGCAAACCAGTTCCTGCACGCATTCCGCATTACTTTCATATTATTGCGTTCGTCGGTAATCAATCGCGCTTGTAACCATGCAAATAGCCTACCGTCCAGGACTTGCCTGGTCGATGCCCTCTCTGATGCCTGAAAAACCCTTCATGGCTTTCTCACCCTCGTCAAAAAAGACTTGTTCACATGTAGTCGTCGTAAGTCTAATAATAAACTGTGGAGTTTTTCGCCATAATTTTCCGCAATTTTTAAAGCTTCCAAAGAGGCTAGCTCATACGCACTCGTCGTAGTCCAATAATAAAATTCAGGTATCTTCCGCGATATTTTTCCGCAATTTCTAAAGCTTATAAAAAATCCGCGATATTTTTCCGCAATTTCTAAAGCTTATAAAAAATCCGCGATATTTTTCCGCAATTTCTAAAGCTTATAAAAAATCCGCGATATTTTTTCCGCAATTTCTAAAGCTTATAAAAAAATCTTCGTGAACGGGATTCGTGGAGAGGACATACACAAAAATTGGCAATTTTTTGGATGTTTTACCTGCCCTTAAGACAATGATGTTTCTTCGAGAAGCACCTCGATAGCTCCTCCTCCACAAGTGACTACTTGTGACGCGGGCGACGAGGCTGTGGAATTCGTCACCACGATCAGCTGACTTCAAATACATTTTTTATTTTATTCTTTCATTTCGAGTAATCGGCCTTCTAGTTCATATGATTTTAAATGGTATTAATTATATCGCTATATCGTGAGAAATGAATGTAAATGAAGATCTCTTTGGAAAATGAGGCCTGATTCGTTATAAAAATTTCCCTTTTAATACAAGGTTATGATCCGAATAGTTGTTAGCCTTAGGGACACAAGCTATGCAGTAGATATCCGCTAGCGGAGGTGCCTTCTCCTATAATTAATCAGAAATTAATCAGAAATAAATAAATAAAATAAAAGAAAGAAATCAGAAATACATCAGACTTGTCCTCTTCGGTCCATATAAGCTATTTCAACATCTCTAGATCTGTTCCAAAATATTTCAAATTTGGAATTTTTATCCATTTCCTATCAATTATATACCGATTTCCATTTCCCTATCACGTTGACTAACAAAGTCCTCTGAATCTAAACCTTTTTCTTGCTTTGTAAACTCTTTATAGCTGTTTTACGTGTGGTTCTTTTTTGTTCCAGAAAGGTCGTTGGTGGTGAGAACGTGGTTTGTCCTGTTCTGTTTGATGCGCTAATAAAACTTGCGGTCAAATTTCCAACCGCGCAAAAAAATTATGGCATCTGGTTGGATACTTTCGCATCCCAAGCGACATTCCATTGTTTGGCCTACTTTTTTCTTCCTTTTCGAAATGTTTCTCTTTATGAGAGTTGTGTGGGAGCAAGTTACGCAGTTGGGGTTCCTAGTCACCTAAACAGCAGCTAACAGTCTGATGTTTCAGTTGTCTCACCAGCAGCTAAATCGAAAAATTCGACTAGCCGGGGCAGTATCGGATCCGAGGACCCTTAATTTGACAGTCGCGCTTCTTGCTTTAATCTCATCTTTGCATATTCATTTTCTCTTATTCCTGGGAAAGTTTGATTTTGGATTCCAATTTTCCCTAAAAAGGGTCGCCAACCGCGCTCTTGTGACTTCTGTTGGAATCGTTTTCATTGCCAATTTCATGGCTTACAGCGAAATACAATGGGACTTGGAATTGCTTCCATTACAATTTCATGGCTGACAATAGAAGACAGGGGGACTAGGGGTGAGTAATATCGCCCATTCAAGGGAGGAGGGAGGGGGAGGGGTTCAAGAAACCCCGCACATGTCTTCTCTTCATTGCTCAGGCAAATGTGCCCATTTGTAGAACGAAATCTCAGAAATTCTTTGATAGGAACGCAAGAATCTGTTGGCGCGAGGGGCCATCGTTACGGTCACATTCCGTGGACCAGATACATGTTTCCGTTCAAGATCTGAATCTTCTGCCTTTTTTTGCGGCTTTTGCGGCTTCAAAATTTCCAAAACAGAATCTTCCCAGATGATAAACAACTCTTTGGTACATCAGGTGACCCCACAGGCATCGTGATTATTTTTTTTTGTTTATAATTCATCGATTATACAAGCAAATACATTAGAATTCCTGCTACGATTACAAATGAGCTGTGCATGGCACATCATGGGATGCATTTTTTATTGAGCCGTGTGCCCCTTTATCCACGCATTTAAATGATCATTGTTCGGCCGTGATCTATACATATGTTATTTTATGTGATATTAATTTTATTTTGTTTAATCACCGTAAAAATCTCAGTTATCATGCAATCGAGATAACTGTCCGATGGGCCCTATCAGAAACGGATTAATCAATCCCACTCACTCTCGCTGTCGGAAACTGTCACCTGGGATTATCTCTATGACATCCAATTGACTCTTCACGGATGCGACGTGCCACTTGAGACAAGGCCACATAGCCTGGATATACCGTGATCCCCGACATTCTCTTGGAAAAGTAACCTGCTGGCACTTCTACGATTGATGATAAAAGTGGAGCAGTTGTGACATGCTCCATTTACACTCTCACGGTCAATGGATCGAATCCCGCCCCAGCTAGTTAGACCGCTCGTCAGTCTAAAGTCACCCAAATTATGCATTTTTGCACATAAGATGTGTGTGCTTACTACGGGTAGTGGGTAACCCTTGCTGAGTCCCACAACACAACCAAACGCTCTCGTGATTTCACGTGGCAATCGGTTTCACTGCTTATACTGGAGGAGATTGTCACATCTGCTTTACCTTTGCACTCGTTTTATGTTCGGTAACATAAAACCGCATTTTCTAAATATCAAGGGCAGTTCAGCAAAGCACGGAAAACGCTTCTGGAATAATCCCCGAAATTAAAAGCTACTCACAAGAAATGCAGCTGGTTGTTGGTTCGTTTCCTATGGAGCTACCTCGAAGTCGTGTTATTAGCCCCGAAAGCTTCAACGTTTCCAACCTGAAAAAGTGATTTTAGTGCGAAGGGCGGCCATTCGATGGCTATTCTCTTTCGTAACCTCAGTTTCGATTCAAGCAACACGCAAAGGCTTTTTTTTCCTGGATGGAATGTCAGCATACTTAATTGAATTGAAGAAGCATCAGCCGTTTGTTTTGCTTCCGCTATCATGGACAGCGTTTTCACGCTCGGTCGAACATGTGTTGCAATACGTTAAATAGCTCCGTTTTCCGATTTTTACAATATTTTAATTTCTTGACGGAAGTCAGCTCAGTTGGATATATCTTTACGTTGTGGCTTTAACATAGAGCATGAGCAGCGTTTGAATTACTTTGAACTATCGAAATAGAAGCGTGAGGTAGGCACGAGGTATACTCGCCCCACAGACTCCGCCCACTTTATGGTCACGCCCCCCACCCCCGGTAGGATCAAGAGGTTCTGTTGGGACTAAAGAAATTGTCGAGTAAGGAGTAGGATCAATCAAGGGGTCCTCTAGGCACTACAGAAATTGTCGAGTGAGGAATTGCTCTGTCGTGGTAAGAAAATCTCTAAGAATTTCAAAAATAAATTGGCGAATCTCAAATTCCTGTCATAAGAATTGCGGACTTTTTAACTTTCTGTTTCGTTTTTCCTGATGTTGCTGGAGCAATGTCACATTCGCATTTTCACGCTACCATTGCCCACAGCAGTGGTAGTGTGGTAACCATTACATTACCTCGCCATGAAATTACGAGGTTATCTATTGCTGCATTTTCAATCTCTCAAAATTACATTACTTATCAGTATGCATGAAGATATATTTGGCATTAATCGTTGGGCTAAATTTCGTTAATCCTGGTATGGAATGGGCTCTCTGACAGCTTCAATCAAAACAAGTGATGAATGTGGGATCTAACAACGGGCGCAGTGAGCAAGAACGTACGAATACTGCTAATAAGAAAGGCGTCGATTAGGCGCGAACATTTTCGCTTGATTTCGCATGAATCCGATAAAACTCGATCATCATCGTCGTGTGCCAGTTGTCGTTGTCCCCATAGTACTTGTGATTTTGACCTGTTTTCACGTTTTCCGTTTACATTTTTATTTACTTACCTATTTCCCCTTTTATCTTTATTTAGCTATCTTTCACTTTCTTCCATGCAGAAGCCCTTACTAATGCTTTCCATTATTTGAACGAAGACCCTGTGTTCCTGTAAAATCAGTGGATGCCGATCTCTTTATTATGCTAACTGATGTGTTCCGTTGCAAATTACTAGGAGCTTTCAGCCTGCAAATTTGACTGTATCCCGTTTTTTTTCTTTGAAATAGAAAATGTCGGGAATTCAGTGCCCCCTTTCCATTTTTATTCGACGCGTATATCACAGATTACTAGCCATTCTCCTTCATATTGAATGAGAATTGAGATGAACGATCAGATTCCGTCGAGGTCGATGTGAAAGTCATGAATTTCCAAGGTCGCGTGATAAGACTGAATCATTAAATGAAGTAGTATAGTGCTAACTATAGCGCAAGGTTAAATGAGATGTGAGGCCGTGGATGAATAGTTTTGAGTGCGCCACGTAGTTGGCTTTTCTTCAGAATCGTGCAACATTCATTCGCGTGGGAGAAATGTTCGAGGGAGTACTAATAAGCGAAGTCTTCGAGCACTAATTCCAAACTATTGTATAAACTGCATCTGAAAATTGGCCATGCGATGGCCACAGAAAGACGTTGTCTCTGTTGTTTACTCTGTATATACATACGTATACACAAATATACATACATATATATACAGTAGCGGTCAAAAATATATGCGGTTCTTGATTCCACCATAACTTTGGTCGACGTTACCATTTCCCACTCAATTTTTTTTTTGTTTTGAAGGTAAGTGGTACTCCATGAAGCAGTGCATCTCATCCGTATAGGGCGCAGAGTTAAAATTGAAAAATTTATTTGATTGAAGACTCTGAAGATGAAAAAATTCAAATAGCCATAAAAAGCTTGTAATCTATCGAAACGAGTAGATGTGCAGAAACTTACACGAAATGAGACTAGGGCTTTGTTACACGTCATTTGGAATCATGACAGCACTTTACAGCACGGAGGCACTTAATGATCATTCTCAGAATTATCAGTTAAGACACCAGGAGGGGGTAATTTTGGCTTAATGTAGAACAGACGTGGTGTGGACGAGTTTGAGTGGCCGCCATTGCCCAAACTCGCCAATTTGACGCCTTGGCATGGTGCCAAAAGAAGATGGTTCCATTATAGATTTGTTTTTTCCTTTTAGTTTTTACTTTGTTCTTTCTTATATTGTTTCTAGATGTACTTACGGGTCAAATAAAGTTGGGGGGGGGGAAGACGCAAAATTTTCACCCACGTCAAAGCTTCTTTCCCTTCCTAGGGTTAGGCTAAAGCAGATGAGACCTATGCTTTGACAGATGCTTTTTAATGTGGGAGGAGGAGGTATCAATTTTAGTCTAAGCCTAGTAAGGGGAAGGAGCTTCGACGTCGACGCAAAGTTGCGTCTCCCCCCCCCCCCAACTTTATTTGACCCTTCTGAGATTTTCAGGTATAGAAATGCACAATTAAGAAGATCCATAAGTAAACAAGTAAAATATGTCACTAGAAAACAGTCTAAAGAGGAAATAATTCAAAAATAAGGTTACATCAGGCCGAAGACAAGCTTTAAAATGAACGAAGCGTGGCTCGGCCATGGAAGCTTGCAGTTCGGACGGAAGCGCGCCCTGGGGGCAAATAGCGCCCTATGGCGCGTTTTTCAACGCCGGTTTCGTTACACATTGTATCTACCGAACCCATATGTTTATTTTCAGATGCCAATATTTTCGTAACCGTTATTCCGCCCTTGCCCCCTCCCTGTGCCTTTAAATAACTTTTCACCCTTCATCCTGCACCCTACTCTGCTAATATGCTTTGCTTCATTCAGTGCCAATTACCTTCAAAAGTTGATTGAGAAATGTGAACGTCGACCAAGGCTATGGCTACTGTATATACATTTATATCCCCTACATCAAACCGCCCCAATGCTGCCATCAGCATATTCTGGAAAACTTCTGAGGATGAAGTATTTAAAAAATTCCCGTTTCTCACGTCCTACTTATGACACACAACATAAGGTTGGCGTTACCTTTATAAGTAGTAGGCTGAGTTTGTGCCACTAGAATAGAAGATTCGCGACCTATATGGGTCCCTTATGGGATGGGCTCTGGTGCGGTGACGGCGCACATACAGTATACGTATATATCCTCTACATTAAAAATGCCCTAATGCTGCCATCAGCATATTCTGGAAAACTCCTGAAGATGAAATATTGGGAGAGTTCCCACTTCTCACGTATTATTTATAACGCACAACATGACCCTGTGGTTTACTTTACAAGTCAAACTTGTGGGAGAGAGGAAGCAAAAAAGTTAAAGATTAAAAACACCGATATCAACGTCATATTGGCCAACGGGCACAGCACGTTATATGTGTGAGTGCTGATAAGCTATGATAAATATACCATTTAGATGCTGAGCTCAGGTGAGAGGGTCCTCGCGGTAGTGCAGTGGATTAGCACGTATGCCCAGAAAGCGTGGAGTGGAGGTTTGCGCCCCGTCCGAAACCGAACCTTATGCCCATACCGAATACTTGTAGCAGTAAAAAGTATTTTTTTTCAGATGCAATCGCTTTAAGACCCTATTGATATGGCGCCCGTAGTTCGCAACTCGATTGGCGCACTAGCAGTGGAGTATGTGTCATAAGGTTACGCGCTACAGGCACCGCATCAACAGGGTCCTAAACCGATTGCATCCATATGGAAAATCTTCGCTGTTTTTTGCTCGCTCTCTTGTTCACCACTCGTACAAGTTTGACTTATAAAGCAAATCTTATCACTGCATTGTGCTTCATAAGTCGTGGCAGAGAAACGGGAATTTTCTAAATATTCAGTCCACAAGAATTTTTGAGAATATGTCGATCAGCACTGGAGCATTTTTGATGTTAAGACTGTAAGCCTAGACATCAAGCGCAGATACAAGATTATTCCAATCACGTTCATCAACAACTAATTAAAACTTATCTACTATTTACAAACAAGTAGTTTTTTTTTTACACTTTTTTGATCAATAAATTGACAAAAATTAGAAATAAGCATCCATCAATTACGAAAATCTGAGGATTCGGTGATGTGGACGAGTCATCCGTCGCAGAAGATTCGTGGAATAATCGGCGTTAAGGTGACAGCTACTGCCCATGCGCCAAATTAGATGCAAGGGGACGCGCCTGATGACCGTATTTCCCGATTTTCCGAGCCCGTAGCTCGCAACGTAAATGACACATACTTCTAGTGTGTCCATCGCGTTGCGATTTTGGATTCTAACTATATTTTTGGCTAACGTATACTTTTCTCTTTCGATTGTTTGCTACCAGCATATTCTCATAAATTCCTGAAGATGAAATACTTAGCAAATTCCTGTTTCTCACTTATTTCTTATGAAGTTCAATACAGTGGCGATGATTGGGCGTGCAGAAAACTAGGAGAGAGCGAAAAAATGAAATTATCAAGATTGGTGTCTGTTTAAGCTTTCAGCTCCACGATTCGGTGCCGATATCTGCCAACGGGCTCATCACTTTATATGTGTGAGTGCTGATAAGCTATGGCAAATATACCATCAAGGAGCTGAGTTATTCTGAAATGAGTCTCGATAGGGTAATGGATTATCACACAAATCCCAAAAGCATGAACTGCTGACTCAAGTCCCGCCGAGACCGAAGCCTTAGCCCATAACTCAAAATACATGCCGCAGTGAAAAAAATTCTTCAAGATGCAATCGTCTTAAGGCCCTAGTGATACGGCGCCTTTGGCTAGCAACGCGAATGGCTCATTAGCAGTGAAGTGTGATTAAAGTTGCGAGCTGCGGGCCCTGTATCAATAGTGTCCTAAAGTAAGTGCATAAAAAAAAAGACAACACTTTTTTACTTGATCTCTTGTCCATCACGCCCACATGTTTGACTCATAAAGCTAAACCAACACGCTGTTTGGCTTCATAAGTAGTAAGTGAGAAACGGGAATATTCTGAATATTTCGTCCGCAGGATTTTTTAAGAATATGTCAATGCAGCATTGGTGCATTTTAATGTAGGGACTGTCAAGCTCGAACGCACATTTAAAACCATTCTAATCACGTTCATCAGCAACTAATCAAAACTTGTCTACTATTCAAACAAGTAGTTTTTCACTATTTTTTGAATGAATTTACAAAAATTAGAAGATAAGCATTTATTTATTTTTTAGAACTCAGATTTCTTTCTAAACAAGTATTCCTTTATCTATAAATGTGTTAATAGTACTATGTAATGACAGTATACTAATATAATAACGCTAATAAAATGACAAAGAATAAAGGCTTCAACATAAAACAATCCCTTCCGAGATACGCACCGCACATTCTAGTCCCAATCAGAGCCGTGGTGGCAGGTGACTGAGATTTGGTTTTGGCTCATACAGTGAATTACGGGTGCCAGCCGATGTACAAGTCAGTGCTTTTACCCTTCCAGATCCGTCTGGTACCACCTCATCTACCAGGAGAGAATGAGAGCTTGGTAGACGTCTTCGGGCATTCATGTGGGATGTGATCCCCGCACCATGACAATGGGAGTGCGTAGCAGCTGTCAATAAACAGCTCCGTCCAATAATCATTACATATGATTGATACCAGTATATAGTGATAGTGCTGGTGATACTAATAAGAAGTCATTGTATGAGTTACAATAATTATTTACATATACGTGATATAATAATGTTATCATACTGATGTAGTAATAGTAATAAGAAATATCAGCTCCCTCTTTCCATTTTATTCGATTTTCATATTTATTTATTTATTTATTGATACACACGGAGGTGCGCCATATGTTAAAGAAACAAATTATCAATACACTCATTCCTGAAACAAAAAACAAAAACCAAGAGAGATCGAGACCATGTGAGGAAGATAGTAAACCACCAAAGAAAAACAACCAGAAGCAAAAGGTCAGCGGATATGGGTGAGTAACGCAACCAAGCACATGCTACCGGTAAACCATGTTGTCGTGCGAGAAGGTTGTTATCCCCGCGGGTAGATGAAGAAGTCCCCCGCGAGATCCTGGTCCCCAGTTCTGAACGCAGATAGACGGCAGTACTGAGGCTTGCTAGCAACATAACCTGTTACGAACGAATTCGTCCAGGACCCAGGCCAACAAACTAGGGGGGACCTCAAGCGAGGGGTTCATCAAACCTCAAGTTCCTCAAACAACTAGAGCACGTAACACACGATCGCAGCAAAGAGCCTCAAGATAACCTCATCGCTCCCAGATTAGTAATGAAACGCACTTCGACAGCAGAGGATTATATATAGCAAGAGGGTAAGAATGTAACGAAATTCAGGCCCTAGCGAAGACAGCAGTAAGATACTGAGGAGGATAGAATTCAAAACGCATAGACTGGTAATTGACGAAAACTGGAGAAGATCCACTTTGATAGCAGATGAAGATCATTTGCAGCGGTTCCATCCAGCTTTAACTGTAGTAAATGAGCCGTAATATCCGAAATAGATCCTTCTCCAAGCCACGCCAAAGCAATCCATCGCACATAAGCTACACATAGTGACACCCTCTTTCAACATAGATAGACATCTAGGCTGACCTGTAAATCTATATCATGAGATGGAATGAACTTTATATACCAAGAAGCTGAGATAAGTCACACTTCCGCAATTTGTCTTGAAATACCATACCGTTACTAGATTGCAAAAGCTCTCGTGGAGGCATATTCCACCCCTTTTAGCTTTTCTCGCTTCGTTGCTACTGTCACTATGTCGCTCGATGTCGCAAAAATCAAACATTCAAATCATCCTTTTCATGCCATGGAAAAGGTGCGTTGGTTACCATTGGCTTGTCCGAGCTTCCAGTCTGTCATGTCATTCTACCGTTGGTCTTTGACAAAGATCTAAGATCATTCAGACGACTTCGAAATCTAGTTGGTCGGCGTCGAGTTAAAACAATTACCCATTCAGGATGAGTGTTTCGGAGCTGTCTTGACATGTCCATTCTTTATGATTGCTCTTTGCTCTGAAATGCTTGCAAAGCCATTTCGGTGTCATTCATGTTTTGCAGTACTTGCTAATTTATCATCAAAAGGGCATTCTGAAAAATGCGCTTTTCGTGAGGGAATTGCTTTCTTTCAGAATAGAAATGAAATGTTTCTGAAGTCATTCTATATGGCATATAACTCTAACTTTGTAGTGAATTCTAATAATATCTCTTAAACGAAGTGCACATGGGAGAATATGAGCACAGTTATCTTCTCGAACGGCATAACATAATTACTTATAACAACTGCTCCTAGAAAACTGTCTTGTGGTGTTGCTGATGCACTCCACATGGGCTCCGGATTACGGTATAGAAAACCAATGGCAACACAACTCGCGGGCGATCATGCACGAGTGAGAGCTCATCAGCGCCTCAGTCCAGAATCGTGTGGCTGATTTACACATTTGTATATGATTCGCTTTTTTCAAAACTTTTATCAGCTTCAAAAAGCAATTTGTGTTACCGACAGAAGCGGCACGATCCTCTCCTGCGTCCTTTCGGGAGCCGTTGTATAAAGGACAGAAATGCCGCTGTAGACCGAAAAAGCCGTGCGTTTGACAATTAAAGAGTAGCGAGCCTCCTTCCAAGAAGCTGGTTCTTAATGTGATAATGATGAGGGGGACATTCTCGAACCGCGATGGGTGCATACTATATGCATTCCCCATCACGAGTCCTTTATAGCCTCTACACCAAACATTTCATGGAGTTCTTGCATAAGAACGACTTTCCATCCATCTTGTTGTTATGTGTGTTTCTGCCCACTGAGCCTCGCAATCAGTCAGCAAGACCACTTGCAGAAGATCTTTTTATACACTCACTGAGCGCCATTTTGTCAATACCCTGGGGAATCGCGGAAGGGACAGGCTTTTATGGAAATTTCGCGATAGCTGGTGGTGGTCAGATTACGACTGATTTAGAGATCTTATCATTCTGAGCCATTCAATTTGTAGCAATCAATCATCTCGTCATTGATCAGCGGCTTATTGTCGGCCGGACGACGGACAAGCCATTGAGCTAACGGCTGCGCAGAACGCGGATGGCTACCCTGGCTGTCACGTTCTTATTGCTTATTCGATTACATTTCTTTGTTTGTTTCAATCCTCAAATTTTTATTTTCATCCAGTGATAGATGGGAGGAGACGTTGCAATACTCCGGCATTCTGAACCCTCCCACCCCGGCGAACATCGTCTAACCTCCTCACCGTCGGTTAAAAAACCGTTGATGAAATGCCACTGCGATTGCTATCTCGAAGCCTTATATGTACACACTTCTCCTTTTAAATCAGCGAAGGTGAAACCCTTTACTCGACCATTTTCACATCTACCTGAGGCGCTGCGAAGGGTTGGACGTTGCCTATCCAAAACTTCAGATTGGTTGACGTGCCAGAACTCTTTCATGCTCCCACGAATTCCAATGAAAACCGAATGCAAGGCGTATTCGTGATGATTTGATATGCAATTATTTGCATTACATTTTTACTTTTTGTGAAAAACATCCTTGCTCTTGATCAGATCCGAATAGTCATCCTCGTGCATTGCGCGTAGCAAACTTGATATCCCCAACAGAAGTTCTTGGAAGATTCCCTTTCATCTGAGCGGAAGTAATGTTTGATGCCATACTATGGTATTTGCCGCGAAATGTAAAAATAGACAGCATTTTTTGATTTTTTGACTTTTCTTGACATTCCTCTCAATCACTGAGGATGCGCCGATGCATTCAGGGGCGTGAATCACTCCAATGTTTCATCAGATCCATGCAATACTCACGGCTGATGACGTGGTCACTACTTTCATGGTTTTTCCCTCCGAACAAATCTGACACAAGAAAAGACACCGCAGGAGTTGGTCATTTCTAGTTAGGCTGAGCTTTATTCAGATCGTTTTTTGAAGCCGGTGACGGTAGGAGTCGATCCGGAAAGAAGTGTCTGTGCAATGGGTCTCTGTATCCATTGCGCCACACGCACTTGGCCATTTTTCTCCGAAGAAACGCAAGAATTGATAGCTAATTCCCAGAAAACTATCATTACTCCGTAAAGCCTTGGAGGTGGATGTACCCTTAAGTCGGAATTTCGCACGACGACGAACGGCGTGGCAGTGTGTACGAGCTATGCGCGTCGCGGTAGGGTACACACCCTATACAGGTGCGTACCCTTATGTCGGGATTTCGCACCGCGGTATATCGCAAGCGAAGCAATGCGAAGGAACTAAAGGCGCTGTGTTGTTGGGCCCCGAAGCGATTACATCACCTGCGTATCGCGCCCCTAGCATTACCATGTGATCGTTCTAAGATCCAACTGCGGCGATGTGCATAGCTCGTCCACACTGCGTCACACGCCGCTTGTTGTCGTGCGAAATCCTGACACAAGGGTACACACTCGCCTCGGACAAATATTTTTGCTGGATTCTAAGTAATTGACGGGCCACAGAACACAGGCTGGAAACCAGTTGTTCGTACAGTGCCAACATTATTACGTCGGAGTTAATGTATGAGGGTTATTATTTGGAGAAAGCTGGTTGTGTAAAACTGCGTGATTCACAGCTTTCTCTCCTCGTTAGAGACGATTCTTTACTGGACGCATCACATTTTGTGCATTTCTGCTTTCACATCGTTCACCCCGGCCGTTCAATCTTGATAGCCATTTTCTTTCCCTCGTTTACACTCAGACATGGATGGCTCCATGAGAACGGATTTCCTCGTCCCGCTTTCCTATCTCCCGACACGTATGCCTCCTCAATCTGCTATTTCGCCCATGAACTTCTTATTTCGTCATGCACCTCAGTTTCAATTTTCAGCTCAATTTTTTAGTTCAAAATACTACCATAGGATGTTTACGATATAGATCGCTGGCTTCCTTCATTTAAAAGACTATGCAAGTATTTATTTTCGAACATAGTTATATTTCATCATTGATTCTATATGATTCTATTACAATATGTGAAAGATTACTGTGATAGTTCATCTCCAAGCTGGGCAAGCTACTGAAACTCTGGAATCAAATCCAAACAAGTAAATTCCGAGAGTGAACTTACAAAAAAAGGCAAAACGCTTTCAGAAAGGGTTCACTGCAAGGCAGCCGCAGCAATTAGTGTGTGGGCAATTCACTCCATTTTCACAGTCACTATTCATTTCATTAGACGTTGCCTTGATTTGAACGTATTTTGGGACGTTTACAAAAAAAGGCCGAGAGCGAAATAGCCACACTACCTGATCAAAGACCGAAAAGGTGAGATGCGTGTGAAAAAAGTCGCTTTTCTTATTTTTCCGAAGATTAATGTCACTCCTTCTAGAACCTCTACTCTCGTAATCTTGTGGAAAGGCTCTCAAGAACAGGAACGATCATATGAAACAGAACTCATTTTATAATAGTAAAAGTAGATTCAAAACTTTGTCCATGTAATCATATACTTGTTAGGTGAAGTTATCTACCAGTGATTTTCGGCCCAATTTCTTCGATCCTCAAAAGTTAACTCGGCGTTGAATTCCACTCCTAAGCGAAATCGAGCACTTCATTTTTTGAACGCTACATGGAACGTGTTTTGAGACTTCAAATGTTGTCTAGTTTGTGAGGGCACTTACACGAAAAGTGCCCAAGCCATATATGGTTCAAGCATGCGCTTGACGTACTCGACTCACTTTAAATCTCCGCCATAATCCACAACTTTCAAAGAAACCGTTTCCCTTCAGACTTTCACATACCTTCTGTAACATTTGGTGTTAGAGAGCCGACTACACATGAGAGTCAAGTCTCTCATGCATCATTTCAAACAGAATAAACTGCGAGATCAGATACAAATTCTACATTCCTCATTTTACTTGAGATATATAGTTCGCCATTTACGAAGAATTGAGTTGATACGCTTTTTATACAAGTGTCGGCAAGATCACTCAAGGAATACAAAGGGGATTTTTTGGCTTACGGTGAACACTTGCAGTTTGTTCAGATTGCTGCTACTGTACGCACGACGCATGATATCACGACAAGCGTAGTTTGTAATTTCATGAGTTGTAATCCGCTCCAAGCGTTTCGCTCAGATTGAATTTAATCACGAAAACCTTCTTTCTTCCTACTTGTTCGCTTATCTTCCACTTTTCGCTTACTTTCCCTTTCTCGTGTTATCTTTTCTTTGTTGTTTCACTTGTTTCACGAATGAATGGAATACACCCTACGTGACAACAAATAACAATCACATTGGCATGTGCCCTCGTCTCTTACAGCGAGGAACTCGGAAAGGTGATGTGTGCAGACTGTATCGATGCTCAGGAGATCGCGAATAAAGATCGCAACGTTGCGCTTTTCAATCCGAGTTTTCCTACCCATCACCTCTTTCGACCTCTAGTACTCTTTTAATGGGATCATTTCTTCCCATTTCCTTTTTTCTTCCTACCCCTCCCGGTGCCTTTAACCTGTTTTCTTCCATCTTGGTTAATTATTTTAACGTGACAAGCGTACGTGTTTCTATGGAATGTATCTGAAAAAGCTGCTACATATGTATCAGACTGGGTTTGTTTAACGCTTACGAGGATGCGCCATGCATTCTACATCTCTCAAAATTTTGTTTCAAGCCACTGTTAAAGTCGTTGTTTTTTATTCTCCCAGAAGATATCTTGTTCGACGCATGTATCAGATATGTAGATGATTATGAATAATCTATTCTTCAAAGTATGTGAATAAAACTGTCACTTCCGCTGCTCTTTCTTCGATACCATCTGAGAGTTACGGCCCAATGAACAGAGTTTTTTTTTCAAAATTCTTTTATCTGCACTGAGTTTTGCTTTCTCTGTGTACTTCTTGCAATTATTTGAATTGTTCCGGGGGCTTCTTTTTCCGATTTATTTTTTAGCTCATCCTCGGCATTAATCACGGACTTTCAATCTGCTGTCCATAATCCTGGTACAAGACTCGTCTGGGAGGATAAAAGCTTTGACTTGTACATCTGCTGGCCCCCAAATTCATTGTATAGACCGAATCGCATTCATCTGCCACCGTGATACCGAAACAAGGGATTGATTAACGACGAATATTTTTATTCTAAAGTTTATCTATAAACTATCGAATTTTTTGCGGAAACTTTTCTGATGAGATCTCGGTCTGTCTTGCATAGAGCTGCTACTCATAAATCATTATGATGACTGATGTTGCATATTACGCTGGGTTACGTCAAAAGTGTAATAAGAATTGCCTCACCTGGGTACGGTCAATTGTTAGGAAATCATCCACCTCAGCGTTGAATTCTTCTGGCATCTTTAATTACCAACTATATTTATGTTACCAGTGTTTTGCCTTTCAGGGCTTTTCAGAGTTTATGTGCAAAGTAAATAAGGCTTGATTCTTTAACATTGCCCCTTACCGGTTACCAAGCACCGGGTGTCACCGCAGATATGCGAAAATCTGACGTCTTTCTCTATACCTAATATTAGGTTGTAAAGAATGTTTTGACCGGTTTCCGCAACTTCATTTTCGAGAGATCATAAATTCGCTCAGATTGCATCTTTTCTCGCAGAACAAGTACATACCTTTAATTTGCTACACTTTTGACAACATTATGCATATTTGTCATTTTGATGTATCTCATTTTGATGGCTGATGATTCATATTGCGCGAGATCAGAAAAAGTCGACTCCGAATCGCCATTCTTTCTGAACACAGTGCTGTTGAAGGAGCTGTCTAGATGTTTGGGCAAATGCGGCTCAATTAATTCTAGATCTGGTGAATATAAAGGACAAGTAAGGGCTTCATCCTGCAACTGCTTCAGTTGCTGAAGCACACTATGTGGAAGCTGGCTCACGCATGGCAGTTTCAAGGGGTCGCGTAGCACCCATTTTCGGTATTTTTTCGAGTCGAAGCTATTTTAGGTAGCCAACCACATCCTTGTGGAGAAGAATAAATTTGGATATCCGCAAGTATGTATAGCCACTCATCGCCTTCTGTCTTTTCAATTAGAGCGATTTGATCATTTGAAAATTTGAGCAAGTCATTCTCATTTCTGCACTTCTGAAAACAAGGAGCAATATGTTCCATTCGAAGCTTTACCCCCTCCTCTTGCAATTATCACATTTGTGATTGCCTTTGCTGGGACTCGACTAAACAAGAGCTCGTGAAGTTAAGTAATCCAAAAAGTGCCATTTTCGCAGTACTTTAAAATTGCCCTAGTGATTCGAAAACCTTGTTGCAGTCCAAGAAAAACGTATATTCAGGGAGAGCAACTCTTTGCCAATTCAAGGAGCGCAATATGTGAGGTGATTCGTATTGACGCGCTTTCATATTTGAATTTTTCTTGTGAATGCGCAAAACCGTCCGGACCTTTCCTTATAGCCTAATATCTACAATATAGCATCTTCAACGTCGCCTCAGTACCCCATACTCACGATGATCATGTGGCTAAGAATTGATGCTGCTTTGGACTTCCTCCATGGCTTTCAAATGCTTTTTAGGCGGAACAGAGAAGCACACATGAAGATGTTGACCTGATCAATTTCTATGCATGCTATGCATAGGAATCTGCATAAAAATTCTATGCATTCCAGTTCTGTTTGAAAAATGTCGAGGTATTTGTAGATGTGCCTGACTATTACTGATTATGGGAACCAATTGATGTTTGCATGGGTGACTGTCTCTCCTGAACAGGTTTCATACTTATTGTCCAGGGCAACAGTGATGACAGCATTGGCTAGTTCAACTTGTTCCATAGCAACTTTTTGCATCATTTGAGCGGCATTTGTCGACTATTGTTGAAAGTAGCATATTCCTGAACCTGTTGAGAGTGTGAGCCGCCTGACTGAAAGCTCTTACGTTTGGCGCCATCCCGTACTTCCTCTGGAATTTTTCGGTAATTTCTGTTTTCATGCTCGAAAGTGCTGGGACGATTTCTGATCTTCAGATTACAGAAGGTGCAAGGCAAGCTTTGGAACTGAAAGGCCATGGATTAGGCTATTTTTGCCCTTGAGTAGACCATTGAATGAAATGGTCGAGAATATTCTCTCCTGCGAATTTCGTAGCTCTCGCTTTCATCACTTTAAAGGCACAATTCACGATAATTTTCATGCATCTTCGCTTTCCGTAAAGACTCCGAGGGTGCTGAAGAACACATAAGCGAAGAAGCAGCCAATGAAATTTCCGAAAAGGCTCAAATTAAGGTGTTTCCGACCTTTTGCTTCGTCGAGTTTTCAACTTAGAAGCAAGCATTTGAACAAGTTTTCGCGTGTTAATATCATTCGATAAGGTTGCTATCACTATGGTAATCCTCCCTATCCTATCTTATCGCAGTCCATATCATGCCTCTTATCCACGTAGATGCCACCGCTGTTCTGCTGGCTAAGTCGTAGGATGGGTGTGGGCCATCTTGAGACGGTGGCCGCCAGGGCGCTCAACCCTCGTCCCGCGGTGATGGCACACGCTTTGCCGTCTTGGTAGGGCCTATCTACTCGCGGATGGACCAAGACACTCATATTATCGTGAACCGTCCCTTTAATTACGCCACTCAATAGGAATGCCATTAAAGCCACGAAATCTGTACTTCCGGACCAATTTCAGCGAATTATCCTCACGAATGGAGCACTTAATCATTTTCTTGTCCATCTCTAGAGATTTCCGTTCCCTTATCGATTCCACAGTGTAATGAATTGGGGCAGACAGAGCTGTGCCATCTGGTCACTTCTCCCGTTCTGTCTGTCGGTCTGTCTAGCAGGCGGCGGTTTCTCTTGAATGGGAATGCGTCTGTTTGCACCAGCCCCATCAGTCACTTCCTCCTCAACGGCTATGCCCGCTCTTCATTTGTCAAGTTTTTAAACGACATTTCTGCGGACGCCTTTTTTGAGCATTGTATTTTTTGAAATTTCGGTTGGCATTATGTCATCATGAAGGAATCATTTTGAGATATAGCAATGAATAACTTTTGATTATTGGTGATCAGTTAAAGATCACTTACAAATAAGACAATTGCTTGAAAGGACTGTTGTCTACCTTGTTGTCTGTCTTCTGTGAGTAGAATGGAGCACGCTGCAACAGCAGAGAATGCGCCGTACTCCCTGCTGAAACCACTTGTTGGAGCCTCTTTCACTGAAAAGAGCACGCTCACTAAAATAGACTCCGCCCTGAAAATGGTGTGGTGAACGTGCGCGTTGGTGGCTTTCGCTTCTCTCCTTCTCCTACAACTTCTTGTCCAATAGCTCACCGTCTTCCTCGTGAACTTGCAGAATACCCGAAGTCACCGCAAGAAGGAGCACCCATTCTAGGGATTCTCAGAGGTTCTTCTTGCCTATTCCCTTGCCCTTGTAAGCTTCATAGCAACTCCAGTCTTGATTTTTAATTGTTAATATACTTTTTATAGTGCACCACACCATAAGAGAAGACATATTTATATATAAATATAGCCAAAGTTCGATGCATCATCCACATCTGGATTACCCTTTGCCTTGAAAATAGATTAAAGTCCGATTGAACATGTAGCGTCTACTACTTGTGTCTGCCTACTCTACCCTTCTTCTGGTTTCTTTTCTCTGAATTTCTTCATTTATTTACGTATTTGGCCAATTTTTTGGCATTAGGCTATTACAGAGTGGTTCCAGAGCATCAGGCTATTACATAGCGGTTTCCTTGGTGTGGAACATCAGAAATATTGCCTATATATGGCTAAACTGACGTGAATTTCTTTTTTTAAAATTACTAATCCTTCTTTCATATCTGATATTCAAAATGTTTGTGCTATCACTGTCGAAGAAATCACTGGTGACAGCAAAAGCTTTGATGTGAACTGCTATCATCGTTTTTTTTGTTTGCAGCTCTAACGTCCTCATCTCTCTCTCTCTGTCTAACATAGGAGCCGAGGAGGGAGAGAGCAACGAGTTCGACTGCCTTCAATTGTTTCCTTTTCTAAATCTGTTTCCTCGGTTTTTATTACATGTTTCCACTTTCTAATTCTTCTGGGAATATATGCGTAACTTCAATAGTGCATACGTATGAATCTGCCGCATTATGTTTCAAAGAAATGAATCTCTTTGACTGTAAAACTCGTTGTAATGTCCAGTCATCTGCCACATCTGCCGTTAATATTGTGCATAATCTCCCATGTGTTGATATGGATGGCTTTCTAATGTCTGCGCTCAGCCTGAGTTCTTCAGTTTTCAATACAGTGCTACATAGCTTCAAACTCTTAATGTCGATATTTTGGTGTCCTTTTGAAAAAGTGACTGACAATGAAATCAGTGTAGATTTGCCAGCATTACTTGTGATTTGATCGCCACTCAATTAAGAACATTTTAATTGATATGACAACACCTTGAAAGGGATAGGAACATTGTCCGGTGATGAAATCATCAACGTAATCAACCTTTCCAATGAAATGAATGGTTTGACGATGGCATTTGTTTCTGCTTCATGTAGCTGTAAACTCTCACAAATTCATCCCTTGGATACTTCTATCTAAAGACACCGTGAGGAATATTCTAGTTTCGTTAGATTGTGAAATAAATTTGCATTATAAAAGTGGACTCGCTCAGTAGTGCAATACTAGAAGAGAACAGAATGAGACTCAAAAATTTGAGAAACAGGAAGCCGTGAATCCTCTTTCTCACTCCTTCCTTCCTTTTCTCTCTGCGTGACTAGCCGTTGAGGGTTGCGCAGACGGTGAGAGGCTGACACGGCCAATCGGGAACGTTGCCACGCTCCGCGTAGAACTCGTAAATCCGTGAGCGCGCAGCCAAAACGCCAAACTGCGAGCGTGGCCCAGATAAAGACCTTAAGGCGCGTTTTCGAAGTGGCGATCACCACATATGATACCCTTTGAATCGCATTCCCTCTACGAAGGACAGAGATGCTCATTTTTCTTTTTACCCCTAGCGGAGCCTTTGGCAATAAGCTTTCGTTTTACACATGGCCATGTGTCGGCGCCTTTCAGTGCGGTGATGATAGGTCGGTCAAAAAGTATGGGGCGTTTTGGTAGCCTTACTTCAGCAGATCTCAATTCCGCTTAAACACAATTGATAACGAAGAATAAGCCAATAGATTAAGCACATATTTTTCTACACCTGTAGTGCAGATACTAATTTTTCATACAACGATTCCTTGCACAGAATCTGGAGACTGCTGAAAGGCAATTTTGACATCTCTCTCTCTCTCTCTTTTTGGAACCATATTCCCTTTAAGGTGTTTCGGGGTACCAAAAAGAGTGATCCGTATTTGTCATAGTCTAGATTTACAGGGAGTGAAGCAGATCTCCTGCACATTGTTTTGTGCAGCTTTTTGGATAGCTCATTTTTGAATGTGGGGGTTTTAGCGGCACCTCGGGAAGCGCTGAGACCTTACCTATTAACGGAAAAGAGCCTGTTCCCGGTGAACCTTGGTCAATTTTATGATCAAGTTGGCACTGATATGTAAAAGGCTCGGTGGCAGAATTTCGGTAGCCTGCGCTTGCGATAGGCCATGATAGAGTGACCAAAGCATGCAACATTTTGGAGCATTCTCCACCTTGAGTGAACTTGTCGGCTACCATCCTGTTATCCACGGCTGGAAACATCCCTCCCCCAAACTACATATTCGTTATATCGCTAGTTGACTGCGACGTATTTCCTAAAAGTTCTAAGGCATCTTGCACCACCTCTCAAAATCGTACTTTTTTATGGCTTGAAAAAACAGGTGAAATAGCTAGCCCCTCTAAGAATCGTCTTGAAGCTTAGGTCTGGATGAAAGAGCAGGTCCTTCTCCCTAAAGTAATGCCCAAAAGATCTGAAATGTCGCGAATTTGGTACTGAAAAATTGATGCGAAATAGTCAAGGTGAAAAACAGCGAGAACTTTTTGTCCTATATAATATTATTATAGCAATTATCCTCGTGGACGAATCCTTTCAACAGCTCAATGAAATCCGATCGGTCGAAGCGGATGTGCCGTGTACAATGCTTCAGACCAGTTATCCACTCTTTCATCGGTGCTATTCAGCGGTTCTTCTTACGCCAACTTGGCTCTAACTCTGAATTATGAAGCCCGGTGCCCAATCGAACAGTCGGTCCGGTAATGGAAGGGGTCAAGATGAACTATGATATGCTTTAAAACAGCTGCTACTACACTGCGAAGTGTTTATTCAAGCAGTCTTGATACAGGTCTAATGTAAGATGGGTGAAGCGCCCATGCTGTGAGAGTGGGCGGAGTCCATCATTTGTGTTTTGCCCGACCTAAAATTGCTAATAATTTTGGTGCTGGTACGAACATAGCCAATTGTACATATGCAACACCGTATCGACCTCTGAAAAGTGCTATCCCTCTGCTACATCTCCACAAACTTTTTCAAATACTTCGACTTTTCATGCTTTTCCATGCTCTCACCCCTATGTCGTTATTTTCCGTTTCTCCTTGAAGAACTGGATTTCAGGAATGCTGTTCCTCTTGCTGGGTCTGCTAACCTGGTCAGAGGCAATCACCACATGCCCGTCACAATGTAATTGTACAGATATCGTCGTCGATTGTTCACATAAAGGTACTTTTTCGCTGATTTTCAGCTTTCCGTAGCGATAATGTTCAGCTGCTAATCACATTTGCATGTTGCGCCTTCCATTTAGCTTTCACTCAAACTCGCAGACACAATGCATCTATTTTTTCTTTTCTTTTTATTATAATACTGTTTCTATTTCTATTGACTACCATGAATATTTTTATTATGATTTCACTAGCTTTCACTGAAGCTACCTTTGATCTATTTTTTTAAGGATTAAGAGCATTTCCGAAAGATTTGCCACTGTCTGCGATCACTTTAAATCTTCGTGGGAACAGTATCGGACGGTTATCCATCGATGACGTGAGAGGATTAACGCATCTGGAGACGCTTATCATAAGCGAGAATAATATCCGCAGTGTCGAAGAGGTATGTCATGCTTTTTTCGAGAAATTCCGGCAGATGCAACGACTTTTGCGATGGTCGAACAGTCAGTTAGGGGATGGGAGGGGTCAAGGTTTTTTCTAATTTCTATTTAGTCTAGATGAACGAGATGTTATTTGATGACGACTTTCGCTAGCCATTATCATACCAACCCATGACGTTTCTGTGATGAAGTTACTTTCGCCTTTATCGCATGATGTCTTAACACTTGCCCGTTATTTCAGAACCTTCTCGACTATCTTCCTCTTCTGCGTCGGCTGAGCTTGGCTAGAAACAAATTACGATTCATTCCATCGTTAGCAGCACAAAACTCTCGTCTCGTCTCCCTTGACCTTCGACACAATGAAATCAAATCCATCGATGTTCAGGTTGGTCAGCTGTATACACCACACTGTGACGGGATAAAAAGTTTTTGACGTAAGTCAATTTCTTCTGTGGGATGCGCCGCGTATTCTAGTTCCAGTCAAAATCGTGGTGGCAGGTGAATGCGATTCGGCCTATACATTGAGTTGCGGAGGCCGGTCGATTTACAAGTCAGTGCTTTTGTCCTCCCGATGAGTCTGGTAACAATTCACTGACCACGCGGGGGTGGAAGGCTTGGTTGATCTGCGAGGGAGTTGGTGCGGGATTTGATCCTAATACCATGGGCATGGTAGTGCGCGACCTATCATTACACTACACACGTGAATACTTCAAAAATTGAGTTGATAATCAATTACAATTAATTAATTATGTAGGGGAATTAGATTAATTGCGATGCAAGAAAGGCCTATTACATCATGAACGAATTATTTTGATTAGTTGTGGTATATTGAGAAGACCCAGGGTACAGATGCCAACATCTTCTAGATGCTGTAGTGAAGGAGGTTCTGGAAGGGTTCTAACGGCTCCGCACAATGTTCAGGAAGCTTCTCTGCTTTTCCAAAGAAATTCACACGATGCGAAGGAAAATCAAAATCTTGTTGTTATAACTTTAGCGTTCTGTTTTTCCCCTGGCACTTTCAGCTACTAACAAAACTGACCATGTTTGATTGAGGTTCGGTGTTCAGGCGTTCTCCTATTTGCCAAACTTGATACAACTCGATCTGGCCCACAACCATCTGCAAAGCCTTCCACAGATGACGTTCGCGAAGAATAAACGTTTGGCCACACTGAAACTCTATAGAAATCCGTGGAATTGCGATTGCAGGTAAAAGAAGCCCTTCCCTTTGCAGAATTGTTGGAACGTAAAGTTTTTGAGGATTCTCAACATCGCCAGTGTGGCTGCGGGAAAATCAAGGCCAAATGAGGAAGCAAAATGTTTCAATCCGCCTAAGCTTCGAGGAACACCACTCGGTTCGGTACGTTCTCATAGTGCCCATTCGAAGTGTACGAGGCCTTTCCGTTAATCGATTATCGATTTTTCAATGAAAGTTTAGGTAAAAGCTTCTGAGGTCCCCTGTGCTGAACCGACCACCACGGTGAAAGAGTTTCATGACATTCTTGATTGTACAGCTGCTGGAAGAGGTGAAGTACACTGGCTATACAAGTGAGCGTTCTAACACTATGTACACAACAGTGCTTTGGTACCGTGAGTAATTTAGAAAGCAAATATTCAAGAAAGACATCTTCTTTGATTGATCACAATTTAAAGGTTCAAGAAGAGACTTCACTACAGGAGCTATCCTCCTTCTGCAAATTCGGAAAGAGGCCGCACCTTTCGCTGCCTAAATTGAAGAAGGCGTAAACTACACGTGCACAGTCACTTCTAGCGTACTTGCGAAATTCGGAATTGCCGTAAACATGGGTTGTTTTGATCTGTTCACCGCAGTTGCTGCAAGTTCTGAGGATCATCTTCATCTGAGGAAAGCATCGCAACCGGCTGTAGTAGGTTCCAGCTGAAGGTCTAGTAATGCAGCTATGAGGGAGTCGGGATGCTTACTAGAGCATGGACGAACACCTCATCCCTCAAGCTGCTTTTGGGGCTGTTAACTTAATACTTTCTCTGCTACCTTGAATTTCTTTTTCAGTTTTTTCTTTCTTTTGCTCTTACCTTCTTTTCGGTAATTCACTTTTGACGTCTTGGCAAAGTGCCGTGTGTGCCATTGCGGCAACTGCAAGGGACCGTCCCCCCATACCGTAAACCATAATTCCCCTCCTCCCGGTGACTTTAAGAGCAGTTTATAGCGGTCGACAGTACCTCGCAACTTTTTTTTCAGCAGAATTATTTGATCAGTGAGGTGTCCTCGTCCCTGCACAAAACTTTTTCTTACCATTTCACCACTGTTTCAGCGACTTGATCCCGAAAACTTTCGAGAATGATTTGACAAAATTTTATGTAATCATCGAATTGCGGCGGAATAATAATATTTCTCGAAAAAAAGGACGCCACTCCTCGATCACGATTCAGTGGAGTTTGAAGAAGAGACTGGGACTAGTATGCAACGTGGATATTTTTTTTTCGAAGCAAAATGTACTGTTCTATTAGGTTGCCGGTCGGTCATTTTTTGTCGACTAGACCTACCACTTTACCAGCCTGAAAATCAGCCCCATTCTGGGACATCCATGAACTGAACACTCTTTTTTTATAGAGCAGATGAACTTTCGAATAATATATGAAATGATCATGCTGCAAGAGATTATTATCTTGTAGGAAATCTTTGAATTTGAATAAATTGGCATTTCTTGAGAAATGACCCAGTATTTAGGAAAGTTACGATATTCCATTTACGTCATGAATTAGTTTTCTTTCCTTATTCCTCCGATGGTGTTCTGGTATTTCAGTAATATCGACCTCGATTTCTCATCTGCTGCTTCGTATCAAATCATAGGAAATGGTTCATTGGTGATACCAAAAGGCTCGCCCAGTCACGGCTTCACGTGCACTGCCGATTATGGAGTGATTCCAAGAAGGTTAGAGTTTTTTCTTTTTCTAGTGTTCTGTTGCTCAAAGGCAGCATCAGGGGTAAGTCGGACGAAAAGTAAAAGAAATAGTGCATATGAAAGTCGAGATGCCTAGTAACAGGATATTGGAGAAAAAACGGATGGAAATGACCCAAAACCCGAAAAATAGAACCCCCTTCCCACCGTTGATTTTCGACACGGACGACCTGTGCGTCGAGAGGGGAGTAGTCTAATCTAGTTTTCCATTGGCATGTTGCCAAGTAAACACAAGGGAATGTTTGGAAATACGACAGCATCTACTTTTTGGAGTGAGCTTCAAGCTAAAATTCCGAAAGCGCGCCGCGAAACCTTTGATCCCGCCGCATCTTCTTGGCCGTTCCCACCCCAGTCAATCGGGAATTACGTCATCGGGAGGCGGGACCGCTGTGTCCAAGAGGCGGAACCGCTGCATGGTTGCGGCGTGTTGCAAGGTTTCTACAGCTTGGAGGGGTACTTTTTCACCACAGATAACCTTCTTAGGCCCAGGACTACCATGTGAGTGACTTCTTGTAGGGATTTCTCCAATACCGCATTACCCCTAATGCTGTCTTTAAAAGCACCGGTAGGGGTAAGGAAAAACTGAGACTTGGGAGTACATGTTCCTTGAAAACAAACCTTTCTCTTCAGGAGAGGTCATATGTGGCGAAATTCGCATTGAGCAAAAAACGCGGCTTCGATCTTATGGCGACCCCGCAGCACGGCATGCCGTCCTTCGCCCGGCTATTGCCGGGCGAATAGCCAGGGAGGGCGAGAAAACGGAAGCTGCCGGCTCATTCAGCTTTTGGCCTGTCTGCAGTCCATTCCGGCTAGTGACGCAGAAGGACGCGAGAGAGAAGGGGGATTTTGGGGTTCCTATTACTCGCTTTTTCGCAGTTTTATGATGTTAATTCTTTACTCTTTCACTGAGTACCTCTACTTTTATGATCCCCCAAGTTGCCAAATTTACCCCTTCCGGTGTCTTTAAGGAATCCGACCTTTTCATGATGTGATGAAGCACGGATATTTATTTGAATTATAGCGAAGATAGGGTTGCAAAAGCGCTCAAATGACCGCTTCAAGATCTTTTGCTATTTTTCTATGAAGTAACTAGGAAGTTTCTATGAAGTAATCTCCATGAAGTCATCAAAAAGTTCCAATAGCTACTCAAAAATTCCCGCCTTTTACAAGCTTCGCACATGCGTTGCTGCAACCGCAATGTCGTTGTTCACTTCTTTGTTTATGTTGTATCCCCGATGGATGTCCCCCTTTTCAGAACGTATCGTCAAACTCCGTCAACGGGACAAAGGCCTCAATTCACTTTCAAGCCGAAGGATAGCTCATACAGGTACGATTCTCGTTCGTGCGACTTTTTTCATGGCAGATCTCCTTTCACTTTAATGAACGAGTTTTAGAGAAGGCACAGCTGTCAAGTTGCACTGTGAAGTTATCGGTGAACCTCGGCCCACAATTACATGGTACCATCGAAGGCAGGTGAGAAATTGTTCATCGTAGAGCTGCCCTTTTTCCGAAAACGATGTTCAATTTGAGATTTTTGGTTGTTTCTTGAAAGCCATCTAAACTTGTAATTCCAGCCAATCATCAACTCAAGGAAGCATGAGTTGACCAACGCGAATTCTGTTCTCAAAATTTATCCGTTCTTGGAAAATGATGTCGGAAGGTTTGTTACCGGTTCTGGTGGTGCTTTTCTGGAAACCAATATTAAACCTTCTACCGTTGCTTTGGATAATCCTCAAATCCATTCTGGCATGCAGAAGTAGGATGAAGATGAGGACTGGGAAAACATATTATCTATCAACAATCATAATTCCAGACGAGACTATCTGTGGCGAAACTGTCTTTGAGGAAGCGCGTCTTGGGGTCTTCATCGCTAATAGCTGCCGGGCACGCTGACTCGCATTTGCTGAGCAAGCTCCAGCGAGGGCTGGGCAACGCTCTTGGTTGGCTGAATTGGTCCCTCGCCAGTCTGCATCTAACCCCATCAGCTAGTGACGGAGAGAAACGAAACCAAAAAAAATGAAAAAGAGGATTCTGGGCTTCCATTTCTCGGGTTTCTGACCGGTTTATTCCGTTCTCTCTCCGTTGCTACACTAGTGGTCGCCTCGACTTGCATATCACAATTACCCCACAATCTGCTAAAATTCTCCAAACAGTGTTTTCAATGGGTAGGCACTAACTATAAGCTGAAGAAGTCATTGTAGCCTTGAGTATCCAAAAAGCCCTCTATACGTTTGACATTGTCTTCCGCTATATCGGGCTATAAAGCGCTCATTTTCCAGCTACACTTGCATGGCATCTAATATTCACGGCCGAATTGAACATACGGCACGGATTCATTTAGTGAGCAGGTAGGACTTCTGAATTTATCGTTGGTAAATAAATTGCACCAAAATCGGATTCATTTTTAGCGTACCACCAAGTATTTACGATGGACCTGTTCAGCAGACTGCTAAATTGGGAGAGCAGGTAACAGATATTTTCTGATACGTGTGGCCTCATTTAAAATGGCCGTCAGCAAACATTGCCAGTGACATACATCATGGCGTACTCCATACGTAAGGGGACAAGGGCAGCTTTTCATACGAACAATAATGAAAAGCTGAACAATAATGGATGTGGTGTGCAATTTATTTCTGAGGCGTTGAGCATGGATAGTGAGATATTGGGTCCATTAACGAATTTTTCTTGACGGTCTAATAAATATGAGATTCAGGTGACCTTCATATGCCGAGCGCGTGGTGTTCCTAAGCCGGAAATCACCTGGTTTTATGAAGGATCGATAATTCCGCATATCAAAGGACGTTTCCTGGTAAGTCACCGAGATATACATGACTAGCTGTTGGATTCCAGTTGAATTCGATTAAAAAACTCGACCACAATTTTTTTCTTTTCGCGACCCCACATGTATCCTCAAGAAATTTTTGTTATCCCTGCACAACATGAATTTCGTCGCGTGTGGTCGCGCAGCGGTGCCTTTTGACCATAAATGGGCTGAGCGACCTGTATTGAATTGAGTCTTCCCGTATTGATATTACGTAGCCTTTCAATATACAGTAGCCACCAGCTATTTTTGCCTGTTGTTGCGAGTGGCTGCGTAGCGTTTCATTTCCATGAGCCGCGACGCAGCCGCTCGCAACAATCGCACCTGAACCGCACAACAGGCTGTTCTTGTCTGGAAATGGCTAGAGTTATTGCGTGGGTGCTGATATTTCATCAACATTGCTTTCCGTTTAGGTTTCAGATAACGGTAACGAGTTGACGATCACAAAAGTCACTCGACAAGATGAAGGTATCTATTCTTGCATGGCTGGTAATAGTGTAGGAGCAATGATGGCTGACGCCAAACTTACAGTTGACGGAGATTTTGCCCGCACAGTAAGTTTTCAGTATATCCGGATTTTTCTAGGAACTTACCTTTTTCATTGGCTTGCTTGCATTTTTATGTTTTCGTGATTTTGTGGTTATCCTTTGTTTCTGTAACAATCGGAACCTAGAACTTTCTTTCAGGTCGATCAGTTTATTGACGATGCCACTCTGAGGTCCATCTCCACACAAGCTAAAGATAATGTGAACAGGTAATTTTTCAAAGTGATCTTTGTTTTTTCTATTATTTCGGATTAATGTTATATACAAGAGGATTTTTAATTCTGTATTAGTCAAAGATTTCATACGAAAGTGTCCGCTTGATAATGAATTAAGAAATCACACAGATAAAGGATAGCGTTTTTAGCATGATCGATCCTTGCTGGGATGATCCGCCCATTTTAGCTCCGTTCGAATTGCGGTGGCAAGTTAGTGGGTTTGACGCATGCATGTGCAGTGACTTGCGGGGATCTGCCAATTCACAGATCATCCTTCAATCCTTCCAGGAGGTCTGAAACAATTCACCTGCCTCTGAAGGATGGAAGGCTTGGTCGGCCTGAGCGAGCGTTGATGCGGGAATTGATCCCCGCACCATGAGAGTGGGGTGTGCGCCACCAGTAACTACACCACCCCGCCTCCGTTAGCAGTTTAGAAAGCAATATTTACGAAATGGAAATGTTTAAGAAAATTATTTCCCCTGATTTATCACAATCTCAAGGTTTAAGAGGCGAATCTACTACAGGGGTTGTTCCCCTTCTGTGTGTGATGCAGGGTTTGATCCCTGCACCATGAGTGTGTGCGCCTCCATTCACTACACCACATAGATGATAACTAGGGTTTATGCCTAAACGCACAGGGAAAGTGAGCTTGTTTTCTGTTGGTGTGACTTTTCCTTTCTAATTGGTCTGAATCACATATATAAAATTGTTTGTGTTTTTTTTTTATCATCATTCTCTTCAATTTTTTTTGCCTTTACCGGCTCAAAATTGTTTCATTTTCTTTACTACGTACACTATGATTTTCAGAGCTGTAGATAACACCCGCGTTCAGTTGTCCCAAGATCGCGTCTCCGATCCAGAAGATCTCAAGAGGCTGTTTCGATTTTCGATTCCGGCTCAGGTGAGGAGATTGTCGAGACTAAATTTCTCTTTAATGGAGCGTAACAAAGCTATTACCTTTTCCGAGGTTAATTTGAGCGCTACGCGCTTGACTTTTATTTATAATCGTTTTCAGAGCGGTGCTTGTTTGTGCACCCTTCCTGTAACAGTAGACTGCCGATATTTATGTGACTGATAAATATGTTTTATATTGGAAAGTTGTTGGGATTGTTGCTAGAAGGATAGTTTGATACTAGTAGCTTTTAAGAAAGGCTGAAAATCGTAATGATTCATCTGATTTCCTTGACGTGATGCTTATTGTCAGTTTTGTTCCTTCTGATTTGAAAAATTATTCTGTTCTGCTTTATAATGGAAAAATTTGTGAAGCACAATATTTGAAAAATTAGCAAGAGCTTCAGGCTGTGGAGCTCAGCAAAGCACGTGACATTTATGAGGAGAGCGTGAGACTCGTCCACGAGCACATTCAAAGAGGTATGTTTTCCTTTCATTTATCTTATGATCTGTCATTTATTACCTGGAATTCACTGATTGTTTTGTTTCCATGATAACTCCATACAATGTTTTCTGGGCGAAATTCCGTATTTTTTTAAAGACATACCAATCTTAGGACTTCGCTTACCTGTGGATAAATTGGCACCGAAGAACGTTTCGTATGAGGCTGTGCTGGCACCATCCCATGTACAAACTCTGATGGAATTGTCAGGTTGTCAAACTGGGCAGTTCAAAAGCGCCTGCAATGATCTGTGCTTCCATAATAAATACAGGTAGATATAAGTCTCCTTGATAGCGTAGTATGGGCAGTTGGTCAAGGAGAGTTTTGCAGATCCTATGACGGTCAGTGCAACAATTTCGATCATCCGATGTGGGGTGTGTCACAGATGCCGTTGCTTCGACTTCTGCCACCAATCTATGAGAATGGCTTCAGTACACCGGTTGGATGGGAAAAAGGCCGGCTTTACTACGGATATCCGAAACCGAATCCACGCGATGTAAGAACTCATTTTGGTTTTTGGAAGCAAGACACTGTAGCACAGAAAGTGGCGCTTGAATCAGTGTAGGAAAGGGCTCAGAGTGAGCTAGAGCTGCCATAGTCAAGACGATACAAATCCATACAGGTGGTTAGAACCGGCTCCAAGCGTTGATCGAGAAATCCCTGGAGGAATCGTTCACCAAACTTGAGTTAATCTGTTACTTATATATTCATGTTTTGCTTGCTTACAATGGGTCACATGCAAAGTTTTACGCGAAAAACGGGATTTCGGGTGAGATAGTGCTGAAAATGATGTCCGAGGAGGCTAGGGCTCTAAATGCGAAGAGAGACGGTAGCATGGTCAGAAACGCGATATGGAAAGCGAACTAGCACTGGGCCTTAAATTTGAATTGCGCTATTTCCGCCGACAGCTGTTAAAAGATTGTTCGGCGGGAATTCGAACGTATTGTTGTTTTTCCAGTTTTTCGATTTCTTCATTAGGACAAGGGGAATTTCTCATTTTCTGTATATTTACTGTATCTCTTAGAGCGATTCCAAAAAATTGGGATCTTGAAATTTTCATAGAAGATTCACTCAACCCTGTTTCCTGCTGTAACGCGTTGAAGTGGAGATGCAATGTGGTTCGGCAATGAAAACAAAAAAAGAGTTGTAACCCCTTTACATAGGCTTTATTTTGATTTTGATTTTTGGCGGTGCACGAGTTTACGCGACCAGCTATCAAATCGTGCTCCATGATGATGTTGTGGATGCACCACCGCACACTGTGATTGTCGCTGCTAAGGCGTTTGATCTGGGAAGGAATCACATATTGGTTGTGACATGTCTCTGTAGGGCCTCACCGAGTGGATTTCGCCGGGCCCTTTTCTCCGCAAAAACGCTATAGCCCAAGTGGATTAACTCCCGCGTCCCTCTGCAATAACACCGTCACGCCTCGTTTCTTAAAAAGTCATATTTCACGCTCATATATCATTCCTCCAACGTTCAAGTATCATTTAGGTCTCACGATTACTCGTGGCCACCGAGATCATCACACCGCATTCATATCTCTCGACGATGGTCATGCAATGGGGTCAATTTATCGGTGAGTCAGTGGGCACGTTTGTTTGGTCAAGCTTGGAAATTTTCGTTTACAGATCACGATCTCACTCACACTGCCACGGCGTTGTCCAGGCAGAGTTACGCGTCTGGAGCCATTTGCAACAAAACGTGCGAAAATCTCGACCCTTGCTTCAATATCCCATTGTCGCCGAATGATCCAAAACTGCACACTGGAGTGTATGTCTTTTCTTGCTCGACTATTTCTGCGTAGGAAATCGCTTTCTGATGATACTTGCTGAAATTCTGGGGAATTCATAAAATGGCCTAACATTGGCGTTACTCGATAGCGAAGCTTGTGCACTCCCAGAATGCCTTTTTTTGTTGATCTTAACCTTTCCAAAACCTCGCCCTAACGCTCTGAGAGATTCTTGCCATTCAAGCATAGTGAATTTCCAGAAAAGGATATGGACTTCTCGTGGAACTTTCAGTGAAGGTGTAGATGTGTCGATAGCTGTCGAATACTGATTAGGAATATGAAAATCAAAACTGTAAAAGCTGGTAAAAGCTAGCTAGGAGGGTCAAACTTGCTTGGAACAACTCAGTAGCCTGGCACTTTGCTTGACGTGGCTCATCACTGTTCATCCACAGGGATGAACCTCTTGATAAGCTGCGTGAAGCAAAGTACCAGGCCATTGAGCCATCTCGAGCATTTGATCCCTGCTCACGCGCTTCTCAGCGGGTTTCGCAATTTTCATGTACATTTTTGCAATCATTATTTGAAACTCCATCAGTGCCTGAATCTCTGCGCAACGTTCCATGGGGAGTTGAACCCTCACCTGGTTAAAAATCGGTTGAAATATGCTGGATATTCGACCCTAAATCAACATTTTGTGCCCTTCAGACTTCTCAAAAAACTTAAAATTCTCCAGGATTCTGAAGGTCCACAGCGAGATGATCTCGAATGTCGCCTGTTTTGTTTAGATTTATGCTTTAGATTTCCTCGGGCAACTGTATTCACTGTGTAGCCGCATTGTCCACCAGAGTCGATTGACAATACTATGATATTTAGGCATCAGAAGTATCCATGCATTGAATTCGAGCGAAGCGGTGCTGTATGTGGTAGTGGAGAAACGTCGCTGATATTCCAACGGGTCACATACAGAGATCAGATGAACATTGTGAGTAATCAAAGAGTTTTACCTATTCATTAGAAGCATTGTTCAACCTCCACCAGAGGAAAAGGAGTTCCCACTCACATGGTGCAGTGATCAAATCCCTCATCATTGCCTCTCAAATCAACCAGGCCTACCACCTCTCCGGAGTCACGAATTGGTATCAGACTGGTTTGGGAAGATAAAAGCACTGGCATGTACATCGGCCGGCTCCGCAAGGCATTGTATAGGCTAAATCTCATTTACCTGCCACCACGACTCCGAACAGAACTACATAGAATGCGCGGCGCAACTCACATAAGGGATTGATTAACGTCAAAACTTCATCCTGTATCCTTCGATTATATCTCGACATACTCACATAAATAAATATGAAAGCACAATCATTCTTCAAAAACTAGGACATAGTTTTTGTATGAAAGATAGATTTCAAAAAGAAAGGAGATCTAAAAAAGTTCCTGCATCCTGATAAATTGTTTTATAAGTGGGAGGCGTTTTTACTGAACCATATTTGAATAAAATTCTCTGTTTTGTCCAGTTTTTTCCTTAAAGGTTTGTAGTTCTCACACCTCATTAATGTGGGAGAAAGACTGAATTTGTATAAATCAATCGTAATGAAAATTCTACAATTTATTGAAAATGTGCCTGATAAGATACGATAAGATGTCTGATATATAATATTTGCGAAACTGATTCAGGCATATGACTCCTATACTTCTGGCTACCATTTTCGACGCAGCTTCCGCGCAATCCACATAGGGGGAGGCAATTTTCAAAGTCGTCGATCTGACCCAGAAACAAAATGGATATTTCTCCTACATTTTTTATGTAATCGAGAACAGAACAGCTCCCAGTACTATAAACCCCCACACTTCAATATTTCTCTTGTTTGAACTAAAACTGAAATTGACTGCAAATAAACTTGACTTCAGATCACTTCCTACTTGGACGGTTCCATGGTATACGGCAGCACGGAAGTACAAGCCCTAGAACTCCGTGATTTGTTCGGTGATCACGGTCTTTTACGATTCGATATCGTGTCAACGTAAGTGCCATTGCTTAAAACTCGCAATACATAGCGAGCATTAGAATTTTGCTGCTAAGAAAATTCGACTAGCTGAAAACTCGGTTATTAGAAACTCTTGGGCTTCTGGGTAATGTAGAGGTACACTTCATGTCATTTCGAGGGGCCGTACAGTTAGGTAGTTGCGGTAAGGAATGCGCTGGAAGAAATTTCAATTACGTCGTGGTACCTTGAGCCACCTGAAAAATCTAATGCTCTCATACCAATAATGATGCATCGTGATGACTCAGACTACTGTTCTTTGTTATGTCCCATTCTTGTAGTTAAAGGCACCGGGACGGAAGCAACGAGGGCAAGCTTACAATACCGCTCACATTTTTCGAAAAATCGACGGTGGTCGACGGATTAAACGGCACAAACCGTCGCACAGTCATAACTTCTTTAAAAATGAGTAAAATGGGGAAAAATCAGAAGCATTAGGTTCGTCTCAATGCGACGAATCCAACGACCTATAGTATGTCAAATTTTGATAAGTAGGTCACCAGCTTCTCGGTATAAGCTGCAAAGATTTTCTTTTTTTACCCTCAGGCAAAACTCCGACTTCTATTCGGCTTACATTCACATGTTCATTCGTTACTCGCCCACGTTCTGCACAAACATCATTTTTTAGTGAGCTGTCTCCAAGTTCCAGGATACTTTTCAGCACCAAATTCCACGACATTTTCGAGAGTTTTTAAGCTCATTTCGTCAGAATCGGTGGACAAATTGAGAAGATAATTCGCCTATCACAAAGAACTCGCTACGTACTGCAAGAACTACCTTGACTTCCGAATTGCAGGCAAGCGCTTCTTTTGTGATGAAGCTTCAAACATCGGTAAACGGCGTACTTTCAACTCTGAATAATTTCCCTTCTCTTTCCTAAAATAACATTTTGATCAATGAAAATAGCATGAAGTCTTCGAATAAAACAGCCTACACTCCCAGAAAATAAAAGCGGCATTCAAACAATGCTCAGAATCATGAATTTAAAACGAATGTTAATTGCACATGAAAGTATGGATATGGATAAACACTAATCGATTTCGGACGAAACCTATACTGCCGCATTCAGTGTCAAAAAAGCTCTTAATTGGTGTGAAGATCATTTCACTGCGAAAGTTTTGAACTTTTACCATTGTTCTTGTATTGTTTTCGAGCGTTGTCAGCTCCAACGCCGCTTGCTGACCCCTGAATTACTGTGCAACGCTCAGCACAGATGAGGTCACTAATACCTCGCGGTATTATCACATCACATGAATGCACACTATTGACCTTCAGAACCCATTACTGTCCCTTCTAACCAAAGGAACTGGTTCGCAGCCTCGTGCAGCTTAACGTATTTGGTAGTTTTTTTTACGAAGAATTTCTCCAAATATATTATAAAGTGTGTTGTATGACTTGAACTTTTATGAGTGATTTTCTGTTTTAACAGTTCATCATAGATCGGTGGTTACGAATTTCTAGTTTGTGTATTTATCATTGAATAAGTAATTTCTGCATTGTGTGCATTGATACCAGAAGCACTATGATGTAGAAGAGTTCACGTGATAATTCCGCAGCGCACCTGTTCTAAAGTGTCAGCCATCCAACTGATTATTGAAATGAACTGTGAGAGTTTCCAGATTGCCAACAATTCAGTCCGTTATCACTAGGCTCGGAAAAGGAGTTGCCTTATCAACCGGTCGGATGTCGCAGGCCGAGTGACCGCTGTTCGCGTGCACTCATGAAGTGATGATTCGTAGGGGTTCCAATCCCTGGTGCATGCAACGTTTGCAAACGTATATTCGCGTTTAGTTGTGTGCTCCTGCGTTCTTTCGACTGGTTATTAGAGCAAAACTGCGGACCAGTTCCTTCAGTTTGAAGGAACTGGCCCTCCAGTCACCTGAAAAGAAGGGGACTGGGGGGATCATTAAGTAAGAATAGTAAGCGGTTTTGAAGGTTAGTAGTGTGCATTGATTTGACGTGATAAGACCGCAAGGAACTAACCTCATCTGTCCTGCGCGCCGCAGAGTAATTAAGAGGTCAGCAAGCGGCGTTGGAGCTGACAACGCTCGAAAACAATACAAGAACAATGGTAAAAGTACAAAACTTTCGCAGTGAAATGATCTTTACACCAATGAAGAGCTTTTTTGACACTGAATGCGACAGTATAGGTTTCGTCCGAAATCGATTAGTGTTTATCCATATCCATACTTTCATGTGCAATTACATTCGTTTTAAATTCATGATTCTGAGCATTGTTTGAATGCCGCTTTCATTTTCTGGGAGTGTAGGCTGTTTTATTCGAAGACTTCATGCTATTTTCATTGATCAAAATGATATTTTAGGAAAGAGAAGGGAAATTATTCAGAGTTGAAAGTACGCCGTTTACCGATGTTTGAAGCTTCATCACAAAAGAAGCGCTTGCCTGCAATTCGGAAGTCAAGGTAGTTCTTGCAGTACGTAGCGAGTTCTTTGTGATAGGCGAATTATCTTCTCAATTTGTCCACCGATTCTGACGAAATGAGCTTGAAAACTCTCGAAAATGTCGTGGGATTTGGTGCTGAAAAGTATCCTGAAACTTGGAGACAGCTCACTAAAAAAATAATGTTTGTGCAGAACGTGGGCGAGTAACGAATGAACATGTGAATGTAAGCCGAATAGAAGTCGGAGTTTTGCCTGAGGGTAAAAAAAGAAAATCTTTGCAGCTTATACCGAGAAGCTGGTGACCTACTTATCAAAATTTGACATACTATAGGTCGTTCAATTCGTCGCATCGAGGCAAATTTAATGCTTCTAATTTTTTCCCATTTCACTTTCTTAAAGAAGTTATGACTGTGCGACGGTTTGTGCCGTTTAATCCGTCGACCACCGTCGATTTTTCAAAAAATGTGAGCGGTATTGTACATGGAGACACTATTCTCTGTAAACCAACATTTAAGCCCAGAGGAGATAATGTGTAGCAAAACTCACGTTGAAAAACGCGTCGTTGGGGTGCTATTGCGATCCTGATACGCTTCACCTCGAACTGCACGCTTCAATGGTCGAGCTACCTGCCAAGTGGCGGACAGAGAAGAAAACTAACTCCAACGTAACCACTGTACTCGGAGACTCATAGGTACTAATCATGGTAATAATCGGCGTTAACTTGTTATTCAGGGGACAAAAACCATACCTGCCGTTTGAGCGGGACTCTGACATGGACTGTAGGCGGAACTTTTCACAAGAGAATCCGATACGCTGTTTCCTTGCCGGAGATCTTCGTGCCAATGAACAGGTGAGGGCTGGCGTTTCGCCTTCCTAGGAAAGGTGGTATGGAGGGATTGGTAAAAACTGCTGATTATTGATCTATTCACTCAAGCGGCTAAGAACTTTTAGCTTGGTCTGACTGCGATGCACACCTTGTTTTTGCGTGAACACAATCGAATCGCTGCTAAACTACTGGAGTTGAATGTGAATTGGGATGGAGAGTCGATTTATCAAGGTGATATACTGGGTTTTCTTTTTCCGAATGTTTCACAAGAATGCTGAAAATTATGATAATTACAGAAGCACGAAAAATCGTCGGCGCAATCATACAACATATCACCTACAGTGAATGGCTTCCAACTATCCTTGGCAAGGTTAGCGAAAAGTAGTTAACTTAGCATTAACTTAGACCCCGGTCAGCTATGCATGGCTAGCAGCGGTCACGTGACTGAAAGGACCACGAAATTTCTTTTTCCCAATGCAGAAATTGAATAACTGAAAGAACAGAAACGCGCTTGCCGTCGAGCAATCTTTTAAAGGAACCGGAAGGGGTACGAAACAAGAGAAAAATACAAAGAAAAGAGCATTTTGTAACGAACGCAGAAGGTTAGAAGCGATAATCGGTGAAAAAACTCAAATTTAAAAGTGCATCGCTACGGTGTGTATTCGCGCCTCATTCGCACCATCGCACTGACTTTCCGAGTTGCCCGCTATAGGAGACGGGCCGCGGTCCAACATTACTTGTAGCACCTGACTCCCAGCGCAGTGGAGTGGCCATTCCCAACTACATTAGCATTCATGTAAGTACATCTAGAAACAGTGTAAGAAAGAATAAATGAAAAAGTAAAAGGAAAAAGCAAATTTATAAAAGAAACATCTTCTCCTGGCACCATGCCACGGCGTCAAATTGGGGAGTTTGTGCAATGGCGGCCACTTGAACTCGTCCACACTACGTCTGTTCTACCGTAGGCCAAAATTACCCCCTTCTGCTGTCTTTAACAGCGAGAACAGCGCAGCTCAAATTTCGTGCTCAGTGTTTTTGCTTCCCTTTTACGTCCCTGAGCACGCTACCATCGTCTCTTTGCCCCTAATGCCGTCGCGTCCCCACCTCCCCGGGCATCCTGCCTTGAGAAGCTCTATCTCAGCCGAAATCTTGTTTTTTTTTGCGTGAAATCTTGTATGTGGTCCTTAACTGAACGTTGGAGCTATGTATATACAACTCAGAAAAGATCGTGTCCTGAAGGCGATTCATAAAGGTTCTCGCTAACCTCGTCATCTCAAAGGAGTCGTCAACGAAAAAAAAAAGAGTTTATCCGTTTCCCATATATTTATGTTGTATTTGCCCAATGTGGGCCGCAGGCAAAGTTCCACGCGAAAAAATGGTAAGAGGGGGGGGGGCTGAGATACAGCACCGAAGTTTCGGCCGGGTGGGCGGGACTCCCGAGCAAATACCAATTTCCGTCGTCCGCCACGTCGAAGACGCATTGTAGTAACAGAGGGGTACGAGAATAGTCCCACTCTCCGTTCCCAACCGCGGCGAATGACGGGGCGGAGTTTTACGCGGAGGCCCTGCCCACCTGGCGGAGAATTTGGGGAGCTATATCTGGCCGAATTCGCACTTTTCGCGTGAAACTTTGCATTCACTTTGTTAAAACAAGTAAATAATTGTTAAATGGTTATAACAAGTAATTATCTCTTTGAACAATTACTTAACTCGAAACAAGCGTAATTGAAAGTGAATGTTCAAATATAAACCTTTATTGTGTTGAAAAAACTTCGCAATTACTTCATTGTGCACGATCCTTATTAGGCAAATAAAGCATAAATATGTGGGTAACAAAAAAACTCATTTCTCCGTGGACATTCTTTAATCCCTAACAAATTCCAGCAGAGGATTACCCAACCAGTCGTATAAGATTTTTTATTGTCATCACTCACACCTAGTCACATTCAGATTGGCTATAATGAAATGATTGGTGACTATGGTGGTTACAATCCGCAGGTTGATCCATCTATATCGAATGCTTTTGCTACAGCAGCCTTCAGGTGGGTAACTCTTTAATGGAGCCATAAATGACAGCGTACTGACAAGAGGATTTGTCTTTGACCACCAGTCTGTCGTGGAGGAGTTATAGGAAATTATACTCCTGAGAAACAAAATGTAGTGGCATTGTACAAAACACGAAAACATACCATTAGCTTGGCGATTTCTCGCGCGAGCCCGATGCATGTCGCACCCTTTCATACATCATGATGGGATCAATATTGATCGAAAATCCAGCAAAACAACAGAACGGTCCTAAAAACTTTTTCGATTCGGTGTATACGGTATATATCAATCAATACGCATCAGTATACTTCTACAATACTATATTTGGTGTATACGTGACATCGACTTCTATTCTATTTCTCAATAAAAACCGGTTCTTTTAGTTTCTTGTACTTGCGAGACAATCCTTAATAATTCAGATTCGGGCATACCATCATTAATCCGACACTCTTCCGCTATGATAAGGACTTCAATCCGATCAAAGAAGGTCATATCCCTCTGCATAAGGTATTTCCAGGGAGAAGATTATTAACTCGGCTTAAACTTATTGCTATAATATATACCTTGAAAATGATACTTGTATTATAGCTGATTTATGTAGTCAGTCAATTTCAGGCATTTTTCGCTCCTGAGCGACTCTTGTCCGAAGGTGGCATCGACCCGCTAATTCGCGGTCTGTTCGCATCCCCACTGAAAATGCCTAAACCTAGCCAATTGCTTAATATGGAGCTCACTGAGAAGCTGTTTGATCGCTTCCATGAGGTTAGTTAGCAGTAATATAGTGGTAACACACAATAAACAGACAAAGCAAGCTGGTGGAGAGCAGAAGGGCAGACAACATGTCATATGCCAGAAATGTGGGGCTATGCAGTGAAATTCACATCCACAGACTGATTTATGTAGCAGAAGCGTTAGACAGAATAGCGACCAATAGAGACAGACAAATGCGACATATGTAACAATAGATTAAAGAAATCGTCCACGAAAACTCAATGACCTACTTCAAATCACTATACCAGATACCGTGCGCGAACAGAAAACGAGAAAAACTGAGAAATTTCCTTTATTCCGATGAAGAAATCGAAAATTGGAAGAACAGCAACTCGTTTGACTCCCCCCTCCGCCCCCCCCCCCCCCGAACGACCTTCGACAGTCGTCGGCTGGAAGAGCGCAGTTCAAATTTTCACGCTCAGCGTTGATTTCTTTGCCTTTAGAGCAAACGTGGCCCCTCCCATCCGGACGTTCCACCTCGTCGCACCTTTGAGGAGCTGCATTTCAGAAGAATTCTTATTTTTCTCCTGATACTTTGCATTTGGCTCGTAGTTAGCAAATGGAATGCAAGTGTATGGGTTAGAGAAAAACTCAGCTTTCCATGGATGAATCCTTCGAAGAAGAAGAAGCTTGGCTGACAGTTGTTAGGAGCACAGAGAGTTGACTATAGAGAAGGATACATTCAGACATCCAGTCTAGATCGCAATGAACGGAGAGATTGAAGGCATTGCTCAGTAAAAATAGCGTGATTATTTTTGGCTTATGTAAGCGGATTAATTGCTCAAATTTAGGTCGCGCTAGACTTGGCAGTGATGAACATTCAACGCGGAAGGGATCACGGCTTGCCAGGGTACTCATTCTTGCTTCAATATTTTTTTGAACCTTTCATTTTTTCTTTAAAGTTTCCTTTTTCCGAGTAACTACAACCAGCCACAGCTACTGTATGGGAAGTTGGCATTGTTCAGATGAAACAACCTCATCACTTGGCATTCTGATGGGATTTGAGAGACCATTTCCAGAGAGGGTATTACGATTAGACCAAAAACCTTCACAGTAGTAATCTGACCTGGTTCATGGATCTAGCATTCGCTTGGGGCAAATCTACCACTTTTAACTTTCGAGTTCAACAAGTTTCTTTCAGTTACACTGAATATCGCCGATTCTGTAATCTATCTGTTCCTCGAACTTGGGACGATCTTGCCGCTGACATTCCAGACGCTTCAGTCCGTGCGAAGATGAGAAGTATTTATGGAGACCCAGGTTTGGCTTGAGTTTAAAAGTGCTACGTTGCTCGTACCGTGCCCAGATCATCCAGTTTTAGCCAATGTTGATTTATGGGTTGGTGGTATTGTGGAACAACGGCTACCAGATGCATTGATGGGACCGACTTTTGCTTGTATTATCGGCGATCAATTCCGACGTCTCAGAGATGGCGATCGATTCTGGTATGTATGTTCATAGAAAATCATTTTTTAAAATTCTGTTCACGACAACTCATCTCCTTCACATATCTTATTGTTATTCTGCTTTCAATAGACCACCCTCAAAGACAGTGATAGGGATGATGTGGGTAATGGGAACTCCTAAACTGGGTCAAAGCTGGGGGTCCAAAAAGACCATTGTGGCGAAATTTTCGATGAGAAAGAGTGCTTCCGAGCCTAATGAGAGCCGTCATCTTCAACAACTACCACTTGTTTTATGGCATCTCGCCCCTTTTTCCAGCGTGACCCGCCCCTTCTGAGAATGAGCGGCGGAAAGAGGGTCTTGTTTCACGAGTTTCTGACCGTTTCATTCTGTTATTTCTCCACTTCCGTACTATTGAGCACCTCGGCTATCATATTTAATGATCCTTCCATATGCGGGCCGAATTACCCCTATCACTGCCTTTGATTTCAATTCCGTGATCCTTAATGTCGCAATCCGCATGCAAGCGTTTGCCAAATACATGCCCGTGACATACACCACGGAGTTGATGGGAGATTGCTCTCCAATTTAAAGAATTTCGGCGTGACGCCAAACGTTGGCTCACAGAAAGATGGATATTAGATTTATTCGTTGGATGCTTGTCTGTCTAGGTACGAGAACGAAGGCATCTTCACAAAATTACAACTTCAACAAATAAAGAAAGCCTCACTTGCCCGTATATTCTGTGACAACGGCGACAGCATTGATCGTGTACAGGTGAGATCAATAATCTGGACCATGCCGTGGCATGAAGTGTCGCTGCAGTAAGGGATACGAAGGTGCTACGTTTTTTGGGTGTGTACCCTTATGCCAGCATTTCGCACGACGACGAGCGGCGTGCGACGCAATGTGTGCGAGTTATGCGCTTCGCGGTAGTTGGGTCTCAGAAGGATTACACGGTAATGCCAGAGGCGCCATACGCTGACTTATGATCGCTTCGGGACCCAACAGTATGGCGCCTTTAGCTCGTCCGCATTGTATGGCGCCTTCGCTTGCGAAATGCAGCGGTGCGAAATCCTGACATAAGGGTACGCACCTCGTTTTTTGAGCGAAGCGTCGCGTCGCGATCTCTAGCTATTTTTTCACCAATGTGGTTGATGATCCACAGAATTTTAACGCTTATAATTAATTGTTTTCAGCGCAACGTTTTCTTCTATCCGGGTAATTCAACGAAACAATATGGGCGTTGTGAAAACATCCCTGAAATCAACTTAAATATGTGGATGAATTGCTGTGACACTTCGTGCAGTTTGTCGCCGTCATCATTAAGGTTTGATACCCTCATTTCGAATAATTTAGGATTAGTACGGGTATTTCTTTTGAACGCTAAATGACGCAAATAGTGTTTCTTCGGTGCGTGCGGTCGCGAGACGATAATATCGGTTGAGCCTTTTATCGTGTGCATTTAGTATGAAGTAGGTGGAGCGTCTGTTAATTATCCAGTGACCAGTCAAACTACCCTTCCATCTGAAGGAGAATGCGTGGGAGTATTTGAAACTAGAACTCACCACGTGTGAGGACTAAACACAGTAAATGTCGTGACGCTGATTCCCATCCGTCCGTGTAAGAACCTCAGATGCGAACTTTTGCACCTCTTGGGCATAGCATGATCGAGACTTGTAATTACCGCGAGACCATACGACATTGGGCCAAACATTGTTTCAGGAAGCTCTCGGCTTCGTGTGACCCCTTCCGAAAGTCCGTTCGCAAAACGAACCTCTTGTGGAATGATATGGTAGAATCATATGAAGTAATGTACTGAGCAACCGACATCGCAGAAGTACATACATATTGCTTTTCACATTATGATAAGCGCAGTACTGTGTCCGCCAAACGACCCACTTCGAATTCTTGATGGACCGATAGGAAGATCCTTTGGGTAATTGCCACGTTTTTGAATTGCAAAAAATTTGCACCAACCGGGAGTTGAACCCGGGTCTGTACCGTGGGAGGGTACAATGATACCGCTACACCATTGGTGCTTATGTGCATATATAAACCATGAGCACTTGTTTTTCACCCATAACCACGTGTTTTTTCCATCTGACATCATGGCCAGCTAGCTATTGATAGTGGCGTTGTCGATGGGATAGATAAGTTGTGTGTATGGAAGTTTTACTTATTTGTCTGAGGGAAGACCCATAACAAGGTAACAGCCATGGCGCTCGAACTGGGCTACTGCGCGTGACAATTGGTTTGCTGTTTCTGTTCTGACTTGGCAGCTCTGAAGATGTCACGGTCGAAAAATGCGAAACATTTGAGTGACCACAATAGTGACCCTTGTCATTGATCTCCTCTGCTCTGTCAATCTGCGGAAACAGGTGGGGGGGGGGGGAAGGGATTTTTTTTCGGACGATATCCGTTCGATTGTGCATGTTTTTCATGGCGATCATGTGAAGCACGCAATTTTGATCCAGTGCTTCCCATGCATGTTAAGGGCCCCTCTCTCTGAACAGTTCTTTTACAGTCGAAAACGTCGGGCACACAATTCATGTGAAGTGGATGGAGAACGCCGTCATGACGGCGATCACTGGAGTACAGACAAATGCACTACTTGCAAATGCGATGTAAGTTATCCTCTTTTCAATAAGTTCATTCATTTGGGCTTTCATCTTTCAGCTGAGTAGAAGGGCGGAAGGATACACCCCTTCTACTCAGCTTTCTTCTCTTCGTGATGTTTTCACGTGCCTTTTACTCATAATCATGCGAAATACATCACCATGACACACATCGCCAATTGTATGTCATGGCGATGTATTTTTCAGCTGGTTGGTATTATGTACTACAATTGCATTACTTTCAGCATGGCAAAGTCTGGTGTTCAGTGAAGGAACATTGCCACACTTAGACCACATTTGTTCTGTTTAAGTTATTCGATTATTGCTATGCATGACATTCGTGTTAGCGTGCTTTGATTCTGATCTTTGACACATGCTGGTTTTGACTATGTAATCACCCTCGACTAAACCAACCCAATCGCGTCCGTAATTCATGACAACAAAGTGTTGCGGAATCTCTCGTGATTGCCACGGATTACGGACGCGTTCGCGCTGGATTAGTATGATGGTAGCTGTGTGTGTTTCTCTTTTCTTGCCATTTGTGTGCGTGTATGTGAGATCTTTTCATTCACAGATGATTTTTTTCAAATATAAAACCATTCGGTTTGTCTATGTGTATAAGTACCGTACTGCAGAGCAGTCAAGTCAGTAGTACTAGAAAGCAATATTCAACAGAAACAATCGATATTGAGGAGAAGGACCGGTTTCAAATTGACTAGGGTTCATCGCACTGGAAAGTGAAGTTATTCTGAGGCATATACAGCTATACATTACGCCAATGGGTATAACTGGATTGTCTTGGAAGATTAGGATGACGGGTGAGCCCAGGACACTCGAATCGAGTCACCGTGCGCGACAAGTGTCGTAGATCGAGCGTGCAAAGGCGTGGCGCGGCAACTGCTACGACCTGACTCCATTCGATTGTTCTGACATGCACTGGGGAACTCTTGGATATTTTTTAATTTTCGATAGTAGTATACATGCTTTGGAGAAGTTGCGAGAAAACGGGGAAATCATTCCAGTGCCTCCTTGTATTTTCGCAGTTCATCTTGAGTTCGACTCCATGGCCGCGTTGAGATCAAACGTGTTTCGCTCCTGTCCTTTTTACAAGTGAGAGACGGCAATTTACATACCGACGAGAACATTGGATGCGAGCAGGCTCTGAAAATCGATACATTACATTTCACCTTATTATCGATCATTTAGGATGAACTTGCCTTTTAGTAGAACTTTCATCTCGTGCCTTACAAGATCTCCGACGAGGATCACTGCTTCGAGATCGGAATCCACGAATAGCATCTGAAAACTTATTTAAAATTACTTAATAAGAAGCAGAGCATTTCTAAAACTTCATCTATAATTTAAACTGAGAACCCGGGTGAGAGAATAATTTTTTCCTTTTCCATTCTCTTTGTAATAGCTAATGCACCTCACAGTTTGCGATGCGAATTTCATGCAGAGATACCAAGTTTTACAATAGAAATTATAATCGGAAAGCTCCGGCCATGGACGGACTCCAACCAGCACATATGATTCGTGACCTAGTTTATCCATCGCACTCCAGGAATTTTCTTGCGGACAACTTCATCGGACCAGAGCTAGCAATGGGTAGTTCTGGGGTGAAATGAGTCACATACCATGGAGTTTGCGGTACTGTTGGTCATCCGCCATAGCTTCCGAAGAGAAGACCAACGTACGGGGCTATAGGTCTATATAGGTGACGTGCTTTTTCTATGATGTCAGTTACGCCGTTTACGGAAACTGCACTTGTTGCCATACTTTCAGCCGAAAGGAACGTTGATGGATGAAGGCGTCGTGAGCCCATTTTGTGGTTGCAGTTCAAAAAATAACTGCCACAACCAGTCCGGGCAGCCACTGACTGCATCACAATCTCACTGGATTACGGACAGTGCTAATCATTCAAAACGCTGAGCGGCCAAGCTCAATTCCTTCTCGATGTTCACGATGAGGCTGTTCTCGGTGGCTTCATTCCCAGCAAAATTTTTAGTGTGCTTTGGGACTATGAAAGGGATGCCAAAATTTTTAGTGTGCTTTGGGACTATGAAAGGGATGCATTCGAAAAGAGACTGAGCACAGGAATTGAACACCTTTTGCACATAGACCAGGGCCATAGATTTCTGCCACCCCCGGCAGGCCCTACAAGGTACCTTGGACGCGCTCTCGCCACATCCACTCAGCATTAGCGCTCACAGAGCCTGTAGGAGGTTGAAGAGGAGCCACAGTGACGGTGGCCCTCCGCCCAACGTTTCTTCAGCGTGACTACCTCAACGCAGAAAATTCGAAAGCACAAGTGCATGCAAACCTGTTTGGCACAGGCATTGATAGTGTAGTGGTACCATGATACCCTCCCATGGTACAGACCCCTGTTCAACCCCCGGTTGGTGCAGAATCTCTACAGTTCTGTAATGTGACGAGCTCCTTGAGAGACACCTCAAAACCACTGAAAATTTTTGACGGTTTAAGTGTTGGACGAGGCTTGCACCTTACGTGTTCTGTTTCAGCTGCCAGAAATTTCGAGAATCTCTTAGTGGCATCGGATAGTAGGCAAGGTGTACATTACCATAAACACCTCAAATGCCTATTATTCAGTTATTTATTCCAGTTTTTGATTTTTTGTCAGTTACATAGTTTTACGCTTATTTCCTAGGAAATAAACATGTGGTTATCCTCTGATGCCACATTTCCCTTTGTAGAACATCACTATTCTAGAGGGGGGGGGGGGGGGGGGTGGTGCCAAAAAAGAGTAACGTTGCTCACGGCTCACATGCGCCAAGTCTACAAGACGGAGGGTAAAGAAAGAAATAAAAGTGTTGGGCCCTGAAATGTGCCTCTCCAAGCAGGAACAAGCTGTGGCTCACTACTTTCACCGTCATAAATATATGGAGTCTTCAGCCAGCACAGTCGGGCTATAGAGCACCTACGGCATTAAGGTCTGCCTAAAACAGCAAGGCAACATCCGTGGGAGGTCCCTGGTGGGAAGCTTCCTGAGGATTGACCCATCGGTTCATAGAAGTCACAGAGCTCTTGCTGCTCGGACAAAGCTGCTATGATCCGAAGTGTAATTTTTCATGCCACCAATCCATCTCCGTATAGGTTTCAATGGTGATGGCACGTCCTGGTTCCTAGAGACGAAGGGCTTTATGAGCTCGGGGAAAACAGAATGTTCAAGAACACCACCCAATAAAATCCCTTCAGGTACCCAGAGTGAATGGATTTCAGCAAGGTTGTGAACGAGGGTAGCAAAACCTCGGATTTTGTCGAGTTGAGGTGACACATCGTGTCCACTCGAAGCAAGTTCGTTAACCTGTTCGTGCAGAAGGCTTTTACGGAGTTCAATGATATACGAGGTGTGCTCTTGAGTTTGGAAATGGAAATACCTTCCCAAATATGCTGAAGTTTGACTAATGTGGGGTCTATATACCTTACGAGCACTAATCATTAGTATGCCCTTACCGTCAATGTTGAATTCAGCCATCCGTTCCTTCTTGTTCGAATCAATGGTGAATGTACGATTCATGAACGAATTCTCCTGTTCTGACAGCTTGTTGGCGAAGCTGAAACGATAGCACATCATTCAATCGTATCATAAGCAAATTAACAGGCATCTATTAGGCTGTCCCGAAAGTTCCGGAACACCTTGGCAGATAAGGGTTTTCGGGCCTTCCCGCAATGGATAACCAGGGCATTTGTCGATTGACTTTGAGGAACGTTCCATGCCATAGGCATATAAGGATTCGCGCCTATCCACAAAAGGAATAGAGCTCGAAATGGACGAGACGTCACTCCGAGCATTGTACCTCTACGAGTTCTGCCGAGGGAGTTCCATAAGGGAAGTGGTCCAAATAATCAGCGTGGCATGTGGAGCAAGCACAACTATCCACCGTTGGTTCACCCGCTTCCGTTCTGAAGATATAGCCCTGAAAGATCAGCAACGCAGTGGCCGTCCATCTGAGCTGACGATCAGCTTTTCAGGAAAACTGTGCAGGAGAACCCCACGGCAAGCACACGTGAAGTAGCCCTGCTACTCGGTTGTGGGAACACCACAGTCGATCAGCATCTCACTCGGCTGGGATACCGGAAAGTGTTCTCGACTTGAACACCCCATGCCCTATCCGACAGCCGACATCTGGCAACATTCACCCGGGACACCTTGGCGACGCTAGGCTGGGAAGTGCTACCACATCCTCCATATAGCCCCGACCTCGCACCATCTGACTACCAGCTGTTCGCCCCTCTACAGAACTTCCTAAAGGGGAAACAGCTCAAAAAGCAGCGCGACATCGAGATGGAGGTCGAGCGTTTCTTCGTGAGGCAGTCTCAACAGTTCTGGGCGGATGGGATTGGCAAGCTTCCGGATAGATGACAGAAGGTGATAGATAGTAATGGTGAATAACTTGTTAGCTGAAATGTGTTTGTAAAGAAATAAATTTGAAAAAAAGTGGTCGGGGTGTTCCGGAACTTTCGGGACAACCTAATAGATGATAACTGAACTTTGCGAGGTAAACAATTTGTCCTATGCACGGCATTAGAGCAAATTATTTTTTTTCCGATGCGAAAGCTTCACTAGACGAGTACGAGATGGAATGCAAGGAAACGTGCAAGAACATAGTCCAAAGTAAATGTGTCCGCATTACGCTACAACTGCGCGTTCGCGTGCTGACATGAGGCTGCACATGTTGCAGTTACTACTGAGACTTTTGTCGAATTATGGTCTAGATTATTACGGAGCATGGAAGAATTTTGCATGCATAAAAGAAATACTTGAACGGATGCATGGGCACTTTTCCAGGTGATTATTACTGAACTTCAGCTGTCTGAAGGTCTAATGTAGAGGAGCTCAAACATCAATTGAAAGTCAGCGATTACTAAGCTAAATTGGAAACTCGCAGCATCGGCAATCTATTCTAAAACACCACTTGCTTTCCCGTTCAGGAAATCTGATATTACATGTGAAACATAACAAGTTTTATTCTATTTTTCACGTGAAGAATTCCCGAGGGAAAAATCCGACTGCATGGCGAAAAATAGAACCGTGAGGTTTATCTAGAATATCCCTACTATACAAAAACGCTTCGTCTGTCCGTACGTCCGTACGTCCGTCCGTCCATCCGCCCTTCCGGCCGTTTACCACGAAATCAGATATTATATGAAAACGACCTGTAGAGATGGGAACAAGTTCGGGATGGGCAGGGCATGGGACAAGAAGCCAAGAGCACGCATGGACCAAGTCATGCTCCGCCCACGATGGACGGAGCGTGCACTGGAATGTTCCGTTTTCAGACGTAATTTGGAAATTGGGTTCCAATATGACCGGAACATGGGAGAAAGATGGGTTACTGTCAGGAATGAGCTTTACAAAATCATGGAAGAGTCCTAGGCACAGTGGGCGGAGCGCGCACTAAGCCAGCTGGTTATTCATATGATTGGTTGAGTAACACAACGATGTGTGTGCGTCAGTATGGTCCGACTAGGTCAGTTGCGTAGCTGCGAGCCTCAAATCCTTGTTGGTCCCGTTGTGAATTAGCCGGGCGCATTGGGACGCGTCGCCGTCTTTTCCCTCCTCCTTATGCACCCCCCTTCCAATTATCTGCTACCGCTTCTGGGATCCATATGGTGACAATCAATCAATCAACTGAGCAACCAACAAAATATTATGGATCCATAGCATTTATTTATTTGTTTACAGTCTACATTTGGAAATGCCCATGTGGCCTTTACTGAATCCTTCTCCGTTGTAGCAGAAGCACTGCCTTTTTATAAGACACAGAGAACACATAACTAAATGCCTATCAGGGTGAGTAAGGGTTACCGTAGTCGAATATCATCATTGACATCCTAAACAAATTACTGTGAAATAATGGTAGTAAGTGAGTTATGCCTGGAATGGTCTCAGTGACTATGCCATTATGTTTTTAGTATGCGAAAGTTGTATGGGCAAACTCGGTTATAGCAGTAGTCGGGGTGATGGGAGAAGCCCAGGCGACAGAAAGCACCAACAAAGTTGTTTTTGTATCACACGAAGATTAACGTCATAATTACCGTGAATGAGTAGATCGCTGTGGGACTGGGATTATTGTTGACCGGTTACTGTTGTGATCAATGATTAACTAGTGGTTTCGTATAGTTACGAAGGAGCCCGATATCATAAATAGCTCAAGTTAATCATGGTAATCAATAGAAATTGCGACGTAATACGAAGCCCAGACAGCGATTCAACAGAAATATCACGATGTTCGAGGCTCTGAACTGATGACGGCGTTGAGGGTAGGAAAAAGTTGAGATGGTGGGGCGGTTCGACGTTAAACCTCATGGGAATCGAGGCTGCGGGAAAGGATGGAAATAACAGGCAGCAAAGGGTACGCATAAACTAAAATTGACCATTTCACAAGCTTTCTACCTACAATTAAAGCACTCTCTGTGCTCTACATCTATCCGTTCCCTACCCTGATAAAAATGGTGAGGTAGTTAAGAAAATGTCCACGGAGAAATGAGTTGATCTATTACCCATATATTGATGTCATAGTTGCCTTATAAGGGCCGCATGCAAAGTTTCACGCGAAAAACTGAGAATTCGGCTAAATCAACTCCCTAAATTCTCGACCAGGTGAGCGGAGCCTCTGAGCAAAGCCCCGTCTCGTCGTCCGCCGAGGTTAGGAACTGAAAGTGGGACTGTTTACGTGACTTCCTGTTCCTACAAAGCGCCTCCGACCGCGGCGGACGACAGGGTGGGCACTCGCTCGGAGGCCCCGCCCACCCGGCTGAGAAAACCCGGACTTTGCGCGATTCCTTGAGCTTTTTTAATTCAATGAACAAAAGGAGCGGGTGAATGGGTAGAAACTTCAGGTTCCCGGTTCTTTATCTCATTCATGGGAAGGCTGACGACCTGACGAGACCGAGGAGTGAAGGGCAGTAAATCACTTTCAGCCAAAGACGTGTGACCAGTGGTTATAACTCACTAACCATTCCTGTGGGTGAGACTCAAAGGAATAGTGCACAAAAAATGACTTTCTCTGTTACCCATATACTATGTTGTATTGGCTCAATAAGGGTCGCATGCAAAGTTTCACGAGGTTAGAATCCGAATAAAATACAGCATCTCAAAGTGGCGAACGACAGGGTGAAGCCTGAGCGTGGGTGCCCCCGCCTCGTCGTGCGCCGCCGTCGAAGATGCACGGTGGGAGCAGAAAGTTACGCAAACAATTTCTGCGACAGCGGACGACGGGGCGGGGTATCCATTCGGATGCTCCGCCTCGTCGTCTTCCACTTCGAGGAGTTGTGTCTAAGCGGATTCTCACTTTTTCGCGTGGACCTTCCATGTGACCAAAAAATAATATAAATAACATAAATATAAAGGCAACAGAGAAACTCTTTTGTCAGTGCACGATTCTTTCAAAGGATGCGAGCAACAGTGGGTGAGCTATCTGGAGCAGGCGCAGGCGAAATCAGGAAAAATCGACTTCGAGGTTCCAACTTCTCCTTTGTGAAACCTCAGCATTGGTGTTAATTACAATTTTTTTCTGCTATACCAACGAGGTTGTTAGGGATTTTGCTGACGTCCTGACGTTTCGACCAGATTGTCTTCCTCAAAGGCTTAGATGTAGCTCAATATGATTTTATCCACTACGCCACCAAACGCCTTGGCCCTCTAGCGGTTCTGAGTTTCACCTAACAACCTCCTTGGCATAGCAGAGAAAATTGTAATTGACATCTTGTTCACGGTGCAATCAAGCATCGAGATCAGTCTTGAAACGGTGGCCATCCAAAAAGCTACAACAACGCTGAGAATGAAGAACCAAGGACGGTATGAGTAGCAGCGGTAATCGGAACAACAAGCCAATGTTTCAATGGACGTACTAACACAGCCAAGGAGTAGTCAATGGATTGTACAGAAATGGTATAGCGACGCAGACTTTGCAATTTTGCTATCCCGCAATTTTTTCGATTTCGGGATTCTGCGATTTTACGGATTTCGTGGAAATCTTGCAGCCTTAAGATTTTGCAATGATCTATAGCAAAATCGAAAAATTTGATGTCGGCATATGGTGGCTATGGGAAGGAAGAGAATGATGTTGCTAACGATGTTTACAAATAAGGGATTAAACAAGTAGTAGTGCCACACGGATATGGTTCACCGTGCGCATTCCTTATCAACCATTACGGGGTGAGGCTACTTACACCGGAAAATCGCTTTGCGATGTCGCACTCGCGGCGCCACCAGTACGACTTGCAAATCGATTGCCCTTGGGAGCCCGGCAGAGCGTGGCTGCGTCACCCCTGCGCTTCCACCTATGCCACACTGCTTCGCTTAAAGGCTGCCATGCCCTGCCACTGGCACTCATACCCGCCGCGCGGCTCGCCGCGGGCGGCCACGCGATTTTCCGACGTAAGTAGCCTCACCCGCAATTGCAGGACGCAGAATGACTCAGAACGATAGAAGAGGGCCCAGCTGGTCGTGGAAGAGACTCAGAGGGTTACCATCAGAGCTACAAACAAACGGTCCACAAAAAACAATGCAGAGTACCATGACCAGTGGTAATAACTACTTCAACTATGTATTTACGATAACTAATCTTTCTCCAGAACGACCTGCACCTACTACTTGAGTATTATTCGAATTCTCAAAGAACGATTAATGTGGTGCTTCAGTTCGAGCAGGAAAAGGTGGTAAATTATACAAAGTACTATCTCATACATTATTAAGTGTTGAAAATAATAAGTTTAATAAGGAGTTCACAGAAGTCCACATAAACATTATAGGTAACCAACGAGAGGGCATCCATTGCAGGTGGTTTCAGGGAACATTAAATCGTAGTACTTTGATCTCAAAGTTTTTGTGTACTCCAAATTACCCATTTCCGGCTGCAGTTCATGTAATAATAAGATATGTGCTTGGTATTAGGTCGATTGAAAAGGTTTTTGAAATCCGCTGAATTCTCAGCACTATACTGCTTTCAGTGGCAAACCAGATGATACTGCTCAAACCTTCCTACCACAAACACAAATCTCACATCCGTTTACAGAATCTTAAATTATATAAAGCACTATCTCATACATTATTAAGTGTTCAACGAAAATAATAAGGTTAGTAAGGACCTATCATAATCGACAGGAAATTCAATCGCTCATTGCTATGGATTAGAACACTTGATTTTTCCATACGGAATAAGATAGAAGTCAAATACACGAAATTGGAGAGATTGAGATTCTAAATGACTTGCGCGTGATTCGATCGCGTAACTGTCGTAGTTCGAATCACCGCCTTTGTCCATCACACTACCTTTATCTGTTGTACGTACTCAATAATGAAGTGTCAACATTTTTTAGTTTTATCACAGCATAAAAAAAGTATTTAAAAAGTTCATCAAAGTAACATTCACTATAGTAACAATTTCATATAAAATTAGCTGGTTTTAAAATAGTGTAAGATGTATGACAAGCTTCGTGAAAGAGACATTATTGTTGTGACGGCGAGCTTATGACACAGTTTAATAATAAAAAAGCCAAAAACATCTTGAATTTATTGGCTTCCATGACTCGCGCGTCATCAAGGGAGCAGCAATCCTATCACTATCACCATAGATACCCTCGCGACTTACTAATCTCATACGTGATTGAGCAAACAACAATTTGAAAAAGGTGTGAATGCAAGTTGCTCGTTTTTTTTGCTGTTCTATGAATTTCCGAATAAACAGGGAAGTCTGAATTCCACTAATTCCTCAACAAATAGGAAGGGCACCAATTTTCACTTGCTTAATATTATTTCAGAGTCGCTTTGAAAACTCTGTAGGATTGAATTGAAAGTCCAGGTCAAATCAACGATGCGTGTTATGTAGTTCCAAGATTATTTTACTTTTACCTGGAATATTCATCACAAGAGTTAAATCCACTGAAGAATGACTGTACATCCTATTCCAAGCCATAGAATGGATCGCCGCCTCCATGAGATGAGAGCGTCACGATTATTTTTTTAGTAGGTTGGTGGTCATAATCGGTCTTCGGCATTTTCTGTCGGTTTTTCACACATTACCACTCTGGACATTATTCATTCCATCATCTGTGCTGCTTGACGGCACTTTCATTACAAGGGTCAGTAGGCGAGGACATAGGGTAACTCCTTCTGAAGATCATGCTGCTATGAAAATGGGGACGGTTCGACACGAACGCTGTCTAGACTTGATGTGAGGCTTTCTGAGAAGACTGGGTGGAAATAGAGATCCAAGCAGTCGACATTGTTCAGTATCAAGTCGGACAAAAAGTTTTTGCCGTTTTCCTAGTGATTTATCGGTAGTACCTTTCGTGGTTCGATTATTTGGATATCATTTTGTGAAGAAGAACCTACTCTTTCTCCTGGGTAAAGCGTCTCAGGAAACTAACAGGGTGAACGCTGTCCAGCCTATAGTCAAGAAGATAAAAAGCCGCGGCTGCAGACGACTATAGATTTTCATACCTCAAAACCTAGGGGAAAGTGGGGAAGTTAGCTTAGAATATGACAAATAGATTCGTGAGGGGGACTATTAGGCAGATATTTAAAGGGTAGGTAACCATGCAAATATACTTTTAGAGAGGCAACGGTCCGAAGTGAGGCCTCTAAGGTGAGTTTTTTGATTTTTCGTGGGCGTTTCTACTAACATCCGTAAGCTAATTCATCTCATAGCGGGGAAGCCCTACTATGAAAACTGACCATAAATCGCCAAAATTTTTCATTGACCGAGCAAAGCACAACCACCTTTCCCCTAACGCCAATCCCCATTTCGGAAGATGAGCTAGTCAGCTATACAAAAGCAGTTACACAGATACTATATTTTTGATGTATACATAACGGATCGCCATTTTCCCACTTTGAAGCATATCTTAGACAGAATGAGTCCAAGAAAAAAAGGAAGTCGCATTTGCTTTTCAGCCACTCTTTGGTCTCGAGGAATCAGATTTTGAAATTGAAATGGGCGGACTAGATACACTGTAGTGTTATTGAAACAAGTGCGATGAATTTGTTAGTTGAATGAATGGTATTAGTTCAGTTATTTTATTAAATATGTTATAAAATTTCAAAAAGTTCAGTTATGCTATTAAATATGTGTGTTTGAGCAGTGTTAAGATCTCCCAAAATAGGCTATTAAAAACGACGAACACCTTTTGGTCAACCTAATACTTGATATAAATCAGAGATCAATATTGATCAGCTTCAGTTCAAACTAAAATCGTAACTCCATTGAAAATTCTTATTTTTCGTGAACGATAAGCTGCAAATGTCTGGCAATTCTCCAGATCGTATAGTGGTACATGTATCGATAGGTTATGCAAGGCTTTGAATCCTATCAAATCCCTGGCAACAAATTCTGCACGGTGACTACTTTACATAATGGCAGTGCAACTAGTAGACAATAACTTATTAACTCACGAGAATGTTGTAGGTGTAGGACGGTCTGCAACGCATGGTATTGGTGGAACAGCCTCCTTCATTGTCTCTGAAATAAGTAAAAAGTAAATTTTTCGTTAAGTGCTCTTTTTTCACAATAACAACCCGCGAAATACGTTGAATGGACGGAATATCGGATGAAAAAAAAAATGAATGGAAGGATGAAAACTGAATGAAAAGAATAGTGGATGAACTAGAGTGCTATAAAAACGAAATCGTAAATGAGTTACATGTGCCTAGTGATAGGAATATTCAAAAGGGTTCTTCATACTCAATAAAAGCCGCAACCCATCTAACATCTACTGCACTGCCATCATGAGGAATTTCCTCTAGATTAATTACTTTATATATATTAAACTACGGCGCATAATAATTAAAATCATGCGCTAAGCACGCTGAGCATGTGGGCGGAGAGTGCAAAGTCTGCTGGGGTGTGTTGCAAGTGTTCCGATTTCTAGAGGTCGGCACCGGACTGGGTCACCACGCGCGGCGACGCTTCGCGAATGTCCGAATGGTGGCGCGTCCTGCCGTCTGGGCTCTCCCAGATTTGCCTAAGCCTTTGTGGGGAGGAGCTTTGGCAGCGTGTTTTTACCTGTCTTTACCTGATTGCAATCCGCCGCGCAACCTGACTTGACCTCACCAGTCGGAACACTTGCACTCCACCCAGTCTGCTGTCGCTCCACCCGCACTCTCAGCGCGCCCACTGCCGTACCCCAGGGCTGTACCCCGTAAGAGCCCCAACAATTTCGAATCATCGTTTGAGAGCATGCTTCTAGAAATGATTTGTTTTCACGGGAAGGTGGAGAAAAAAGGTGTAGATTGAAATGGATTTAAAACCACGGTTCCTAGTAGTCACATTTCTCAAATACGAACAATATTCTTTGAAACTGAGAGGCTACAAGAAGCAGGTACAAAATAACAATCTTCCACAATTCGAGGAAGGCTAATCACTAAACTCCAATATTTCCATCGAGGTACTATGAAAATTCGGTACTCAATCAGAAGAACTCAATATTGTTCTAGAAGTTACAAGAATATTCGAGAAATTCGATTTGATCGACTGGTTTCATAAAACCCACCGAAAGCATAAAATAATTAAGAATTTCTGAAATCCATGCCTCCTGAAACATATTCCACATAGGCAGTCCGATCGCCATTGGTGGAAGGCCCCAGTCGCGGAACATGCTTTTAAAATGCCTGATGCGTCAGTCGGAGGTAGCAGGAACATGCAGTCGCAGTGCGAGGTACGACGAGAACCTTCTCAGAGACAATAGGAGAAAAACGAAACTTCCTGGGCGGAGAAGTTTTCTGGTAGAAAGTATTCAGCAATCGACTGCACTACTATAACATCCTCCTTCCTGAAGGTTACTGGTATGCAAGACCACTGATTCGTATAGACGAAACAAGCCACCAAACTTCTACATACTAACCTTCAAGAATTCTTCCCTTTCTTATTTACTGAATGACCAACCATGAAAAATCTCTAAAAATTTTATGAATCAAAAAGTCAGAGTAAATTTGAAATCTCATGAAAACTGATTTTATATTCAATGGTCGGGCGGAAGTAATGTTTGTATTGACTCCCGGTGCACTTTCATGGTGCAGAGATCGATTGTCGTATCAGTGTTAGCCCGAGCCAATGAAGCCTTACATCCCTCCGGGATAGAAATTGGTACTATTATCGGTAGGCTACAAGCGTTAACCTAAACTTCGATATCCCTTGCGAGTATCGTATAGGCCAGATCGCATTTATCGGCCCTACGATATGAATGGTCCTAAAATGCACGAGGCATCCCGACAAGGAATTGATCAACGTCAGAAACTTTATCCTTTATCAATGGGTTACTGAGCTATGGACAATTTTGGTCTCGAACGGATCTAACCCACATTTCATGCTTGCAGGTGCTGGTCCGGGTCCCGTCCGAGATCAAAGCTTTTGGCAATAACTCACCAGCCTAATAACAACTTCCACATCGCGGGCGAAAATCAGCGGCTGTCAAAAAATTGAAAATCAATATTTATCCTTTATTTTTATATCTACATTATTCAGTATAGACCGCTAAGTTCGCCCGCGAATAATCCAGGAAATAAAAGAAGTATTACCGTGGTATAAATATCGTGAAGGTAAACAAGGACGAGACCTACATTTAAAAAGAGGTGAAGTAATGAGTTTCTGTCGGTAAAATCGTTGCGAACGTGCATAGCTTCTAATGGTTCCTCATACATCATAAGATTACTTAGGATACTCCTTAGTAATATTTGCCTATTCAGAAGATAATACATGGAATACTGAGCAGAAAAAACGTATCCAGCTATTTCAGAAAAGAAATTCGAATTAATTCTCAGCAGATGAATTTAGATGGTTTCATCAGCTGTTTTCTCCCGGAAATGAATCAGAACTCACACTCTCACATCAAACTAACCCCTTTTGAGTCGAACTTTCTATTCTATTCGACCTAATACATTTTGGGATTAGCCCACCCACGATCTCGTCATTATCTGTACACATCTGAGAATCAAGCAGGTTCCTCGTTAGACATAGAATACTGAGCATAATGAGGTGTTTTGAAGGGAAGCCAAATGAGGAAGGAACTCAACTAATTGAGGAATTAGCGATATAGAGGAATGGCAACTCGGCCACGTTAAGGGACTTATTTTGATGTATATAAAGCAATCCCTACTATAGATAAAGCGCTCCGTCTCTCCTTTCCTTTGTTCAAGAAATTATAATAGTAACTATATACATGAAAAGCAAAGTAGAGATGGAGTTTGGGTGGGACACGGGAAAGGAGCTTGCTTTTCTCCACATGGACGAAGGGGCGTGACTTATAAGTAGGTGAAGCCTCGGTCCTTTGAAGGCGCCAGGAGTGGAGTAAGGAAAGCAAACGTATTTAGAAACAATGTTCTCTGTGGACGAGTGCTTAAATTCAGAAAAGATAACGTGAAGCACAACCGCGTTGAAAAACGCGCTTTTGGAGCGCTTTTGCAATTTAGCACGCTTCACCGCGAACTGCCAGTTTCGCGTCGAACTGCAAGCCTCAGACGAACCGACGCCACTGTCATTTGTTGTCGCGTAATGATTTCATTCATAATTATGTTAAACATGTGAAGCTTCATACATCAACAAACATGTAAAACAATGAGAGGGAGAATACGCGAAAAAATTAGAATAAAATTTATTACAAGAGAATTATGAATTCATACCACTCGACGTCTTGGTGAGGCGTCGTGTGTGCAAAGTAACGAAGTGCGAGCTACTACAAGCTCATACCGTAAGCCAAAATTACCCCGTCCCAGTGTCTTTGACTTATTCTGACGATGTGTGCATTTCTAGTGAAGTAAAAAGCCAAAAGCCTTAATATGTTAATTGAAGTGAATGAGTGCATGTGAGAGACCGAAGACGAGGAGGGTTCCTGAGAACAAAATTATAAATCGAACCATGTGACAGGATAGTGCACCATGCGCATTACTTAACACATTATCCGTGAAATGAAATGTGGTGGCGTTAAGTAAGTGCACGCAATCCACTCTATTAGGTACGAGCTATTTCAAGAAAGCGAGATGTGTACAAAGTCGTACGATAAAATTTTCGTACCTATAGTGCGAACCCTTCGCACTTATGGTGCTAAGGAACGTTGACAGCGTACGAAATCAAAAGGTCATGTGTTTCCCGAAATCTGCGTCAATTAGACAAAATCAAGTAATTAGAAGACTAAATCACATGTCTTCTATTTATTATCCGAAAATGTACGAAGTCAAAAATGCAAATACATGGTACATACGCTTTAGATAATGCTGGTTGTCATTATAGTGCGGTATGAGGTTTTCCGCTCAATAGATGGAACCTCATGGCCTCTGAAGACGACGATTCAGTCGAAACATTAGGCTGTTTCGATAAAAGTTCCCAACCTAACTCCAAAGGCACAAACTAATTGAACAACTTGCAACTTACAATACCGAGGTTGCAAGAAGTGAGGAGCAGAAGAATACTGTTTAGACATTAACAAAATTTATGGACCAGTTCGAAAGACCTTATTCGTGACACATCGTGACATAATTCAGGTTCGTGTCTTGTTTCTTTTCGATTTGCCTTTTCTTTTCGATTCTTTTCGATCTTTTCGATTCGAAAAACTTTCGATTTGTTGGCACTATCCATATATAGTGGAGAGTGTTCCGTTCCTTCCCAAAACTTAACCAAAATTGTTGGGCTCAGTGTGGCGCCCTCTACTATTAGGTTGTAAGGAAAGTTTTGGCCGGTTTTTGAAATTTCAACTTCGAGAGATCATAACTCGGCTCAGAGTGCATCTTTTCTCACAGAGTGAGCACCATTAGATTCGCCACACTCTTGGCAACACTATGCATACCTACACATCTCAATTTGATAAAGGGCTGATAATTTATATTGCGCGAAATGAAAAAAAGTCGACTTCAAATCGCCACTCTTTCTGAACACACTGCTACTGAAGGAGCTGGCCAGATGTTTTGGGAAGTGGGGCATAGTTAGCGCTAGATCTGATGAACATGATAGACGAGTAAGGGCCTCACCCTGCAACTGCTTCAATTAGTGGAAGAGGATTTGTGAAAAATGCGCTTGCGCATGACTGCCGTGGGGGGTCCCGCGGCACCCATTTTTTTGGATTTTTCCAAATCAAGGCCACTTGAGGTGGTCAGCTAAGGTTGCTTGTTGAGGGCCAATACTTGTGGATATCCCCTGCAAATATGGACGCTCATCGCCTTCTGCCGTTTTAGTTAAAGCGATTTGATCAATTGAAAATTCGAGCAGCTCGTCCTCATTTCTGCACTTCTGAAACCGGAGACAATGTGTTCCATCCAGTGATACACCCCCTCCTCTTGCAGTATTCACATTTGTGGTCACCTTCGCTGGGACTCGGCTAAACAAGAACTCTTGAAGTGAAGTCATCTTAAAAGTGCCATTTTCGCAGCACTTTAAAACTTCCCTAATAAATTGAAAACCTTGTGGCATTCCAAATAAAACATATATTCTGAAAGAGCAACTTTTTCTCTATCTAACGAGCACAATATGTCAGCTGATTCATGTTGACGCGCTCTGATATTTAAATTTATCTTGTGAACGCGAAAAAGCGGCCACAACTTTCCTTACAACCTAATACATCAGCACCGCTGTAATGGAACTGAAGGAAGTCAGTGCCTGAAACGGATGCCATATTGAATGACGGTGGTCGAGGCTAAAATTGTTTTTTTTTTGAACAACTCGTGATGATTGGGGTAGTGGTAGGTAATACACAAATGCTGCGTTACATCGCGTATCTGCCAACCCACATTGACGTAAAGTATTTATAAGCATAAAACACCGTGCTTATTCCGTTGGAGAGAGAGTCGGATAAGGGTTGCTATCTTAGCATCCTTAAATTTCAATAAATGTTCTAAATGTTGTGGAATTACCAACAGCGCAAGTTTACTGCTTCAGGACTTCCTGCAGTCTAAATGATTTCATCAAGCACCATGGGAGTCTCGCATCGCGTTAGAAGTGGCTCAGCTAACCCAATGCTGTTCTCACCCAGGTTGAACCTATTGTTCCCCCCCCCCCCACCCAATACGCATAGACCTTTCTTGTGTTCCTGAAAGCTCATCAAAAAATAGTGAGCTCGGAAAATAACGAGCACGTTTTAAGAAGAGTGATTGGCAATGAATAAATATATAAATATGCCAGCTCGTAAAGAAGAGTGTGCAAATGGGAAAATGTCTCTCATGTCTGTGAAAAATGGTTGGAATGGATTGAGAGAGCGCTTCAGGGCGTAGAGGTAGCCTTAATGTTCCTCCTTCTGTTTACTAGGGATTTGACTCGTGACTCGTGATTGGAAGGTAACTCAATCATAACTCATATGATAAGGTAGTAAACATAGTAGTTATAGTTGTAAGAATATGTCTGATACATTTGCAAAACAATACGGAAAATGTGAATTCAGGATGTAGTTTGCAAGCTGTGGGCAACTATGAGAAATCAAAAAGCCGTTGATCCAATTGAGACAGCACAATATCACTTGTTCTTGTACTGGAAAAAAGCAATGCATCCTCAGTATATTTATTAGAACTGAAGCATTTTGGCAGAACGCCAAGGTTAGAATTCGCCGGCTCTCTCACGATCATCAGTGTATCATGGGTCGTTGTAACTACAACGCGTTATAAGAATGACGCCGTTGTCGGCGGCGACAAGCAAATGATTTTGATGCTGTCGCCGCCGGTGCCGATGTCGGTTACGTAAATTATGAACGCGGCCTAATTAGGGAACTTATCAGTTGTATAATCGATGCACAAAAACAGGGGTTGAGTTCCAACGGGCTACGGGCAGAAAACACTTACTTAAGTTGCCTTTTTACCGCCCCTTTTGAATACAAAGTGGGCTCGCAAAGCAAGCTTATATAGAGGCTAACAACTGTTAATTGCAGAAATCTGTACACGTTCTCCTGGACTTCCAGCTTCAACTGGTGCTTACCCTGTTTCTCCCACCTCCCAATGTTTCAGGGCGAAGAGGTTGTTAAGCAGATGCTACGGCGTTATTTCAGACCAGGCAGGCAGACAGACAGACAGACAGACAGACAGACAGACGGACGGACAGACAGACAGACATACAGACGGGCAGACGGACGGACATACAGACAGACAGACCGACAAAGCCGATTATACATGGTAATGACCAGGCAGACAGACAGACAGACAGACAAGCAGACAGGCAGACAGACAGACAGATAGATAGATAGACAGGCAGGCAGGCAGACAGACAGACAGACAGACAGACAGACAGTCAGACAGACATACAGACAGACAGACGGACAGACAGACAGACAGACAGACAGACAGACAGCAGACAGACCGACAAAGCCGATTATATATGGTAGTGATTGTGAGGAACCCCACCAAATTTTGAAAAGGTCGTTTATTGTAGCCAATTCCTCTCTCACGGTGCTCGATGTTGCTTCCAAATGAGCCTAGCATCGATACACCGACATCTGTATTAATCTATCTACATAGCTCTTAGTCTAATCTGTGAGAAAATGCGATTTTCAAAAATGGTCACAGCTTAACCACGAAAAAGCGAAAAACTATCCAAGAAACTGGTAAGCAGGTGAACGAGAATACTTTAAATTAAGTCGCGAATTACACTGTTGCCTGCACCACAATACCGACCATTTCCACCCTTGCCGATGTTGCCATGGCAACATCACTTGATAATTTCTGGTTTGCGATTTCACATTGATAAGCCTTCAACAACAAATGTGCTGATATGGATGACATGTGAGGATTGGGTCGTCGTTCACTAGACGTTTGTTCAGAGGGATTATCATCTTTAACATAATAATCACTCCAGGTTTTATGGTGCACTGCACGAGGACGGGCTACGGAAGCCATGCTAATTTGTTTCTAAGCACTGTTTTGAAATGAATAACTCTGAATTCCGAAGCATGGTGCACTCCCAAAATCACTGACTGCTACTTTTCGTATTTGTTATGTGTGAGTATGGTCGTCAAGTATTGCTGGGAAGAGTTGTTTGAGAAATATTGGGTAGTCGAAAAAGTTTTTTCGTATTTTTATACGCGCTTTTCCCTCCAAACTGCTTTCCAGCAATCTCTTCCGTAAATACACATGTAGTACAAGTTCACACGCATCTATAGGTATTACTGTCTTCCATCTCCCGGATAACCTTTTTCGGCAAAATGAACATATCAAAGGTCAACCTCATTTTCAAACAAAAATTTCTTTGAATGGCGTTAGACAGGGAAAAGAAAAGGTGATAATTCGACGGACTAAGATCAGGGCTATAAGGTGACTGGGGCAGCACTTCCCATTCAAGTCGAGAATTTTTTGGCGAGGCCATTTTTTGGCAAATCTTCCCACGTATTAAAAAAGTGACTCGCCAAAAATTCTCGAACTTGGATAAAAATTGCCGCCCCATCCACCTTATAGCCCTGATCTTGCTCCATCGGATTATCACCTTTTCCTTTTCCTGTCTAACGCCATTCAAAGAAAAATTTTTTATAATTTTTGTATTGAAAATGAGGTTGACCTTTGCTATTTTTACTTTGCCGAAAAAGGTTATCCGGGAGATGGAAGACAATAATACCTATAGATGCGTGAAAATTTGTACTACATATATATGTACAGAACAAATTGCTGGAAAGCAGTTTTGAGGGAAAAAGCGCGTATTTAAAAGTACAAAAAAACTTTTTCGACTACCCATTGTGTATGATGGGATAGGTGTTGCCATACTAATGTAAAAAGTCCCCTCAGAAAGGTCGGGTCGATATCATGTACATGCTCCAGTGACTCAGAAGGGTAACTTGATTAAGGTTGAAAATTCCGACAAGCGCTCGCCATACGCGCCCTCTCTTTTTCCATAAAGAAAACGACAGCGTTGAGTTTTCGTACACAACCAGTTCTTCACATCAGAGTTACGTACATACTCAGCCTTCACTATAACTTTATACGAATGATAAAGTTCGAAAAATGAAAATTACAATGGGATAAAACCACGCTTCCGGCAACTCTTAAGGATACGATCAGAATTCGAAATTCAAAGTGATCGGGCGGACAGAAAAAAAAACATATCGATTGATTTTTTTTCAAGCCAACCTGCGATTCACGCGATCACTCCCCTGATCGATATTTTTTTTAAATAGCCTATTCGCATAATCGCCTAAATTCTGAGCATTGTCTAAAATTTTACAGAAGTTCAGATTGCTCCATCGTCTTCAGGAATCCAACTAACCTTTGAGGGAGTTTAAATTGCAAAGACCTAATACATGGGGGAATTTTCATGGTTAGGGTTTATATGTTGAACCTTACAAATCTGCGTATAGCGTTCGGTAGCACTTTTGAGACTTGCTAGACTTCGTGAGAAAGCGCTGTTGCTAACCATCGCAATTAAGGTGTTTTTTCTGTGGATTTACAAGTCAGCTATAACACAAACTGATGAGTGGCTCAATTGACGTAACCAGGAACAGAACCCAAGAGCATAAAGGATTTTTTCATTGGAAGCTTCGTTAAAACTGATTCACAGAAAGATTCGAGCTTGAGAAGTGAACCACACCAGTATTTTTATCTTTTTGTTCAGGAAAAATAAGCTGAAAAACAAAAATAGGGCGAGCCATTGCAGAGGGTTTTCAGAAAGCAGCTGTTTTTTCTGCAGATTTATTTCTGGAAGCGTGCTGATGAACCATTGAGAACTATTAGAAACGCAACAGTGAATTTTGAAAGATTAATAATATAGATTATTGAACAAAATTAGATTCTCTTCAAATTGTAGTCGAAGTAGCACGAGAGAGTGGGAGTAGCACACTTTGTTGCCTAGGAGCTCGATGACGCAGTGACCACACGTTAAACTCTACTTACATATCTATCGAGGACTTGATTTGCCACATGCTTGAAAAGCCCTGCTCAGATGTTTGTAGTGGAATATGTAGAGAAACCCCCCCCCCCCCCCGCCCCATCCCGGAGACGTCATGGAAACATGCTTTTTGATCAGGAAATGTAAGCTAAAAAACAAAAATAGTCGCTTTTTGTTTGTCAACCAGCCTTAGTTCATAATAGGTCTTCACGGCTGTACCAGCAAAATATGCGCGACAGGAAGCCCCTATTATGATAGAGATTTACGGCACAATTTTAGCGCTTCTATGGATCGAACCCTGTCCATAACAATCAAGCTAATAACGCGGAATCCTTGCTGTCGAAATTCTCTTGTATTGTAAAAAGGACTGGACACTGGTTGCTCTAATTGGTTGCCAACACCCGAGCAATTCCCCAGTGCTCCTGCAGATGCCTCAGAAGTTGCAGATGGAGCTAACCTACGTGATGCTTCAACATTAGTAAGTACTAATTAGTACTAGTAATTAGTAATTAGTAAGTACTAATAATAAAAATAATTCTTTCAAATGTTCTTGCACACACGTCAAGCCATCACGGTAAATGCTCCTTTTCTTACGAGTGGAGCGCTAGAGCATCTACCATGTATGAAAAATTCACCATACTTACTACTAGAAGAAAAACCAATAGAAAGATTAGCTGATGACAAGGGCTGATTCAGTCCTGATACTGAGTGACTTGCAAATTTACACCTCACGAGGCTATGACCTTCTTAGGCCGCGTTCATACTCAGCGCCAGCAGGGCGTGGCTGCGCTCACAGGCAATGAGGCAGAGTGGCACGGGGGAGGTGCAGGGACGACACCTCACGCTCTGCCGCTGGCAGCGCGGAGTACGAACGCGGCCTTACTTGAGTAGAAGCAGCATAAGAATATCAGTATCTACATATATATGGGAATCAGAGCATTATTAGTGGCACAGTGTTGGTAGTAGCACATACGATTTTATCGAGAAGTTTACATATTACCCAAATCTTATGAAATTTTGAAAAATATTTCTGTTCTCGAGCGAGCATACCCTAAGGTTTTTAAGAATATTTCAGCAGGAATTTCCAGCACATGAACACTACAACTAAGAAATCTGGAAGTGAGGTGGTTTCGAGAAAAACTCGAACCAATACACGATTTCAAGTACAAAAATGCTGTGGATATTTGTTTGTACATAAAATCTTGAATTTTTCAAGTACAAAGTAAATAAGGACTCAAAGATAACTCGTTCGGGACTCAGAACCTATGCAGATTTAGGTTTAGTATGGAATGATCAGTAGGTTAAATGCTTCAACCTTAGCCGAGCAGTCTCATTATCTGAATAATAGGTCCAGTAAGAAGAGAATTCGGCCTCGTATCCGCGTCGCCGAGAAACTGAAACTCGGCTTTAGAGGCACACTTCGCGATAATCTGATGGGGCCATTTACCTTCTTGAAACTTCAGATCCTTGGGGTAGTGTGGTGCACTTTTTCGTGTCGCGCCGGTGCACTATTACGGCCCTGCACCTGCTCAAATCCACTGCGACGCCACCCACTTGAGCTCTACTATTGGTCAAGCAAAATGGGCGGCGTCGCAGTGGGTTCGAGCGGGTGTAGGGCCATAGCCTACCGGGGCGACACGAAAAGAAGTGCAGCCAGACTAGTTACTCAAGGATCTACTGTTTCAACAAGGTAAATCGACTATCATACTATCGCGAAGTGTGCCTTTAAATGACAAAATTCTTACGAATACTCCTCAGTACTACTACTGGTATGATAAGTAGACATTTTAGGAAAAGTGGAGCATTTTTACGTTCACAGGTTTTCTCAGAGAGCCTATAAAATGTAGGAGTGACGTAGCTGCAGAATGGCAATGGCTCTGATAGCCTTGCGGCAGTAGCAGGTGTTTTCTCAAGTCGCTGGTTAATTAATTCAGGACACTTTGAGGTGAGTGCAACTGGGAGAACCGGACTACATCTGCAAGTCATATGTACCACACAGATACCACTTTGCAGGACAGCAGCACTTTTCACCTATAGATGAACAAATTGAAAGGAAAGACTGTTTGTTGACGAAATTTCGGATGAAAAAGCGCTCGTGGCTCTATAAGAGCCGGCTCTTTCGCCAACTGCCTCTTTCGTTAACAAAGCCCATCCGTTACACAGTTACCTCCGTTAAAAGTAGTTGGGCCAATTGAATAAGCTATGAAGCTACAGAGCCTTTTCATAGGTCAACTGATAATAAAAGTCGATATTTTACACTGTAAGCAATTTTACTTACTTTTAAACGTTACTAGTAATGCCCTTGACTTGGCCCTAGCAGGAAATTATTCTCATTGCCGCTCAGTAGCCATAGTTACTGCGCTGATAACTATACTATGATTGCACTACATGCTAGCCTAACCTTAAGGAGGCTCTTAAAAACCTTAAAAGTAGAATCGCTTGAGAATGCCCTAGTCCATTCTCATAAAAGATTCGCCAGAAAGGGTGTATGGTCAGTATTCTTCCCAGACGAGTCAGGTATCCATATACCGCTCGGAAAGGAGGCTTGGTTGGTTTACACGAATATCATCAGTTCAGGATCTGAATCTTCAGGACCAGATAAAGAAAAGGGCTCACTCTTTCTACACCTTTTCCTGAGGTCTAGACGTACTTTCTGGGCAAAAAACCATGTCAGCTGTGGCCATCAATCATTCTACTTTACATGTTTTCAAAAATATATGATGTTAAAAATAGATGAGTTTTTATTCTTCTGATTTATGACATGACGTAGGTTGAATAGTTTTTGCCATAACTTCCTTGTGTGAGAATTTCTGTAGCTACATTACGACGGAGAACTGTTTTCGATAACAAGTTCATAACAAATATTCTTATGAAGAGTCACTTACAAGAAAAAGGTATTCAAGCATGAGATACTATACTGAGACTGGCTCATGTGCACGATACAACCACCAATCAAGAAAGATTAGTACGGGTCAGAAGCTTCCAACTAGGTCAAGACACGACAGCGCCCAGTAACGCAGGGGCCATCCAAAAAAAGAACCAGCAGGAGACTAGACGCGGGCTGCGACGGAGTTCGCATGGCCAGGTGGCCCAGGTGGACGGTTCTGACACACACCCAAAAAAGATAAAGTGGCTAGGCCAAGTTCATTCGGCGCACTTCCGACGCGCCACGCGTTCAAACATTATTCAAAGTCATCAGGAATTGAAAGTTGTACATTGAGACTCATTTCACCTTAAATGGAAATCTTATCAAATTTAACTGCCGTGAGTGTTTTTTGATAAAACCCGCGCCCGGTAAAAGTGTCTTACAATTCAGTTCAGCTCGAGGTTTGATTAGGCTGTCGAGTTCATTAGTTATACAAAATCAGTGCGAATAACGTGGAGTGTATCTAGAAGACCAGAAAGATCAAACAGCTCCCTTTATTAGAATCTCTACGCCACTCTTCTGGAGAGTTAGCGTTCATTCTCTCTTGATAAGGGCATAGGCTGGTACACACGGATTTTGACCTAGGCCTGCTACCCTGTGACGGCTTGTGGCCTTTGCTGTGTAACATAGATAATTCAGTCTTGTTCATGTAAATCCTATTCTCCTTGCACGTCTGTTCCGGCATAATGATGGATGGGCGATGCTACCGGACATAATGCTCGAGAAAAAGTGAAAATTCAAAGTGAGAGAAATTTAAAAAGAGCCTTCCATACTTCAGAGAATATCCAGCTGTTTGCTTCGCATCGCGAGCTGCGGCGATAAAGAGCAGTTATCAAAAATTAAAAGTATCAAAATCATTACTAAAGCTTTCAGCTTCACGGTTCGATGCCGATATTGGCCAACCGGCTCAACACGTTATACGTGTGAGTGCTGATAAGCTATGGTAAATATACCATTCAGAAAGCTGAGTTAGGGTGAAGGTGGTGTCGGTAGTGTAATGGATTAGCACATATCCCCGGAAAGGATGAAGTGCGGGTTCGAGTCCCGTCCGCCACCGAAGCTTTTGCCCATAACTCAGCATCCTTGTAATATCCAGTTTGTTGAAATCAACTGTCACACCAATTGCTCGCCTAGAAACTCAGGAGGGAAAGGATGGTGCAACAAGGAAAACACCAACCACGAACCCCTCTGCTAAAGAACCAAAAGTGTCCCCAGAGCGAAGAATCCTTAAAACGCGCACGACCTAAGCAAACATGCTCCGAGGTATACCACTGCAGAGTCACTTATTGGGATGCAGGGTTATCCTAAAGGAAGAAAACACCGTTCTGAACATTGACTGGACTCCACAAGCCATTGTCTAGATCGATTACTCCTGCAATTTTCTGCGATAATTTATAAAAGTTAAATGAGCATCACCCGACACCCTGTTAGATGATGACACCTAACCTCAGCATTGCACCCTAGACTCAGACTTTCATCAGCGATAGTAGTTTTACAGTAATCACCTCTTGTTTACTGTAGCATGATTACAAATAATCAAATCGTTGAAATGACTTTATTAACATATAATCTTTAATTTTCCACTTAGACACCTTGTTGTGTTTGAAGAAAAAAGCTCATATTCATGTGCTCGTAAAGACCCATTTTAAGATACCCGTCCAGAATTCATAAATAACATACATCTCTTCTTTTGATCGTCTAATCGACCAATACTAGCGCGTCAATCACCAAAGGATGTTCGAGTTACAATGGCACTTTCAAATAGAAGTCTCTCTATGAACATCACAAAACTGCTGGCGTTTCAGTGTATCATAACGCGCAGCATCAACAACAACGGCAGGGCGAGTAGTTGAGTGGCAGGAGAATTGTTGCACAGAAATCCTCGACAGGTGTAGATCACACCCAGTATCCGCTCTCCGTCTTCGTCCTCACTCAGCTTCACCTAAAAGCCCTAGATTACCTCGTTTACTTCTCAACAAAGGCCTCAACTTCCCGTGGAACTTTGAACTGGAACGCAGATGCAACCAGAGTTTCGAGAACTAATTATAAGTGTGGGAAGCGAAATTGCAAATGCTACTTGCAAAATTGCAAGCGAGTCAGGGGGAATTTCCCATCAAACTGGTGATGTGCCATAATTGCAGCCTACTATTACTTTTACCAATCTGGAATACATTCGGGACATGGAATTAATAAAGAAATAAGCGGTTAGAGAACGCAGTAAATAGGAAGATTATTGAAGCAATCAGTAAATAGGCCAACAGAATCTCACAGAACGTGAGATTGAACACATCACATCACAAACTGTTTTTCAAATTGAGAGAAAAAAGCAATTAGTTATGTCATTAGGGATCTGTGTGCTTCACTTGACCAATTCTTGATTTTACGATTTCAATTGCCCCACGTCCTGGATCAAGCTTGTGTGGAACATTCCTCGTAAGCGGTCATATTCTGATAGATTGGCAAGATTCGCTTTCGTTAGTGTTGCTTTAGTGCAGCTGGCAAAAAGTGATTTGACCACTTCTTGAATTCCCCCTCTTGGCTCTCCCATAGTTTTTGTAAGAAGTACCAGTAGAGCAAGTCGCACTACAGACGACTTAAAGGGATGGAGGGGAGGGGAGGGGTTTCTTGGAAGACGCGTGGAATGCTTTCAACGCCCTGTGATCCACCATCCACAAGTGGGCTCTTTTCAGTTCGCAAACGATGTTAATCGATGGGGCCTCAGTTGTAATCTCAAAGCCTTCGTAGCTCGCAGCGATAAGGACCAATCCCCTATCGGTTCGGAGCTGATGGTTAACATAAGTCAACATGAGGGAATCAACTTTGACTATGAAGGCGGCGGAGTTTACTATTTCTGCTCAGAAACTCATTATGTACTTGCAGATTGCCAATTTATAATCCTCATTACGGTACCACGGAACAAAGATAGAAAGGAATCAAATTAAGTGGTAAATCAAAAGTGATTGGAAGTTGCAGCACACACCGATTATGCTGAGTCATCAAGACTAAGGAAGTTGGACTCACTATATTCCGTCGTGTTCTCGGATCCAGAGCGAGAGGACCGTTTTGTGCAACCACACGGCTCCAACAATCCCGTACTATTGCGCTCCCTTTTACTAGAAGTAAAAAAATAATCAGCGAGAGCATTCCTAGCATGCATAGTACCGATGTGGTTTGCACGATTTTTGGATTAGTAAGGCAGCGAAATGACGAAAAACATACTGCAAACGTCCCTCTTAGCCGGTGGCTCCGTGATTACAGCCTTTATGCACACACTATCTGGACAATCGACAACAGGCAGCATGTTTTTCATCTGGAATTTTTGAACAAAGCAATATAACTTTGTGATCACTTGAATAAGTTAAAAGGAACACAAAAAAATCTTCACCAAAAAGCTAATTTCGAGTGTTACTCAAAGCAGCATTCACTACATCAGAAAAGATTTTTCAAAGATAGTTACGAAATATGGGCTCTCATCCCTCTTTTCTCGGACCCAGAAAGTTGTTCTATCTTAGTGAAAGTAGGGGCCGTTTCCTCTTAAGGAAAGAGTCCAAGGTGACTGCTGAATCCAAGCATATGGTATGTAGTACCTTAGAAACAGGGCACTTCCAGGTGTCGAGAAAAAAAAGCCGCTTCGGCACGACTTCCCTCCTCTACGGGTACCAAATACGACCCCCCTTTTTTGACCTCTACAATATCAGTAGTTGTTGCCGGAATGTGAAGTTGTAATGTGTTTCATTGCTTATTCTTACTTGAAGCAAAAAAGATACTTATTTCACACTCCTCATAAGACTGCGCTGTGCAATACACTTCGCTTCCCTCCGCGTCCCTGCAGACTTCTGCGGGGATGACCCCCCCCCCTTCCGTCCGATCAGATGCGACCGCCCCACTTCCCCCCCCCCCTAAAAATCCTTGACTCCCGGTGTACCCTGCTTAAAGCATCTTAAGCTGGTCGCCTTACCAGAACACCCCATGATACACTTACTGAAGTGAAATTAAGTGACTTTCAACTACCATAAAGCACAATTTCTCCATATAGTAAATATACCGTACCAGTCCCAAGTATATCCCCTCCCTTCTTGAAAAAATCTGCATCCAATGTTGTTTTGCCGTTCCGACGATCAGTCGTCACTTTGATGTAATTGACATAAATCACATTTAATACTTCCCAAACACTTAGCAATCCCTAGCCTGCGTTCCTGATAATTGACAGCTTATCATGCGCGCTGTGAAATCCGTGACAGCCATGTTCAAAATTCTTTGAATACACACCTGATCGCAGCTTTCGTTGGCATACCACGGGAATTCTCGAAAAAATTGCAGCTTGTTCGTCTCCTCATCTTTTGGCTGGAATTGCGATCATGATTAAAAGGACTGAGAGCTGTGCACTGTTAACCATCGGGGACAAAAGTACCGTGTGGAATCCTACTTGCCCTATTGGAAGCGCTTTGCTAATGGATACATTTTCAGGAAAGGGGAGAGGCAAAACAAAACAATTGCTTTGTCCTGCCCCTTGTCCCCTTTTCAGCGTAAATCAAGCTGGTACGTGTAGCTGCAGTCAGCACCACTTATCTACTGTTACTTTTAGCGAGCGCAGCACTACTGAACGTTTCCAGGCGTACTACCCCTTTTTCCAACCCATTAGCGTCCATGCTTCGAAAGGTGCATTATTTCTGCATATAGCGCATAATCAATGTCCATTACCATATACGTGAAGTAATTGGATACCGCTATGCGTGGAAGCCGCCTCAGTAGCTATTATTCAGAATTGTAACGAGCTCAACGGAAGGGAGCATTCAAACGAACTGCTCTGGAGAAAAAAGGGTGCTATGTGGATAGGAGTCGATTATAAGAGTGCATGCACGACAAATGATAATTTCCTCATGATTTTTCCACCTTCTTGGATGGGGAACTGCATTTGTATGGTCAGACTTTGCGATTTTGCGATGTCACCGCTCCGCACGCTAAGTTCTGGCATTGCATCATCTCAAGCTCGTAGTATCTCGTGCGAAAGTGTGATGTCGCACAATAACAAAATCGCAAAATCACAGAATTGCTAAGTTTGACGGCGGCCTATGCAATAACTTACAGGTCTACCCTTGTGACTATGCGCACAGTGCCATAAGCAGGTAAAACAACCAGTGCTCATGAATTATGGCCATAAAGGGGCGAACCAGTGGTAGACATTCTTGTCATCCTCTTAGTGAATAATATGGGTGAAACAAAAATTAAAAACCTTTCAAAATGTAGCAGCATGACTCAAAGACTATTAAGTGAAATTTAAAAGATCTCCAATCTTCTTCAAGAGGAAATACTATTACAATAAAGAAAATTCGTTTGAGTTCAGGATTCACTCTCAGGAAAACAAAGCATGGAATGCAGCCTGTACAGACCACATAAGAAATCGATATGGCAGGAAAATGAAAGGAAGTATTTGTCATACAGTAACAATTCATCCATTTACCATGTAGTATACATTCAAAGATTCAATGAAGCTGGTAATAAATAAAAACTTGACAAAAGCGATGTCTTGCTCCGCGTGACCTTTCCCATCCATGTCTATTTGTTCCCCCCTATCAATTAGGGGTAGATTTTTTGTGCTGAAAGGGCAGTCACCCGCTGATACACGGTTCTTGTAATTAGTTTGCTACATGGGACTAATGAATCTTCATGAACAACCGCGTTAATACAGAGGCACGACTCTCTGGAATCATTCAATCACCCCGGATAATGGGGACATTTCGGTGCACTAAATGCCCTAGCCGACAAGAATGAGTCCCTATTCAATGTGGTCGCCTCGTCCTCTGGTGGCAGATTAAATGAATTGAGGCAAAATTTGGAACTGAGGTGAATTGCAGCTCCTAATTGAGCGGTTCTGCACCTAAATCGCAGTGCGTTTTCTGCCCTATGATAGAAAAGGGCGACTCGTAGTGCTCAAGTCGGGTGCAAAATACCCGGATTCGGTATCGAGGGCAGTTCAAGTTTCAAAAATGAGCCTCTGAACTCGATGCCTGAAAGCAGCCCATCGAGGCGACTGCCGGGTTTTTTGCAACACATGGAAGAACAAGACACAATATTCTTCACTGCCTCTGAAGGGCTTCCTCATCCACTCAACAAGAGGAAAAAACGTGAAGTCGACCACTGATGCAGCACAACAACAGTTCGACGCACCAACCAACGTCAATGATCAAATTGCGGGCACCTAGCTAAAATGATGACTTTGTATTGCAAAATTTCGATGTGTTTATTTACTAGCCGTTGGGGCGGGGGGGGGGGACGTTGTGCCTTGCTTGGCGTGTTCCCAATGTATGTCTATTTGTTTCTCCCGTATCAATAATAGGCCCTGTTTGTTTGTAAGCTGCTATACGGGGTTCTTGTAATTATTGTGCTACCGTGCGTCTGAATAAATCTTCCACGAACCACCGCGTAAACACAGAGGCATAACTCACTGGAACCATTCAGGCTCCCCGCAGAACGGGGACAAGCGATGAGCATTTGTAATATTAAAAAATTTTGAGCACTTACCCATCTTAATTGCAGTTGTGGTGAAGAGCAGCTGTAGCATTTTTCTGAAAAGGAAAGCTAGTAAAAGTGAAAAACGAATACAGAACAAAAAGAGGAAGATGGTTCGCGGTGCCGCATCCTGTCTTCTCAGAAAAGAGTTTAACCCTGCATAGGTGGATGCATGGGTTTTAAATGCGGATTACAGATGAGAACCAAAATTGCAAAATGTCGTTCTGAGGAGTGTTAGGAGGGGTCTAAATTTACTTGCGGTACTCGTGGTGACTCTTCCCGAGTACATTGCTCGGAGCGAGTGACCAAAGGACCAAAGGGTACAGTCAAACCCACTTCTACCACCTTAGGGATGCGAGCGCTATTCCTAGCCACGGCGACCGTTGTAGCACATACGGTTAGCCTCGCTGGTGCACTACCTCAAGCAAAGCACCATGCCGATGAGACATCGCACGTAGAGAACTTTGACCGCTCCTTACTCGCTTCAGAGGGATATCTTGCAGTTTTGATTTTCCTATAATAGTTATAATCAGCTTTCGAAACTCCAAGCTAAGTCTCATTTCAAAGTTTCATGAGAAATTAAAACCCTTTCTTGGATAAATCACCTATGCAATAATAAAAGTAAAGGATAAAGTTTTTCGCGTTAATCAATCCCTTCTATGGAATGCGCCGCACACTCTAGTTCCATTCAGAATCGTGATGGCTGGTGAATGTGATGTGACCTATACAATGACTTGCGGTGGCCAGCCTATGTACAAGTCAGTGCTTTCATCCTCCCAGACGAGTCCGGTACCAATTTACCTACCCCGGAGGGATGGAAGGCTTGGTTGGCTTGGGCGGGAGTTGACGCGGGATTTGATCCTGCACCATGAGAGCGGTGAGTGCGCCACCTGTCACTACACCACCTCCGCCCATGCAATAATATAATATGAAAAAGCCGAGTCTTCAACAGCCTCCAGAGATTTCCATTTCCCAGCATGCAGTACTAAATTTGTGCGCTTCGATCAGTATAAAATAATATTATTATGTAAGAGGTAAGTAAATAACCTAATGCAGCCAGAGCATAAAGCGAATTTCCTTCTCACCCATTCTTCATCTGTCCGTCCAAGAAATCCCACAGATACAGCCCTTTTTTACCCTTTCACAAAAGCGAGAACATGGAAAGACAAAGTTGGTGCTCTGATCGAGTGCTTTCAAAGCCATGAAGTGCAGCCTCAAAGTCATTCGCAGCCTGATTTGCTATTCTGCCAGATGTGTCACTCCAGATAAAGAGGTATAGACAAAAAACAACCTGCTGCCCTTACTGAAGCAGTGTTATCGCAATGAGGGGGACGGGGGATGGGGCGGGGGGAGGGGGAAATCTTGTAAAAGGTTGCGCATCTAACAATAAGCCTCTTGGAAGGATCTTTAAGGGGTCAATCCGCACATTCAGCGTATATTTAAAGGAAGGCCTTCTAGGCTCAAGGTAAAAATAATTTGTAGAGAGATGTCACCTCTCCCGCCCTTCTTATTGCGATAAGGCCACTTGAACTCTATTTTAACGTACCACACAATCTAAGAGAATAAAGAGAGCATATTTTAATTTTTGATAACTGCTGTTTATCGCCGCAGCTCGCGATGCGAAAGTTACTATAAGGATGCTGAGTTATGGGCAAAAGCTTCGGTGGCGGACGGGACTCGAACCCGTACTTCATCCTTTCCGGGGATGTGTGCTAATCCATTACACTACCGACACCACCTTCACCCTAACTCAGCTTTCTGAATGGTATATTTACCATAGCTTATCAGCACTCACACGTATAACGTGTTGAGCCGATTGGCCAATATCGGCATCGAACCGTGAAGCTGAAAGCCCGTCCGCCACCGAAGCTTTTGCCCATAACTCAGCATCCTTATAGTAAAGAGAGCATAAATCTCATAGAAATTTCATGGGTGGCTTGAATCAAAAAATATATACGTATAAAAGCCAGGCTTCTACCATCACATAGGTCAGAGCTCAACTGCGGTTCGATTCCCACCCAAAGTGACCACGGCTTACATAATTTCTGAGTTATTCGATAGCATATCCTCCACGAATACTCAACTAGAGATGCATTGATGTCAACATGTTATCACATAACAGGAGCACATTGATAGTAAGATGCCACCAAAGCTCAAATTCGAGCAAAATGCATGGAGCATATCGGAAGGAGAAAATCAGTGTCGAAAGGAGAAAATCAGTAGCTTCTACGTCTTTTCCGCTATCATGCTTCTAAGTAACTCTAGAATTGTGAAGTAGCCTGGTAACAAACCACGTTCACAGTTGAGTTCCCTCATTCTAAACGAATATTCATTGTAACCGGATCTAAACATAAAAAGCTCCACAACTCGTGAACAGCTGTCAAGGACATTAAAATCGTTATATAACAATGCTCCTTCATCACAACTTGTATACAACTTTGCAACTACTAACTAGACTTTCACGGAATGCTATTTGCTGATCTTCTCGCAAATCAAGCACGTTTGCCATTATCCTGCCCACTTCGCTCACGTACCGGTCTAGTGTATTTTACAAGAGTCACTTTCTCCGCAACCTCCCAAATTCAATTTTCGATAGCTCATGTAAATTATTGAGCGTCAGCATCTCGTAAGGACGTGATTACAATAATAAATAAAGGGACGTCACAAGTAGGAAGAAATTTGAGGAGACATTCAACACAAAAATATTTGGTTGGCAACTAAGTAACTGCGGATTTCTGAATACTGCTTTTTCCCTCTAAACTGCTTTCCAGCAATCTCTTCTGTACATAAACATGTAGTACAAGTCTACACGCATCTATAGGATTATTGTCTTCCATCTCACGGATAACGCTTTTCGGCAAAATAAACATATCAACGGTCAACCTCATTTTCAATGAAAAAAATTATAAAAAGATTTTTCTTTGAATGGCGTTAGACAGGGAAAGGAAAAGATGATAATCCGATGGAGCAAGATCAGGGCTATAAGGAGGATGGGGCAGCAATTTTTATCCAAGCTCGAGAATTTTTTGGCGAGTCATTTTTTCAATAGTGGTAAAAATTTTTCAAAATATTTTCAAGAAATTCTCGAGCTTGGATAAAAATTGCTGCCTTACAGTTCTGATCTTTCTCCATCGGATTATCACCTTTCCCTTTCCCTGTCTAACGCCATAACGCCATTCAAAGAAAAAAACTGGAATTGAAAATGAGGTGACTTTTGATATTTTTATTTTGCCGAAAAGGGTTATCCGGGAGATGGAAGACAACAATACCCATAGATGCGTGTGGACTTGTACGTGAAATATATATGTACAGAAGAAATGTGGAAAGCAGTTTTGAGGGAAAAAGCAGTATTTAAAAATCCGCAATTACTTAGTTGCCAACCTAATATTAAGAAGCCATGGAAAACTGTACGAAGAACAAGTTGAACTCTTCTGGGGTCAATTAAAGTGAGGGGAGACACAAAGTTTCCACCGACGTCGAAGCTCCCTTCCCTTCCTAGGCTTAAACTGAAGCAGATGAGACAGATGCTCTTTCATGTAGGGTGAAGGGTTATGAATTCTTGTCTAGGCCTGGGGAGGGGAGGAGCTTTGACGTCGATGAAAAAGTGCGTTTTACCCCCTCCCCCCCAATTGAACTAATTTTGTTATGTGTTGTACGTGACAAAATTAATTGATTGATTGCACCTATGTGATTTACGGTTTGACGTATGAGGCAAGGCGGTAGCCGGGCACAAATGGGTATGGCCACCATTATACAGTCCATTTCCCGACGACTGACAGGGCGAGACCTACGGACTTGTATCGACCTCTCTCGCCCCGCCGCACACTCTGACTGTAGAATCCCTTCTGCCTATATTTATTCAGATCAAGACGCTGTTACAGTGTCATTGGCTCCAGATTCGTTTTTCAGTACTTCGAGTGTAAATGGCAATCATATGTATATACGATATGTTTAGGCTCTGATGCCAAGTGCAGGGGTGTTGAGGTTTACTGTGAAATATGTCGCTCTAATGAACACTGAAACGATGCGCCAAAAACCCTCTGAAAGGTTCAGTCAGAGAAGGTCGGATCAAAAGAAAATGCTAGAGCATCTAGGCCTACTGTCTTCCAAAACCTCGGTGAAGTTGTGAGTGAAAGGAGAGTGCATAGATAGGAGACCAGCCGCAAACCATCTTTGTCCCCTTCATGCATATAGCTTCTAAGATATGAAAAAAACGGAAGATATTTGCAGAACTACCACGGATGTCAATATCCTCATGGATTGTGAATTAGATTTCATTTACAGTTTTGAGAACTCTTAAACTATGGCTTGACTGGATCAGTAACAATTACATATGTTAGAAATTTGCTGAGGTAACGCGATTACTAAAATGTTGCTTGCACTTCTTGGTTTTTGAGAATCGTATTCTCAAGGGATTGAGTATATTATTCAATGAAGCGCGTTTGGAAGCATTGCCTGTCAATCTTATGTATAGCGGGAATGCATTACCATTTTTGCAAACATTGATGGAAGTGGAGTACATGGCGCGCACAGAAATCTGGGTACTGTATTTCTTTATCAAGGGTGGTAATAGGTGACTTAAAAAATTTTAAGACAGCTTTTAGAGACACTGTGCTATTTCGTGATTTGATCCCCTTCCCACAATAAATGGGCTAAGTGTTTGAACGCTTTCATTTAAGTGGAGAGAATAGCAAATACGAGTGTGAGTAAGAAAGCCGACGTCATTTTGCTCGTGTCTACCCGCAAATGAGCTAATGTGTATCTCCTCCGAAAATCCACAAAAACTAAGTAGACAACACAACGGAAAAATTGACACCGTAAGTTTCCCGCCAGATAAGTTATATAGTGCGCAGTACACTTTATGGCATAAGGAACACAAGGATTTCTGCCAGTTTTATATTTTCTGTTTTCTACTGCTCACGCATTTTGGATATTGACTTTAATTCCCGATGAACTACTCATCATAAACAAGGTCAAAGTGTAGCTACATATGTAGGTGCTATGGTAATGAGGGGCATCCAACTCCTGCTTTTGGCTGAACGCAAAGGGAAAAGGCTAGGACTTACCCAGAATTCATACTTGACCTCTGACAGCTCTGAGAGATGTTGGGTGTGCAACTTTGCCACCTCTCCCCCCTCCCCGGCTCTGTAAATTAAACCATCACCCTTCATGTGTTGCGGAGAAATTTGTGAGGCAGTAACAATGAGTAAATTCAGAAGCTTCCAACTCAAGAGGTTTCCATGGGATCATATGGAAAAAATTGCTAACATTTTGAAAAATTCCCCGTAAGAGAAGGAAAACGAGTTGAAGCTGATTCGCACAGTGGGAGCCCTATCATGTTTATCAGAAGCAATCCGGAAAAAGGTGTGATTATTGTGGGAATGATGGAAGTCGCTTATGATATCACCGAGAGACCGCTTGTCAGAAAACTTACCACTATCAATTTGTGGTGTTAGAAGAGATATAATATTATGTCTGGGCATGAATTTTGATTTTGAAGTCCGCAGCATCGCTAAGTGACAATAGGTAACCTCTTTATGAACTGTTCCCGTTTCTGAACCCAATGCTTCTCTGCAGGCCGTATGTTTGCCAAACCTGCTCGAATAACCTGGGTGGTCGCCGCTAAGAATCTCAATATTCTCCAATGACTTGCCACCTACACATCTGAACCTCCTAGAGAAAAGGCTCTCAACAGAGCTCTAATTGAGAAGCTCGATAAGAAGCTGGTTCAGACCCCATGAAGGATTGATGTCGGAATCAGAGAGAGAGAATCACTTGGCAACAAATGTACAAACCCACCTGACGAGACTGAAATTGATGTGGTGCAGAGAAAAAGCAGTACGAACATCGTTGGCTCACGCTCTTTCTCTTGCTCTCAGTCAAAGAGAGGAGGGTAGGACCGCGTGAGCAAAGCGCGTCGTCACGACGGGGAGGAGTAAAAGGGGAAAAGAATGTCAACGAGAGAGCGCGGGTAGCGCCGGAGGGCTTGCATGAGGACTATGACTGAGAGAGTGCCACTTGGAAGGAGGGAGACAAAATCGATGGAAACTTCGACGAGTTAATATTATGGCGCTGTTGGCAATGAATGTGGCTACTTAGAGAGGTGTTAAAAAAGTCTACTGCTAATCCTCTAAGCTGCTGCCAGCTAGATTTCTGCATAGATTCCCTTCACAGTCTTCAATGGCCGTGACCCTTGTCCAAACACCCTTTCTTCTTTGGTTGGACACAAAAAAACCTGCTGCCAGGATCAATAAGTGATAAAGCTTCTGCGTAGTAGGGCCAAACCTGACAGTACCTATCCTAAAATAGTACCCAAACGATACCATGCCTAGAAACTCAGGCATGGTATTAGGTTGGACGGGAAGTTCTGGGACACCTTGTGAGAAAAATTCAATTTATTTTAATTTTATTCACATGTAACTTCAGTCACCAAAGTCTTCAACTTCAGTCACCAATCTTCTTCAACGGCAGCTGTCAGGGCGTCGACATCGAAGACCGGAGGACGTCCTGAGCGTGGTTCATCTTCTAGCGTTGTCTGTCCTTCACCGAAACGCTGATACCACCGAATCACCGTAGACTTCGAAGTGGTGTTCGCACCCATCGAGTGGTTGATTCTGTCGGCCGCCAGGCGCGCAGAACTACCAAGGCGGTACTCATGAAGAATCAGCAGTCGAAGACCTTCTCGCGAAATAGGCTCAGATTCGCCGCTTGTCGAAGCCATAGTGGTGATAACCAGACTAGTGAAGAGTCCTTCACACTCCATCTATATACCCTTACCATGGACTGTCCCACAATTCTTTACAGGTTTCTACAGGAAAAAACAAAAAGTGTCCCAGAACTTCCCGTCCAACCTAATATTTGTGTAGATCACGTGATAGTGAATAAAAATGTTGCAGGTTTCTTCACATGGACTTATAATCACAGCATCTTAGCAGTGTAGATGGAAATCTTATTCTGATAATGCAGATTCGGAACCTCTACGATAGTTCATCAATTCTGTTCCACATATAGCATTTTTGAAGCTTGTTTTTTCTTTATTTATTACCAGTTATTGAAACCCTCTCCAAGAGGTGGCTCGGCACAGCAGAGAGCCATACTGGTTTAACCGGCTCTCAAAAAGGAAATATAAATTCAAAGATATGATAGATGAGACAGAGTTTATAAGACTTTGTTATAAGGTCTTTTTTCAAGTTTTCAAACCTTTCAAAGTTTTGCTCATCTGTACAGCCACTAGTCTCGAGAGGAGCAGGGCCTTGAGCCCTTCGCTCATAATTTTCGCTATAAAAATTACATTTTTGGTCACTGGAGTGAGCTTGCGGCGCCACCGCCTTTTCGTGCGTCTGCATAATGAATTCCAACTCAAGCCAAACGACCTAATCATCTTGCAGCTCCAGCGCCAGGAGTGTTCACCCGTAAACTATATAGATCATCTACTCATGAGGGCATTTTGCCAGGAAACAGAATGGAATCAACTTCGTGATGCCATTAGAACTGAGAGGAAAGTTTCTGTTATGGTGACTCTGAGCTATGTACAGTAGCGCTCAAAACTCTTCGGACAAACACCTTTTTGTCATAACTTTTTTTCTACTTGACCAAATTTGACAAAAATTTCAATATGTGGTGCCTGAACCTATTGTCAACATTTCCTTCTACTTGAGTGCCGCTTGAATCTTTTTCATGGTTTTTATAAGAATTTACTACAAAACCACTGGAGAAAAGGAAAAGACTTAGTCAAAAACGATTTTCTTTACAAAAAAAGGCTAGCAAGCCTTAAAAAACATCATATTCTGTAGAAAAAACCACGACTTTTGATGACAGCGGTGCAGCGGGACGGCATATGGATGGCACTCTAAAAACAAAGAATTGCATTTCACCACGTAGTTCACATGTCGAGCGCCAAAGTAGTATATTTAGTATGCGAAATGTCTCCAAGTACAACATACTTAAATTTCTCTAAGATCGGTCCAGTCGCAAAAAAGTTACAATTGAAAAACCCAAGTGAAAAACCATTTGGCCGAAGACTTTTGAGCATTACTGTATCTTGATGAATAATTATGAATGTGATCCCTCATAAAGTCAATGCTCTGCTGCAGAGCCATTATATTGTCATAAACCCATTATATTGGAAAAATGAAATAGCTGGAACACATAATAGCCATGGGAGTATTATGAGAGGATGATAAAATTAAGCATTGATATCGACATGGAGTAACTCAACTTTCTCACCTACCAATTCCATTTCCATTTAGTACGGTAGTAGCTTTCAAATGTGACTAGAGGCTGTATTGAAGCTTAGAGAAAGTTCTTCACTGTGAGACAATCTCCTATCCGAGGAGTTCCCTTAACTTCAATATTGGAAATATTGCTCGCCTATCAGTGAGAAAGGAAAAGACTCATTGGCCACGTGGTGTTTTGTAGTCTATTGATTGTTATTGATACTATTGAATATTGAAGAACCGGCGATGCAGATATTGATACTGGATCAGGATACTATAAGAATGTTCATTTAATGAATAACAGTCCAAAATAATTAAACTCAGATAATTCCAGCGAGACCTACCACTTGGTAGGATTGCGGATCCAATAATGTGCAGCTCTGCAAGAAGATGGTCATTGATAGGTCGGCTATGGATTAGCGGTAGAAATACCTCGCTACGGTTGGAGGGGTCGAGGTCATGGCGATAGCTCCAAGCAAGTATTGCAGGAAGACGGGCTCGGAAGACCGAGCTAGAATCAGCAGCAGAAGCAGAATAGCCTGACGATCCCGATGTGCCAGAAGAAGCCGAAGCCCCAACCGAAGCCGCGGAGGTTATGTACAAGAGCGCATGAGTCATAAGTTGAGAACTAACTATGCGCACAATCTGAAACACATTCGATGCTTAACGTATTCAATTGGAAAAAGGTTTTCTAGCCGTGTGATTACAATGTAGCAATTTGCCACACTCTGGGCGGCCGATAAATGAGAAAGGGTTCCCATCACCCAGTAAGAAAAAGGATAATAAGCGGCTCAGAAGGGATGTAAGGCTTGGATGGCTTATTTAGACACTTGAATTACAACAAAATTCATTTTAAATATGGTAGCGATGCAATCTTCGGCACCTTGATCCCATACTAATTCATAGCCACCGTAAAAGTGTTGTGGACATGAAACTGTCAATCATTTGATGCCATTCCTTCTGTAATTTTACAGCACAGGCTGAATTGAATTACTCTATGGTTGCATACCATCTGTGTGCACACTACCCGCGCTTTCCCGTTTTAGAATAACGCACTCGTCGAGAGCTCAGGTATTAAATTTCGTACATCTGAAGCCTTTTTTAAGTACTACTCTTTCAGGTACACCAGGCATCAATGGGGAATTCCGTTTGAATAAAGTTGCAATGAAGTCTTATGTGAGTAGGTGAATTGGTACAGACACGTCTGGGAGTGTGAGAGTGCTGACTCATCGTTTCCGCGAGTTATTGTATACGCCAAATCCTCATGCCACCACTATTTTAAATGTAACAAGAATGCTCGGACCATCATAGCGAACCATTATCAATGCTGAAAATTTCATCCTTTACTCCTTTTAATTTGACGTACATGTGCTGGAAATGGTGTAGTGACAAATGGCGCCAGTTCCACTAAGATGGTTCAAGAATAATTGTCTGGATCAATGCCTGTTCAAGTCTTGCATCTTTCCCAGATTCAGATAACTGGTATTAGACTCTCCGGTAGGATCATAAAACCTTCACTTATACAGACTTCGTAATCTGTTGTGTATGCCCAATCGCATAACAATCGCTGTCAGTAAAATACGGAAGGAAGAATGAATGCGTGGCGCATTTCATAAAAAGACAGGATAACGCAGACTGCTCTATCTCGTATTCTCGTGTAGCCTCGTAGACACATATATTATTGTATCCCCCGCTTGAATGGGTTTCTATCACAAATCTAGGAATTTGAATAGAAGTCGAACGAAAAAGAATAAACTAAATGCTTCTCCTCCATTCTTCAAGAAAGACATACTCAGCAATTGGAATTGCATTTCAACTGAAGAGATAACCATCACGAATCAAAGAAAAAACTCATTTTATGCCTCCAAAAAAATGGAATGCATATGTCAAGCGTGACATAGGCTGAGTGTGACGACTCAATCCATTTTTCCTACACAGAAATTGCAATAATATCAATGATGTAGCTCTCTTCGAAAGATTCAAGAGGGAGAAACAAGGAAACAAGGAATTAGTCTCACCTCCGCTTCGCACGTGCCCGCAGACATACCGTATTACATTTAATGCTTCGGTTACGGGCAGCGAACGTAGAGCATAAGTTCTGGCTTCTTTAATACGGTCAGTTATCAGTCAATCTGACAAATTCAGGAAATCCAAAAGCATGACCAGCCGATTCTGAGGTCAAGGGAATTGAGAAAGCATCATCGGACCGGCACATCGAAAGTCATTCAGAAACCTTAGTTGTATGTACCCGTTACGGTTATAATGGCGATGAAGTCGGCTAGTTCGCTATATGTTGGTTGATACCTTTGATCGCGTCACGATCACGATTTTCCTTGATGCCACATTTGAATGCGTACTCGGCATCTGGAATCACTCTTGGGGATCAAGCTGTACCCACAGATCTTTGAAGATAAATGTGGCCAGACTGGGTGATCGAAGAGCTCGAAATAGCAACGTCCTTTGATAATAGGTTGTTTCAAAAGTCTTGTAGTATTTTTTCGATCATCACTTTTTATTTTTTTTTTCGTCCAACAAATAACAATTAGGCAACAACGTATTGACCATTGTTATCGGCAACCCTCTGCCACTTTATAGAAAAATCGTTGATTCCCTTCTCCCAGAACTCTGGGTTCTGAGAGTCGGAGAAGTCAGCGATCGCCTTCTCAAGCAAGTCATAATCAACGAATTTTTTCTTGGCCAGGAAGTATTCGAGAGGATGGGTAAGGTGATAGCCAGAAGGGGCAATGTCTGGAGAGTTTGGCGGGTGGGGCAGCACATCCCAGCCGAGCTCCTATAACTTGGCCTGGGTACTTTTCGCCAAATGGGAGCGGGCGTCGTCATGAAGAAGGGTGACCGCGGACTTTTCCGGCTTTTTTCTCGAACAGCGATGGCGAGCTGCTGGAGCTGGTGTGTGCATACGGCAGCGGTGACTGTCACCAGCACCCCGCGGAAAAGCATTCCTTCCGCGTCCCAGAACCAGCACAGTCCCAAGCGTGGTTTGTCTTTCATGTCAATCTCGCCGTTGCCGGAGCTGATGAGCCAGCGTTGCACGGTCTCGTAGCTCACACATCCCTTGCCCAATGCAGCGCTGATGGAGTGGCAAGCTTCCGTCGTTTTGGTGCCGCAAGATCGCTCATTTTAGATGACACCGCGAGTTGGGTGGGTATCGACAACGGGCATTGTAGCTTTTTACACGGTATCTGGTGAGTCAATATATATTTTCCTAGAAAGCTTAGGGAACGTTCTACCATATTCCTGAACCGCCTGGACCTGCCTCGAAGCGAACAAGAGTTACTGATTTTTTTTTTGGAAAATTACTACAAGACTTTTGGCACAACCTAATACCTTCTCACCAAACATGGCCGCGTTATACTTTGCGTCGGCACGTCATGCTGCGTTCACAGACAGGGCGGCAGAGTGGAACGAGGGAGATGTAGAGACGACGCAGACAACGAGAGAGGGTGGCACAAAAGGAGCCGCACAGACCCGTCACGCCCTGCCGCCGGCGCCGCAAAGTATGAACGCAGCCAACTTCTTGCTCAAGCGTCTCACAACAGCTTATATGCAACATTTCAGATACGTACGCGTGCTCTGTCAATTTTTGCACCTCTGTTTACCTTCGAATGACTACCTATTTCTCCATTCCGCTGATGCAATCTCAATTCTTTATCTCTGTTGCTCTGGCGTAATTGCCAACAAACCAAAATAAATGGCTAGACGGTAGGAACCCAGTAATTTACATGAAAAAACCATATAAGTGAAAGGAATTAATGGAGACCGTAGTGAGCTTTGTCGTTTTGCTCGGAATCCTTTATTTTTGTTCTTCGATAGTATTTATACAGAGAGGGAAATGTAAAGAATGTAATAAAATGGAGCTAAGAAAGGATTTTGCCATAACATTGAAGGCAGTTTTCTCTAAAAATGTGATCATGAGGATTTAAATATGATTCATGAGAAAAGAACGATTCCAATACACTCCCGCCCAAAAAAAGAAATGTACAATTAGGGTTATGACAGGAAATATTACCTGGTTTTTGGTTTTGCAATGTTTCTGGGCGAGTGTGAGTGGAAAGTTAAGTGTTTTTGCTTTCGACAGAGCTTCAGCAACCAAAGAATTAGGACAAGAGCATAAAGAAATATCATCTTAAAGGCAGGGAAGAAATCAAAAAATTTTGGTGGTCTTTCAATCAAACCTGAAATGGAATCAGCTATGGTTTTAAAGTTGAGTGTATCTTTAGATGATTTGGTGAGGGTTGGTGGGATTATCTGAGTCAAATAAGTTCCTTCGTCTACGAAAGCGAGTCGTCCCCTGAGAGTGGCTGTCGAAGTTCTTCCTGGGCATCGTATTGTGCAGTTCCCCGCAATGGTTCTGCTGAAGTGAAATCGTAGTAGAAAATTTTCCTTCTGGAGCGCATCGTACGAGCTGTGTATTGTTTGAGCACTCGATTTGTGCGGTTTCCTCGCTTATTGAAGATGTACACGAGACACTTGTCTTCGCTCCTTGCGTGCAATCGTAACAGCCTCTTCGTTCTTCCATTTGCACGTGGCAAGAGTTACTGTTGTTGTTGGCGGCGATGACAAGTCCGTTTGCCGATATTTGGAGGGCGAGCGCGGAGTCGTTGTCTTTGCCTTGATGGAGGACCTTTCATTGATTATTGCTACCTCAGTCGTGATTATTGGAAGTTTGTTGTGCTTGTTTTGTAGGAATGATGATACGGTTCCATCTCAGCACGTGCATACGACTATGTATTTTCTGGGGCTGCAGGAAAAAGCGCTTCTCGAGAAGGGACGGTTTTAGAAGGCTTTTGCGTCTTGTTCTGCTTTACTGCACTTGTCCGCAAGGGTTTAGAAGCAGATGCCCTCGTGGTGACGGTCCTATTCGAGTTGTGATGTTACTGTCCGTCAGAAAATAGCTCGAAAGAATCAGATAGCTCGGTGTTATCGTACTTGTGAGTGTGAGTTGGACTTTGTTCCATATGAAAGGTATTCCTGGTTGAATACTGCATCGTTGAGTAGAGGTGTAGTCTTCCGACCTTATTGTAGCGAATCCTTCTACTTGAATGCTCCAGGTAGGGCATGTAAATACCCTGTATATAGTTGGTGAGGTGAGTATTGCGTAGTTTCTGTAGAAGAGGCATGTTGAGGTGCAATAAAAACACAAGTTGCATCAGAAGCATCCACAACTGAGTACACAGTGCGTACCTGGATTTGAGTTCGAGATGGTGCTGAAATCAATCAGTTTCATTTCCGGTTTAAGTGATGAGCAGGTGTTTCCTTGGCAACTCTCCGTGTTACAGCGTTGATGGAGGGATTCTGTAAAAAACTGGTGGTCTCTTGTGAAGTGTTCTGTCTTCTGTTTGCACATATGGGAGATCAGCTCAAGCAGGATGGCTACTGTTCCCATGATTCGGTTTTCCTTGTTTATGAGTATGAGACATGCTTCCTGTCCAATCGGCTGAAGGAGCAATTGCGTGACTCAATCGTATGTGCACTTTTCTTCATTTTTCTCTATTGTGCAATATGTTGTCTCACATTGTAGTATTACTGTAAGGTTGTTGCAAAATTTATTTTGAAAACGGACCGCATACTTCAAACTACTATAACTCAGCTTAAACACAAGTTTATCAAGCGAAGTAAAAACCATCAGAGTCTACACATTTTTGCCAACGAGCAGGTAGTAATTTTAAGCCTTTACTATAAAAACTACTATCACGAGAATCAACGAACTTAAGGAACATCGTCTGAATTAGTCAAATGTTTCTGACGCAGATGAGAAGTGAGGGCTCGAAAAAAGTGATTTTCTGTGGGGGAGTTGGGAGAATACTCTGGGTAAGAGAGAACTTTTACACCGAAGTGGGTCAATTTTCGCCGAGTGATTTGTGAGGTGTGTAGCCTTGCGTTGTCCTACAACAGGAATGACCCTCTTCTATTCACCATCGCCGGCAACAATTTTGAACATTTGCTCCAGATCACAACAGTGAGACTCTACTGTGACTGGCTGACCAGGTTGCAAGAATTTATAATGGATTACACCTTTACTGCACCACCACACAGTAATCATACCCTTTTTAGGGTGAGGGTCGGGTTTAGGAAAAGTTTTTGGATCTACCCAGACTAATTTCCGCTTCCTGTTATAATAAAGAACCCATTTTTCATCTACAGCTGTAATACGGTTTACAATTGGGTCATTTTTATGGCGAACTAGGAGATTAGAGCAGGTGTCGAAACGTGCCAGACGCTGCTCATCGGTCAGGTCATGGGGCACCCACTTCGACATCTTCTTCACCGTTGCCGATTTTCAGCAAATGTCTGGCCACTGTAGAGTAATGTACGCCTGGGTCTTCTGCTAACGTACGAGTATTCGTCTCCGAGTTTGCTTCGACGGCTCTCCTTAGACCTTCATCATTAAGCGACGACCTGCGGCCGCAACCCGACTACTCTTCGAGATCAAAATCGCCAGAAGCAATTTTCAAACTAGAGCTCCACTGTACATTCGCAAGGACAATTCCTCCCAAAAACACTGCTGAGGTTACGGGCTGCCTCCGCTGCGGAGTGTTTAGATTCGTAAAGCATGATGACTCGTTAGTCGCGTCGGTTAATGATTATACGCAGCCCTGGAAAAGGCCGGCTAGAACAATTAGAGCGACATTCATAGAAGTTCTTGAAAGAGCAGAAAAAACCTACCAAATGGAATGAATGCCTGGCTTCATTTGACATGGAATAGTTCAGGATAAAAAATCCTCATATACATACCATGAAATCGAAATAAGTTTTGTAACAACCTAATATATTGGAGCAGCATGAGCGGTGGACATAAGGCAGGCAATCGTAGCAATGATTCCATGTATTTCCTTCTTCCTGCTCTTGAGCTAATATGATGGTCTTTCGACTTGGTAGCTTTGGGCTCTCTTTGTGATCCTCTTGCATTTGAAGAAAACTGCTCGCATTATGGCATGTAACGTCATAGGTTCGCTTTCCTGTCCGTTGATGCTTCTTTGGGCGAGTGCGAAAATTTTCCGGTCTAGTGTAATTTACCCCAGATAACAGTATCTCCGCGACTTTTTCTTCTGTTTTAGTTTTGAGTCGCCCTACGAGTTATTGCAAACTTCCCGGTACTTTTCGTTTTCTGATGTTTTTTCCTCTCACAACTTCATTCTTTGATTGGGATTGCATGGATTAACTATCTCAAATGTCCAATACAATTGTAGTCAACCTCGCGATGTAGGCTGCGCGATATGAGTTATCGATAGTGAAGTGAAATGTTGCGTTTCAGGTTCTTCGAACATTGTTAGATCCAGACAACATGGTTTCTATGCAAAAATCGGATAGATCAGAGTTTTTGAGCTTGTTCTATCAAAGATCCATTTTCACCCTGGTGAGACCGATGTTGGAAAATGTTAAGGGAGGAACGATCAAGCGAGGTAAATTTTATGTGATGTGATCGTGTTCATTGTGTTATTTCTTAAGCTGATATAAAACAGTTTTTTTCACTGCCATATTTGAACGTTAATGTGTGGATTTTCTGACTGAATGGTCGCATGCTCAGATGACTACTGCACCGCTAATCGTCAGTCATTGATTAGGCCGCGGTCATACTTTGCGCAGCTGCGTTGGTTGACGCCGGTACCGGCGTCAACTCACGCAAGTGTCTGCGTCAACTAACGCAGCTGCGCAAAGTATGACCGCGGCCTTATTCGCCGCTGTGCTTTTGTATCGAACACCATTCGTTTTCGATGCGGCAGCATTGCATTTCAAACGATCTGCTCAACAAAAGTAAACATCATTTCCTGGCTCTGGGTGCGTTCTTTTTGTTTTCTGATGCTGTTATTTGTAGTTTATTTGTAACTTGAAGGCACATTCTGCAGCTGTTGGCAGGATGGGTCAAACTGGGTTTGTCACCCATGGGAGAATGTAGTGGAGGTGTTCGTCCACGGTTTGACAAGGGCCAGTTTCCATTTTCCCCGCCTTCCTACTGGTGGCGATTCGTGTTTTATCTTCCTTGCGGCGATTGCAGGATGTGCCTCCAAGCTTTTTCCTTATTTATTGTCGGGTCGAAAGGTAGTGGCGGGGTCGAACCGAGATTGTCTGTGATGGACAACTGCGTAACTCGCACATATTGTCGTAATTTTCAGCTGCGTTAAAGATGTTACGAACAGTATTGGCAGTAAAGGACGATTTTTACAGGCGCTACATCGTCAGGGAAAAGGTATTGGATCGTGTAGTTGAATGTTTTGTACGAAACGGAGCACGATATAACCTTTTGAACTCAGCAATGCTAGAACTGTTCGACTATATTAGATCGGTGAGTTGGACTTTCTCATTTGCTTCTGTGAACCTTCAAAGGATTTTTCTCATTTTAGGAGGACATCAAACCATTGGTCAAGTACACGGTGGAGAACCATATGTCGTCGTTTGAAGACGTGACGTACGTCAAGCTATTCTCTGAGCTGAAAATACGATATGAACAACAGCGTGATCGTGAGAATGCCGCAAAGATAAACGCGGACGAGAGGGTGCTCAGCCCAGCGGCATTTGCCAAGGAGCGCCAGGTGGGTTACGGTTCCGAATAGACTTATGAGGTCACAGTTCTTTGACCTATTTCATAAGTCTTCAGGAAGAGCAATGGTTCGATGGTGAGGATGATGAGACTACTGAATGCAAGAAAGAGCCGAATGAAGTGAAAAAAGAGATCAAGAAGGAAGTCGAATCACCTCGAAAGACTGGCATTGAGCCAATGTTCCCTTTTGTGCTGAAACGGAAGAACGCATTCGATGAAGACGATGGAGCAGTGTTCAGTGGTCAAGTGGCACCGTTGACTCCAGTCAATATTATAACTGAGAAGAAAATTGTTATAAAAGTATGTTTCAGGCAATAAATCCATATTTGTTTGATTTTGACTGTACGTTCGAAAAATCGCTCATTTTAGGTTGGTGATCGATCTCGAACTCCATCGCCTTTGGGTTCTCCTTCATCTTTGACATCACCTCCCTCGCAAGCTCGCGAAGATGAAGTTTCGTCTTCACAAAAAAATAGCAAGGAGAATAGTCCAATGAGTATAAAGGTATGAACTGCTGAAAAATCTGTATTTCCGGTGCACGTCTTTTCTGCCCGATGCCCGTGTTCAGTAGTTTTGGTTCTTCTTCCCCACATTTATCGTTTTATTTTTCGCATAATTTTTGATGCAAAGTGCTAAATGGTGTTGAAATTTAATAGTGCCATCATACACACTTCAGACTTCAGTCAAGTTTTGCTGTTATTCAAGGTCGTGCAGAGTTCTCATCAGTTGAAACTCTCATACTTTAAAAATTATAATTTCAGTCGCTTGTTGACTACGATGAATCAGACTCAGATGAAGATGAAAGCAGCGCGCCAAGTGACTCTATACCATCATCCTCAACGGGCAGTCCGGTTCAGAACTTAAGTGCCGAGAAGGGATCCGAAAGTACCACTTCGACCCTCCCGACTTCGTCAGGAGGCGATCTATCGCCTTGCGATGACGATGTCTCGTCCACAAGTGGCGAAGAAGAATCGGCCACAGGTGGATGCGGATTGGTACCACGGAAACGACCGTCAACAGGCGATATCGACGTAGATTCAGTAAAGAGAAGTCGAGCTTCACCCGAAACTTAATTTATTGAAAACAATTATATGGACGACTAGTAGTGTTCAAATGTGAAAGGGTAGATAATGCCGAAAGCTGTTTTTCCGATATATGTGATACATGGATCTGAAGACCCTATCATAGGACGTTCCCCGCCCTGCCCTCATCTTATAATGTGTAAATAACCTCAAACGTCCGCCGTTTTGCTGTTGAGTTCTGCTGACGAAGATGTTGTCCCGGTTAGTTTCTCATGCAAGAAAAGAACTTCAATTGTTGCAGCTTGTAAGAATACTATTTGTATACTGTGATCTTTAGTTTACTGGGTATGCTGTTGCAGCTGACACAAGATGAAGTGGCTGGTTTGGATGTGTAACATTAGGGTCTGCATGCGGCTTCGCGCCAATTTTTAGGGATACCGCGCGTCTCAGGTTCACCGCGTACGGCGAGCCGGAAATGTTGCCCGAAGCCGCATCCTGACATAATGCTACACGCGCGGCTCGTCTTGATCCCCGTTTGTTTTATATCTGCCCAATCAAGATCTATAAGTGTTCTTTGTTCTCCTTTTTATTTGAATGTATTGTATGCAACATTCTTATCTTGGTCTCAAGTTAACGTACTTCTGAGCATGAAGTCTTCTGGGACTTCAACGATATTGTTCATTATGTTCTAGATGATTCTATACCCGTCCGTCCTCTCGTAGCATCCGCCTTCCATTCCTGGTTCTATCCGTTGTCCTTTCATGAAAAGCTGCGGGGTCAGCAGTATCTATTCGTGCTTCTCTTTCCTGGCAAATATTTGTAATTGTTAGCGACGTGTTGAGTGCCGCTGCGCTGTGTGCTGTTCTTCAATTAGTGATGTCGTATTATATAATAAGCATTTATGTATCAGTTTTAACTGCTTTTTCTGTCTCACTCATTTGTGGTACAAATTCGGTGTTACCACGTATCTCGTTGGGAACAACAATAAAATTATAACAATCAGTTAGGTGATGTGCAAAGTTATTGAAAAGTTATAGCGTTCGTCATATGCCGTGGGTTGCAAGCATCACTCTGCTTTCACACTTGGCGACACATAATGGTCGGCGTCACAATGTGGTTGAGGCAGTGTACTCTCAACGCAAGCCCCGCTATCAATGTGTTAGTGCATTTAGACTCGGTAGCTGTGGTGGGTCGATTGTCGGATTTTCGCTTCGCAGCGTCGCACTCGCGGCAGCGTCGGTACGAGTCGTTTGGAATTCCGCTCAAAATACGTTGGGCTAACACCCCAAGGGACCTTTAGAGATTGCACCTATTTTCGGCAACATGTTGTGAATTAGAATTCCCCAAGACTGCAATATGAGCTCTCCATCGTTCGTCAAAGCTAATTAAGGCATGGCTATCACTACATCTATTATGTTAGATTGAGTCGATATGAATCGTACAAATTAACAAAATTTTATCTTTATTGTATAACTTTTTGACGACAACTGGGATTCACTTGTAATATGCTCCATGTTCATCGATGACCTTCTATTACCGGTCAGGCATATCGTGGATGGCCTTGCTCCAGAAGGCCGAGGGCTGGGCCTCGAAGAAGTTCTCGAGTACCTTCTAGACGTCGCCGCGAGTTTTGAAGTCTTGGCCGTCCAGGTGGCATTGGAGGTGGGAGGAAAGGTAGAAATTCGAAGGGACCAGGTTCGGGGAATACGGTGGGCATGGAAGCACGGAGCAACTGCACGAGAGCAGCTCGGGCTTGGTTCTTGCAATGTGCGGTCTCGCGTTGTCGCGCTGGAAGTATGACCGCGGCCTAAACATGAGACCGCCGCCGTTGCGAATTTAGGACATTTGCCTTCAATTCTCGTAATTGACCATTGTAGACGTCGGCGGATACTGTGGTACCTTCATCGAGCAGCTCCCAGTACTCTACGCCGTGTACGCTCCACCAAATGCGGTCTTCTTCTTCGATGGAATAGTCGCCCGACGCGAACTTCGAATGCCACAAGTCACTGTAATTTTGGCGGAGGCATGTTCCTTGAAAACTTCTTTTAGGCGTCTTTCGATATCCGTTGGTTCTTGGCCAGATAGCGATGGAAAGAGTATGACGTTGCGGATGTGGTCTCTGGACGGCTTGAAATTTTGCGGCATGGTGGCGAAATGAAGCTAGTTTGGAGTGTCTGTTTGATTGTGTTTTGAAGAGCTTTTTATACTTATTCGAATGGTACCTCGCGCATCCATTTTCATTTACCCGTTGCTGAGTTATGATCTCTGCAAGTCATCACTACCATTTGTCCGAGGCATATCGACTCAACCTAATACTTGAGGTTGTTGCTGTTTGTTGTGCTATCTTGATAGGTTTCCTCAACTGTGAATGCTCCTAAGAGACGTTTTATGGATCACTCACTGCAGAATGAGAGAACAGTAACAATCAAATTACCATTAATATTTCAGTTCGCTGGAAAGCATAAGAACAAGCAAATCCCCTCCCGCGCGGAGAGTAGGTGCAATCTTTGGAGGTCCCTTACGTTACCAGCCCATGCGCTTGAGCGGAATTCCAAACGACTCGCAGCCGCCGCGCCGTTCGCCGCGGGCGGTCGCGCGAAAATTCCACCAATCGACCCCCTCCCGAAAACTGTGGTCATCGTGGGGTGTCGTGGTTGCATGGTCTTGAATCGTGATCAAGCCACCGAGTTGATAATCTGTGCAGCCACCTGATCGTGGATGCTTGCTATTGTAAAGCGTTCGATCACAGTTGCTTTTTAAGGGAAGACGGGGAGTGGACGGTGCTGGAAAGTGTGTTGATGCGGTTGTTGCAAAGTGCTATTTAGCTTTTTTACAAGAGAAAAAGGTTGTGCAAGAATGAAGAAACTGGGGCTCATTCACCTTGCTCACTGCTTTTTAGTTGCATACTTTTGTTGGGAATTTCTTGTCATTGTGACACCTTCCACCTTTTTGGAAGTGCAGATTACCCTCTCCAGTCTGCTCAACTATTAGTAGCGACTATGACCGCTGTTGCACAATCACGGTGCCGAAGTCACTGGCTTCAACTGCAAATTCCTCAGAACTCGAATTAAAGGCATCACTAGGGGAAAGTCGGAGGAAAAGTAAAAGAAGTAGTGCATATGAAAGTCGAGATGCCTAGTAACAGGACAGTGGAGAAAAAACGGATGGAAATGGTCAAAAACCCGAGAAATAGGACCCCCTTCCCACCGTTGATTCTCGACGCGAACGACCTGTCCGTCAAAGGGAAGTATTCTGATCTAGTTTTCCATTGGCATGTTGCCAAGTAAACAAAAGGGAATGCTCGGAAATACGATAGCATCTATCTTTTGGAGTGAGTTTCAAGCTAAAACTGCGAAAGCGCGCCGCGAAACCTTCGATCCTGCCGCATCTCCTTGGCCGCTCCCACCCCAGTCAAACGGGAATTACGTCATCGGGAGGCGGGATCAAGAAATCAAACTGAGGCGGGATCAAAAAATCAATGATCCGTTGCGCCGTTTCTACAGCTCGGAGGGGCGCTTTTTCACCTGGATTTTGCCACAGATAGCCTTCCTAGGCCCAGCTACAATGTGAGTTACTTCTTGTAGGGATTTACATAACGATGGCTCGCTATTGAGCTATTATGTGCAGTACCAAACGACTAGTTTATCAATCATTATTGGTATCCTGAACACTGTTGCTCAGTAAGTGGATACTATTCAGAATTTGCGATCTAGGGGACAACGCGTTTTAGAGGTATGATGCATCAAATTAATAGATCTTATACTTTCCGAGTGAATCGGTTGATCGCCTTTCGAGGATTCTTCGGCGGAGGCTTGACTCTGATTGCATGGATCGAAGCTTGTCTTCTGATAAAGAAGGATAACGGAAATTTAACAATAATTTCTTTGAAGGAAAGGCTCTAGCAGTGCTTCCATCCGTTCCAATTATGTAGCTCATCGAATAGCAGGACATTTTGCTAGTAGTTCCATGAAGTGAATGTTACAAAGAGCTTAAGACACAATAGTCTTGCTCCGTTTGCCATTCTCTGAAATTAGTCGACTTTCTTCGCCTTTCGATTTGCAACAAACAAGCTCGGTATATCCCTGTGATAGTGATAGAGGACGGTAGAGGAGATCGATAGTTCTTCTAGCATACTCTATCAGTATCACAATGAAGAGGTGCTCATTCGTGCACTCACTTATTTACGGACCATCAAAATAAGACCATAATGTCGTTTTGAAATACCCACTGCTCATGTACGGCGGATTTCTAGAAAAGCTCGTTTTCTTCTCCACCTGCCACACTATACTGGTTGCACTCAGCACATTTTGACTAGGTATTTCCATCCTCAAATTCAAGTACACACCTCACACTCATTTAATCCATAAGTCTTCTGCGAGAACAGGATATGGAGCTTCTTCCAAGAGTACGTGTTTTTCGTCACCTTCGTTCACAGTCTTGCTAAAGTCTGTACAGTTTGGGTACCTGAGGGAATTCATGCGGAATGTGTCCAGGTGAGATGTCTTGGAATTTTCGTTTTGAATGTTGAAATTGAGACTCCAAAATATTTATTTAATAATGCATTGTTTAATTTGAAAAATAAAATTTTGAATTTTTCAGATTAATTTCAAAATTTTTTTAAATTTTAAAAAATGTTTAGGATTTTCAGAAGTTTCTGGATAATATTTTGGAGTCTCAATTGTTGTTCAACATTAGATAGTCATGATACTTTGGAACAGCATAATATTAAAATTTTCGTTTTCTTCAGCTTCTCAACGCTTCTCAACGTTTCAAGGATCTAGAACGAGTCATTCATATTGAAACCACTTCGGACACGTGTTCGAGGCATGAAAAACAACACTTCGGATCACAGCAGCGTTGTCCAAGCAGCAAGATCTCTGTGACATCCATGGACCGTAGGGTTGGCCCTTAGGAAGCTTCCCACGGAAGGACCTTGGTGCCCTAAATGCTCCAAACCGACTATCCCGACTGAAGGGTCCATACTTCATGACGTTATGGGTATTAAGTCACAGCTTGCTTCTGCTCCTGCAGTGAAATTTTAGGAATAGCCCCAATAGTTTCATCGCTTTCTGCTCTGTATTGTTAATTTGGTATATGTTAGCCGTAAGCAAAGCGACTCTTTTTTGGCACGTCGTGTGAAAGCCAGTAGCACGCTAGGTGCTGGGTCTCACTAGGTGTCAACAAAAAATGAAAGCTACGTAGATGGGAAGGTTGCTGAAAAGCAATAAGGTCAGGGTGAAACTGTTAACATTTTGGGAAAGAGAGTACATGAGAACTTCCTTCATTGCACGACTTGGAGCAAATCACAGTAAGCTCCGCTATTCATCAGATCGCAGGAGGCGGAAAGCGAATAATGGGCTGTACCATAAAGGACACATTCATTAAACTTTGAGTTCTGTGACATACGAAACTGAGGACACCATTAGACTTGCGACCACGTTTGAACGCATTTTCATGCTCCTTGCTGGCATACCAACTTGTGCTTGAAAGTGATCCAGTAATATTGTGACCTGCATATCAACCTATCGAATTCGGACTTGAGCTCTCTTTTTAGAAATGGATGATGGAAGGTTCAATAATATCCGCTTCCGCGGTGATTTGCAAGACAGCTACAGTCCAGTTCCCGTAGGCTGACGGGGCGTGGCCCACAGAGTTGGGTGAGAGTGTGTGGCGGGGTGAGAGAGACCGATACAAGTCCGTAGGCCTCGCCCTGTCAGCCGTAATTGAAATGGACTGTAATTGAGTTCTACGTAGAGGTAGGGTATCAAGTCGATTTCAGATCTCTGGAGTAATTCATGGTCTCCATTGATACATTACAAATATCTCATTGCCTTTTGAAATGGGATATGTAGCAAGAAAACACAAGTAGAATACATGGCGAAACTTTCATTGATGGTGGCGTCTACACAGTTACGTGATTTTTCATATTCGACCTCATTGAACAATCTTTTGACCTAAAGTTTGATTTTGCTTTTCGAAATTTGTTACCGAATATCAAACACTAGCAATAATCTCTTCAAAATAGCCTTACCCGTCATCTTGCCCGTCATCAAGCACATGGTTTTTGCCTATAAAGGTTGTAATATGTCGACGGCGAATACATACATCGTTCATAAAACTCTCTTTGCAATAAGAGATAGTGCGTTGGCTCATGGCTCATGAGTAATGTTGGTTCTTACTAAAACATTTGGAAACACTCAAAAGTTTAAGCCAGCGTTGTCGTGCATTCGATCATGATCACCATATTCCAGCTAGAAAACTCAGCGAATTCCCATTTCATTTGTTCCGAAAATGCTACCTTCCTATTCTACGAGGTGACATAGCACCCTCCTATTTTCGCGTCCCTCTTGGCCTCCATCTGCTGAAGCTGTGTTGGTGTTGCGGTATTTATGGTAAAGACAAGAGGAAAACTGCTATCAAGAAAAAACAATTTACTACAAAAGAAGATTCGAGTCTCAGGACATGGGAAAGCGGCAACGATATCGGCAGTTCTCATTAACTCCAACTAGAATTCAGCACGGTATGACATCAGAAGCAGTACTGAAGGTGTTGTTACGCCCTCCGGTAAAAGTAGGCATAGCATTCCAAAACAGAAGTCAAACAGCCATTAGCAAGTGGATCAGATCCGATGCACCGATTACGTCTACCATACGACCGTGAAAGCGGATGCTCAGTGCGTGAGCATATTTTGCTTATGTTCCGATATCGTTTGCCGATGTATCAGCCGCGCACCTGCTTAACGTTTCGAATGATGGTGCACGTCTTTTGATAATGCAATCTATATGAACTAGCAAGATGCGAAGAAGATTTACGATGACAAAGCAAGTGATTTTTTCTCGTAAACAAACTGGGTATCGACCTCTACAAAATTTCAGATACTAGTGTATGTTTACAAAAAATAACTGGCATATGGATTCACCACCAACATGTGGGAATTTGATGCTAGGAACCAGAGTATATGAATAAATTGCTACCAATCGAACACAATTATTGGTCTCTGAACTGTAATATAGTATAAGCTTCCAATAGTGACCCCTTCAGCCGGAGTGTTGAATGATTTGTGGATGAACACATTTCACAGATGTCAACCGCTTAGTCATCTGAACTTCCAAAAAGTGGTGGCCCTATTTAGCGATACGATATGCGGAGGGGAATGACCAGATTTTTGACACCCAGAAGCTTGAGCACTGGATGCTCAGCAAGTCAGTATACTTTGTACAGTAGCAACGGTTTTCAGTGCTAAACAACGTGGAATTCCAAATCTTTTTTCTTCTTTTTCTTCAGCGTTTGTCCCACTCAATTGCGGGGTCCGCTTTCCTTGTACGTTGCGCCACTCTTCTCGATTGAATGCTTTTGCCGGTATTATGCCAGCTAGTCCACAGTCTGCACGTAATGTGTCGAGCCAGCGCTGCTTGGGCCGTCCTCTCGGCCACACTCCGTCCACGTTGAGAGAAAGGCCTGATTTGAACACGGCGTTTTCACTAGCTCGCAGGACGTGGCCATACCACCGCAGCCGAGCTTCGCGTATTTTGTCAGTTATTGGAGCCACGCTAAACTTTTGCCTTATGGTGTCATTTCGAACATGCTCCAAACGCGTTATTCCGGCCGTCCAACGCAGCAGTTTCCTCTCCATCACGCTTAAACCTGCTTCAACTTCTCTAGTAACTGGCCACGTTTCAGCTCCATCGCGACGAGCGAACGACGCTTCTATAGATCTTCGACTTGAGTCGATCTGGTATATTCTTGTCGCAGAGAACGCCCGTCACCGAGCGCCATTTCGTCCAGGCGGAACTGATGCGTGAATGACTTCGTGCTTCAGGCTGCCGTCTGATGTAATCGTCGAGCCAAGATATTTAAAGCCGGTTGTACGCGAAAGCACAGTGCTATTGATCATAATGGAGCTTGAGTCTTTCGTGTCTGTCGCCATATATTCAGTCTTTCCGACGTTCAACCTGGTCCGAACGCCGTCAAGCGATCGCACCATGCTTGCACTTCCTTTTCGAGTTCCTTTTTGTCTCCACAAGCAAGCATGACGTCATCAGCGTACAGGAGTGTCCAGGGGGGCTTCTTCTAAAGGTCTCGTGAAATGGTATCCATGACAGTAATGAAAAGGAGTGGCGAAAGGGCTGAACCTTGGTGTACTCCAACTGAGATAGGAAATTCCATCGAGATACCTGCTGGGGTTCGCACTCGGCTTTTCGGACTCGAATAGAGTATACGCACCCATTCAATAAGCTCTTCCGGAACACTGTGCTGCCGCGAGGCGTACCATATCACTTCTTGTGGCACTCGATCAAAAGCCTTTTCCAAGTCTTAAGAGGCGAGGTGCACAGGTTTTTGTTTTTCGCGATGTTTTTCCAGCAGAATACGTACAGCGTGAATGGCATCTACAGTACCACATCCGGCTACAAATCCGCACTGGTTGGAAGAAAGCTGGATGACATCACGAAGGCGGCCATCAACAATACGCTCGAAAATTTTCATACTGTGAGATAGCAAGCGGATTGCCCGGTAGTTCTTGCATTCTGCGGGACTTTCTTTTTTTTTCAGATTGGAATCGTCAAACTCTTCTGCCAGTCTTCGGGAACCTTCTTCTCTTTGACGATTTGGTTAAAGAACTTCGTGAGCCATCCAGCTGCGTTCCAGTACCGTGACTTCCACAGATCAGCTGCTATGTCATCAGGTCCTGTCGCTTTTCCTGGCTTCATGTTCTTACAGGCCTCTTCAGTTTCATTAACTACAATCTCCTGGACAGGGCCAAATGTCGGTGGTCCGGAAGGGATGGGTGGATGGCTAAATACCACAGTGCATATTTGCTCGAAGTACTCCCGCCATCTCTTCAGCACTTTCCTGCGATTCATTATGAGATGACTTCAGTCGTCATTGATGTCATGAAACTTTTCGATATCTTCGCTTTGACGATGTCGAGCCTTGGCAAGTCGGTAAAGGTATCGCTCCCCGTCACTGTATCAAGTCTCTCATTGACGAACTCAAAATGGGCAGCTTAAGCAGCAGCCTCAGACTTCTTTGCCGCAGTTTTTGCTTCACGATACTTCAGCCAGTTTTCGACAGTCTTGTCATTGAGGAATGAATGATAGAGTCTCTTTTTTTCACGCAATTTTCCTCTGACGTCGTCTGTCCACAGCCATGCTTGTTTGTCAATTTTACGTCGACCTTGCTTCGTAGTACCGAGTTCAGAGCGAGCAGCGTGCGTTATTGACTCGGTTATCTTTTCCAAGTCTCCTCAACAGTGGTAATTACTGGTGGTCGTACACGAGTAATGACATCCGACTCTCTATTCTTCAGCTGCCACCATTTATTCTCGTTGGTCCGCTAACTTCGAAGTGTTTCATCCTTGGAGGTGTTATTTTCAGAGTGCAGATCAGCGGTCGATGTTGTGTGGCGACTGTTTCATAGGGTATTACCTTCGCGTCTGTGACAAGCCCTTGGTCTTTCTGTCTGACGAGAATGAAGTTGATCTGCGTTCTGGTTTTCCCGCTGTGGAATGTTATGAGATGAGATTCACGCTTCCGAAATTTCGTGTTCACGATTGTAAGACTGTGCGAGTTTGCGTACTTGAGAATTCGCTCGCCGTCTTCGTTACGTGACCTGTAGCCGAAGCCACCGTGACAACTAGAGCCATCCTTCCTAGCAATAATAAGCCCATTGAGACCTCCCGCGACAATAATAGCGTCCTCTGATGGTATTTCGGCTGTCTTCTCGTCGAGCCGGTTCCAGAATTCAGTTTTAACTGAGTCAGAGCAGCCAGTTTGTAGGGCGTATGCAGAGAAGAAATGATGACGTTTCTGTTCGACAACGAAGATAATTTTCATCAAGCGGTCACCATATCGATCACGCTTGCGATTGTGTCACGAAAACGGTCCCTGACGATAATACCGACACCATTAAGAGGCTTAGGACCGCTACAGAGAATGGCTTTGAATCCACGGCCAAGTTCTCTTGACTTTTTACTCAACCATCTCGTTTCTTGCACTGCGCATATGTCGACACGTCTCCTTTCTAAAACCTCCGCCAGCTCACACGAACGGCCTGTTAGTGATCTGACATTCAACGTTGCGATGCGCGTCTTCCAAGCGTTATCAATCATTTGGACTAGCTCAGTTGCCCTCCGATGCCGTCCTTGCACCGGTGACCCTCGCATATTTTTCACACTTGCCGGGCTTTGCAAGTGCGCGTCGGTTCACGCGAACGCCGCTCAGCATTTCTACGAATTCCATTGGGTGGCATCAAACCATCTGATGTGACGGGGTGTTCCTAGACCGGCTTATCACGAAGGCCTGTCGTCTGCATCGAGTGTCCGCGTTTAGTTCGGCCCGCTGCGAAGCTAGCAGTGTCCAGTGGCACCACTTGGATTTGTAAATATACCAGTTCGGCTAGCGCTCAATACTGCGCTTATCACAGTACGTAACTGTATAAAGTTTCTTCGATATTGGTTGGTCACTATCGACCATTTCACCATTACATAATTCTGATGTGTTATTCGCGCAGCACGTTGCAGTAGCTCAACTGATAATTTTTGTCCGAGGAAATGTGCAACGAGAAGAAGAGTTGCTTCCACTGGCGTATTCCCGGGATCAAACTTAGAATGGACGTTTCCAAAAAACCATGGAAGCTTCCATTCTCCAAGCTCTTTGAATTTAATTGCAGATCGTTTGGGAACCAAAAGCTCCATGGACACAGAATGATACAAGTCGCTGTAGTATAGAGCTAATTCATTTACATGTGACTACGTTCTATGTATATGAAATTACAATTCGTAGCGTATTTATAAAAGCCATCATCAATCAGACGCTCAGAATGTTTTGTCCACCACTTCGAAAGTCCAAAGGAAGCAGTACTTACCTCAAGTGCCCGTCTACTGGAAGCTGGAGTGTCTACCTGCCCTACAACACTATGCTGACTGGCAATGAAAGCAATGGTGGAGGTCCGTTTGAGAAGTGCTCACTTATGGCAGTTCTTATCCTCAAAAATAGCAAGAGCGGTTTAGCAAGAGCGTTAACTGGTTGGTAGGAGTTCATACCAAAACAGCTAAATTGAGGGCTGAATAGATTAACTGGAATAAAAACAAATTCTCCTGTGAATTTGTAAGTCTTGTTGAAATATATGACAGCGTGTTATACTGCAGATGTAGGCAGAAGGTGTATGCGCCCACAGTGGATGTCGTCTACCTGAAAACCTAGCAGAAGTCGTGGAAAAAAACTTCTGACGCAGTTGAACTTTGCGGATCATCTGCACCTTCTTGTGGTATATGCGTGAGCTGCCTACTTCTCATTTCAAATGAAGGCTTTGGCACGGCTGGGAAGCTTAATTTCAACGGTATCTCCAATCAAACAGCTTCCGTTTATTTGGCCATTCGCATTGCGGGAAACAGCATACGTTTGGTTTCAACGGTTTGCTCTTTGTTAAACGTATGTTTATCACAGCACTTCGAAAGCTCCTCATGCCCACAACGATACAGCAAGTCCTCTTCGCCTCTAAGTAGTGGTCAAAATCAGTAGCGGCTTGGCCTAGCTTGAACTCCAATTGCATTGCGGAACTTGAGCAAGCAAATACCACGGATCGTTAGTTCCTTCACCTCGGCTGCAGTAAAACCGCAGAGATTGACCGCTGAGAGCCTAGGATAGACACAGAAGATCGACTTGTGCAATATGCAAGAGATTTTAATTCTCTGAACACTATTCTGAAACGGTATTTCCTGGCAAGATTAGTGCATGAAAAAACCGACACCACTCATGACTCAGTCACGCCAATAATGGAGTGCCGTTCTCACACATAAATATGGATGAACTCACGTTACTTGTGAACCCGCAGAAGCTGCTGCAGTTCCCAATAGTCTTTTTTTGGGAGGCCTGCAAATCATTATCGCACGAATCGTAATTTTACATGGCGATAGTTACACGTAAGAAGGCTGGGACAGCAGGACAAAATTACATTTTATCTGGCATTTCTTAAATTAGAGTTGAGAAATCGCTCAAGCATCGAAGTACATGACACTCTCACACGAAAATAGCTTTGCAGCGCATGTATTGTTATCAATTCGGGTGTGAGATGACATGCAATGATTTGCCCGCGCCAAGGCCTAGAACAATTTGGCAGAGAGCAATTCTGGTGAACAGAAAACAGTAAATTATGGAGTCTATATTCACACCTATTCGCCTTGCGCTCAACGATACGGGTATTGCACTATGCAACTATGTGTTGCGAATTTTAACGATATCAATCAATTGGTATCATCTGTTAAATTAACAAAATTCTGCATTTGCGTAGCTGCTCAGCACTATTCAAACGACGTCGTTTAGTAGTCAAATCGTAAAAGTTCCAAGGTGCAATGGAAATTCGTGCGTTAGCGACACGATGATAGCGATGGCACCACCTTCATGACAACACTTTTCTTTATACAGAGGATACCAACACACTTTACAGCATAACAGTACTTCATAAGTGTAACAGTTTTCTACACGAGTAGAGGGGGAAATTTTGTCAGGTTTCGCAACCTTGGCGCGGTCCATCCATATCGAATTGTCGAAGGGATTCATATGGTGCCCTTGGATATTCTACTTTCTTCGGTTTTCCAACGCGTTCGCTTCTGAAAACCAGGAAGGGTCACTGGTACTGAAACCCATGCAGGGAGAGGTGTTGGACATGGAAGATGACAACGCTCACCGTGGCAGCATCGTACGAGCAACAAGTCGTCAGTATTTCAAAGAGCGAAAGCGACAATCTTCAGGAAGCTTCCAACGAGTGGAAAACCAGGAAGTGCACTCTATTGCTTCATGCAGACGCCGAAGAGCTCTTGAAGTGAGCCGTTCGAATTAATTCCGTGGATCTAGGAAAACTGTATGTGGTACAGCTCCGAGTGAAAAGTGCTCCCTCGAAATTTGGAGGAAAAATTGATTTTAACACGCTCCGCCTCTCTCAGCCTAATCCGCGCCTTAAGTCAACTTTGCCGAATAATGACTGAGATAGTGTAATAAGTATCATAGCGGGGTTTCACTTATCCTATCGCATTACTGCCGTATCGAACCGAACTTACGTGGTACTTAACCACTCGCCTTTTTTGGTGGAAACGTCCATGACTAGTTCCAGAGATAGGAGTGAATGATTCAGTGGATTTCCTTTTTGATGCCTTTGAAAGCACCGGGAGGGTGAAAAGAATAAAAAAGTGCTTCAAAAGACTGATTCTGTAAACGAACATTCAAAACCCTCCACGCAATAATCAGATTATGGTTTACTATCTTGAGGCGGGTAGGTCCTTGGATAACAGACCGCACCCTTGTTGCGGCTGCACAGTACACCCGTACTGTGTTGTGCCTTCTTGAACACAATTTCGTACTCAAACTAATCACACCTGTCTTTAGTTGAACGAATTTCCTACGTGGAAGCTGCCTTCGTCTCTGAATCGGCTAATTCATTGTATTCTCTCCTTTTGCCGCGAATTTCCTTCTCGGAGCGCCACGTTTGGAAAGATGTTACCCTGAGACTAGGTAAGATTTAGATGTTTGGGCGTAGCTCGTTTGTGTTCAAGCAGACACAACACCATGAGGGTCACCGCGCAACTGCAACAAAGGTTAAATCTGAGCAATCATCTAAGGCCCCACTTCACTCAAGCAAGCAAACCACTGATTTAATCATCGCGTGGTGTGCCTTTAAGCTAAGAAGGATAATCTCTGTGTGGGGAAAATCGCATAAAGTCCGCCATTAGGGCGTTATTGCGATTTTATCGTTCTTCACCTTGAACTCTAGCTTTAGCCGACGACACAGTCATTTGATATCGCATAGGGCGAATTTGGTTCTAATTCATGATGTTATTAATTAGGAGAAACAATAACCAGCAGTAGACAAGTAAGAACAATGAAAAGACGATTGAGGGAGAGAGAATGAAAATGCGTTCACAGAAAAACCCAGTGAATTCACACTCGACATCTTGGTACGGCGTCCAGTGTGCAGTTGCGGCAAATGAACGAACTGCGAAAGGTACTGAAGAGAGAGTAGTCCACTTCCTCTGCCTTCAATCAAGAGTTCCAGAAAACGGGAGTTGGTCAAGAATAATTATCGCTGAAATTTTGCATGCAGGGGTGCTATCACGGATAAGACATCTTTTTTTGACGCGGTGCCAAATTGGTGCAATAAGTAGCACCCACCGAATAAGTAGCAACTTTTCTCGCCAATTTAGTTTGAAAATGCAATTTTAGAAATTGTGCAATGTGCTGATCACATATATGACACCGATGTGCAATGCGGGCGCGTATGACACGAGATGGTGTCAGTATTGTTCATTAACCTGCAGGCTACTAATGTATTGGGTTGGGGAATAAGTCCCCGCCGTTTTTTTCAACCCCGTTTTTCACATCGTTTCCTTCATCTTTTCACAAAGCTCATATACGTTTTCGATAGCGCTTTTTTTGCTCTACCAAATGTTACTATCTGTTTTTCGATTCCTTCGAGTACCCAATATTTATGAGGTTTAAAAATGAAGTAAGCTAAAGTCAAAAATTTGGCACTTGCGCACCTCATCTTTCTCGTCTGCCATTAAGACCAAAAATTGTTTGTGTACACGTTTTGATAGAGCTCTCTCAGCTCTACAGAATGGTACTACTTTTTATTCAAATCGTTCAACTTTTTGCTGTTTTTAAGACTTACAAATGCAGTACGCGCAAAAGTGTGCACTTTCGTTATCTCCTCTTCCTCGCCTTCCATCGTGATTAAAGAGAATATCCAGCTATGCATTCGATAGAGCTCTCTTTGCTCTCTAAGATGACACCAATCTTCTTTTGTATTCTCTCATATTTTAGCATGTAGGAATGAGATTCCACCTTTTTTCAATTGAGAATTGCGTAATGAAAATGAAATTTATCGGCAAAGTGTCGTGTAATATTCGATAGAGCTCTTTTCGCTCTACGAGATACTGTTTACAATTTTTGTTAAAATTAATTTATGTTATTTTGTAGATCATTTAAAAGGAGTGCCAAGCCGACGAAATCGAGCCTTTTTGTGTCGATCAGACTCGATTTCGTCGATTTGGCACTCCTTTTAAATGACCTAAAAATAGCAGAAATCAATTTTAACAAAAAATATGAACACTGCCTTGTAGAGCGAAAAGAGCTCTATCGAATAGTACAGAACATTGTGCCGAAAGAATCTATTTTTATTACGTAATTTTGAGTTGAAAAAAAGGTGGAATCTCATTCCTACATGCTAAAATATGAGAGAATACAAAAGAAGGTTGGTGTCATCTTAGAGAGCAAAGAGAGCTCTATCGAATGCCTAGCTGGATATTCTCTTCGATCTCGATGGAAGGCGAGGAAGAGGAGATTACGAAAGTGCACACTTTTGCGAGTACTGCATTTGTGAGTCTTAAAAACAGCAAAAAGTTAAACGATTTGGATAAAAAATAGAACCATTCTGTAGAGCTGAGAGAGCTCTATCAAAACGTGTACACAAACAATTTTTGGTCTTAATGGCAGACGAGAAAGATGAGGTGCGCAAGTGCCAAATTTTTGACTTTAGCTTACTTCACTTTAAACCTCATAAATATTGGGTACTCGAAGGAATCGAAAAACAGATAGTAACATTTGGTAGAGCAAAAAAAGCTCTATCAAAACATATACGAACTTTGTTGAAAGATGAAGGGAGCAATGTGAAAAACGGGGTTGAAAAAAACGGCGGGGACTTATTCCCCAACCCAATAGCTGGGAAGCGTCATCTTGTGGCCTCTATTTCACCTTATACAGTCTTGCAGTCATCAATCTGCACATTAGAGCGTATGCTTTCCTGTAGCGGAAAAGGAAGGGCGATAGATTGGGGGCTGAGAAAGATCCTTCTCAACGCTCGAGCAACAATCAAAAAAGCATAGTGAGGCTCCACCTGTACTAGCACCCCTGTAGTGGCACTGAACGACGCCAGCGAATCAAACGGAGACTACATTCGTGATGAGCATCCAAATAAAGCCATATACGCCAAGTATCCGGTGGTTTTGGTGAAAATAAGTTGTTGAACCAATTGGTGCATTAGCACCCCAATGGCTTCACTTTAAAAAACTAATGATATGTTCACGAACAGCACTCAGAATATCACCTAAGGCTGTTTCAGTGAAAACTAATTTTTGAAATACTAGCCGTGTCTGGGGTAGCGAGAGTTCAACGCCGAGCAGCCTATGCTATTGTTAGGAGCATAAGGTAGTTGCATATGCTAAGCATAGCAACAAATGCGAAGAGAAAACCTACGATGGCGGCTTGGCAACGACTTCACCAATTGCCCCCCCTTTAGATTGAGTGCCTTGACCGCCCGTCCTGCAAGAATATAAAAAGATTCGAAATATCAAAAGAGATCGTATTCTTTGAAGGAATGGATCAAGAATGAGTGACTGACTTGTCCACATCAGCTTGTGCCGCTCCAGCGCCTGGAGTTTGTGATTTCGATTTTTCACCTCCCGTCCTGCAAGTATATAAAAAGATTCGAAATATCGAAACAGATTGTATTCTTTGAAGGAATGGATCAAGAATGAGTAACTGACTTGTCCACATCAGCTTGTGCCGCTCCAGCGCCTGGAGTTTGTGATTTCGATTTTTCACCTCCCGTCCTGCAAGTGTATAAAAAGATTCGAAATATCGAAACAGATTGTATTCTTTGAAGGAATGGATCAAGAATGAGTGACTGACTTGTCCACATCAGCTTGTGCCGTTCCAGCGCCTGGAGTTTCTGATTTCGAATTTTTACCACCCGTCCTGCAAGTATATAAAAAGATTCGAAATATCAAAAGAGATTGTATTCTTTGAAGGAATGGATCAAGCATGAGTGACTGACTTGTCCACATCAGCTTGTGCCGTTCCAGCGCCTGGAGTTTCTGATTTCGATTCTTTACCTCCCGTCCTGCAAATACATAAAAAAAGATTCGAAATATCAAGAGAGATTGTATTCTTTGAAGGAATGGATCAAAAATGAGTGACTGACTTGTCCACATCAGCTTGTGCCGTTCCAGCGCCTGGAGTTTCTGATTTCGAATTTTTACCACCCGTCCTGCAAGTATATAAAAAGATTCAAAATATCAAAAGAGATTGTATTCTTTGAAGGAATGGATCAAGAATGAGTGACTAACTTGTCCACATCAGCTTGTACCGTTCCAGCGCCTGGAGTTTCTGATTTCGATTCTTTACCTCCCGTCCTGCAAATACATAAAAAAAGATTCGAAATATCAAGAGAGATTGTATTCTTTGAAGGAATGGATCAAAAATGAGTGACTGACTTGTCCACATCAGCTTGTGCCGTTCCAGCGCCTGGAGTTTCTGATTTCGATTCTTTACCTCCCGTCCTGCAAGTATATAAAAAAGATTCGAAATATCAAAAGAGATTGTATTCTTTGAAGGAATGGATCAAGAATGAGTGACTAACTTGTCCACATCAGCTTGTGCCGTTCCAGCGCCTGGAGTTTCTGATTTCGATTCTTTACCTCCCGTCCTGCAAATACATAAAAAAAGATTCGAAATATCAAGAGAGATTGTATTCTTTGAAGGAATGGATCAAAAATGAGTGACTGACTTGTCCACATCAGCTTGTGCCGTTCCAGCGCCTGGAGTTTCTGATTTCGAATTTTTACCACCCGTCCTGCAAGTATATAAAAAGATTCGAAATATCAAAAGAGATTGTATTCTTTGAAGGAATGGATCAAGAATGAGTGACTAACTTGTCCACATCAGCTTGTACCGTTCCAGCGCCTGGAGTTTCTGATTTCGATTCTTTACCTCCCGTCCTGCAAATACATAAAAAAAGATTCGAAATATCAAGAGAGATTGTATTCTTTGAAGGAATGGATCAAAAATGAGTGACTGACTTGTCCACATCAGCTTGTGCCGTTCCAGCGCCTGGAGTTTCTGATTTCGAATTTTTACCACCCGTCCTGTAAGTATATAAAAAGATTCGAAATATCAAAAAAGATTGTATTCTTTGAAGAAATGGATCAAGAATGAGTGACTTACTTGTCCAATACACTCCATATGTTTCCGACGTATGGAGTTTCTGATTTCGATTTTTCACCTCCCGTCCTGCAAATATATAAAAAAGATTCGAAATATCAAAAGGGATTGTATTCTTTGAAGGAATGGATCAAGAATGAGTGACTGACTTGTCCACATCAGCTTGTGCCGTTCCAGCGCCTGGAGTTTCTGATTTCGATTCTTTACCTCCCGTCCTGCAAATACATAAAAAAAGATTCGAAATATCAAGAGAGATTGTATTCTTTGAAGGAATGGATCAAAAATGAGTGACTGACTTGTCGACATCAGCTTGTGCCGTTCCAGCGCCTGGAGTTTCTGATTTCGAATTTTTACCACCCGTCCTGCAAGTATATAAAAAGATTCGAAATATCAAAAGAGATTGTATTCTTTGAAGGAATGGATCAAGAATGAGTGACTGACTTGTCCACATCAGCCTGTGCCGTTCCAGCGCCTGGAGTTTCTGATTTCGATTTTTTACCACCCGTCCTGCAAGTATATAAAAAGATTCGAAATATCAAAAAAGATTGTATTCTTTGAAGAAATGGATCAAGAATGAGTGACTTACTTGTCCAATACACTCCATATGTTTCCGACGTATGGAGTTTCTGATTTCGATTTTTCACCTCCCGTCCTGCAAGTATATAAAAAAGATTCGAAATATCAAAAGGGATTGTATTCTTTGAAGGAATGGATCAAGAATGAGTGACTGACTTGTCCACATCAGCTTGTGCCGTTCCAGCGCCTGGAGTTTCTGATTTCGATTCTTTACCTCCCGTCCTGCAAATACATAAAAAAAGATTCGAAATATCAAGAGAGATTGTATTCTTTGAAGGAATGGATCAAAAATGAGTGACTGACTTGTCGACATCAGCTTGTGCCGTTCCAGCGCCTGGAGTTTCTGATTTCGAATTTTTACCACCCGTCCTGCAAGTATATAAAAAGATTCGAAATATCAAAAGAGATTGTATTCTTTGAAGGAATGGATCAAGAATGAGTGACTAACTTGTCCACATCAGCTTGTACCGTTCCAGCGCCTGGAGTTTCTGATTTCGATTCTTTACCTCCCGTCCTGCAAATACATAAAAAAAGATTCGAAATATCAAAAGAGATTGTATTCTTTGAAGGAATGGATCAAAAATGAGTGACTGACTTGTCCACATCAGCTTGTGCCGTTCCAGCGCCTGGAGTTTCTGATTTCGAATTTTTACCACCCGTCCTGTAAGTATATAAAAAGATTCGAAATGTCAAAAAAGATTGTATTTTTTGAAGAAATGGATCAAGAATGAGTGACTTACTTGTCCAATACACTCCATATGTTTCCGACGTATGGAGTTTCTGATTTCGATTTTTCACCTCCCGTCCTGCAAGTATATAAAAAAGATTCGAAATATCAAAAGGGATTGTATTCTTTGAAGGAATGGATCAAGAATGAGTGACTGACTTGTCCACATCAGCTTGTGCCGTTCCAGCGCCTGGAGTTTCTGATTTCGATTCTTTACCTCCCGTCCTGCAAATACATAAAAAAAGATTCGAAATATCAAGAGAGATTGTATTCTTTGAAGGAATGGATCAAAAATGAGTGACTGACTTGTCGACATCAGCTTGTGCCGTTCCAGCGCCTGGAGTTTCTGATTTCGAATTTTTACCACCCGTCCTGCAAGTATATAAAAAGATTCGAAATATCAAAAGAGATTGTATTCTTTGAAGGAATGGATCAAGAATGAGTGACTAACTTGTCCACATCAGCTTGTACCGTTCCAGCGCCTGGAGTTTCTGATTTCGATTCTTTACCTCCCGTCCTGCAAATACATAAAAAAAGATTCGAAATATCAAAAGAGATTGTATTCTTTGAAGGAATGGATCAAAAATGAGTGACTGACTTGTCCACATCAGCTTGTGCCGTTCCAGCGCCTGGAGTTTCTGATTTCGAATTTTTACCACCCGTCCTGTAAGTATATAAAAAGATTCGAAATGTCAAAAAAGATTGTATTTTTTGAAGAAATGGATCAAGAATGAGTGACTTACTTGTCCAATACACTCCATATGTTTCCGACGTATGGAGTTTGTGATTTCGATTTTTCACCTCCCGTCCTGCAAATATATAAAAAAGATTCGAAATATCAAAAGAGATTGTATTCTTTGAAGGAATGGATCAAGAATGAGTGACTGACTTGTCCACATCAGCTTGTGCCGTTCCAGCGCCTGGAGTTTCTGATTTCGATTCTTTACCTCCCGTCCTGCAAATACATAAAAAAAGATTCGAAATATCAAGAGAGATTGTATTCTTTGAAGGAATGGATCAAAAATGAGTGACTGACTTGTCCACATCAGCTTGTGCCGTTCCAGCGCCTGGAGTTTCTGATTTCGAATTTTTACCACCCGTCCTGCAAGTATATAAAAAGATTCGAAATGTCAAAAAAGATTGTATTTTTTGAAGAAATGGATCAAGAATGAGTGACTTACTTGTCCAATACACTCCATATGTTTCCGACGTATGGAGTTTGTGATTTCGATTTTTCACCTCCCGTCCTGCAAATATATAAAAAAGATTCGAAATATCAAAAGAGATTGTATTCTTTGAAGGAATGGATCAAGAATGAGTGACTGACTTGTCCACATCAGCTTGTGCCGTTCCAGCGCCTGGAGTTTCTGATTTCGATTCTTTACCTCCCGTCCTGCAAATACATAAAAAAAGATTCGAAATATCAAGAGAGATTGTATTCTTTGAAGGAATGGATCAAAAATGAGTGACTGACTTGTCCACATCAGCTTGTGCCGTTCCAGCGCCTGGAGTTTCTGATTTCGAATTTTTACCACCCGTCCTGCAAGTATATAAAAAGATTCGAAATATCAAAAGAGATTGTATTCTTTGAAGGAATGGATCAAGAATGAGTGACTAACTTGTCCACATCAGCTTGTACCGTTCCAGCGCCTGGAGTTTCTGATTTCGATTCTTTACCTCCCGTCCTGCAAATACATAAAAAAAGATTCGAAATATCAAGAGAGATTGTATTCTTTGAAGGAATGGATCAAAAATGAGTGACTGACTTGTCCACATCAGCTTGTGCCGTTCCAGCGCCTGGAGTTTCTGATTTCGAATTTTTACCACCCGTCCTGCAAGTATATAAAAAGATTCGAAATGTCAAAAAAGATTGTATTTTTTGAAGAAATGGATCAAGAATGAGTGACTTACTTGTCCAATACACTCCATATGTTTCCGACGTATGGAGTTTGTGATTTCGATTTTTCACCTCCCGTACTGCAAGTATATAAAAGAGATTCGAAATATCAAAAGAGATTGTATTCTTTGAAGGAATGGATCAAGAATGAGTGACTGACTTGTCCACATCAGCTTGTGCCGTTCCAGCGCCTGGAGTTTCTGATTTCGATTTTTCACCTCCCGTCCTGCAAGTATATAAAAAAGAATCGAAATATAAAAAGAGATTGTATTCTTTGAAGGAATGGATCAAGAATGAGTGACTGACTTGTCCACATCAGCCTGTACCGTTCCAGCGCCTGGAGTTTCTGATTTCGATTCTTTACCTCCCGTCCTGCAAATACATAAAAAAAAGATTCGAAATATCAAGAGAGATTGTATTCTTTGAAGGAATGGATCAAAAATGAGTGACTGACTTGTCCACATCAGCTTGTGCCGTTCCAGCGCCTGGAGTTTCTGATTTCGAATTTTTACCACCCGTCCTGCAAGTATATAAAAAGATTCGAAATGTCAAAAAAGATTGTATTTTTTGAAGAAATGGATCAAGAATGAGTGACTTACTTGTCCAATACACTCCATATGTTTCCGACGTATGGAGTTTGTGATTTCGATTTTTCACCTCCCGTACTGCAAGTATATAAAAGAGATTCGAAATATCAAAAGAGATTGTATTCTTTGAAGGAATGGATCAAGAATGAGTGACTGACTTGTCCACATCAGCTTGTGCCGTTCCAGCGCCTGGAGTTTCTGATTTCGATTTTTCACCTCCCGTCCTGCAAGTATATAAAAAAGAATCGAAATATAAAAAGAGATTGTATTCTTTGAAGGAATGGATCAAGAATGAGTGACTGACTTGTCCACATCAGCCTGTGCCGTTCCAGCGCCTGGAGTTTCTGATTTCGATTTTTCACCTCCCGTCCTGCAAGTATATAAAAAAGAATCGAAATATAAAAAGAGATTGTATTCTTTGAAGGAATGGATCAAGAATGAGTGACTGACTTGTCCACATCAGCCTGTGCCGTTCCAGCGCCTGGAGTTTCTGATTTCGATTTTTTACCACCCGTCCTGCAAGTATATAAAAAGATTCGAAATATCAAAAAAGATTGTATTCTTTGAAGAAATGGATCAAGAATGAGTGACTTACTTGTCCAATACACTCCATATGTTTCCGACGTATGGAGTTTCTGATTTCGATTTTTCACCTCCCGTCCTGCAAGTATATAAAAAAGATTCGAAATATCAAAAGAGATTGTATTCTTTGAAGGAATGGATCAAGAATGAGTGACTGACTTGTCCACATCAGCTTGTGCCGTTCCAGCGCCTGGAGTTTCTGATTTCGATTTTTCACCTCCCGTCCTGAAAATATATAAAAAAGATTCGAAATACCAAAAGAGATTGTATTCTGGATCAAGAATGAGTGACTGACTTGTCCACATCAGCTTGTGCCGCTCCAGCGCCTGGAGTTTGTGATTTCGATTTTTCACCTCCCGTCCTGCAAATATATAAAAAGATTCGAAATATCGAAAGAGATTGTATTCTTTGAAGGAATGGATCAAGAATGATGACTGACTTGTCCACATCAGCTTGTGCCGTTCCAGCGCCTGGAGTTTCTGATTTCGATTTTTCACCTCCCGTCCTGCAAATATATAAAAAAGATTCGAAATACCAAAAGAGATTGTATTATTTGAAGGAATGGATCAAGAATGAGTGACTGACTAGATCATTTCAGAAAATTCGCCCGATCTTATTTCATTAGGCAAAATATGTGCAAACTTACTGATCCACCTTCGCTTTTGCACCGAGGGCTCCTACAGACCCGAAGTAGCACCTCTCATCACTGAAATTGTGTTCGCTGTTTACATTTCCATCGACCAAAATGAAGAATGTATCCTTTTTTCGCATTCATTTAGGGCTGACGGCGAGATCATAATTGGCAACGAGCAAACATGGAAACCAATTGTTCAGAGCGCCAGAGGTGGCGTACTGACAGGTGGTGCCCCCACTCTCACGGTGCAAGGATAAAATCCAGTACCTTTGCCCACCGATACCGATCTCTGATCATTGCATAGGCCTAATCGCATTCATTTAACTCCACGATTGTGAATGCAGTTAGAATGTCCGGCACATCCTTACATGGGATTGATTATTGTGAAGTTTTATACCTTGTTCTTTGAATGTTAGAAGAAACATGTAGAAACTCCATCACGTTTTGCTCCGAATTGTAAATTGCAGAAGCCCCTAAAATCCATCTGATGGTTTTGCGAGAGGGCACCCTCAAATCCACCTTTGTTTTTATTTCCGCATCTCCTGTAAGAGACCACACAGACACGTGCTACACGCCCAAACATTACAACCCTATTATGAGAAACGTACCTGCCAGTAACCCTGCCGTACCATCCCACTTCCTTTTTCCCTATCAAGAGCAAAGAAGCACCCAAACGTATGCCTACCAAACAGTTTTTAGAGAGTCCAATCTTTCTGGGGACCACCATAGAGACTATTATATTTACCTAATACACCGTTTGCGCAGTCGGGTATGACTTACGGAATACGGAATCACGAACTCATACGATTTTTTAAACGAGTGAACTTTCATTTGTATTTGACGCTGTTAAGACCCATTGATAGGTTGCAAAGAGGACTTAACAAAATGAAATAAATGAATAAGCCACACAACATCACACAAATCATCACTTTACTCTATCATCGTTTTTTGGAACACTTCTGGACGCATATCTTCGTTTATTTGTGACACACATCAGTGGCGAGACTATGGAACGAGCACCTGACACATTCTCAGATGCAGGCGCCTCGCTCGTCTTTGAGAAAAAAAGCATGCACTAGAGTTAATCGAAATTGGTTGCCATAATTGCCACAATTGCCACATTTGGTTGCACTGATCAACTAACCACAAAATATGAAGCGAAACGCATGAGACATTGCGTGGAGCACAGCAACCGCTAAGAGAGCACAGGGATAAGATATAGAGCAGCATGAAGCGTACCTAAGGGCCTCATACAACACTAAACAATTGTTATGTAAAACTGCACAGAGATATCAACGTAGTCCTGAAGGACCATAAGCCCCGTATGTGTCTCAAAAAAAGGATAAGACCTGTTACACCTTTCGTCTTGATCTTACACCGTCGACTCATAGGAGTCTAGTGAGACGTGGACATGGGTGGTGGGTAATACAAATTGACAACTGCTGGTAGATTACTAAAAAGAGCCTGGAAAGGCAAGTGTCGCCAAATCCGTTTCCCTCTTTCAACTGACAGTGGAATATTCGCAGGTCTTGCAGTGGACAAGGACCCTACTGGTGACTTGTCAAAAATTATAGCGGCTCACATGGGCTCATGAGAGCCGTTAGGAATTGTTTGGAACAAAATCCGGTACTCCATTCACTACTACTACTACACGACCGCTATATTAAAAGTTGATGCTCAGCGCCATTGGGTAAACACATTTTTTATGTTCTGATATCGTTGCCTATGTATCGACCGCAAAAGTGTATAGTGTTCCAAACAATGGTAAACGTTTTGATAATGCGATGTACACGAATGACTAAAATACGATCTAGGTTTGTGACAGCAAAGCAAGTGGTTCATTATCTTTGATGGGTATCGATCGCTAGACCAAGTAAAATTCCAAATAGTGGTGCAGCTCTACAAAAACGATAAGCTCCAAAGCAGGCACAAGGATTCACTTCCTACATTTAGGAAGTAGATATTCAACAAGTGAACAAAGTGTTATCAATCAATGCAGTCGAACACAAAACTGTCTATACACGAACTATCTATACTCTCAGTACTAACCACTTCAGTGGAACTGTGCGATATGGACTTCTTCGATTTCCGTTGAACAGTATCGACCATTTTATCATTGCATAATTCTACATATAGTGTTATTCGCACAGAACTGTGCAAGAGCCCCGCTGTCACATACAAAAGACAACACAAGCTCACTTACTCTAAGGTTGTGAAACGTACTTAACCAAAAGAAAAACGAAAGATGAACCCAAAAGACTATAATGCAAAGCAAATGGCTAAAGAGCGATGAGCAGTCACTGTGGTCCTGCAGTACTGCATCGAGAAGTGCATAGAATAGTCTTTTTAACGAGAGTGGCGCTCCTATGTAACACAGAACCTCAAGAAGGAAACCTGTCAATCGACCTTTTGAAGGACCGTGAGGGGTAGCGACAAGAAAGGAAACGGAAATGTTCATCCAGTAACGAAAATCGGAGGTCAGAAAGGTAGCGGTAGCGAAACTCGGGTTGAAAAGCGCGACGTTGTGGTCCTTGTTGCATCTTCCACGCATCAATGCGAAATGCACACATCACCTTTCCGAGTTGCTCGCTGTAGGAAAAGCCACTGTTGTCCCGTAGGAAATGCACTTCGTTCATTCATGGTGATGCGAAGAAAGTGAAGCAGCAGACAGAAACAAACAAATGGAATAATGAAAGAAGAAAAAGCGAAAGAGTACGAAAAACAGTGTTTATGACTGGAAAAATCTGGGACGGTAGTGATCTACCTGAAAATGGCAGGTATGAACAACGGTCGAGTGTCGGCAGCGCTGAGATTATAACACTTGAGACTGGAAGGTTACCGCTCTCGGAGCTGGCAACTTTTTTCCGTTGTAGGCAAAGCTTACAACGAGCACGGCTTCCGAACCCCCGACCTCACGCTTCATAGTCAGCAGCAGTGCCACTACGCTAGGTAGCACTACTATGGTTGATGTAAATCTCCTTCATTACAGCAAGATAAACTGTTGCTTTTCTTGGGTCAACATGGATCAACATCTCTCAACGTGACTGACGTGTCTGTCTGTCACAGTACTGCTGGCATCACTGCTAACGAGGAAGGTCCAATTCATGACGCGCTGCTTAAAAACTGTTCTTTGTATGTATGGGTCAACATGGGTCAACATCTCTCAAGGTGACTGACGTGTCAAGAATCTGTCACAGTACTGCTTGCATCAGTGCTAACGAGGAAGGTCTTCCAATTCATGACGCGCTGCTTAAAAGCTGTTCTTTGCATGTGTGGAGGTACGTAGGAGAAACATATAACTGATTTTCATTTTTGCTAAGCGGCCCTACAAATGCCAAGAACGAGGTTAATGATTCGATCCCCACTGAGGGCAAATTTTTTGCAAAATCTAGATTTTGAGTTTTTGGGCTCGTAATCATATGAATACGAAGACTGAGTGCAGTAATCACATTTAGAATCTCGGACCGCCCTCTATTGCCAGTTTTCAGCAAGTTTGACAGTCCAACTTGCTGGCATTTCAGCGCTCATAGCGAATGAACGAGGCGTTTCTCGGAAGTTGGAGCTGGGCATTAGGTATACTTTCATTTCCATTAGGTATACCTTCTTCGACTTCACGTTCAACGAAGGAGATGACGGTATCACTTGTCAAGAAATCCTGACTATTTCTCTTGCTCGATGCTTAAACATCTTTCTCGAAGTTAGGGTCAAAATTTGGATTTAGCCAGAAATATGTCCTCAAAGGTAGTTTGACCCCCTGAACACGAATATGGCACTCGTTTTGCGCGAAACCATGAATTTCGAGCGCTACGGGCCCATACGGGTCCAAAAAAGTCATATCACCGAATTCACTTGAAATTCGTAAATAGAGTCAGCCTGGCACGTTGTCAACAGAAATTATAGTTATTTGGCGTAAAAAGATATATTTGAAGGCCAAAAAGTGAAGGCAAAAAAATGCAAAAGTTCGACAATCTCGCGATCCGAACCACCAACCAATACACACTTGCCCGTTCGTAAGTCCATCATCGTATCGAGTAAGCCGTCCGACCGCTGCAGGAGGCTCATTTGAGGAGCCATTATGAAACTGCTAGGGAATTTTATATGATGGTGAGGATAAGATTTTATTTCATTTCATATTGGCTTTATTTTGCATGTAAAATAGAAGAACAGTTTCAGATCTTCACATGATCAAAGCTACAAGGAGTATGCATTATAATAAGTGGGTTAAAATCGCCCTTTTAAAAAATTATTCTTCATTCTTTTTACAGCATTCGTAGGGCCGCTCAACAAAAATGGAAGTCAGTTATATGTTTCATGAGGGTACAGGTATGATGAAAAACCGTTTTCCGAAAGCGCGTCATGACCTGAAAGACCTCCCTTGTAAGGTACATCATTCGAGTTATGCCGTATGTTACGCTGTCATACAATAAACATGTTTTTGTTTCGGTGGCTGTTCTTATCATCTCATTTACTTGAAGGGTAACAATGAAGCAGGGTACCAATAAAGCAGCCATAGTAAATGATGATGAAGATGTGGTATCAAGCTATAACGAAGACTATAAAAGATCAGTTAGCCGTTAGTGTGTTTCAGTTGAGTTGAGCTGAATTGAGCAGTAAAGGATTGCTCCAATCGACTTCCCACCATCCGGACCAGCTACTTGGGGGCCGAACCAATCGACTCCGAAGAATCCGCCTGGTTAGCCGTTCGAAGCGGTAAAGGCGCGAATCCTGCCACTCATAGGCACTGTAGCTATTGGCAAGACTTCGTCACGTGCTACTCCGTGGCGACACAGCTATCGTAGTCAGGGAGCAGGAGCTATCGGCGAGGGGTTCGCGGTATAGTGTGACACTGACATAGCAGCGTAACTGTGTATAATCGTTACGGCGGAAGCAGTGCAATGATTACAGATTACGCTATGTCGACAGACCTGAACACAACCGAGTTGGAGCAACTGCTCTTAGAAGAGCCTTCAACTGCAGAGCAACTGGCGTCGATGAAAATCACGTTGGATCGCCTGATGAACAAGGTCGACGAAATTGCGGCAACAGACACCCAACATGTGCGAAGTTCTACGGGTGCTATCGCAAAGAGGTTGGCCAATCTACGTGAGGTACCTGCACAGTTGTTAATGAGTAATTCTGCTAAATCCGCAAGAAAAGGCAAGCTCAAAGATTAATAAGGAGTGCGACCTCATTGTAAAAGAGCTTGAAAGCTTGAAAAGGCTAGAAATTAGAATCAGCCAAACTGAAAACGTGGTGTGTGATGCGCTCACAACAGTGTTGAAAGCCAAGGTCTGGCAGTACGGACAAGGGGTTTCACCCACCGTACAGGGCGGATATGAATCATAGTTTGCTGGTTGCGACACACAACTTTCTGATGTATTTCATGTTCAGGATTTCACCACAAATCTGCAGCAGATGATGGTAAAACAAATCCACTGATTCTATATGAGCAGCTTAACAGAAGTGAATTCGATAACGTCGAATATCATTTGAATTTCGACCCAGTGGCTGCTGCGCAAAATAGGATGGAAGGCCCAACAACTGCAAAGGTGATTTTCAGCCAGGAAGGACGACCGAATTCAGGCCGAGGAGAGAGGACTCGAGCCGCTCGTTGTCGACGCAGTGCCCAAACCAAGGTGAGTCTCGTCACTGGAAGTGTAGCATAGCATCGATATTTGCGGCAATGGCCTTGCCCGAAGTAAAAGTATTCGAGGACCCTTAAGAAAAAAGGTTTGACGAGTTCACCATGAAGTACTTGAACCTCGGACTGCGCAACGATCTGTTCAATCAATTACTGCTTTTCAAACTTGAAGGATACTCGAAACAGTAGCAAGAGCTCTGCCCAGACATGTGAGGGAGGGGGATTATGACAGCCTCGTAGAAACACTACGGTCGTCAAAACAAACGACTATGCTACGCAGATGAAGGCATATATGCATCTGAAACCTCAGAGAAAGGCGGAAGACCTCACAGGGTATTTCCTTGAGTTGGACAGACTGACCAAACTCGTGAGCCAACTCACAGACTTGCCAGAATATCTCCAACTCTACACAACCATGGAGATTGCCCCAAAGGAGTTGGCGTATGATATGGTGAAGACTATGGCACAGAGATGTGTGAGAAGTAAGGAAGTAGCAGCAGCTATTCGAGATAATCCGGAAGGATGCATTCGAAATCGCCAGGAGGGAGGAAAATGCAAAGCCAGTCCCACTGGCAGAGCTTCAAACACTCATAACTCAACCCTTGCATGGAAGCCACATCTTGCAAAAGCAGAAAAGAACCCAAGCAAGGAAGGATCCTCTCAGCTCTGTAAAATGTTACCATTGTAACAAACACTGGCGTCTAAAGAGAGATTGTACACTCCTAAATAAGCAAGGTGCTAAAGGATATGTAGTCAGACAAGACCAACAGGCAAAAGCTGCAAAGATATTCACAGCAAAGATATTCACAAAAATTGGTATGTGGCGCCGTCAAAATTGAAAACGAGAGCGAACTTGTTGGGAGACAAATAACTACGGAATACAACTCTTACAAGGAAGGCCCATCAGCTCAAGGTGAGCTTTTTCAAAACGGTTTTTTGCATTTTACAGGGTCACATACATGAGGCAAAAAATCGGTTTCAAAATCGGCTAAACAGTTTTGGAGGGTCCAGAAAATGGTTGATGGTTCGATCCCCACTGAGAACAAATTTTTGCATTTTTCTAGTTTTGATCCATTCATGCTCACGTATGAACACACGTGCCAAATGTGTGCAAAATCAATTTTCATTATGTCGGAAACCGCTATCTTCAGTATTTTTGCGTATTAGGCGAATGATTTGTTTGGACCTGCCAACGCTCATAACGGGAAAACTAGGCGTTTTCCCGCAAAGCACGTGTGATATTCATATTCAGGAGGTCGAACTACCCTAGGTAACAAGTTTTCAACCTAATCGAGATTTTGACCCAAACTCGAAAACTTGGGCGACCACTAGTACTACTACTACCATCCTACTGTATATAATTCGCTTAGTATGTCTGTGTGTGTGTCTGTGTGTGTGTGTTTGTCCGTCTGTCACGAAATTCATATCTCGCGTCGCAGCAAAGCTGGGACGCTGAATCTTACAAGTTATATAGGGGGTGCCAAGGGAACCCCAGCGGTGGTGGACCGAAAGTGATAGCAGCTGATAAGGGCTGATGAGAAGCCTCGCAAGGCAAATGTCACCAAATCCGTTTCGCCTTTCGCATTGGTACCGGAGCGTTCATACTCACAGATGTTTTGCGGTGTAAGACGGGGACATTAATGGTGGGTGACCCGCATTGATATCGCCTGATAAGATTCGATAAGGAGCGTAAAAAGGCTAGAGTCGTCAAATCCGTTTCCCTTTTCGCATTGATCCCGGAGCGTTCATACTCACAGGTGTTTTGCGGGGTAAGACGGGAACATTAATGGTGGGTGATCTAGCTTGATAGCTGTTGATAAGATTTGATAAGGAGCGTAAAAAGCTAAAGTCGTCGAATCCATTTGGCTTTTCGCATTGGTCCCGGAGCGTTCATACTCACAGCTTGTGTTTTGCGGGGTAAGACGGGGACATTAATGGTGGGTGATCTAGCTTGATAACTGTTGATAAGATTTGATAAGGAGCGTAAAAAAGCTAAAGTCGTCGAATCCATTTCGCTTTTCGCATTGGTCCCGGAGCTTTCATCACAGGTGTTTTGCGGGGTAGGACGGGGACATTGATGGTGGGTGATCTAGCTTGATAACTGTTGATAAGATTTGATGAGGAGCATGAGAAGGCGAATGTCGTCAGGTTCGTTTCGCCTTTCGCGTTGATCCAAGAGCGCTGACACTCACGGGTGTTTAGCAGAGTGAGACGGGAACATTAATAGTGGGTGATCCAAACTGATAATGGTTGATAAGATTCGATTAGGAGCGTGGGAAGGAAAATGTCACCAAGGCCGGTACGCTTTGTCAGCTGTGGGATGTTCACATTCGGTATTGTAGGATGCAGGGACCTCAATGGTACTGTTGGGTACAGGGACCTCAGTGATAACCGCTTACGGTGGCTGATAAGAACCGTTAGGAATCGGATAGGATGAAATTCTTCACATCCCTTGATACTACTAAACGACCACTTCAGCAAAAGCGTCTGATACTCACTGCCATTAGGTGAACATATTTTGTTTGTGTTATGATATCACTGGCCGATGTATCGACCGCTGAATTGCCTAGCGTTCCAAAAAATGGTGCATTTCGCTTGATACTGCGATCTACTTTGATAATCATGGTAAAACCTATATTTGTGATAGCAAAGCGAGCGTTTCACTCAGAATCATTTTCTAATTCGATACTGGCAGCAACACTGGGTATCGACCGCTAGGCTATGTAAAATTCCAAGTAATGAAGCATTTCTACAAAACTGTAAACATCGGTGATCGGGATATGGATCTGCCATCAATGTGTAGGAATTAGATTCTCAGCGAGTGAACAAATTGTTACCAGTCCATGCAATCAAATACGAAACTATCAATGTCTAAACTATCCAATTCCCCGATGATGACCTTTACAAGTTGGCTGCGCACACTACTGCGCGCGATTCGTGTCGATGACATGCAAAATGGGTTCGAGCAAAGCGACTGAAGTACATCAGTACCAAAATGCTCTTTTATCATGCCATCTTCTCTGCTTTTCTCCAATTCAATAGCTGAAAGTAGATAAAATGAAATTTTCAGTCAGCTCCATATACAACTATGGTCGTACCGATCATACCCATTTTGCACAACATCGCCATGAATCGTGCGCAGTAGTGTGCGCCCGCCAGCTGGTAGTAAAGAACGCTTAACGAAAAGAAGTCGGTAGCCCATATAAGAAATATTTGCTATCCTTCGCCGTCGCATGGTGTTGCTAGGTGCAGCTCACTTGGAATGCGTTGATTCTGCACATGCTCCATTGCATTTAATCGAGGCTGTAAGTTGTTCGTGTGTACAAGTAGAACAGTGACCCATGTCCACCCCACTGTCTCGAGTTCGGGTGAAAATCTCGATTTGGGTAGTATTTTGTATCTAGGCCGAGTTGAGTCTCCTGAGCACGAATACTACACTAGTTTCGCACAAAAATGTCTGGCAAGCATGCTAGGGGCGCCGAAGTGTGCAAACACGTTGACCACTGAAAACTTATAAATGAGGTCACTTTCGCGCACCAGCGACGAAAATTGTAGTTATTTTGCATGTGCGCAAATAGTATAGCACTGGACAAAGAAAATCCAGAAGATGCAAAAGCGGAATCGTCGAGAGCCGTCCCACTATCCATTCGGCCATGCAACCACTGCGAGAACTCTGTCCTGCGCAACCCCTATGAGCCTTCTTTGCTTCGTTTAGTAGTTACCATAAGCAATTTTACATTTTTGAACGAGCTGGCAGTGGTTTTGCCGTAGGTTTGAAAACAGTCTTCTGATATTCATATGCTGAACGCCGCAGCTAGAAAGCATTGCAGTAAACTGGTCAAAATTGTTTCTTTCTACGCAACTTTGGCACTCATTTTCTGGGCACCCAAAACCATTTAGCCAAATTTGAGACCGGTTTTTTGCTTCATGTATGTGACCCTATGAAATGCAAAAAAACCGTTTTGAAAAAGCTCACCTTGACCTGATTGGCCTCCCTTTTAGGAATGTCCCGTAGTGCACTGTTAGACACGGGCTCTCAAATTAGCATCATACCACTGCAAATGCTGCGAACACTTAGATGAAGGATTCAATCTGGACGGCGATGTGGAAGAAATTCCATTAAGCAGACAAAAGCCAGTGTATCATGCGTCGGGCAACAAAATGTCGTTCAAAGGAGCGATAAGGTTGACCATGCAATTGAAGAACGGTGAAAAGCAGCGTCCTGCCGTTTTTGCAACGACTGGCGGAGATGGTACGTTGGTCTTGGGTATCAACGCTCTCAGGAAGCTTGGATATGACCTTATGCGTCAGAAATCTGCCAATTCCGCAGAGCAACCTTTACCCGAAGAAGTGGAAAATTACCCTTTTGCGAGTGAACATGTTACGAATAACGGTTCACAATGCTTTCATCCAGTCACAATCGCTAAAAGGGTTTATATACGACCAGAAGAGACAGCTTCAGTACCTGTTCAATGCGACAACCTCACTCAAGAAGGGATATTTTGGTCACATGAGTGCTTGATTCCAGATTTTGTATGGAAAGAAAAAACCTAATAGTGAAATTCCCTTTGAGGAATACCTCTGCAGGAGCAAAGATATTTCGAGTAGGGGAGGAGGTGAGTGGGTGTGAATCTGCGAAAGTCGTGGACGCTTAACCTGTGAGGTGCTCCGGAGATATGTTGGAGCGCACAGTAGAACCACTCGCAGATGGACTGGAAAAATCGCATGCGCACTCCATCAAAACAAAACTAATGGAAAGAGGGTTGTGAGTCAGTAGATAACCTAGTGCTGCGCTACGCCCATGTCTTCGCCGTAAGCGAACAGGAGCTGACGCAGACAACACTAGTGGAACATAATATTGACACTGGTGAGTCCTTGCCGATCCGCCAGAAGGCCCGAGCGATACCACTAGCCACACGTGTGGAGCTCGGACAGATACTGAATGATCTGCATGCTAGGAAGATAACTGAGCCAAGCAGGTCGAGCTGAGCATCGTCCATCGCATTGGTTCAGAAGAAAGGTGGGTCACTTCGATTTTTAGACTATCGAAAATTCAACCAGGTGACCAAAATCGATGGCTATCCGCTGTCCACAATCGATACGATTTTACAAAGCATGAAGGGCAAGAAGTATTTCTCCACCTTGGAGTTATCTTCAGGATATTGGCAGATAAGTCCATCCGAGGAGGCAAAGGAGAAATCGGCCTTCAGCACCACGGAGGGCTTATATTAATTTCGAGTGTTGCCTTTCAGTTTAGCATCGTCACCCGCAGTGTTCCAGCGGCTGATGCACATGGTTCTAAGCCCAGTACTCGGTGATGACGTTTTCTGATACCTGGATGATATAATGGTGGCGACAGACACGATGGAGGAGCATCTCCATGTATTGGAACGGATTTTGCAGGAATTGGCGATTAAAATTTTCCTGTGCTCATATTACCGAAAGTTCGTGCTAGGTTTCTCCAAAGTAGCTCCACGCTACATGAGATGATATCCGAAAAAGCGCACTTCAAATGGGATGCATCGCGGAAGATATGTTTCGAAAAGTTGAAATCAATCATAATACAAGCGCCAGTATTGGCACAGCCGGATATCGAAGCAGCGGGTAAAAACGGGTAAAAGACCTTCCAAAGTTCACATTGATGCCAGTACCCAAGGTTTGGGACTGTCTTGAGCCAAGAGGGAGACGACGGGTTTCTACACCCAGTGTTCTTTGCTTCAAAGGGGCTGTCTCGTTGTGAGAGAAATTATCACGTGACTGATTTGGAACCGCTGGCGGTCGTCTTCGCTTTGAGGAAGTTTCACATGTTTGTATACGGTCTTCCTGCTGAGGTGTACACCGATCACCAGCCTCTGACTGCACTCTTCAAACGAACAAATGTTTCAGCGCGAGTAACCGATGGGCGCTGGAGCTGCAGAAGCATAATCGCAAAACTATCCATGTAAAAGGGGCGGCAAACCGTGTGGCTGACGCATTGAGTCGTAGCGCTACTTCACTCGATGAGGTAGGGAGTGTGGGTGCGATCCCAAGCGAACCCGATTGTGGATGCGACGGTGAAAGAAAGTGAATGGACCGAGGAACTCAGACAGAATCCGACGTATGCCGAGGTCATAAATAACCTCGGAAAAAGAAACCTGGGTTTTGAGGTTATCATCCCAGATCTCTCACAAAAATAAAGTAGCAGACTTTGTGAAGGATCAAGGATATCAAGCGCTGCTAGAAAACTGCTCGTTACGCAGGGTTGTTCCGAAGTCGAAGAGAAAACCTATTTCTGAGGAAGCGCATGGTGGCCTACTGGCTGAGCATTTTGGTCCAATGAAACTGATCAGACAACTATCAAAAAGTCTGTTCTGGCCGATCATGAAGCGAGATATTATTCAGTGGTCTCGAGGGTGCAGAGAGCGCCTCTGTCACAATCATCGGCATCCAATGACGCCGGCACTGAAGATCGAAAGAAAGATCAGAGGAGAAGGCACAACAGTGGACCGTATTCTCGCATTAGAGAGGGTCGCTAGAGTCGAGACGACTCTGTACCCCCGGCGGGCATGTTATGCTGGCTTACAATAAACATGTTTTGTTATGTTTCGGTGGAGCTATTCTTATCATCTGATTTTCTTGAAGGGTATCAATGAAGCAGCGGGTGGAGTGCAAGTGTTCCGATTGGTGAGGTCAGGTCATGTTGCGCGGCGGATTGCAATCAGGTAAAGACAGGTAAAAACACGCTGTCAAAGCTTCTCCCCTAAAAAGGCTTAGGCAAATGTGGGAGAGCCCAGACGGCAGGACACGCCACCATTCGGACAATTCGCGAAGGGCGGTGACCCAGTTTGGTGCTGACCTCAGAAATCGGAACACTTGCAACACACCCATGAAGCAGCCATAGTGAATGATCCTACTTTATATAATCGGCTAAGTGTGTCTGTTGGTGTGTGTGTTTGTGTGTATGTCTGTTTGACCTGAAATTCATATCTCGGGTTGCAGCAAAGACGGGATCCTGGACTATGGATATGATATAGGGAGTGGTAAGGGGATTCCAGTGGTGGTACACCTAAAGCGATAGCAGCTGATATGGGCTGCTAAGGAGCCTCAAAAGGCTAATGTCCGTTCATAGCCGTTTCGCCTTCGGGTCGATCCTAGACGGCCCACACTCATGTTTTGAGGGGTGGAACGGGCACATCGATGGCGGGTGACCCAAACTGATAACGTTTGATAAGGTTTGATAAGGAGCCTCGGAAGGCTAATGTCGTTTAATTCGTTTAACCCTTCGGGTCTATCTCAGACTGCCGAACTTCATAAGTGTTTTGAGGGGTTGGAGGGGCACATCAGTGATGGAAGCTCCAAACTGATTACGGTTGATAAGATTCGATAAGTAGTATCAACAGACGATTGTTTCCGAATTTGTTTCACCTTTAGGGTCGATTCTAGAGCGCCGACCCTCATAGGTGTTTTGAGTGGTGGGACGGGCACATCAGTGGTAGGTGATCCAAACTGACAACGGTTGATAAGATTCGATAAGGGGCATCAAAAGGCTAATGTCGCCAAATTCGTTTCGCTCTTTTGGCCAGCAGTGGAATGTTCACACTCACAAGTGGCCTTAATAGTGACTCTTTGAAACTAATGACATCTTACAGGGGCTGATAAGAGCCATCAGTACCATTCAAAATTTTGTTGATGTTCTAATATCTCTTGCGGATGTATCGCTAAATTGCGCAGCGTTCCCAATAATGATGCATAGCTTTTGATACTGCGATCTATATGGAAGATCAAGACACGATTTAGATTGGTGATAGCAAAGTAAGCGATTCATCCTCTCATGCGGTGCCAGCAACAATACATACTGGGTATCGACCGCGGGACATGTAAAATTCGAAATAGTGGTGCATGTTCACAGAAGCGATAAGCATAGATAACTGGCATACGGATCTACCAGCAATATGTAGTCAATAGATGCTCAACAAATGAAAAATTGCTGTAGTTGATGCATTTGAATCAAAAACTGCCGATCTCTAGGCCATCGAAGCTCAAAATTGACCACTTCAGCCAAAGGGCAAATTGATTAGTGGATTCACCCCATGTGATTCCTGAACATTACTCGCCGATATCATTGTAACAAAGGCTATCGATCGCTTAATCACATGAATCCTTATAAAATGGTGACCTTCCTCAGCGGTGATATCTTCGATATCGGTTAATATCTATCACCTAAATGTAGAAAGTAGATGTTCAACAATGAAGTCACGTCGCCCATTCTCCCATTACATAATTTTATTGTGTTATTCGCGCAGTACTGTGCGATAGCCCAACTGGTGATGAAGATATGTCAAACTCGACTACATTTGTCAAAAATACTCGATTTCGTCGACTTTTAAATGATCTAAAAATGGCAAAAATTGATTCGTACAATAACCGTAAACACTGTCTTGTAGAGCGAAAAGAGCTCTATCGAATGATGTAAAACACTTCGCCAAAAAATCTATTTCCATTACGCAATTTCCAATTGAAGAACAGGTAGATACTTATTCCTACCTGCTAAAACATGAAAGGATACAAAAGAAGAGTGGTATCATTTTGTAGAGTAATCAAAGCTCTATCGAATGCATATATAAATATTCTCTGAAATCCCGATGGTAGGCGAGGAGGAGGAGATAACCAAAGTGCACACTTTTGCGATACTGCATTTGTGAGTCTTAAAAATAGCAAAAAGTTGAGCGATTTGAATAACAGGTAGTACCATTCTGTAGAGCTGAAAAAGCTCTATCGAAACCTATGCACACTCATTTTTTGGTTCGATGGCAGACGAGAAAGATGAGGTGCGCAAGTGCCAATTTTTTGCCTTCGACTTACTTCATTTCCAAACCTCATAAATATTACGTAGTCGAAGGGATCGACAAACAGATAGTAGAGTTTTGTAGAGCAGAAAAAGCTCTCTCGATAACAGCTATAAGCTCTGTCGAAATACGAAGGAAGCAATGTGAAAAACGAGGTTGAAAAAAACCGCGGGGACTTATTCCTCAACCCAATATATGTAAGCTCACCTTCTGGAAGAATTAACCCTTACCTCTGGTATACTAGAGTGACTGCGCTGAGACGAATTCACAATGCTGTAATAATGCTGGAGGCCCGCTATCGGATCTTGGTAGACGTTAACTTTACATATAACGCGTTCGTAACTCAGGTAGAAAAAAACAATGCTTCTGCAATGGGTAGGGCCAGCATCCACCTATGATGTGCATCAAATGTTGTTTTCGAAACAAGTATGCGCCTGTTGAAGGGAGTTAGGTTCAATCTATTGTCTTGTCCTTTCCGAACTGATAAACATCTCTTGGTGCCGTTAATGGAAGCATTGGAGCAGCCACGACAGAAAGTCCCACCAGCAGCCGATTCAGCTACAGCCTTCGAAATGCTTGATGAACGTATCGCCGAGTTTTTACTTGACCAAGATGCTCAATTTCGAAGCGCGGTATCGCCTACATTTATACACCTTCACAGTGGATGAGTTCAACTCTTCCTGCACAAAATAAAACCGGTAGCCTACGAAAGATGTGCTAGCTATTGCCGAAGGCATCAAGGATTGTGAAGTTTGATAGATCCTCTCCGTTTCGACAGATTCAGAGACACCGCAAAGGGCAAATTTGGAAAAGTGCGAAATATGAAAGTTGCGGTGCTCAGCAATGCAGCAGTAGAGAAAAACGAAAAGAAACTGCGAAGAACGCGAGAAATAGAAAGCCGGACACACCCTTCTCTCTCGCACCTTTCGCGGTAGATGCAGACGGGCGGAGAAGCTGAATCAGCTGGCCTTGAACTTTGTCTCGCCTTCGCCGACAACTCAGCCGACTGCAGATTTGCCAGATTTGCAGGACGATACGCCATGTTACGAGGTCGTGATAAGACCACTGGCCGCGCGTTTTTTGAGCGAGTTTCACCACGCATTACATCTTCTGAAATGAAAGGTTTATCTCCCAAGAACATATATTCTCGGTTCTCAGATTTTCCCCACCCCTTCCAATGCCTCTGATCGGACCACAGCAGTCGTTGGTCAGCCGTCGTTATGCCTGCATGAAGCTAACCAAGGATTCAAGTGACGAATTTGTAACCTACGCTTGACGTGTTAATCGCGAGTGTGAAAGAATTTGGGCTGCCCGAATGTGATGGCAACCAGGTTCAAGGAGCAACGACCTCACCAAAGTGAAAGTAACTATGGAGGATGGCCTGGGCAAAAAATGGCAACGTCTGACAAGAACAGTAGATACTTCGTTCAATGAAACCATTCACGCTATCCGACACAGTCTTCAAAGTATCGAAGATAGATCGTTCATATCGCCGTTCCTTAGCAATTCTGGTGGTTGATAAGCCTATCCATTTCCAGGTAGACGAGGTTGCAATCATCAATGAATCGACACGGAAATCTATGGGCAAACCTCAACCACAGCCTGCAGCATTCACAGCCTGCAATACTTATAGCCCACAGTACATCAAGAGATTCAAGAGATCACATTTAGTTTCTTGATCAGCATGTATGTCCGCACAGCTTTAATTCAGTATCAACTCAAGATGTATTTCACGTTGGACGCACTCAGCCAAATCTACTAGGCTCATAATGGATGGCCAATACGGGAGAATCAGCATCAAGGATCTTCTTCTTCACACAAGGCCAGAAACATCAGCCAACATCAACCCCATTAGCTGCTGTTCAAGCAGCGACAGGATAGCCAGAAAACTACGCAAAGCTTACCCATTAGTTTTCGACTATGTTTTTAACAGCAACCTCGGGTACATTCAAAACAGATTCAAGCGCTGCTCTCCAACCAAAAACTCGCATTGAATCAATATTCTGCTCAAAACGACGGTACCATGCGCACCTCTTCTAGCAGCGGAAAAGGAGCTTGATAATACTCAAGGCTATACTCGCATCTGATCTTCTACTCGAACATTACGATTCAACTCTGGATATCATCGCAGCCGCCGACGCTCGAATCATGGTTTGGGCGCAGTTATCCCATATCGCCACAAAGCTGGTTCCGAAAGAGCAGTTGCCTATGCTTCTCGCTCGCTCTTGCCTGCGAAGATAAGTACAAACAAGCAAAAAAGAAGGGCTCGCGCCAGTACATATTGGCTGTACAAAAGTTTCACGGGATGCTGCACGGACGGAAATTGACTCTGCTGATGGATCATAAGCCTCTATTCGCTATATTGCCCCAAGAAAGGTGTTCTCATTCACTCGACTACGAATATATCAACTATATGTACTTTAAGCATACGGCTTCGACATTCAATGCTGGTTAACCACAAGCTTCAATCAAGCAGATGCTCTTTCACGTCTGACTGCAATCCAGTCTGCCTCCAAAAAAAACAAGCAATTGCCTACATTCCTGTTGAGGGTAACATCGCTACATTTGCCAGTGCAGTTACAGCCGACGATTCAAGAAATCGACAGTTATGGACCGTCGTCTACAGCAAGTCAGTCAAAGGCACCTGTCTGACAAAAATAACGGATTCCGCCTTACTGAATTTCTACACCTGCCATGGTGCCCTGTCGACCGTTAAAGGATGTCTCTTATTGTCAGACAGAGCGATCACCGTCCCTCTACGGCCACGAGTATTCAGATGAATACACAGTGAACACCCCCCATTGTATGAATGAAGGTCTCAACTCACAGCTTTGCCTACTAGCGAAGTATTGATAAGGATATCGAAGATATGGTTCACCATTGCACAAGATACTCGTCTCTCGCAAAACTTACAATCAAATCCACACTCGCCTCATAGTTACAATCAAACAAACCCTGGACTCGAATTAATGCCCTTACGCCAGACAATCTAAAAAAACCTATATCTTAGCTTCCAAGTTCTCTCTCCATGAAACCTCGCTAACGTTGTTTGACTTGAAGTTTCTCTGTTATACCAAAGGGCTTTTGAGTGAACTCTTCATTACCGGACCGACTTTTCGATCAGTTTGTCTTCCCCAAAGGCCCCGTCCATCACCGTTAGAGCAGAACAACGCCACTCCATATCAATTGTTTTAGTGAACCCCATGAAGCAGTTCATAGCAGCACTGCCGTACGGGAGATAGGATTAGAAATAAACCCTCCCTTCTCCCATCAAAGCTCAGACAAATATATAGTTGGCGTGTGTCTTAGAAGAAGTACTGATACTGTCACAGTGCTGGTACATTTGACACGGAGTGGCGTCGGTCCGCTCTTGCGGTGGTGGACTGGCTTTCAAGGAAGACGATCTGGTCAAACATCAAGCCGCAAATGATGAGTTCCACATAATAACCTCTCTGGCATAGTAGAGAACCTTGAAACTTTTTTCTAGCAATTGTGAAGGACTTTTTGAAATTGCCGGAAATAATCAGTACGAATCGCACACGACAACACGACAGTACAACGACAGAATCAATGATTGCTTCACTGCAGAAGACATTTGCCAGATTCGGGATTGCAGAAACTCTTGCGACCGACAATGGAACGCTTTCTGTATGAGTCAACATGTGCATGTGCCACATCTACCATCTGTTCTGTAGTGCAGTATAAACTATATCCACAGTGACTTTCTTGGAACGCGTCGCCTAACAAAACATGTACTGATGCCGCAAATAGCTTTCATAACATCAACTCATGTAGAGGTTGATGACTCTGTCTACACAACCAATATGTGGCCAATCTGTGACCTTCACATGTACTCCTGAGCGGTCTAAGCAGTCTGGTGCCACCGCGGTCAGGCGATGTGTTTGTAAAAAACGCACGCACTTATAAGAGCATTGTTTTCTTCCAAAATCAAAGCTTTTTTTAAATAAGCAACTTTCTCGATATTTTTTTGATACAACTTTCTGAATTTTTTAGCTCTTCTCCAGAGTTTTACAAAATATTAAAGCACTCTTCTCGCTTTAATCAAAAATATTAACGCATGGTCTCTGAAATGAATTCTGAATTTTCCGGACTCTCGTTTTTCTAGAGGTCTCTAGAAAAAAATGGACAGACAACGGACAACGACAGCTCCACATCATGCCTCGCGTATCCTTCTTCTCCAGCTCACAAATGCCCAATTACTCGACCGATCGTGACATGTGGCGGAAACCGACCTCTGTAGAGCAATCGTCGTCGATCTGCACAAACTTTGATCGAAGGTGAAGTTCGAGGGGTTAGCCTCGTCAGCATGGTGGTGGTGTGATGCTCTACGGCCAGTCTAATCCACCCTCGCACCATGGATACCGGAGGAACTGTTAAGGCTGCAAGTACTGTGAGTAGCTTGCGAGATGCATCGCAAAATGCGAATTACGAGCTCAGCATCGACTAATAAAAAAGGGAACCTCTTTTTTACCCGATAACGCGTAGCCATATGTCGTACAGGCAACTCTAAGAAACTTGAATGATCGAGCTTTGCGGAACTACGGAACTTTGCGGTATCCTCATACCAAACCTGTTCCCACAATTTACTGTCTTCTCAAGCATCTGAACAGCATCTGGACTGGAGAAACACCTCAAGGCTTAACACTATGCTGAAGTGACCTTCAAGATCATCGATTTCAGAGCTCCACAGTTTCGAGCAATGAAAATAGGCAGAACTGTACTTTGCTGGATGTAATTTGCCGGATCCCACGGCTTTTACTCCGATGGATAGGGTTTTGAATGAGTCGAGAAGCATTGATCATTTGAAATTAAGGATCGAAAACAGCAAGAACTTTCCGAACGACCTAATAAATGACTTCAAGAGACTCAGAAAAGCTTTTACATCAAATATAAGGTGTTAAACTTGATTTTGGCCTTTTTTCTTTGGAAAAAAGCGTTTGAATTGAGAAGTCGGTATTAACTATTCGAATCAAATCATGCCAAGCCAAGCATACAAAGGGCAAAAGGCAACTTACATTTCGTTCAGTTTAGCCGTCGTGAATGTTTCTTTTGGAGCTCTGTAATGATAACAGCAGTAAATTTGAAGATCTCAGTAAAGCAGTTCGAAGTTCTACCTAGTGCACATCCACATTCCTCACTATATATTAGCATGCAGCAGCTTGTTTCTTAGCACTCGAGTGTGTTTTCCTTTCTTGCTCGTGCTATACGTGGTCTTATGTGCTAACCATGTTGGGAGCCAAAATCCCGTCAAAAAAAGTGGTTTGTTCTTTAGCTAATTTGAGTGTTGGATGAGAAGTGCATAGGCATGTCAGTTTGTTTGCCGGTCCGTCGAAGGGTTTCTTGGTCTTTCTGTGGTGGTCTGTTCGCCCGCAAGTGAGTGATTGTGATAGTGGATGATGTTGGAAATCAATCGCTCAATTTGAGAACGACGGTTAGCCTTGAATTATCAATCGAAGGGACTGTCATCATTGTGATAGCACTTCCTAGTTGTATAAATGTCATTCGAGATATCGCACAATGCTGCGTTTATCGCCTCGTGAAATTTCGTAATTTCGAAATAGCCGATCTGGTCAACTGATATCACAGAATTTCACTTCGCATGATTCCGCACGTTGACAAGGGCAGTCCTGAGCGCTAGCTCAGCTGATATCTCCACTAACATCTATCATTTTTCGGAATTCCACACAGTTTTGCAATCGAAGCATTCCTATTGATGTTGGAGTAATGTCCATTTTCAGCTGCTGAGGCATCCAGAGCTTCTTTTTTATTTGCTGTACCTTCATTTGCTTACCACCGCATATCACATCCTACATTGGTGGTCGATACATCGATGCTACTGATATCGGAAAATGAAAGAAATATGCTCAAGCAGTGCCACTGCGCATCAAAAAATTACCGATAGCGGTCGTATTGAGTAATCAGCGGTGTACCGGATTTTATCCCATCGAGGTGTCAAACGGATCAGCGAAACGGATTCGACGATATTTGTACTGTGATGTTCCTCATCGAATCTCATCAACCGTGATCAAGGTGGATCACCCATCGTCAGTGTCCCCCTTCCATCCCTCAAAAGATTTGTGAGTGACAACGTTTCGGAATCAAAGCGAAAGCGAAACGGTTTTGGCGACTATGGCCTTCTGATGTTATTATCGAGTCTTATCAACCATGATCATGTCTGATCACCTACCGTTAATGTCCCCCTCCCACCCTGCAAAGTGTCTGTGCGTGTCAACGCTTCGGGATCAGAGCGAAAGCGAAACAGTTTGGGCGACTTTGTAACAGTGATCAAGTTGGATCACCTAACGTTAGTCTCCTGTCCCACTTTCCACATCTCTTGCAAAGATCAAAACCCCAGCTCTGCTGCGACGTACGATATGTAGTTCGTGATAGACAGACGGACAATCACACAGAATACCAAGCGAATTATTCAAAGTAGGATAGAAGCGTATAAAGTTGACTACTGAGGAGTACTGGATACTTCTCACATTGTGCGACTTCGAACAAAGCACACTCAACTCATTGATCAGATTATGAAAAGCAGGTGATATGGACAGGTCAGCTGAAGGAAGTCGAGCAGATGAAGGTGCTGGCAAGTCTCGGTCCGCTCACTATACGATAAGATTGTGCGCACAGGGCAAGAAACTGATGGATCTACCGCACAATTATCTGCTTTATATAACTGTGGCTGCTGGTGTGTGTGGCTCCTTCACCAGAAACTCATTACTCGAGCTGCAGCAAAGATGGAACTCCGAAATTCATAAGTGATAAATGGAATGATGAAGGGAACCAAACCGTGGTGGATCAAGAGTGAAGGCAGCTGAGATGAGCAGATAAGGAGCCTCGATTAGCGGATGTCACCGAATCGGTTCCCCTTCTGGGTTGATTCTAGAGCGTCGGCAACTTTTCTGAGCAGAGGGACGTGAACATGAGTAGCGGGTGATCAAATTGATAACGATCGATAAGATTCGATGAGGAGCTCCGAAAAGCATATGAATCCGTTTCGCCTTCCACCTCGACCATAGAGCGTAGACATTCATAGGATTTTGGATGGAGGGCGTGAACATGAGTGGATCCAAGTTGATCCAAGTTGATATTTGTTGATAAGATTTTATAAAGAGCCCCGAAAGGCGGATGCCGCCATATCCGTTCCGCCTTTCATCTCGATCTTACAGCGTCGACAATCATAGTTTTCTGGGCGAAGGGACGTGAAAATGAATGGCGGCTGATCCAACTTGATACCGATCGATAAGACTTGATAAGGAGCTGCGAAAAGCAAATGCCGCTGAATCCGCCTGGAGCGTCGACATTCGTAGTTTTTGGAGAAGTGAGACGTGGATATGAGTGGTGGGTAATGGAAATCCCTACCTGCCTATAATTTTCGATGAAGAGCATCGGAATGGAAATTCCTACCTGCCTATAATTTTCGATGAAGAGCATGCGAAAAACAAATGCCGCTGAATCCGCCTGGAGCGTCGACATTTGTAGTTTTTGGAGAAGTGAGACGTGAATATCAGTGGTGGGTAATGGAAAATGCTACCTGCCTATAATTTTCGATGAAGGGCATCGGAAGGCTATCGCCAGATCCGTTCCGCCTTTTACCTCGACCCTAGGACGCCGACATTTTAGTTCTAGGTGTAGGGACGTGAAGGTGAACGGTGGGTGATCCAAATTGATACCGATCGATGAGACTAGATAAGGAGCTGCGAAAAGCAAATGTCGCTGAATCTGTTTCGCCATTCACCTCGACACTGGAGCGTCGACAAATAAATTCGCACAGCGGCGAGCACCCGTGACGCAGTGCATGCTAGCTATGGGTGCATCTCTCTGGCCCCAAGGCGACGTTATCACTGCAACTGTCGTGCCCTTTCCCTCGATGCGGAATAAGATAACCGTAATCTTTCAAAACCTAACTGCATACTGCGCTCATGTCCTGCACGCTATTCGCCAAGACCCGAAGTATTCTGTCCTATTGACACACACTCTGTGGTGCAATAAGTACTGTGTGGTGCTCCAGCCAATCTAGTTTCTGTAACAAGTAAATGTGTCAACGTTAACAACCATCAACCCGGAGAGGGATTTTCAACTGCGATTCTCCGAAAATGTAGCGATTCCTAGAACAACGCCACCGGAATATTTCTGTCAGCAATCTGGCAGGCAGCATATTATTATATCAAACCCTCTAATTTTCCGTGATAAAAATATTAACTTCTTAAATACTTACGGTGGTGTGGCTGTTATGGCGCCAGCTGTCGATGTGGAGCTTTTGATGCCAGGGCCTCCACCCCTGAGCAGAGCTGCAATTACAGAACAAAAAAAAGCACCGTCCCCAAGTTCTCAATTGTTGGAACCCCACCATTTTATGCTGATTGCCATTCTTGCTTATACTAGGTTAATAGCGAAATCTTTAGCCGCTTAATGTTTCTACCTTCACAGGCCCAAGATGCAGCAGCAGAGCAGTAGCTCACAATTCAATTTCAGATTAAATGCAATTAAGGGCCGGCACAAGTAGATTATGTAACTAGAAAATAGTAGACAATGTGGAAAAGTCAAGGATTCGTTGAGCTTAAATTTCTCTGAATACCACACTTTCCAAATTTTCAGTAAATGTTGATAAAAAAAACTTACTGAGGGACCTTATGTGCTCCACCGAAGCCTCCTGTTCCAAAATAGCACCTTTCATCACTGAAAAAAAATAACGCTCTATATTTTGATTTTTTCAAACACTACACACTACAGTGTGTCCCAAAAGTATAGGTCCACCCTATTTTTTATCCATATCTCCAGAATGGATAAGCGATTCCTTTCCAAATTTTTATATGTGGTACCTGATCACTGTAGCAATCAAGCGCCTCAGTAAAATTGAAGACATAAAATTGCAAAATTTTATTTGATTTTTTTTTCAAAAATAAGGGTGTCCCAAAAGTATAGGTCCACTCAGCTTTTCCGCCTTGCTTCCATCGAAAGGTAAGTTGTGAAGAAGATGTGTTGACGCATCCTTCTGAGATTTGCTCTACAGTGAAATGCCAAGCGGTACGCACTTTTCCGAGTACGAAAATGGGCAAATTCTGGCCCACAAGGACGTGGGACTCAGCAATCGCAAAATTTCTGAAAAGATGGGCCTATCCCAAAGCTTGATCAACAGCTTCTGTCGTACCATGGACCTGTACGGAACGAAAAAGGGAAGTGGAAGGCCGTAGGAGCTTTCTGAGAAGCAGAAGCGACGGATCCTCAACGCTGCGTCCGATTCCAGAAAGGGTGTTGGTCGGCTGTGCACCCAATGTTTTTATGTACTGCTGTTTATATGGTGGTAAATTACTTTCTAGAACGTCCTGCAAAGCCCTGGAATCTATATGATGCGTGATGAATAGTATCCTGCTCTAACCAAAGCGAGAGAAGGCGGTCCCTACCATACCACTACCACCAGCAAATCCGCGCCTCAAGAAGTAGCATGGCTCCTTCCCCAAATCCCTCCAGTAACTAGCTAAGCCGTCCGAGCCGTCCAAATTGAACTTCTTCTCATCAGAAAAGATCACCTGCAACACCATTACTAATGCTGTGTGAACTACTACGTCAATAATGTAACCCTGCAGACTACCTCATCCTATTGATGGGTCCAGCTGACATTCTACTTGGCAAAATGGATTCGAGCCTCTTCGTGCGCCCTCGTGAGGTATGGCAAGGACGAAAACCATCTTCGCTCGATGTGAGGAGACGACTTGAGCAGACGGTGCACAGTGTTTTTCGATACAGCAGGTGCCAGTTCCCTGCACCGTCGACAAGCACCCTTTCTGGAATTGGACGCAGCTTTGAGGATCCGACGCTCCTGCTTCTCAGAAATCTCCTACGGCCTTCTACTTCCCTTTTTCGTTCCGTACAGGTCCATGGTACGACAGAAGCTGTTGATCGAGCTTTGGAATAGGCCCATCTTTTCAGAAATTTTGCGATTGCTGAGTCTCACGTCCTTGTGGGCCAGAATTTGCCCATTTTCGTACTCGGAAAAGTGCGTACCGCTTGGCATGGCACTGTAGAGTAAATCTCAGAAGGATGCGTCAACACACCTACCTCACAACTTACCTTTCGATGGAAGCAAGGCGGAAAAGCTGAGTGGACCTATACTTTTGGGACACCCTTATTTTTGAAAAAAAAATCAAATAAAATTTTGCATTTTTATGTCTTCAATTTTACTGAGGCGCTTGATTGCTACAGTGATCAGGTACTACATATAAAAATTTGGAAAGGAATCGCTTATCCATTCTGGAGATATGGATGAAAAATAAGGTGGACCTATACTTTTGGGACACACTGTATGTCCTTTAGAGCGCTTCAAATCTACCCTCGTGTGCAAAACTTAGGAACGAAAGCAACTATCGATCACTGTGCCGCTGCCAGACAACATAGCTCGATGAAATTCATATCATATCAAGAGAGATCCTTAACGATATTGTACAGAAGGCGACTGACGGGAACTCGGAATAAGACGAACAGCAATGACATTTTTATTCAACCATATCGTTTACACATAAGTCTTCACGATTTATCGTGGTACTATAAGAGTTACACGGGTCCTAATAGGGTGTGTGATCACCACGGACTTCAATACATGCTCTGCAATGCGATCCCAATTTCCCACGAGGTTGGTATTGAATTCTTGTGGCAGGGCATTCCACTCCTCAATCACTGCATTTGACGATTGCTGGATCGTGATTAGTGCATTTGGTCGTGCTGCAATGCCTACCCAGTGCACCCCACACGTGCTCAATGGGATCTTGGTCAGGGGAACGGGTGAGCCACTCTATTCGCAGGATATCCTCTCGTTTTAGAGATCCTCCTTGCTGTTCGATGCGGTCGCGCATGGCCATCCATGAAAATGAAGTCAGGGCCGATTGCAGCACTGAAAAGACGGACATAATGTAGGAGAACCTTGTTGCAGTAACGCTGACTGGTGAGGGCTCCATGCTCAAAAATACCGGAGGTCAGTACGGCAATGCAACAATACGCCTCCCCATACCATAACACCTTGACCACGAGAACGATCACGTTCGACAATGTTTCCGGGGGAGTTGCGTGTTCCACCTCTTGCCATATGAGGGTGCGTCCAGATTCACTGCTCAGACTGAGCCTGCTATCATCTGAAAAAAGTACACGGCTCCATTTCTCATCGATCCGTTTGCCATGCTCTTGGCACCACCGTTTACAGTCTCGCCGATGCACGGGGGTCAAAGGAACACAACGTAGCGGTCGTCGGGCGAAGAGACCACCCCCATGCAGTCGTTCTGCCACTGTAGTGCGTGAGATAGCTTGCCTTAGAAACCTGTCACACGTCGTTGGAATAGCCGAAGCCGGCTGACGAGGTTTTCTTCTTGCCTGCTGCACAACGTAACGGTCGCCTTGGTGTAGTTGTCCTTGGTCGGCCACCTCCTCGTCTTCGAGCAGCAGTACCAAAGGTTCGGGACGCTTCATGCACGTGAAACACGCTGTGAGCGATATCGAACTCTTGGGCTACACTCGACATGGTTCGACTTTCTTCAAGTTTCCCTATGATCCTTCCTCGAGTAAAGTCATTCAGGTTTTTCATACCTATAGACTGCCTCGATTTGCGCGGTCGGCCCTATTTGGCACTTTCTTCAAGCTCTTCTTTCACCGAGAAAAGTCGCTTCCTGTGCATATCCCTTAGGCGAGTGGCCATGCTCCCACACTTTCATTTACTTCTACCCAGTCAGTAGTGTTTTATGTTAATTTATCCATCTCGTCCCTAGGTTATGTACACCATTGTATTTTGTAAGTATTATTTTGTCGAAGACTCATGCTGACTCGACCGTGCATGATAGAGGGGTGGACTTTGGAAGTTTTATCTAAAAGACTTCAGAAAATTTCGCAAAGATGGTCAAAAGATATCAAACAAAATGTAGAGCGGATGAAGCCAGTGAGTATCAGAACAGTGCTAGCTACTGTAAGCTACTAGAGACTATTAGTTTTATGCTATTTCGTGTAGACAATCGACCACTGGCAGTCACAAGTATTCTGTGCCTCATAAAATGCCTGCTTGTCTCCAACAAGGTTCCTTTTTGACGACAGTCACAATCTGCTATTTCGAAGAGGCTTATCCCTTTCAAATGTTTGCATTTTTTCTGCATGTAAATTGTCCTTGAAGACAGTGTAGAGTTTATGTGGGTATAGACAACCCCCAAAAGAAGATATTCTATTGAAAACTATGGGTCTGGAAAGCCTATCTGCAGCGAAATTATCCACGAAAAAGTTTCTCTGAGCTGTGGCAGAAGCTGCCTTTTTAGCTTCGGCAGTTCTTGGCTCGGTCCTCCTCCTACGGTCGACTTCGCGGGATAGCGAATGATATTTAACATATCGTATTCATGCCGTATTGATCGAAATGACGTAATGCTTGAGGTACAAGCTTTCGTGGTGAATACGTCCACCTGTTATTGTCAATATCTTGAATGATTGATGCAACCAATGCAAACACCACTGCCTTTAAAGGCACCGTGAGTTCAGATAGGGGATCCCTGTATTAAAACAACCTTTTGCTGGTTTTCCAAAAAACAAGGATCCCGTAGTCATGGATTTCTCGGAAGATTTTTTCCATACGTGCATATGGCTTGTCGAGAGAATTCCAGTGGCGAAGATATTGCCGGGGCACGCAGCAATATTGTCCAGTCCAGACACGTGGTGTCAATGTGATCAGGGGCACAGCCACTCCAGAAACTCGGTCAAACAACAATGAACGTTGATTATCACAGGTCGTGAGTCTCTGTCCATTCCTCCTCTGAAAGGTTCTCCAGATAGGTCCAATCAGAAGTGCAGCAGCCTCCTTCTAGCTCGGAGATTTCTACTCGTATTGGAGGTAGGAGAAGATGCTACTTCAGATCGTCGCTTAGAGCTGCAGACTGCGCAGAAGAATGCATACATATAAATGGCAGTGTCGCGGTAGGTCGCTCGAAGTAATTGTTTGATGTCCGAAGGTCAGTAGCAACCAGCTGACATGCTTCTTGGAAGATCCTACTGTATACAATCTGCTATGTATGTCTCTATGTCTGTTTATGCGTGTGCGTCCTTCTGTTTGCCATGTAACCCATATCTCGCGTCACAGCAATGGTGAAACCCGAATTTTACAATTTACAGTAAAGGAACATCAATGGTGAGTGATCTGAAATGGCAGCAGCTGATAAGGACTGACAAGGAGCGTTTAAAGTCAATACTTGCGCTCTCCGAGTTGAGAATGGAGCCTTGATACTCATGGCCACCATAAGGGATGGTACGGGGTTAATGCGGTGATCCAAAGTGATGCGTTGATAGAATTCGATAAGAAGCGTGAGAAGGCGAACTCGCTTTTCGCGGTGATCTGAGCGTTGGCCCTCACAAGCGTTTTGCGAGGGAGAACTCAGACATTAATGGTGACTGATCCAAATCGATAACGATTAATAAGGTTTGATGAAAAGCGTGAGAAGGCAATTGTCGCCATATCCGTCTGGCATTCCCTGCCGACAGTAGGAACTTCACACTCATAGTTGTTGTAGAGGTACGGGAGCCTCAGTGGTCACGGAAGGAGTTTGAGGTGCTATCGCAATGAGGGGGGCATCTTATAAAAAGTTGCTTATCTGAGCATTGGAGAGATCCTTGAGGGGTCAATCTGCACGTTCAAGCATACGCTTTTGCTTAAGCCTTTAAGGAGGAAGGAAGGGGCTCCTATCAGTAAGCTAATCTTAGTATTGTGCTGTCGCGAAGCCTCATGAATATCTGAATGTGTGAGAATATGAGACTCCAAAATATTTATTTTGAAAAACTCAAAAGACTGTAAAAGTCCCAAAAGTTTTCCAAAACAAGTTGCAATATTTCGGTGCGTAGCACCTTCCTCAGGCCCAAAAAGTGGCAGTAGTATTATTGTGTAATATAGAAGGTATATTACAAACTCACGTTGTGCTGTCCCCAAAGCTGCGTCAACCTACCCTGCCAATGACCTAGTGCGGCGGAAAATTGCTAGCCCACCCGATGGCACCCTTAAATAGCGGGAACGCCTCCATGACTGTGGTGAAATTTGATATAAGAATGATCATGCAGTATCCAGAAATGGTATACTGTGATCAAGTAATGATATGCAAAAGGTCATGTAGTTCATCCCTGCTATTTATTTCTGGTGATAGCCGTTCTATTTCAAGGGCTTCTAGAATTTTTCTTTCTACGGTACTTTCTACTGAACGGTGTAGTACCTTAATGGCCAGTATGGGGGGCGGTTCATAGGTATGTACCATTGTACGGTGTTTGGAGAAACTACTGTTTGGATAAGAGGACGGATTTATTAGTGCTCTACGATGTTCGTCGACACGTTTGTAGAGAGGCTTTTTAGTTTCTCCAACATATTTTTGCCCACAACCTTGACATTCTATGAGATAAACCGTACCCCGAAGCTGGCATATTTTTTGGTCACCACAGTAACTGCAACCTTCCCTGCCACACCTTTCCTCGTAAACCCTTGAATGCGTGAGTAGGTGCTTGAGACTGGGTGGGGGACGAAATATTAGTCTTATAGGGAGCGATGAGTTTTCACCACGTTGTTGACTTTTTGTGCCGTTCTTTCATTGAGATACGGCATAACCATGGAGATTCCATCAAGCGTTGAATATGGCCTCCATGTCTGTTCTCGTGCGGTGGTGTAACCGTTGTCCCTTAGAATATTGTCCACCATCGAATCCGCTCCATCGGATTGCGAGCTGCATATCCTATCCTTGGTGTTTACGAGGCTATGGACTACACTAGCCTTGATGTATGTGGGATGGCAGCTTCTGGCGTGTATTAGAACATTCTTTGACGCCGGTTTCCTATACCAAAGTAGTTTCTTGGTTCCATTATTGGTACGCACTTTTGTGTTTAGAAAAGGGATAAAACCCTCCTCATTTGGCCTTTCCACAGTGAACCTGATGTTTGGATCCTGCGAGTTTAAATAACGACCTCACGGATAGGGGCATTAAGACCCGACCCATAATTTCGTCCTGTGGTGGACCCTCTGACAAAATTAGCTGGTTATTGGTCAGGATATTCTCTCCGCTTTTACATCATGTTGCATCACACTTAATAAACAGCGGAGATTTCATAGCTTCTCTTGACCAATGTCGCCTTCCATCAGACACAAGCTATGCCAGTTTTGATGTCGTATCCCTGTATACCAATGTAAATAATCGTGATGCAATCGATGCCCTGCTAGCTCTCTGGAACCAGCATAAAAGGGAGATTTATACCTTTGACCTCGAAGAGGACGACCTTAGGGAGCTAATCAAGGCAACTTTGGAGTGCAACATATTCCAGTTCAGTGGAAGGCTCTATGAACAATATCGCGGTCTGGCCATGGGTTTAAGAATAGCCCCACTACTGGCCATCGTATATCTGGACCGCATAGAACGCAGATCTTTAACCACTGGAATACTGTTCTACAAAAGGTACATAGATGACGTCTTCATTATTGGTTCAATGCTCTCCGAATTGGAAGGAACGCTTCTCAGTTTAAACTCGCAGGATCCAAACATCAGGTTCACTGTGGAAAGGCCAAATGAGGAGGGTTTCATCCCTTTTCTAAACACAAAAGTGCGTATCAATAATGGAACCAAGGAACTACTTTGGTATAGGAAACCGGCGTCAAAGAATGTTCTAATACACGCCAGAAGCTGCCATCCCACATACATCAAGGCTAGTGTAGTCCATAACCTCGTAAACACCAAGGATAGGATATGCAGCTCGCAATCCGATGGAGCGGATTCGATGGTGGACAATATTCTAAGGGACAACGGTTACACCACCGCACGAGCACAGACATGGAGGCCATATTCAACGCCTGATGGAATCTCCATGGTTATGCCGTATCTCAATGAAAGAACGGCACAAAAAGTCAACAACGTGGTAAAAAATTCATTGCTCCCTATAAGACTAATATTTCGTCCCCCAACCAATCTCAAGCACCTACTCACGCATTCAAGGGTTTACGAGGAAAGGTGTGGCAGGGAAGGTTGCAGTTACTGTGGTGATCAAAAAATATGCCAGCTTCGGGGCACGGTTTATCTCATAGAATGTCAAGGTTGTGGGCAAAAATATGTTGGAGAAACTAAAAGGCCTCTCTACAAACGTGTCGACGAACATCGTAGAGCACTAATAAATCCGTCCTCGTATCCAAACAGTAGTTTCTCCAAACACCGTACAATGGTACATACCTATGAACCGCCCCCCATACTGGCCATTAAGGTACTACACCGTTCAGTAGAAAGTACCGTAGAAAGAAAAATTCTAGAAGTCCTTGAAATAGAACGGCTATCACCAGAAATAAATAGCAGGGATGAACTACATGACCTTTTGCATATCATTACTTGAACACAGTATACCATTTCTGGATACTGCATGATCATTCTTATATCAAATTTCACCACAGTCATGGAGGCGTTCCCGCTATTTAAGGGTGCCATCGGGTGGGTTAGCAATTTTCCTCCGCACTAGGTCATTGGCAGGGTAGGTTGACGCAGCTTTGGGGACAGCACAACGTGAGTTATATACCTTGTACAAGTTGCATCATGGTTATCAATGTAGACCGCAGTATCAAAAGAAATGCATCATTTTTTTCGAATGCAAGGCAATTCAGCTGTCGATACATCTGCCAGTGATGTCAGAACATAAACAAAATATATTCACCTAATGACACTGAGCATCAGACGCTTTTGCTAAAGCGGTCGTATAGTAGTATCAAGCGATGTAAAGTATTTCATCCCATCCGATTCCTAACGGTTCTTATCAGCCACCGTAAGCCGTTATCACTGGGACCCTATACCCAACAGTACCATTGGGGTCCCTGCACTCTACAATACCTGCGAATGTGAACATTCGAGTGCTGGCCGCAAAAGCGTACCGGTCTTGGTGACATTTTCCTTCTCACGTTCCTTATTGAATCTCATGAATCTTATCGGTTTGGATCACCCTTATCGATGTCCCCATCCCACTCTGCTAAACACCCATGAGTGTCAGCACCCTTAGATCAACGTGAAAGGCGAAACGAATCCGACGACATTCGCCTTCTCATGCTCCTTATCAAATCTTAGCAGCCATTCTTAGTTTGGAACAGCCACCAACAATGTCCCCGTTCCACTTCGCAAAACACCTGAATATGAACGCTGCGGGGCCAATGCGAAAAGGGAAACGGATTCGACGAATCTAGCCTTTTGCGCTCCTTATCAAATCTTATCAACCGTTATCAAGCTGGATCACCCACCACTGATGTCTCTGACCCATCCTGCTAAACACCTATAAGTGTCAGCGCTCTTAGATCAACACGCGAGGCGAAACGGATTCAACAACTCTAGCCATTTCACGTTCCTTATCATATCTTATCGACCGTTATCAATGCGCGCTACCCACGATTAATGTTCCCGCCCCATCCTACAGAGCATCCAAGAGTGTCAGCGCTCTAGGATCAACGCGCGAGGCGAAACGGATTCAACAACTCTAGCCATTTCACGTTCCTTATCATATCTTATCGACCGTTATCAATGCGCGCTACCCACGATTAATGTTCCCGCCCCATCCTACAGAGCATCCAAGAGTGTCAGCGCTCTAGGATCAACCCGAAGGGCGAAACAACTCTGGTGACTTTTGCCTTTTGAGGCTCCTTATCAAATCTTATCAAGCATTATTAATTTGTATCACGCACCATTAATGTCCCTGGCCCACCCTTCTAGAAACCTATGAGTGTAAGCGCTCCAGGATCAATGCGAAGAGCGAAACGGATTCGATGGCTCCAGCCTTTTTGCGCTTCTTATCGAATCTTATCAACCCTTATCAATTTGGATCACCCATCATTAATGTCCCTGTCTCAAGCCTTAGAACACCTATGAAAATCGGCGCTCTGGGATCAACCCGAAAAGCGAAACTGATTCGACGATTCTAGCCTTTTTATGCACCTTATCAAATCTTATCAACCGTTATCAATGCGGGTCACCCACCATTAATGTTCCCGCCCCACGCCGCAGAACACCCAAGAGTATCAGCGCTCTAGGTTCAACCCGAAAGCCGAAACGACGTTGGTGAGTTTCGCCTTTTTAGGCTCCTTATCAGCGTGTATCAGCTGCCATCACTTTCGGTCCAACATCGCCTAGGTCCCCTTACCACCCCCTATATCATTTGTGAAATTCAGCTTCCCAGCTTTGCTGCGACGCGAGATATGAATTTCGTGACACACGGACGGACACACACACACACAGACATACTTAGCGAATTATATATAGTAGGATATTACACAATAATACTTCTGCCACTTTTTAGGCCTGAGGAAGGTGCTACGCACCGAAATATTGCAACTTGTTTTTTGGGACTTTTAGTCTTTTGAGTTTTTTGAAATAAATATTTTCGAGTCTCATATTCTCACACATTCAGTAAGCTAATCTGTTTAACCTTCGTAACAATGATAACTACAGTCCAAGTTTAAATAATCAGGCGGGAAGGAAATGCGTTACTGATTCTATAACAATTGTAAGAAAAGACAGCGACCGCTAAATTATCCGGACTTTCAAAAAGTGGCTGGTGGAATATGAAGTAATGAACGACGAAATTATCACTCAAAAATAAGGTTCAAGCACTAAATGCTGAGTGAGTGAACATAATTCGGACTCCAATATCAGTAGAATAGCTTGGAACTCAAACTTGAATTCCGAATAGTGTTTGGTGTTTGTGGAGATGTCATCGCTTATCACATTGTGGAATTTGCGATGTGTACATCTTTGCATCGGTTGGGCAGTTACGGACAATCACACAATACATAGTTCTACCGTCTTTAGTGCACAGTACTGTGCTATAGCTGAAGCGGGTACGTGAACGATCCGCAAATCACTCTGATGAAGCCTTTCAGATGACAGGTGTCATGCTTTCTTGAAAGAAACTTTTGACACAGAGCACCTCTCTCGATGAGTTTTTCAGCAAGCTTTTGTCGAGGCTTTTGTTAAGGGTTTAGCGTTTGTTCGTCTCTAGTTGCGAGTATCGCGACGGATATGACATAGCATTGAAGTTTCCAGTGAGGCTTTGAAAGCCGTCGACTGCCGACAAAGTCGACTCTATCACAAAGCTCTATCAAGACCCAGCATCCGAGTAGCGTAGTTATGTTGCAGTGCCCTCTTATTTTGCGTTCTTCAAAGCTTGAATTCTAAAGAGCCGCCGATGGGTTTTTTTTTGCTGTTGGCATGTTCGAGCTTATTCTATTTTAGTTATAAAGTCAAACGATCCATGGCGCTCTTTCCTTTTTGGTCGATTAAGGGGATCGGCTGCAGAACCATGCCACAGATGGAACACCACTGATATTCGCCGACAGCTAGACAGTGTCAGTCGGAGTGTGATCTGAGAAAATATGAGAAACATTGACCATGTCGTTTGCTTGCTTCTGATTTTTCTTCAGATTTGAGCTTCTCTTCAGAGCAAGTTTTTGTTAAGCTTCTTTTTGCCTTTGATGAGATGGCAAAAGAGAATAGTCTCATCTTTGACCTATTGATATCGGATTACGAACCATGTTTCCTTGCTCTGTATTTAATGATTGAGCCTTGTTGCTGGCTTATAATTCATGTATTTACCACAGCATATCACATCTGCTACTTTCCTGAAGAACAGTTTAGCTCTCTCTAGTTTCGGGTTCTATCGCATCGACTGGTAGCATTTCGTCCACTCAGTGAGCCGCTAATTCTTATAAATTATGGTATATCTTTTGCATATTTTGCCAATTACCCATGCTTATCACAGGCTAACCAACCGAAATTTGGAATTTTAGGTGGCCTAGCGGTCGACATGTCATTTGCTTCTGGTACCACATTGAAAAATGGTTTAGTTGCTTTCCCATTACAATTCTTGGTGTCATCTATTAGGCTGTCGGGAAAAATCTTTCGTTTTTTAAAAACTTGCTTTTTTCCCTCAAAACTGCTTTCCAGAAATTTCTTCTGTACATATACAGGGGGTGCCAAAAAAAGTAATTTTGCCCACGGCTCACATCTCCCAATTATACAAAACATAGGGAAACGAAAGAAATGAAAGTATTGGGGCAAAATAATCCCGAAATGATTCTCTAAAAGCAGGAACAAGCTGAGACTCGCTACTTTCATTTTCATAAAAATATAGGACCTTTAAGCGGCGCAGTCGGGCTTCGGAGCACCCACGGTATCAAGGTCCCCTTAAAACAGTGGAGCCGGGTTCCATGGTAGGTCTTTTGTGGGAAGCTTCCTAAGGATTGGCCCTTCGGTTCATGGAAGTCACAGAGTCCCTGCTGCTTGGACAAGGCTGCTATGATCCGAAGTATCATTTTCATGCCCAAATCCGCCTATGGAGGGGTTTCAGTGGTAAGTGCACGTTTTGGCTCTTGGAAACGAAGGGCGCTGGGAACCCGGAAAAACGGGATCCTAAAGAACACCACCCAGTATGAATCCCCTTAGGTACCCAGAGTGAACGGACCTCAGCAAGGTTGTGAACGAGGGCGACGAAATTTCCGATTTTGCCCAGTTGAGGTGACACATCTTTATCACTATTTCCTCGCTCCCGTTCCTGCTCGTGCAGAAGGCTGCCACGGAGTATAGTGATAGAGTGAGATCTGCTCTTGAATCTGTGGATGTGAATACCTCAAGAAAATTTGCTGTAGTTCGACTAAAGTGGGATGAAAGTGGACGAGACAAAATTACTTTTTTTGGCACCCCCTGTATATGTAGTACAAGTTCTCACGCATCTATAGGTATTGTTGTCTCCCATCTCCCGGATAACCCTTTTCGGCAAAATAAAAATATCAAAAGTCACCTCATTTTCAATTCCAATTTTTTTCTTTGAATGGCGTTAGACAGGGAAAGGAAAAGGTGATATTCCGATGGAGCAAGATCAGGGCTATAAGGCAGCAATTTTTATTGAAGCTCAAAAATTTTTTTAAAAAATTTAAAAAATTTTTTCCACATTCGAAAAAATAACTCGCCAAAAATTCTCGAGCTTGGATAGAAATTGCTACTCCATCCACCTTATAGCCGTGATCTTGCTCCATCGGATTATCACCTTTTCCTCTCCCTGTCTAACGCCATTCAAAGAAAAAATTTTTTATCATTTTTGTATTGAAAATGAGGTTGACTTTTGATGTTTATTTTGCCGAAAAAGGTTATCCGGGAGATGGAAGACAATAACACCTATAGATGCGTGAGAACTTGTACTACATATATATGTACAGAAGAAATTTCTGGAAAGCAGTTTTGAGGGAAAAAAGCAAGTTTTAAAAAACGAAAGAACTTTCCCGACAACCTAATAGATCGTTCAAACTGGGATATCACGACAGACGCCATCATTTGGAAAGCCAAACAGTTGAGGGTAGACACATTGCTGCAACTGATATCAAAGCGCAAATCAAACATGCTCACCCACTGAAGCTGATCATCAGACACTTCAACCATAGCTGTCGTATTATATTAGTAAGCCGTTTACAGGATCTCATCCCATCCACATGCCATGGATTTTATCAAAACTTACCAGTTGTTATCAGGTTGGATCCGTCACCATTGATTTCCCCGTACCACCCCCTGCAACAGCTATGAGCGTGGACATACGCCTGTCTGCGGAGAGAGTAAACGCAGTAGGCGATGTTTACCATCTGACACTCCTTGAAAAATCTTATCAACAGCTGTCAATTTGAATCTGTTAATGCCAACGAAATGCGATACGGATGTGGCGACTTTTGCTTCTGGGCACTCATTAAAGACAATTTCCAATAGCTATCAATTTGGATCACCCACGACTGATGTCCGTGCCCCATTCCGCATAACATCTATGAGTACAAACGCTCAGTTTCAAGGCGAAAGCAAAACGGATTTGGCAACATTGGCCTCCCTACGCTCCTATAAATCCTATGAGCTATTGTCATATGGATCACTGTCGATCACTATCCCCTTCTCACCCCACAAATTTTCTATGATTGCCAGCGCTCCAGTGTCAAGGCGAAAAACGAAACGGGCTTGACAACATTTGCTTCCTTACGTTCATAATTTAATCTTATCGACCATTATCAGTGTGTATCAGCCACCACTAAAGTCCTCCTTCCATCCCGCATAACACCTATGAGTATCAACTCTTGTTTGTCAACCCGAAAGGCGCAACGACATCGGTGACATCCGCCTTTCGACGCTCTTTATCAGCCCTTATCAGCTGCTGTCACTTTCGGTCCACCATTGCTAGGGTCCTCGTCCCAGCGACTATATCACTTGTAAAATTAAGGGTTCTCTCATTGCTCTGACGCGAGCTACGAATTTTGTGGCAGACAGATAGACACACGCAAACTTACTTAACGGATTACATATTTACATAGTAGGATTGTAGTCAGTGAAATTATACAACCTAGAAGTTTGGCATTTCATGGATTCCAGAACCTATTGAATCTCTATACTGGGTTTCATGACTGTAGTCTAAGAGGTGAACTATAGCCAGCTTTGGGTTGGGGTGCGCGACTTAGTATACTCCGGAGCAGGAGCACCACTAATACAACTGAGCACTTCTTTATTAAGCCGCACTCGCATTAAGCTCGTTCATTTCCTGGCATCGGTTCATCAGTTCATGTAATGGCGGAAAATTCCATAGTTGCGTTGCATTAGGTAAGCATAGCAACGTCTGAAAATCAAAGTTCGTTTTCAACTATTCCTAAAGTGAACGTCACTCAAGCAAAAACAGATCAGGAAGTAAAGTGAACCATAGGCTATTGCACCTCACTTCAAAACAACGAGTAGTGCTTTTGTGGAGTCGCTGGTTATTTGCGCCAACTTGCCTTATAATATCGTAGTACCTGCAGCTTCGGACGTCAAAAATACAGTCCTCATACAGAACGCGCGTGAACTCTTGCAGCAGCATAAGAACAGAAATGCTGCCCAACGCTGACTTGACTGATTTGCTACCTCAATTATGTTGCTAGTCAGATATATCCAGCTCACTTCACTCCCTTTCACTGTATAGCACTCGTTTCAACTCTAGAGATGTAGAAAACGCTATCGTAGGCGAGGTTTGTAGAAACTCTAGCTTGAAACAAGATGAGGAAAAGTGCCGCGGTGGACGAGACATTTTCTCACAAAATTAATATTGCACATCGAAAATGCTTCACAAATGCTGGAGCTGTCTGATTCGACCTTGACACAAAATTCACATCTACCTTCTCTATTCTGAAAACTTCATTCTTCTGCGTAGGACAGAAACCGCCAAAGGATTCTGTGAGCCAAAGCAATTGGTGCAATAAAATACCGAAACATCACGTTGCATCACAGGTGTGCGTCCACTCCTTTCCTACATTTGACCTTTGTCTATATAAATACCACTTCCAGCTACACGACGCACCCCGTGCGTCACACAGTACTGGTGAGGAGCTTGATATGCAAGAAGGATAATAGGAGTCACAGCGATGTCGTTCGGCGGCGATAATCATAACTTTATGGAATTTACACTTAAGCGAGAGAACCCATTCATTGGTGCAGCACGATACTTACAGATTTGGAAGTTTCGTGCCTCTATTCGCCTAAAGACAGTGAGAGGGCTAATGTGGTAAGGAATTCTCGAAGGGTCATTCACTTGGAAAGTAGGGGTCCAGGAAACCTATCTGCGGCAAAATTCCTCGCGAAAAAAGCGCCCCTGTGGTGGAGGGGGTGACGGTTGGGACACACGAATCTAGGCCGTGACCCTGTGACAGCCTGTGGCCTTTGCCCTGTGACATGAATAATTCAGACTATTTGACTATACAACGGAACAGACTTGCAAGGAGGACACGATTTACATGAACAAATTGTCTAAATTATTTAAGGCTTAGGTCAAAGGCCACAGGCTGTTACAGGGTCTCGGCCTAGATTCGTGTGTCCCAACCTACACCCTGGTGGAGGCAGCCTTTTTAGCTCGAGTGTATGTCATTAGGACATCCAATTCGCTTTGCGGAGTTTTGGTTTGCAACGCGATGGTGCGAGCTATGCAGGCCATATTAGATGGGTCCTGAAATGATGCGGTGCTCTACGCCTCATTCTAGGTGTAATCGCTTCAGGACTCCACTAATACGGCACCTACAGCTCGCACCATCTTGTCGCGCTTTGAAAGCGGCCACGCGAATTTGCTGTGCTAATAGCATATACCCTTTTGGTTCCAGCCGCCTTTTTTATCCCGGCCCGCCTCCTAGGGTTGATTTCGCCAAAGAATGTCACACGATACATGTCGAAATGCAAGGTACCCACTCCGTGGGAAAAACAGCAGGACTGTGTTGCAGTATTAAAAGGGGGATCCACACGACATTGTCAATTATCGTCCAACCTGCCTGCTGTCTGTCCTCTATACGCTCTTCACTCGAGTCATCTTGAATAGGATTGGTAGAACTTCGAACGAAGGACAGCCATGCGAGCAGCAGGGTTTCGGAGAGGGTTCAGTGTCGGCATCTACACCACTTCCGCTTCGCTGGCTACATTGTGCTTATAACACCAACAATCCGGCAAGGAAAGCGAATGCTGGCCGATTTCAACTGCGAGTGTGGATATCGGTCTGCAGCTGAGCCTGACGAAGACGATGTCCATGAGGAATGAGTTGGTACTTGATGCTCCATTCGCGCTCAACGGAGCGAACGTCTCCGAATGCTTCAGCTATGTGTACCTAGGTCGGAAGTCAATATGATGAGCGACTCATTACCAGAGCGGAGCAGGAATAAAAGAGTGGCTTGGGAAGCCTTAAAAATCATCGAAGGGGTAGTGAAGAATACAAAGAACATCCTGCTCCACGCCCATCTCTTCGATTCCGCCCCTTCCTACCCTAACATACGCCTCAGAGACTTGGACTCTACGTAAACAGGGGGAGCATGCGGTCGGCGTCATCCAACGCGCCATCGAAGGACGTTGCCCGGAGTATCCAATGCACATAAGTGAAGAAAGGAATTCGGAGTTTGTCGACGATCGGAGATCAGGGACGCCACCGTAATTGCCAAGTAATCAAAGATTGGATGGGCCGGTCACGTCATGCGATATCGCAATGACCGTTAAAGCACAGCGGTTACCGACTGGATCCCTCGGGTCGTCAAACGAACACCTGGACGACCGTCGGCCCAATGGTCAACCTTCTTCACGACAGGTCTGCGCGAAGGAAACGAGTTGCTGCGTGTCCCTAGAGCCACAAGGGTTCACTGAACTACCATGGCTCCAAACGAGGACGAATGGAGACGTTGCTGGCGCCCGCTCATTCTCGATGAGCAACGGGACGACAGGTGATACAGGTGATACAGGTAATACTCCGGAACGAAGGCGTCGTCGACCATGTCATGTGCTCGTCCTATGATAACAGAGGAGAATGGTTAAAAATTATGTTATACAAGTTATTTTAAAGTGAAAATTATGTTATACAGTTGAAAGTTATGTTATACAAGTTAACCAACAGGGCATAAGCATGAAAAAGAGAAAGATAAAAGAAGAAACTAAAAACGAAGTCATGTAATGCGCTCCATTGAGATTGCTATGGAGTGCAGTATCTTCCCAATAGTAAATTTGAGCATTTCCTAAATAACTGTGACTTCGCCAAAACTCGATCTTTCAGAGTGATGGAATGTTGTCCCAACAACTCCTTCAGCCCAGTCCTTTGATATCCCTAATGGTCGCGTAGTTAGCTACATGCGAATCCAATCGAGGAAAATTTGAAAATTTTCGAAGTGCTCCACATTAAATAGATGAAACCTGCTTCGCACTCAACTTTATGAAAGCGGAATCGGAATTTACGAGGTTGCTGCCTTTTGAGGACCGCTTAACCTATACCATATCTTTAAAAAAAACACTTATTTCGAAGAAAGCCAGTCAAGGAAACTGTCCGTGGAAGTGGAGAGTTCTTCTCACCGTTTCTTAGAAAAATGTCCCATTGTGTCTGTTGTGCCTCTAGTACACATCTTTTGCTTTCAGAAAACCAGGGAGGTGTGATTGGCTTAAGCTGGTCTTGCTGCGCCTTGTATGAGAATTTCGTTCGTGTTCCTAGTGAATACAAACGCCTTTCCGGTCTTCATTGTGACTCATTAGCACCAGACATGCTCGTAATCGCACTAGGATAAGAATGAAGCCATATCAGCTATGTTTCATTTCATCCCATAGTTTCGTGTATTCAGTCATGCTGTAACCAGTGGATAGATGTCGCCCATGGTTTCTCCAGCATTCACATGCTGCAACTCAACATTACGGGCGCCTTGCGCCATTGCAGGGCAAAGAGAGAGCAAAGATGCTTCGGTGACTAGGTAATACACAGTGTTGCAAATGTTGTAATAGTTAAAGGCAGTGTTTGAAGAAATTCGGCAGAAAAGTAAAACAAGTAGTGAATGTGAAAGTCGAGATGCCTAGTAACAGGATAGTGAAGAAAAAACGAATGGAAATGGCCAAAAACCCGAGAAATAGGACCCCTCCCCACCGTTGATCCTCGATGTGGAGCATTACCGTGAAGAGGCGGGTGGTACGGACGAGTGATCCATTGGCGTGTTGCCATGTTGTAAACATGAAGAGATGTTCGAGAATGAGTAAGCATCCCTTCTCAGGAGTGCGCTTCTAGCCAAAACTGAGAAAGCGGCCCGCGATACCTTCTATTCCCACCCCAGCCAATCAGTCGCTAGGAGGCGGACTGAGCACAGTAAGGCGGCTCGAGGAGAAAAGGCCGCCTCTGCCACAGCTCGGGGGAGCGCCCTTCGTGGGGGATTTCGCCGCAAATAGGCTTCCCAAACCCGTAGTTTTCGAGTGAATGACTTTTAGGGGTTCTCATCACCGACATTACCCCTAACACTGTCTTTAAAGGCAATGGCAGGCGTAATTCGCCTGCATCATTCATTCCAGTCTTTGATATTGACCGGTGGACGTTTCCACCATTTCCACCACGAAAGATGAGACGTCAAGCACCACGCCACATCGGTCAATACGGCTTAAATACGGTACGATAATTATCATTTTGCTATCATGCTCATTGCTCTACATCTCAGTCATTCTTCGGCAAGGTCGACTCTAGGAGGCGGACCAAGTCAAGAAAGGCGATTGGAGCTGAAAATGACGCCCACGCCACAGCGCGAGGCCGCCTTTTCGCGGGGAACCTCGCCTCAGATGGGCTTCCTAACCCCCTAGTTTTGAAGTGAGTGGCATCTCTCAGGGTTTTCTGATTACCCACATCACCCCTACCAATGTTTTTATGCTTCCGATCATCATCGGCTTAGACTGGCACGTCTTTAACTGTTCCAATAACTCCATGTTCACTTTAGTGTGGCATGGAATGCCATGACTGTACCAGTCATCGCCTTCTATGCCATTCTTTTTTGTTCCCGATACGACAACAGAGAGCGATAACAAATGTCTATGAACACTCGAGTTAACGTCTTTGCACCCATGATCACTTTCCACAACTTCCCATTCCTTTTCTATGATCTCTTTCTAGGAAACGGAGTGATTTTACTGTATATTCTACTTATACCAAACTACTAACGGAGATACCAAACTTACTAACAACACTTGCCTATTCAAGATTATCCTCTTTCAAGGTGTAGTAAGCAGGGAAGAAGCCGAGGGAAGAAGGACGAAGTGTTTGGTGATACAAAAGTGAAGGATTGGTCAAAATCACGAGAATTCCAACCGATGATCGCAGAGTCAGACACGATACATAAGGGGCGAGCCAACGGGCAGCAGCTGTTAAGAAAAGCGTGCTCTCCAAAGCTAACAAGGGAAGGATCCCAGGTTGAAGTGGCCATTAGGAATGGGATACATATGGTCTGACGTATCTTCGGTCGCTGATCTCCGATTTGTATTCAAAATTTGCAGAGCGATTCTCTGAGCGGAGTTATGGAGGTATTTTTGGAAAAACAGTACTATTATATGGTATCTTCGGAAGCCCATAATGCGCGAGTCAGTCAATCTCGTGCTGAACCAGAGCGATTTTCGTGTCCAGGAAGTCAAATTACCAAAAAGAACAAGTTTTAAGCCAATTCGAGAATTTGATCAAATTTCGGAAAAATTCACGGGTTATCGGTGTGCAGCACACTGGACAAAGGAGTTGACCCTTGCCTGGGAAATGCTCCAGTTGAGGCTTGTTTCGTACATTTAGTGTGATGGGCAAGTGTAAAAGGTATGTGTAGGCTATCTTGTTCAGGTTACAGGGCTTTCTGTAGAAGAAATTTCAAAAACTACTACTTTATCCCCTGACCACCCCCAACTTCCCGAAGTTGGACCAAAAACTGGATTTGGCTGAAATTTTGCACAGAGGGATAATTCGACCCCCTGTGCGCGAATATCATAATCTTTTTACGCAACAACGCCTAATTCGTGTGCTATGGGAGTTTCTTCGACCTGATATCCCTCTCTTGTGAGTAATGCTAGTATTATAGTTATGAATAAAGTGGAAGAGTAAATGATGGGTGCGATAGGTATCAGTATAAGGAAACGTTCAGAAGTGAAAGAAAAGCACTTACTGACAATAAAAACACAAAAAGCAAAAAAAAACCTGCACCGACAGGGAGCAAACCCATGACACCTGTTCCGCAGATCCAGAACACTACCAATAAGCCACTGAGGCCGTTTCTAGCTCTGCTACGAGCCGTGCTGATGACATAGTGCCTCGCCAATGAGATCCAACGTGTAGCCGCTCATTCGGAAAAACTTCCATAACTCCGCTCAGAAAATCGTTCTGCAAATTTGGAATGAAGATTCAAGATCGGCGTCCGAAAGTGCGTCGGACCGTATGTACCACATTCCGAATGGCCACTTCGACCTCGGGTCCTTTCCTTGTAAGAGGCGCTCCCTTCACTGTGAGTTCGCCTGAATTCGCCACATACAATTTTCTCACATCTGTAGCTTTCATCCGAAATCATCTTCACTCTGAAAATTTCATCACCCACAGTCTTCCTATCACCGTCACTTCACAAATTTCACTATCTTTACTACATCCCGTCTTTAACTGTTCCAATAACTCCATGTTCACTTTAGTGTGGCATGGAATGCCATGACTGTACCAGTCATCGCCTTCTATGCCATTCTTTTTTGTTCCCGATACGACAACAGAGAGCGATAACAAATGTCTATGAACACTCGAGTTAACGTCTTTGCACCCATGATCACTTTCCACAACTTCCCATTCCTTTTCTATGATCTCTTTCTAGGAAACGGAGTGATTTTACTGTATATTCTACTTATATCCAGACTGTACCGGAGCCCAACCACGCATTTTTTGAGCCCGTTGAGGACTCTTTCTGTTTTACTACGAGCGGGCTTTTTTGTTTCCTCCTGTCGCTCACCGCAAACCATTCTTGACGACTTTTCGAGAATAAACTGAAACTGAGTGCTGATTGTTCCATAATTCTTAATAGGCGCTGTGTTTCCTACTTCTTGATGAACCATGCCCCGGGCTTCGAACTGCAACGAATCCGAGCAACGAATTTTTGCGGTAAACACTGTCCATTCAGGATACGCTCCACTCACTGCGAGGGCGCCTTGACTTGACACTGCCCCGACCTTTGCAATTTGTCCTTCAGTAGTTCGGAATTTCGTAACAGAAAGATGGTTGAACAGAAAGGCAAATTAGGCCTAACGTACGCCCATATCCCATATCCCATTTTCCTTCTCCCCCGTCTATGCCTTCTGGGCTTTGGTTAAGTGGGCTCTTTGCTCTTTCACCCATACACTACTACTTATCCCACATTGACTCGACCTATACAGGTTGTCCTTCATATGGTTCTAAATTTCGTGATAGACAAACAAACTGAGCCTATTAGATCATTCCGAATGGGTACCGGATTGCGCAGACTCTGTGAGGAAGGAAAGCATTACTCTCGGCTCGTTGCGCTAGCGTAGCATCCACAAGTTGCTTGAGACAATCAGAAATGAGTGACTCGCCGTCGCCACCAACTTTGGACCCTCCATTCCTCTGATAGCCTATGCCTCTACTTTTGACGATATGCCCTTCGATCTGACTCCGTATACCTTCACTTTCGATTCTTTTGCATTCAATTGGCAATTTCGATCAGTATCGATCCATAGCCTATGACCCTACAAAACCTAAACTTCTGTGACTCCACCTACTTGCGAAATTGATTCAGTAACGTTACCTGTTCACTGCGCAAAAGCCGATAACTTTAGTTTCACCCAGTCTATGGTTCATGGGCGATTCTGGAGAGGAACTGCTCTTTTTATGGTAAGTATCGTAAATCTGAGACACGCCAACTCGCATGGGGAGATCGTCTCTAATTGCTGCATCAAATCGCGGTTCACCTTAGCTTATCTTCTCACGCGTGTGTTATTTTTCAAATTTATTCGAGAACCAAGTTCAAGCATCGGGCATTTCATTGGCAATTCCGCCCACATAGACGGATTGCCCGACCTCTCCAAGCCCACTCCTAACTTGCTTCTAATGCAATTTGGTTTGTCTCTACCCAATCCTTACTTGCCCGATCCCAACAGACTCATTCTTAATCTTCCCGACCTTCGAAACCCAGCGAGGACCTCAATTTGGGTACCCATGACTTCTGCGCAAGCTCTGCCCACGGTTGACGGGTTGCCCGACCTATCCAGGCTCATCCTAACTTGCTCTTATGTGTTCCGTACTTGGCGAGCCCCAACCCACTTCTAACTTGCTCGACCTTAACAGATCCATTGCCACGCTCCCGATTTTTGCAACCCACGCGAGGACTTAAATTTCAGCACCGGCTATTGTCGCACAAGCCCCGTAAACGATGGGCGGAGATAGGCTATGCTCTTAGGTGCTCTGTACGCCCAGGTCAGCCTCTATCCAATCTTAACTTGCCCGATCTCTCCGAGGTGCAGTTCAGTTAAGAATGCATAATGCGACGAACGGACACACAGACAGACAGGCAATCAAACACACCAAACCATTGGTTTATATATAGGTAATATATTGGTAATGGATAGCAGTTGGGCTAGCGCTCCTTATCACAATGTGGAATTGTTTGATGTGCACTTCTTCGATATCGGTTGGTCGGTATGGACCCTCACGCAATTCTTTCCTGGACACCGGAGTCGTTGCGCTTTTTGAGTTGATTCTTAAGCATTGACACTCACAGTGATATGTGGGATGGAGCAGGAATATAAGTGGTGGGATCCACACTGATAAATGTTGATAAGATTCCATAATGAACGTAAGAAAGTAAATGTCACCACATCCGTTTCACTTTTCGCCTTGACCCTGGAGCGTTTATACCCATAGGTGTCATGCGGAGTGAAACGGAAGCATTGACGGTGGGTGATTGCTGATAGCGGATAAGATTTGTCAAAAAGCGTCACTAGGCGAACGTCGCCCAATCAATTTCCTCTTTCAACAAACAGAGGAGTGCCCATTATCATAATTGTTACACTAGATGGTACGGACACTCTAATTGTGACTGATCGAGTATGATAACGACTGATAAGATTTGGTAAAAACCATAGCATGTGGATGGAATGAGGTCTTGTAAACGGCTCACTAATACAATACGACCGCTATGGTTGAAGTATTTGGTGCTGTGTCACTGGGTGAACACATTTGGTTTGTGCTCTGCTATCGGCTGCATCAATGTATCCACCGTCAAACTGTTTATCTTCTCAAGAAAAGTCGTCCGTCTTTTGATACCGCGATTTTCATGAATGATCTAGATGCAACCTAGATCTGAAATAGCGGAGGAATTGGACTATTTTCTAATGCTGTGCCAGAAGCAAAAGGACGCATCGACCGCTAGGCCATCTGAAATTCTGATTGGTGATGCATGTTCGGTAAGGGATAAGCATCGATAATTGGCAATGACGACAGCCCAAGCGTCAGATATCAAATGGTCAACAGATTTGCTCCTGACCGATCTCAGATGAAAGAAAGGCGTCGATGGCTGAATCAGCTGGACTTCCAAGAAGTGGTGAATGTGATTTACAAAGGTAAATAAGTGAACTATCAACCAACAATAAGGCTTAACCACCCAAAATGCTCAGCAAGTGAACATGTTTCGCAATCCGACATTGGTAGGATTGCTCCAACTTCTAAGCTACGCAGTACTGTGCAAAAGCATAACCGGTAGTGGGATATATGGTGGTACATGGCACCGCCAAAAATCCCAAATTCCGGAAAATCCAATACTCCGATCCACCGAAAATCCCATTCAGCTATAACCGTCTAAGGTTGAACTGCACCACCATTTAGCCACTCAGCTAAATGAATGGTTGTACCCTTATCGACTCCCTTATCACAATCACCCATTTGTGGACGGACAACAGATATACCAACACACCGCATATCGACCGACATCCCGACAAACACAGAAACAGAGGGTAGGTGGCTTACATAATGGAGGGATGAAATTATGGAGACCCATAAGGGGTCGGAGGGGGAACGCAACATCGTGTTCCATGACTGACCGCATGGATGTTGTATCCCCATCCGCCGAAGGTCTTTTCTTTCTGTAGGCTTAGGCTAAATATCATCACCCTTTCTTCCATGAAAAAGCATCTGCCACTGCCTGCTGTGGGAGCAAAGTCGTGGAAGCGTTCTCTGCACGTTTTTGCGCCTATGCAAGTCTGCGACATAGAACTTGAAGTCGGATCTTCCTCCTCACCTGAATTGTATTCTCATACCAAAAACAACATACAAAGGTTCTTCCGTGACTTTGTCTTTGCCTTCGGTGGGTTTAGTGGTAGAACTTTTGGCCATTGTTGCTTGTCAGAAACGAGTACTCAGTGAGTGTGTAGCTGAAAAATGAAACAAACTATCACGATAACACCGGAAAAACATCTCTCGCAATCAGCCACTCATGATAAGGCTCACTTATGCAAAATTCCATCCTACGAATACATAATACCCAAAGCAGGTCTATTCGTGCGATCGTCCGTGTGTTTGCCTCGAAATTCATGAAACATGGGACTCTGAATTTTACAAATGTTCTGGGGGGTGGGTAGGGACCATCAGTGGAGGATGAACAACACTTATATTAATTCGACACAGTTCCACACACCCGGGAGACAGGTGTCCTCAAATTAGCTACGCTTTCGTGTTCAACCTCAAAGCATTCGCAGTGGTAGGTGGCGTGTGGGAAGAGGGGGGGGGGGAGGGGTGAGACAGAGGTGGTGGGTACTAGCGAGCGACAACTGCTTATGTTAGATGAGAGCAGATAATAAGTGAGTATGATGAATTGCGATCACCGCTCACTTCTGTTACAGGACCACAACAGCCCATTGGTGAGGAGAGAACATGGTCAGTGTACAGTTTCGTTAGCAACAAAACATCGATAGCTAATCTCTTCAAACTTCTGAGTAGTTATGGGTTGTTTCAGAGCGATCGTAAGATACAGATATTGCTCTGAAATGTGAAAGCTCAGTAGGAGTTTCGATGTCATTTGCAAACTACAACTTCGATGCGCCAAACTACTTAGGTCTTCGAAGTGAAGTCCTCGGAATTACTTCCATTCAACACGGTACGCTTATGGAGAATCAGACGTCATTTCCTTTTCCTACACCAAGTTTTTCAAAGAAATGTGCTAGTTTATAGAGCGAATTCACTACTGGTATACCATGGAGATACATTACAGTCAATACATACCACTTCTATTTGCACTGTAAGTATATCTCCTTTGAAGACATTATTTGAATACAGAGACACAAGTTCGTGTAAACGCAACGCATAAACGGCATACTCTTATCACAACGTTTGGTTTTTATCATTTTTGACGAATTGATCAATCACGAATGAGTAAAGACTGTATTAGCTTGCGTTTTATCCTAACATTTCAGGGGAGAATTGAATCCGAGTGTTTCTAACAAATTCCTTGTACTACAAATTACTACAAAACAAAATCCTTTGTATCTGTAAAAACTACAACACGCTAAAATGTGATGGCTTTCGTAGTAATTCAAATGATAAGCACTGATTTCATAATAGAAATGATATATGTGATGGGACTTGGAACTCGGCCTGGCTTTGATTCCCCTTAGTTTGCATTAAGTTTGCGATGGTTTTGTAAAAACCTAACCACCTTATACGCTTTACTTGGATTTGCAAAAAAAGGAAGCAATATATTGTTGTTCAACAATGATATGAGATCCCACCCCAAAGTTTACCCAAAAAAAAAACTTGAAAACGTTCAGGAAGAAACACGAAAAGGTTTCTGAAGTAAATTTTTGAGGCATTCCGATAGCTAATCATAATCTGGTCTAAAGTATGTACGCTACTTTCACGTATTTTTTAATTATGCCTGTCTTTGTGCATGACATCGCTGAAGATGTCCAAGTGCGAGAGCTTGCGGTAAGACTGAACGCTTATACGCGCACATACTAGCGCTCAAAAGTATTCGGCCGAATGGTTGTTCGCTTGGGTTTTTCACTTGTAACTTTTTTGCGACTGGACCGATCTAAGAGAAATTTTAGTATGTTGTACTTGGAGACTGCATACTTAATATACTATTTTGGCGCTCAATGGTGTAGGTTACGTGGTTAATTGCAGTTTTTTGTTTTTGAAGGGTCATCCCTATGCCGTCCCGCTGTGCCGCTGTCATCGAAAGTCGTGGTGTCTTTCTACAAAATAGTAATGTTCTCTGAGGCTTGCTCGTTTTGTTTTTGTAAAGTAGAAGGCCAATAAATGTTGACAATAGGTTCAGGCACCACATTATAAAATTTTGTCAAATTTGGTTGAGTAGAAAAAAGTTATGACAAAAAAGTGTATGGCCAAATATTTTGAGCGCTACTGTATGCCGCTTATGCATTCAATCTTTTGATTGTCTTATGTAGAGTAGCTACTTGGAAACGGAAATTTGATTAATCCCCATTTATTGGCCCTGTTCGAACTAATTATGACTGCAGTGATACATAAATATATATGTCCTTAGCTCCTTGTAATTTACCGGTTCTCTGACATTCGTGATAGTATACCTCCATATTTGGAAGACTTTCAAGGTTTATATGCTTCGTGGCAGTGTCTCTGATTACGATTTCGTTGAGCTGGTTGTGTGGCGTATGGTTCGATGCTTTTTCCCCTCTATTTTCTAGCATTTTTTTTTCTCTATGTTTGCTTTCATAGACTTATCGGTTATTGACTACAGTGTCTCTAAGTCACGGCGATGTGCGCTAACTGCAGAAAGGTGAACAACAGTATATCCAAAACAATATTCTCTTGGAAACTATCACTTTTCAGGAGTACTCCCCACAAAACAATTGATCTGATGCATTAGCCACGTTTTGCTCCCGGATTCTAGTGGGTCACGGGGACATCCTTGAAGTTCCCCTGTTCGCTCATCCGATCCTGTGAGCCTCGCTGGATGAAAGGTCGTCTAATGGGCTGAAATAGCGGGTTGGCGCTAATTTCTTTCTCGTTCCGCAGAGAACGTCATCACTATCGTTTGCCTCTGTCTGGTTTCGGATGACCCCCTTTTTCCGCATTCCGCTGACGCATTCTTAATTCTTTATCTCAGCTGCTCCGACTTGATTGACGACAAGTGAAAATAAATAGCTATACCGTAGGAATACAGTAATTTGTACCGCATAAAGTACGTTTCAAGGAGAGATGCTAAGCATGTTGAAAGTCCCATATAAGTGAAGGGAGTAAACGGCAGTGAAAGTCAGAAACGGAAGTCGGAACATATGCATACACACATGTGAAGAAAGCTCTGATCAGGGCTATGAGACACATTTTTTGAAAATAAATCTCATATATAGTATATATAGATAATAGATAGCGACTCTTTCAAATCAGTATAGACAGGATATGATGTAATATGGTTGGATGAAATGAATCGGATCACATCAGATTACGGTTGCCATGCCAAGGCGTATTGTCCATTCTTTTCGATTTTGCACGTCTTTCCTTCCTGAAATATCGAAAATCAACGGGTGTTTCAAAGTTCATTTTCGAGATGCGCCATGCAGATACTTTCACTCTGAATCGCGTATGCATCTACATGCTAATTCCATCTATACAAGGACTATAATTTGATATAAGACCATACTGATAAGGGTTATGGATAGAGTAATTGGCATTACTCAATCCTTCTGTCGAACGTGCCCCGCGTTCAGCTCCATTCAAAATAGTGGTGACAGGTGAATGCGATCTGGCATATACAATGACTTGCAGGAGTCAGCCGATGCACAATTTAGTATTTTTTTATATTCTCTCAAACGAGCCCGTTACTAGTTTACCTACATCGTAGAAGCTTAAAGCTTTATAGACGTCCATGGATGCATCACCGTGAGAGAGTAATGCACGCCATCTATCTGTTGAAAGACAGTGTTAGGGATAATGAGGGTGATGAGAAACCCTAAAAGGAGTCATTCAGTGAAAAACTACGGGCATGAAAGGCCTTTGCATGGCGAAATCCCGCACCGAAGGCGCCCCCTTGAGCTGTGGCGGAGGCGGCCTCGTCAGGACAAGCCGCCTTGGTTTAGGACAGCCCCCCTCCAGGCGACGTGATTAGTGGTTGGTCACGGTGAGGTTGGTCAAGGAGATCGTCAGGATTGAAAGTATCGAGCGCGCTTTGTCACTTTTAGCTTGAAGCTCATCACATTAAAATAGAAGCTGTCGAATTTCCGAACATCCCTCCATGTTTGCGTCTTGGTAATACCAAGGAAATACCTACAGTAGCGCTCAAAAGTCTTCGGCCAAAACTTTTTTGTCATAACTTTTTTTCTACTTGACCAAATTTGATAAAATTTTAATATGTGGTGCCTGAACCTATTGTCCACATTTCCTTCTACTTGAGCGCCGCTTGCCACTTTTCATGATTTTTTACAAGAATTTACTACAAAACCACCCAAAAAAAAGTAGGAGGCTTGTTCAAGAAAAACGGCTTTTTCTACAATAACAAAAAGAGCAAGCCTCAGAGAACATTAATATTTTGTAGAAAGACCACGACTTTTGATGACAGCGGCACAGCGGGACGGCATAGCGATGACATGCCAAAATTAAGAAATTTCATATAACCACGTAACCTACACCGTTGCGCGCCAAAATAGTATATTAAGTATGCAGTGTCTCCGAGTACAACATACTAAAATTTCTCTTAAATCGGTGCAGTTGCAAAAAAGTTACAAGTGAAAAAACCCAAGTGAGAGACCATTTCGCCGAAGACTTTTGAGCGCTACTGTATGCGGACTACCTGCCTCTTGACAAAAAGGTCGTCCACGCCTAGAACCAACGGTGGGAAGGGGTCCTATTTCTCGAGTTTTTGGCCATTTCCATCCGTTTTTCTATGTGTCCTGTTACTAGGCACCTCGGCTTTCATATTCACTACTTCTTCTATTTTTCGTCCGAATTTCCCCTAAAGCTGCCTTTGAGGGGGATATTATGTCGAGAAAATCCTTCGTGAAATGGAGGTATATACACGTGAGGAAAAATTTCATGAACGTTATTTTCGTATTTGCAAATGCCAATTGAAGACTCGACTCGTACACGCGGCCTTTCATTTGGGTTGCTATATCGGTATGCCACCCGAGCGGATTATTACCGAGGAAGCTGTTCGATTGAGCTCATCAACGCTCTCCTGTGAGCCTTGCTTTTGGGATGGAACTACTGGGCAAAATCTTCAACAAGCCTCCACTTGGTTGATGACATTTTTGCATCGTTGCTTATTTCAGGTTCCAGTTCCATTGAAGCGAATCATCGCCGCTGCTTCGCGCGCTCTCTCTGTCCTTGAAAGGAACGAGACGGATAAGTAGCGAATGAAGAAATGAAATGAGAGCCAACGATCGCAAAGGCTAGTGCGGTTGTCAACCGGTTTTGCTACAGGGGATATCATCGAATTCTACTGCTTTTTTTTCGGAAGACCTGTCTATGCAAAGCTAAATTAGGATTCGAAAGAAAGAAAAACTATTGAGTGTTGCGAACTGAAGAACAAGGCAATAACATGGCAAGCCGCATTGCCACTGCTCTATAGAATGCTTACCTTGAAGTGAGATTTGTAGGCAAAATCATCCAATGCGACCACCGTTTCAAATTTGCCTCCCAGAGTCGTTTCGGCCATCTTTTGGATCTCGTCGGCAGCAGAGAGCAAATCCTTAAGCAAATTCCCATTTTTAGATAATATTGCCCCAGTCGATTTTGAAAAATAGTTCAATCATTAATTTCCAAGGAAGATGTGATATCGAGATACAGGCGCTGCCATGCAGTCAGCGAGCTAGACTTTAGGGACCCAAGGTCAATGGACAACTATGTAAGCTATGAGACCGTGTCGAAAAAATTCTCTGTGCTATCTCTTCACTGCGACAAGCTCGACCGAAACTCGCAAACTGAGCCTTTAGCTTAAAAGTTTGAAATATATGCACTACTGTCAGAAATTAGAAACCCGAACTTCGACAAGGAATCGACCCTGTGAATTGGCAGCGGCGCAATTATTTTACTCGCTGGACCACACAAAACCTGGACCTTAATTCGCGAAAATGAAAGTGACACGAAAAAGTGTCGCAGAATGAATGAATGGATGAATGAATGAATGAATGGATGAATGAATGAGAACGATGTTCTTGCAATTGTTTCGGCTCCTGAAAGATTAATATTGCAAATTCTGGTATTAGTAGATCCTTCAGCAGTTGAACTCCTGATGGCATCCAAATAAGGAAATGCTACAAGATACAAGATTTGTTGATAAATAAGATTTCACGATCTCTCAATACAAATATGTCGGGGGATACAGATACAGAGTGATTCGAAGGAACAACATTTTGGATGTTTCCGAAAAAATTACAGAGGAAATTGTTACTTTTCGCAATGTAGGTTCTACTCCAATTCCAGCTAGCTTGAAACTTCAATACATTTTGAAGCTTCCTTAATTCTAAGTGGAGCTCATTTCTAGTTGATTCTTCTATTGTATACTCACCCTTCCTCCCATTGCTCCTTTCATAGCTGATTCCAACTGCTTGTTGCAGCATGTGAAACCTAAATGGAAATTGCAATTCAATACTATGAATAGAATCGTTAGGACTGGGACCACTGGTTTGCTTTCAATAGGGCTGTCATACCATCAGAGCCTCTCAAGCAAGAATTGCAGCAAGGCGATTTGGGAGTCAATATTAACCTTGCAAGGATATGAGAAAATTAGGGTTGTTGAGGCTACAAACGTCGATAGGGGTCGAGTGAGTCCCAGTGGGACTACATAGAAGCTGCCATATGTATACGAAATCTTCTGTTAGTTGGGCTCTTATGCACTCAGTTCCGTTGTTCTTTGTCTGCTGCAAAGGCAACGCACTGAATAGGGACCTCATCCAATGAAGCGTGAGTTCGGAAGCGCAATCGAGGAAGATGGAAGTGGATGGTTGCATTATAGGACCGCGAAGGTGGCCTTATTCTTCCCCAACCATTCGATCCATTCACCGAATGGCTCATTAAGGTTCCGGCTTTGCAATGTGGCGAAAAAAGCATATGAAAATGGGGACACTTCTTTCTACACTTCAACACTGCGAGGCTATTACGGTGTTTTAAGAAATTATTGGAGAATCTCAGAAGTTTTGAAAATTGAAGCATGAAATATCAGATTGGCAAATTATTTCATCATACACAGCATACGGGTGCAGGAGCCGTTCGAGTGAAAATTACAGCTTTCCGTCAAAGCTGAAGCAACTTTGTGGTTAACGCGAGAGCGTCGCAGTGAAACTTGGAAATGCACCTATTTTTTGTAAATGCTCCTTCAATTTCAGGGAGTGTTTCGGTGGAGAAGCTAGAAACCATCTCAAGGATTCGAACTTGTGAACTCTCGAGCTCGAGCCCGTACAAGCATCATCCCATTCTCTCGGTACTAGGGTACAACGGGAGTAGAGGATTCCTCGACAGGAGGGCTTTATTTGGCTGGACGGAAGGGGTGGGGGGGGTCGCCCTACAGAAGTCTCTGATAAGCGCGATAATCTGAGCATTCAAAAAGCAGATGAGAAGCGGAAGGTATTCCGCAGCGAACTCGTATGAGGATTTGCTTTAAGTAAAATCACATAGCAATAAAACACATTGCATCTATACAATCCGGCAACAGTTACTGGTATTGTGGAGGTCAAACGAAGGGGGTCGTATTGGTATCCGTAGAGGAGGGTGGGTTGTACTGAGGCGGCTCTTTTCTTCGACAGCTGGGAGTGCTGAGTCAGCACTCGGTAGGTCAGTAGGCACAAGGCTTGCCTGTCGCATGCATGTTGAGCAGCTTCTCCTAAGCTCCTTGCAATCAGCTTCCAGAGAGCACAGCAGATATGGTATGCAGATTGTGAATGGTGCCAAGCCCTATCACTGTTGTAAACCTCATTTCAAAAGGTAACTTCGGTCTGCTATCCTTCTGTTGAAAGGAGGCTCCCGTGCTACAATAAGTCTGATGCCACGCAAGGCACTCAAGATTCTATTACCTTCTGGCGAACAGCTACTAAGGTATGTCTTGCAAGAAACCATTGATGGATGATCAACACTGGCAAAACGTATGCCATGACATGAACTCGTAACTACACTATGTACCGCTTTCATACAAAAGGCTGAGAGCATTTGGGTCAGAATTTCGCACAAATTTTGCGACGTACAAGGCGGTGCTTGCAAGCTAGGCGTTTCGTTGCTGCTGGGTCCTATAGTGCTTACACGGTGAAGTCAGGGATGCCGTATGGCCGCTTCCATACTTTGCGCACCGACGCCGTCACGCGCGTGACGCAGGCACGCGCGTGACGCAGGCACGCGCGTGACGCAGGCACGCGCGTGACGGCGTCGGTGCGCAAAGTATGGAAGCGGCCTATGCAGTTTCCGTGTAATCATGTTAGGACCCAACTACAGCAGATTCTCTAGCTATTACGGGATATTCCATGGTTCGAAATCCTGACGTAAAGGTCACTGGATTCAAAGATCACTGTCTTCCTCATTGTCAGCTTATGAGAATTATATGACTAAGTGAACCACCAGTTGCTGATCCTTGTATACACTTGCATGGGGCTATCAGAAATAAAATGTCGTTAGAGCTTCAAATGGAAAGCTAATGTCGGAAAGGACAAATGTCGCACTCCATTATCAGGTGAAGTCTTTGTTTCACCCAAACTGGCTTCACGCGCTTGATCGATATCTACTTTTTACAAATTGCGACGAAATTGACTAAAAGTCGAAAGCCTGGCGAAAAATATATGAGAAATCATAGGATGAAAAACCTTACCACTGTCATTTATGTAGCAATTGTCGGCAGCATGACATGAGACGATCAATCCCAAAACAAGTACGGCAATGGCAGGAGTGTGCTCCATCTGCGAAATGAGTACTGTACTAGAAACAACACTCCACGAAAAATGAGTCACCTATGGCCGCCGTCAGACTTGGCGATTTTGCGATTTTGCGAAGCCGCGGCTCCGCACGTGGAGTTGCGGCATTGCACAATCTCAAGGTCATGGTATCGCGTGCGAAAGTGCGACGTCCAAAATTGCAAAATCGCAAAGTCTGACGGTGGCCTATGCAAGACGGTTCCGAAAGACTTCGCTACTAGAATTCGGCAATCTAACAGGTCTTTCACAAGATGAGGAACAGAACAGATTATTTACGAAGTGGAAAAAATCACATTCAAAATTTGTCGTTGGGCCATGAATTTTTCTAGAAGATCAAATTCACAAATCGGAATGTTGTATACAGAAAAAGGTTTAAAGATCGTTTATTCGGCAAAAAAAGAGAATAGTTCATTCTGCAAAGAGCTCCTGCTGTTACCGGATTCGCCATTCGAACGTATTTACGTATCTCAGTGGTAGTCGAGTGAGTGCCATACAGAATATGAGGCTAAAAATTGGAAATCTACCTATTGCTTATGGCCTGTCCTTGAATGAAATAGGTCTAACAATAAGAGTAAGGCGATTGATTCACAAGAATATCGCTAGAATGCGCCGCGCCATGACGTACCGCTCAAGCTTGTTGGTAAGATGCAGTAATGTGTTGAAAATACACAAACAAATTCTGATTTTCAAATTCATTTCACGAGACTCAAGTTTTAACAGATGTCTGGTCGTCCCTGCTCCCATCACACATAATGTAGATTGCTGTAGGACCAAGCAAATTTCAAACAAACAGCACACGTGTTTGCTAAACAACTGTTCTCAAACAGTACCAGAATATGCGAACCACCACTTGACGAATGTACAACAATAATACCCTACAGAAACAAAGTTCGGGCTGAATAAATAATATGCAAGCACTTTCAGCCATTACTCTGTGTACGCTTTACAGTAGGGAAAAATCAGACGTATAAATTCAACCGAGGATGATGAATTGAGCGATGCGAAGAGGAAATGCGAGCATATATCTTAATCGTGCTGACGCTGCGGCGCTTTACAGATAGAAATCTTCGCGCTTCACCGCCTATGAAACAAGATCTGTCCGCCCTTAATTAACCAAAACACCCATGAAGATCGCCGAAAACTTCCAGTCGTAGGGTGATATTCGGCTGGTAGCGGTGAGATGAAGCGAATACAAATAAAATAGATGCGCTTCTTTCGATGCGGGCGCTCGCTTGTTCCTACAATGAAAGACAACAGTTGAGTGGAGTGCTTGTGTGCGGATTTTGCATGTCTTCAGAAAATAAGGACATGACGAAGAGATCACGTTTTAATACCTTTTTTGCATGTCTATAGGAGCAAGACGCTCCAGGAGTAGTGTAAGGCCGCTTCCATACTTTGCGCACCGACGCCGTCACGCGCGTGACGCCGGCACGCGCGTGACGGCGTCGGTGCGCAAAGTATGGAAGCGGCCTAAATGAAACATTGTTTTACTTTAGAAAACCCTATATGCAGCTTCATAAAGTGCAGCAGTTTCAAAAGCGGTTAGATTTTCGTGGTCAGGAGTGCTAAGGTTGACGGGTGTAGCTGTCATAAGGAAATAATAAAATATTATTTAATGACACCAGCACCCAGCTCATCACTTACGTCTATACCAGTTCTTTACATAGTTAGTCAATTACTGCGCTTTAGATGACCAATCTGGGGGTTTGTACGTTTAGGTCAGAATTTCGCACCGCGATATGCGCAAGCGAAGCGATGCGGACGAGCTCCAGTGAGGTCCCAAAGCGAATACAAGTAAATTGTGTGATGGGCCCATTGAATTACCGTGTGATCGCTCTAAGACCCCAATATAGTAGTGACGCGCATAGCTGGACACGCCGTGTCGCTCGTCGCTCATTCTGGTGCGAAAATCTGACATAAGGGTACATAATCCCAATCTGTGAGCAGGCCAGGACGGCACCTCTATCAGTGAGCATTCCCACTCCGGCTGAAACCACAGACCAAAAGGATGAGTAGAAAGTATTGTGTGGCGCATTCATCACATGCATGATCCAGAGATCGTCCTCGTCTGAGCCTATGTTCACACCAGACCCCGTTAGGACCATTCGAAACGAAAAAAAAACAAACAAAGGACACAGGTCCCTGACCCTCTATGTTACACTGTAGATCCGGCTACTCATACGAGCTCTCTCCGCACGGAAAAGGGTAACGGGATCAATAAACACCGACCTTCCAGTATCACCAACCAAAATTGTATTAGTATAGTCGAAGAGTGCCGCGGTTTTGAGTAGCCCAACATCGGTAGTTTATAACCCTATTGAAATGAAATTATTTGTAACCAAGCAAATGCCATAATATTCAGCACATCTTTCTCAGCAATTACTGACCAAGTTCCATGTTTCGCTAAAATCAATTCCTTAGAATCGAAAAATTATTGAAAGTGCTTTTAACATTTTTCTCTTCCTGAATTCTTATCCCCTCTTATGTTGGTGATGCCTTAAAATGTCAAAAAGTAATAGTCTGTATTGGATGTATCCTAAATTGGCGAAGGATACAATTGAACTTTGCGCAGCTTTTCGATAGCCTATTTCTGGATGTGGAAAAAGGGGGATGGAATATCTCTGTGGGAAGTGATCGCTTGTTCAATGAGGGAGGGCGCATTCACGGCAAACTTTGCTCAGTTTTCATTGTAGGGTTCCACTGCCATGCAAAAAGCGTACTTCTAGAATTTCAGTAAAGTATGCATACTATAGGCCATGCTAAAGTGACCAAAGGGTGCACCATAATAGACCTTATTATGGGAAGTTCACTTGCAAAGCTACTCTCCTGCCATCGACGGCTTGGCACCTTTCCTTCGGAAAGTAGCCTTGATGTTCTAAACGAACTTCGGCGCATCTGCTATAGGTTCCAAGCATCCAGTACTAGCAGCTGTGGTGGTTCTCTATGGTCTGGAAATGGCTGAGCTGCGTCACTTCCAGAAATCTCCCTGAAGCTTTGTATGAAGAAGAAGGAGCAAGATTTTCGTTTCAACGTGGTACCCAAATAATCCGATAAATCTTGAAATATGCTACTGAAAAATCACGAGGAAACAGTAATTGGACAAAACGTAATTTTCTTCCAACATAATAGGAATAGGCAACGTCGCCAAACTCGTTAGCTATAATGGTTATATAGCCAAACCTCAGATGAATCTTTCAGTTGCTCCCGAAATGAGAGTTGTAGCTCTTTTCGAAAGGCAAAGAACAGCATCGGATTAGCGTGAGGCTAAGATGATGACAGGGACCAAAATTTCCGTAGTGTCATGACTTCAGTTGCTGAAGGGCCGACATGAGAATTCACCGCAATTCGAAGCAAGGTAGTGTACCTTATAAAAACTAAACGGAACTCCTTTGAGAAAGGGATTCAAATGCCGGACTGAAGTGACGGAATTTAGATTTTCTTCTAGCAACGGCGTTCGGCTACATACGCGCAGCGACTGATGGTACTTACAGATTTGTAAGTTGTATGGACACACTCCATGACGTTTCCTACAATCAGTGCTTAAATATTCAATGTTGAGATGGTTGAATAGAATGGTGCCTCCCGGCTACAAAAATAGTACTTGAAGCTCTTGAAACATGCAGTGGCCGAGGTATTTGAGCTATTCTATTGCAGATGAGTGCCGACTGTGGAACGACGTCTGGTTAGATTAAGCAGTGGCGAAAAAGGGGATTAAACGCATTGGAGTTCACCGCGGTGCGACACAATTGGCGGTCTGGTGTGGATGGAGAAGTGGATGAAATGAGCGCCATCGACGTCTTACATCCCCTCCCCCATACAGTCATCCCGCCTCGGGCCTGTTCCCTTCGCCTCTCCCAATGGTAGAGAACGCTGAGTGTGCGACTTATGACAGTATGGTGTCGATGTTGCTTACATGACAGGAGTCCATTAGCCACCGAAGGCAAAGGCACGCTCAGACTGGCGTCCTCAAGGGATCAAAGACCGTTGGAAACACTTCAACAGCTCTTCCTTACGAACACTGTTACCCATCACTTGTCAAAGCTAATATATTAGGCTGTGGAAAAATTCTTCCAACGTCTCTTTCAAATATTTCGAGAAGATTCTGGAAACTTTGCGGCTGAGGAAATACGCAAATAGAGCACCCAGGGAGCTCTTGAATAGTTATATATTTATTTATTTGTTTATTTATTTATTTGTATATGCGTCGGCTAGACGCGCCAGAGATGAGGAAAAAAGAAGAGACGGCTGAAACAATGGAATGTTGGACAAGGGGACAGAGAGCCGATTGTTCGTGCAACAAAAAAGGTAAAGAGAAATATATCCGATCCCCATCGAGGTCAGACAACAGCGGTGGAATAACCTCTATGAACGAAAGTTTGACATAGAAGAAGTGAAGCTCTTTCGAAAAACCTGACAACCACGGCTGGCACCCATACTTAAACCTACACCAGTCGGCAATGGTGCCCTTCCGCCACATAAGGGGTAATAGGAAATTGCCTGAACTTCGGAACACGAGCATACCGACGCCCCGGGGAACAGGCAAAACAGGCAGAAGTAGAGTATCAGAATTTTTCAATTTTCAGTTTCAATTTTCGAATGGTTTAGGTCATTTTAAAATTAATTACTCAATTTTTCACTTTTAAACATTCAATGCCTCAGTATACCGATTTAGAATTTTATGTATTCAATCATATGATTTATTATTAGGCTGACCGCAAAGTTTTCGGACTAAAATAGGAAAACATTGTGTAGTTAGCAACTTTATTACCATCGTGTACCGTGGATTTTGGAGCATTCGTAAGCTCTGAAGTTGGCGTACAGAAAGGCTAGGTTGAGCCCCACAGGTAGCGAGCACGAGCCGTTTATTCTTTGTTTGTGGTCGAAATTTCTTGAGCGATTCGTCACCGTTGACGAACTTGTGGTACCAGTAGAAGCACGTCGAGCAACAGGGGACTTGCCCCTTTATTGTTTCCTGCAGAAAGCGATGGGCCTCGTTCGCGGATCGGGCAGAGCCGTATTGTATTAGGTTGTCTCAAAAGTCTTGTAGGATTTTTTTTCGATCATCACTTTTTTTTTCGTCCAACAAATAACAATTAGGCAACAACGTATTGACCATTGCTATCGGGAACACTCTGCCACTTTATAGGAAAATCGTTGATTTCCTTCTCCCAGAACTCTGGGTTCTGAGAGTCCAAGGAGTCAGCGATCGCCTTCGCAAGCAAGTCATAATCAACGAATTTCCTCTTGGCCAGGAACGATTCGAGAGGATGGGTAAGGTGATAGCCAGAAGGGGCAATGTCTGGAGAGTATGGCGGGTGGGGCAGCACATCCCAGCCGAGCTCCTATAACTTGGCCTGGGGACTTTTCGCGAAATGGGAGCGGGCGTCGTCATGAAGAAGGGTGACCGCAGACTTTTCCGGCACTTTTCTCGAACAGCGACGGCGAACTGCTGGAGCTGGTGGGTGCATAAGGCAGCGGCGACTGTCTCGCCTTGTACCAGCACCTCGCGGAAAAGCATTCCTTCCTAGTCCCAGAACCAGTACAGTCCCAAGCGTGGTTTGTCTTTCATGTCAATCTCGCCGTTGCTGAAGCTGATGAACCAGCGGCGCACGGTCACGTAGCTCACACATCCCTTGCCCAATGCAGCGCTGATAGAGTGGCAAGCTTCCGTCGTTTTGGTGCCGCAAGACCGCTCATAATAGATGACACCGCGAGTTGGGTGGGTATCGACAACGGGCATTGCAGCTCTCTCCACGGGATCTAGTGGGTCAATATATATTTTCCTAGAAAGCTTAGGGAACGTTCTACCATATTCCTGAACCGCCTGGACCTGCCTCGAAGTGAACAAGAGTTACTGATTTTTCGGAAAATTACTACAAGACTTTTGGGACAACCTAATAGAAGCAGAACTGGTCGGTAGAGCATCTCCTTGTCATTCATTGCGAAGGCACTACTGGGGACAGGAGACGATATGTCGCACATGCTGCTGACAGGTACAATTACCGGACATGAAACACAAATCCTCAAGTTGGGTCCGCTCACAACATCGGGTGACAAAGATATGTTGATTTGAATCCTACCATGCATTTAGTCCGAAAACTTTCCGAACAACCTAATAAAACAACAACAACGAAACCAAAGTGAAAAATACATACACAAATGCCAAATTTATTCTTCAAAGTGTAAAAGTTGATTTCTTGTGTAGGGCAAATGTTGATGAGAACAGAACTACAGAAGTCTTCCGAAAATTTCCTACAAACTAGTAGTTTGACGAAGGAAAGTCAATGTGCATTAATAGAAACTGCAACAAAATGGATTTTAGGCATGTCCGTTTGGCTATTTTTGATCACTAGATAGCCGTGATGCTTACGATTTGCCTTCAGTATCAGCATTGATTAATTAATTTCTTAAATAATTTCCATGTATAATTAAAATAATCAAATAATTCCCATATAGATCCCTACCTTTTTCTTCTAAGGGAGCGATGAACATCTTCGCATTTTCTCAATGAATCATGCTCAATAAATCCAACCAGCTGAGCGATACGTGATATTCTTTTTCTCATCTAACCGCTTCTTGTTAACAACCAAGCTCAAGTGGATTACATCATCCAACGATTTTCCATTAATCTTATGGAGTGCCTATCAGAAATCAGGATGGAGAAGACATCTTTTACAAGCTACGCTAGGCGTCTTGCGGGTGCACTGCGCACTCTTAGACTAGTCTGCGGTTTCTATTAAAGTCTAGAATGTAAGCTGTAAAAACACGTTTCGAAAAAGCAACATAGCACCACTCATGACAGAATATGATAAGCACTGTTCTATCCTTCCAGTCATGGGAATCGCCTGGGTGGGGGGAAATACGCCAAAAAATCGCGTGGCCGTCCGTGACGAGCGGCGCGGCGGGTGCGAGTGCCAGTGGCAGTGCTGGCAGCCTTCAAGCGAGACAGTGTGGCAAAGGTGGGGGAGGCAGAGTGGCGTGGCTGGAGGAGGCAGTGTGGCATGGCTGGAGTGCAGAAGTGACGCAGCCACGCTCTGCCGGGGCAAAATCGATTCGCAAGTCGTACTGGTGGCGCCGCGAGTGCGACGCCGCTGACGCGATTTTTTGGCGTATTTCCCCCACCCGAATCGCCTTAGCCAAGCTTGGCTGTAGGTAGAGCGCACAGTTGTACCAAATCAAATGCCCAAACTTCTTCCAGTACAAAAAGGGTTAGTTAATAGAATCGAACACAAAGACTACTATACAAATATTCAGGATAACAAGGCGGTACACCACTCTTACCCCTATCTTCGACCTTATGTGAATGTTTTGAGTCTGCTGCAATTACTTAGCTATATCCTACGTTGCTTTATTTAGGTGCAGTAATTTACAGTTACATGGCGACAAAATTTATTACAATATGTATAGCATTCTGATTTCCTGAATTTATATTCTAGTGTGGGTTTTGAGAAGACAGTTCAGACATAGTTATCTATAATGCTTACGTGTACAGATCAGGTCAGCGGCGGAGGAGTGGTTCAGGGTTCTGGTTCCAATTTCGAGCGATTACAATAGAGCCTGACTAACGAGGATACAGATCTGCAGATATGGTTAGTTCGAAGCTGTCTACGATCCTGTTTCACAGAGTCAACATCTTCCCGATATATGATGACCATGGAGTTCGCATCTTCTTTAGAAAATGGCGGTTCATGAGGGGACTCAACATCCACATCGGACTGAACAGAAAAGTTTCAGATTCTGCGTCGATTTCGTATCCATCGTAGGATTGCTTGAATGCATTTTATACAGTGTCAAGCTGACTGCTCGGTGGTGTTCTATAACGAGACTCCTTTGATCGGCTAATTCTGTGCTAAAATTCCATTTTTTTTTGATTTTTTGATTTTTATTAGCTGTTGATTTATGCCGCAGCTAGCGACGCGAAAGTTGTTACAAGGGTCTGAAATGTGAGCAAAAGCTTTGGTCTTGGAGGGGCCTGAAATCCTCACACCATGCTTCTGTTCATATCTGCTAATGCACCACACGTGCTATTGCAGTGAGGGGGAATATCTTATAAAATTTTGTGATAAGTCTCTCTGATAACAGATTTCTGAGGGTTCAATCTTCATGAAGGGAAGGAAGGTCAAAGCTTCCTGCGTGATCAATCCCTTCTGTGGGATGCGCCGCGCATTCTAAATCCATTCAGAATCGTGGTGGCGGGTGAATGCGATTTTGCCCACACAATGACTTGCTAAGGCCAGCCAAAGCACAAGTTCGTTCTTCTGAGTGCTTTTATCCTCCCAGAAGAGTCTGATACTAATTCACCTACCGCTAAGGGGTGGAAGGCTTGGTTGCCCTGGGCGGGAGTTGATGTGGGAATTCCGCACAATAAAAATGGTAGTGCGCGCCACTCACCAAACCACCTCCGCACAATCTCCTCACTTGAGCATGTGTTGACGCTTGAGCGTTAGTGGAAGGAGGCAGTCGTTCATCCGCCCTCCTACGGTAGGCAGACATAGCGTCCACAGCTTTTGCCCATAACTCACCACCCTTCTAATAATCCGTGCTAAAAGTTATTGAATGTGTGCGAAATTACAACAAAGGCCACAATAGCATTTCTCTAATCATCTGAATTTCCTGTTCAAATAAATGGCTGTTTGTGATGAGTCTTCCAGTGGAAATCTGTTACACAGTAAGGGAGTAAAACCCAGAGTAAGCAGTAGAACAGCTTGAGCTGATGCCCAGCTAGTGATTAGCATCTCCAAAACACTCATGTATTTGTAAAACTTAGTCTACCTGAGAACTTATAAGCTGGAAAAATAACTCCTAAACATTCGTCATACCTGATCTTGGGGCTCAAAAACACATATATAAGCACCGCCGTTGAGAAAAAAAAACCTACCTCTAGGTGCTAAAATACAGCTTCACATTTTCATAAGATCAGCGAGTTTCATTACAGCTTCTGGGGGTGATTAACCCTTAGTTTTCTTTCGTAATTTGAAAAAGAGTAATCGACGTTTTGTATGACTTATATGCACTTATATGTTTCGGCTTTACAGGCTCGAAGAAGGCGACTTGCCGAAACGTTAGCCGAATAATCATATGAATAATGAAAATCATAACAATTTCGGAGGCTCACCACAAACGTATTACTGATTTGCCATAGTCACTACTACCTCACTTCATATCCCAGTGTCTGACGTTATCACCCTGTCCTGCATCTCTAGCCTGCCGGCGAGAGGGCCGACTGATAGATAACAACGGCAGACATTGGATGAGCTCAAACCTGAGCCGAGAGGGTTTGGAACTTCCTAGTGACAGGCAATGAGCCAGCTGAGGAACGCTCAGAGTAAGAACTGCACTCAGCTCAAAAATTCAAATCGAGTTCAAGCCGTCCGCATGCCGCCTAAGTACAACACTTTTTGTGGAACAACTTTATGCCAAACAATTTTATGACATATCAATTTTTGCCATACGAATCACATAAATATTGTCGCCGATCACTGTTTGATACTGACAGAAATTGTAATCCTGAAATGGCGTTTTTTTAAATTAAGTATCCTCGTTAAAACTGCAATTAAATTTCAAGACACAGTAAACTCAAGTCGATCAATATGCGAGTTTATGAAGAATCCGAAATATATAAAATCGTATTATTGATCCAACTGACCGATATAACATCAGAACTGCGTTGGCCATTGAAACTAACGCAGGTCACTGCCCATTGTGGGAGAACCAAACTGAAGAGGATCGTGTTCACAATCGTCTAAAAATGTGCGATTTAAGCTTGTGTTGTCCACAAACTCTCACGAACTGGTAGAAATTATTGGAATTCAGCGTGAATACAACTTCAGTACAGTATCGAAAAGTTATATGCAGTTCGTAGAATTAATTACGTATATATGTCGAGAAATAACCACTATTTTTCATTGCTACACTTGGGCATCGATTTTTATTGGTGTTACTACTTTGAAAGATACGCATGCTGAAACGTGCAACAGGACACTCGGGATCAGATCTTTCAGTGAGAGGGCATTTGCTTTCGGCTCCGAGTGGGCACGTGATATTTACGCGACAAGTAGCGCGCGACGCGGTCGGCTTCGTCGTCTTTGAATAGGGCACAGTTGCGATGGGATGGAGCTTGAGGTTCTGTCGTGCGAGCTCTTTTTTCCATAACACTTAGATTTATGACATGATTTCTACGTGTGATTCCCCTATTCTTTACCTTCCTTTCTTCCATCACCGCTTATATTTTTATTTCCATCCTTGTAAATCGTATGTCGCAAAGCTTGATGTTCGTAGGGATCCATTATTTTTACTTTGGCTATTATTTTTACTATCACCTCTTGAGACTTTTCCCACTGATCGAAGGGCCACCGTGGTGCGGAGTAGTGGTAAACTGTTTGCGAGCATGTAAATAATGTGTCTTGATTGTACTATGTAGGTCCGTTCCTTGCCCTTTTCCAAGAAAAATAGCTTTTTAAATTTTCCTTATGTCAGATGCATTGAGGTTAATTTTTCATTACTTGAATAATGTGTTTTGTATCGAGTTTTCTACTTTGCTCATCACACATGATATGTTTAGTAGTTAATCTCCTCAAGATTACGCTTTTGATTATAACCTGTACCATTGCGTTTTCTGGCTCAATTAAAGGTACCACACCGCCGCGTCGCCGCTTAGTTTGCCGAGCCAAGCGCCTTACACGCGTGGCAGAGCACCCAATTCGAGTGCCATCTATCACAATTTGCGAGGAACCAACACCACGAGAATGAAGTGCCCTGTCTGATAACCGACATGAATACTCTATATCCCAGTATGCTATATATGGGGAGCCCCAAGCGCCCGTGTTCGAAAACAGATGATATTTCATAATTATTTTGATGAATAAGAGTAAGTGAGCTTACCTGGCAGGACTGGTCGACTGCTTTATTGATAGCGTTAGCAACACCAGCCCTGATCATGGGATCCACACAGTTTTCCTTGTTGAAATCTCAAAACAATGAGCTATTCACATGTTTACCTTAAAACAAACAAAAAGTTAGAGTCGAAGATTTACTGAAGAAAATTAAATTCACGTGAGGCAAATGAATAAGCATAATTAGTGAACCAAATAATTATCAACCGTGGAATAATGAAGACGAAAACGAAATCAAAACGAACCACCTAATTATTGTCTAAATTAAATGATACGATATCACATTTCCTTTATTTTTTCTGTGGACCTCGAACTGTTCTGAATGAGATTCGAACTTCCAATCCACTTTCTGAACAGATTTGCTAATCCGCTACACTACACCAAAACCCCCTCTACCACTCCTCAGCTCCATAACGGTATATTTACCGTAGTTTAACAACTTTTGTCGTGCAAGCTGCGGCGAAAATCATCAAGCAGCTAATAAAAGCAAAACATAAAAAACATTTAGTTAATCAAAATGCCAAAAACATTACAACTACAAATGAATGAAATAGAAACAAAGTAAATATTTTCAAGTTATAGCTTTGAACGCTCGGCAACACACAGGAGCCCTGAATGATGTTCAAGATGATGGCAGATCATACGGACTAACTATGAAATATTTCACAATTTTCATGAATATATTTACCTATCGGTTTCATCGTAGGAAACGTCATAGTAGGAAACATCAGACTCGCACGTCTTCCGTTCTCTTGCTCCTTCTTTGACGGAGGCGGCGCAGAACCATTAAATGCAACCTGAAAGCGACCGAATGAAGTACTCCAATTTGGTAGTAAACAAAAACAACAACAACAACTTTCACCTTGAATTCTTGGTCAACTATCTCAGTGAACATATTCCCTTTGAAGCAATTGTACCGACTGTTGAGTGGGACTCCTCCAAATGCGTAACCCGTGACACCTTCTGTATGGCTGTTAAGCCAGAAACCATCACTTTGTTCGCAAACTGAACATTTCCAAATGGAATTGATTCAAAGGATCTAATTTCTCTTTTAAACTTACACATCATCTGCATCCAATTCTCTGAAAGCTGAAAATCTTTTGAAATAATGATAGTCGCTTTTTGATAGGAATAATTACTATGAGGCTTTGAAGGTAATTAAAACTTACTGGTTGCGGAACAGGTTCCAATGAAGATGGCAATGAGGATTTGTCTCGACAACCACATCATCTTCTTGAATAAATAAAATTGTATTTTTTAATTTTAATATATAAATAAAAATGAGAAATAGGGCCGATAAAAGAGCTTGTTCATCCGACTCCTGCTGGTACAAGTAAGAAACTTATCTGCAAAATCGAGAAGATTTCTTATCGTCCACGAGCAAAGACTATGATTCCACGGTCTACCGTCGTCATGACGTCTTATCAGCAAGTTCTTCGCGCAGCTTTATTTGAAGGAACGATTTCGACAAAAAACTACACGAAAGATTTAGGCCCGATTCTGAGACCCTAGTCAAGGACGGGTCGAGGGTCCTCACGGGGTGGTATATTAAATGGAAAAGTGGGGGAATCGTACTTTCAAAAACCCTCGAGAATTCCTCGTCGGCAAACTCTTTTTGAGCTTTTTTACTTTCATGGATTCACCATAGAAAAAGGCGACACAAGCGTCGGCTGGGAAGAGTATTTCTTAAAAAGAAATTAAAATTGATTAATACTAAGCTTGAGCCTCGGGGGTTGGTGAATGGCTGATCTCTGTAGGCGATTTCGTGTGGTGCTACATTCAGATCTATATGCTAATAGCGAAAGCACTATGGTTAAAACCCTTATAGTCGCTTCGTCATCAGTTAGCGCTAATCTCAAGGGGCTGAACCCAATCGGTTCATGAGCACTGAGAATGCATCAGTTCCTATAAGATGTGTGACTTGATTGGTTGAATGTAATTTCATGCTGCATTTATACTCAGCGATCGCGACAGGCTCAACGCGATCGATATGTTGGCATGTTCGCTGACATTGAGCATGGTTCCAGACGCACTGCGTCGATCGGGTCATCTCAGTTATTTGAAACATGGTAACACTTATTGGTTGATGATGTAATTCCAGGACATGCCACAACAGGCGCTTGCTTCAGCATCCGCCTCTGCCTCAGCTCAAGTAAATTTTGAAGGAGCGACACGATGATAGATGTCGGGCAACAACAGTTCCTTCTATGAATGCATACTAACAACCGGGACGATGAGTCAAGCTTTAAAAGCGCTGTGAGGAGTGAGGAGAAAGTGAAAACTGGGGATACATGTTCTCTGAAAAGAAACATTCTATTTCAGAGGTTAAATGTAACGAAACCAGCAATGAAAAGGCGCGGGTTGGGGTCTTATCACGATCCCGCAGCACCGCGCAGCCGGTCGTGAATGTTGTCCCGCCCTTGCAGGTAACACAACAGCCCGGTGAGTTGACGGCAAAGGCGGGACAACATTCACGACTGGCTGCTTTAGCCCCTCGCCCGTCTGCAGTCCACCCCACCGACCACTGACGCAGAGCAGCGCGAAGAAAGCCGTTTCTACTTCTTGAAATTTTTGCCGTTTCATTTTGTTCTTCGTTTGCTAATACACTGCCAATCACCGTACTTTCATTTTCACCAACCTGCCAGATTTATCCCTTCCAGTGTTTTCAAAAATTCATTCAGGCTAGTTAGGGGCACACAAACCATGCTCATTAAATCAATCCATTTGGAACGATTCGCAAAATTCTTCCTTTCATCTAACCGCTTCTTGTTAGCAACCAAGTTCAAGTGGATACATCGTCTAACGATTTTCTATTAATCTTATGTAGTGCCTATCAGAAATCTTGGAGATCAGCTGAAATCTCGACCAAGCTTTGGTTGAGACCTCGTTGCAATTTTGCAAAACTTGTTTGAGAATGCTCCTAATAGCATTCCTACTTCTCAGGTCTTTGGCCACTTCCATCCGTTTTTTCTTCAGTGTCCTATTACTAAGCATCTCGACTTTCATAATCACTACTTCTTTTTTTTCTGCCGAACTTTTCCAAGCACTGCCTTTAAGGGTGGCGTGCAAGTGTTCCGATCAGTGTTCCTGGAGCTCAGGTCACTGTAGTTTGGAGAGTAATTCACTACAGAAATGACGAAATTAACACTCTTGTGAGACTGACATTTGTGTTATGGACTGTTACAGTATTTAGCTTCTATCCTGACCATAGATCCTATCTGCTTTCAGTCAGATATTTTATTCAATGGAAGATGCTCTAATTCAATTAGTCGAAGGAACCGTCCACGAAAAAATGAGCTTTCCTGCTACCCATATATTTATGTTGTATTTCCCTAATGTGGGCCTCATGCAAAGTTATACGCGAAAAAGTGAGAATCCAACTAAGGTACAGTACCACAAGGCCTTGGCCGAGTGGGTGGGGCCTCCGAGCAAGTGCTCGGAGGCCCCCGATGCCTGCCGCGGTCGGAGACGTATTTTAGGAACAAAAGCTTACGTAAACAGTCCCACTCTCTGTCCCTAGGGCAAGACGCTGTTCATTCTCAGAAGTGAGTCGGGCCGAAAAAAAGGAGCGGGCTGGGATAAAACAAGTGGCAGCTGCTGACGAAGCACTTCTTATGAAGTTTGGTGGCACTCTTTCTCATCGGAAATTTCGCCACATGTAGCCTTCCTGAATCCTTGACTTTCATTCGCTCGACCTAATTCAGTAGTTCTCGTTACCCACATGACCCCTATCACTGTCTATAAGGTTCATTCATCCATGCTAATCGTAGGTAAAAATTGCTATCTGCAAACTAAATGACGCAGAAAAGTGTGTAGTCAGCAGCCGTACAACTATTGACGTGTCATCAACATCTATCAGGCACACCTCCCTTTTTTATTCCCCGTAATAAGTCTGCAAAAAGGGCTGATTGCAGTTCAATTCGAGTTCTGAGGAGTTTACAGTTGAAGCCAGTCACTTCGGCACTGTGATTGTGCAACAACGGCCATAGTCGCTTCTAATAGTTGAACAGACTGTAGAGGGTAATCTGCACTTTCAAAACGGTGGAGTGTCACGATGGCAAGAAATTCTCAACAAAAGTATGCAACTGAAAAGCAGTGAGCAAGGTGAATGAGCTCCAGCTTCTTGATTCTTGCACCACCTTTCTCTCTTGTAGACGATAAACGTCCTTGAAGGAGAGAATGGCTAAATAGCACTCTGCAACAACCGCATCAACACACCTTCCAGCACCGTCACCCTCCGTCTTTCCTTGAAAGCCAACCGTGATCGAACGCTTTACAATAGCAAGCTTCCACGATCAGGTGGCTGCACAGATCATCAACTCGGTGGCTTGATCACGATTCAAGACCACGCAACCACGACACCCCGCGGTGACCACAGTTTTTGGGAGGGGTTCAATTGGTCGAATTCTCGCGCGACTACCCGCGGCGAACCGCGCGGCGGCTGGGAGTCGTTTGCAATTCCGCTCAAGACGCATGGGCTGGTACCTAAGGGACCTCCAGAGATTGCACCTATTTTCAGCGCGGGCGGCGAACTGCTTTTGTTCTTATGCTTTCTATACGAACTGAGATATTAATGGTAATTTAACTGTTATTGTTCTCTCTCATTCTGCAGTGAGTGATCCAAAGAAGTTTCTGCAGGAGCATTCACAGTTGAGGAAACCTATCAAGATAGCACAACAAACAGCAACAACCTCAAGTATTAGGTTGAGTCCATATGACTCGGACAAATGGTAGTGATGACTTGCAGAGATCATAACTCAGCAACGGGTTAATGAAAATGGATGCGCGAGGTACCATTGGAATAAGTATAAAAAGCTCTTCAAAGCACAGTCAAACAGACACTCTAAACTAGCTTCATTTAGCCACCATGCTGCAAAATTTCAAGCCGTCCAGAGACCACATCCGCAACGTCATACTCTTTCCATCGCTATCTGGCCAAGAACGCACGGATATCGAAAGACGCCTAAAAGAAGTTTTTAAGGAACATGCCTCCGCCAGAATTACAGTGTACTTGTGGCATTCGAAGTTTGCGTCGGGCGACTATTCCATCGATGACGAAGACCGCATTTGGTGGAGCGCACACGGCGTAGTGTACTGGGAGCTGCTCAATGAAGGTACATCAGTATCCGCCGACGTCTACAATGGTCAATTACGAGAATTGAAGGCAAATGTCCTAAATTCGCAACGGCGGCGGTCACATGTCTACTTCCAGCGCGACAACGCGAGACCGCACATTGCAAGAACCAAGCCCGAGCTGCTCTCGTACAGTTGCTCCGTGCTTCCATACCCACCGTATTCCCCGAACCTGCTCCCTTCGAATTTCTACCTTTCCTCCCACCTCCAATGCCACCTGGACGGCCAAGACTTCAAAACTCCGACGACGTCTAGAAGGTACTCGAGAACTTCTTCGAGGCCCAGTCCTCGGCCTTCTGGAGCAAGGCCATCCACGATATGCCTGACCGGTAATAGAAGGTCATCGATGAACATGGAGCATATTACAAGTGAATCCCAGTTGTCGCCAAAAAGTTATACGATAAAGATAAAATTTTGTTAATTTGTACGATTCATATCGACTCAACCTAACATAATAGATGTAGTGATACCCATGCCTTAATTAGCTTCGAAGAACGATGGAGAGCTCATATTGCAGTCTCGGGAAATCTAATTCACAACATGTTGCTGAAAATAGGTGCAATCTCTGAAGGTCCTTTACGGTATTAGCCCAATGCATCTTGAGCGGAATTCCAAACGACTCGTACTGACGCCGCCGCAAGTGCGGCGCCGCAAAACGAAAACTCGACCATTCGACCCCACCCCAGTTACCGTGTCTGAATGCACTAACACATAGATTGCGGGGCTTGCGTTGAGAATACGCTGCCTCAACCAGTTGTGACGCCGCGACCATTATAACTCCCCAAGTATGACAGTAGAGTGATGCTTGCAACCCACGGCATGTGACGAACGCTATAATTTTTCAATAACTTCGCACATCACCTAACTGATTCTTATAGTTTTATTGTTGTTCCCAACGAGATACGTGGTAACACCGAATTTGTACCACAAATGAGTGAGACAGAAAAAGCAGTTAAAACTGATACATAAATGCTTATTATATAATACGACATCACTAATTCAAGAACAGCACACAGCGCAGCGGCACTCAAAACGTCGCTAACAATTACAAATATTTGCCAGGAAAGAGAAGCACGAATAGATACTGCTGACCCCGCAGCTTTTCATGAAAGGACAACGGATAGAACCAGGAATGGAAGGCGGATGCTAAGAGAGGACGGACGGGTATAGAATCATCTAGAACATAATGAACAATATCGTTGAAGTCCCAGAAGTCTTCATGCTCAGAAGTACGTTAACTTGAGACCGAGATAAGAATGTTGCATACAATACATTTAAATAAGGAGGAGAACAAAGAACACTTATAGATCTTGATTGGGCAGATATAAAACAAACGGGGATCAAGACGAGCCGCGCGTGTAGCATTATGTCAGGATGCGGCTTCGGGCAACATTTCCGGCTCGCCGTACGCGGTGAACCTGAGACGCGCGGTATCCCTAAAAATTGGCGCGAAGCCGCATGCAGACCCTAATGTTACACATCCAAACCAGCCACTTCATCTTGTGTCAGCTGCAACAGCATACCCAGTAGACTAAAGATCACAGTATACAAATAGTATTCTTACAAGCTGCAACAATTGAAGTTCTTTTCTTGCATGAGAAACTAACCGGGACAACATTTTCGTCAGCAGAACTCAACAGCATAACGGCGGACGTTTGAGGTTATTTACACATTATAAGATGAGGGCAGGGCGGAGAACGTCCTATGATAGGGTCATCAGATCCATGTATCACATATATCGAAAAATCAGCTTTCGGTATTATCTACCCTTTCACATTTGAACACTACTAGTCGTCCATATAATTATTTTCAATAAATTAAGTTTCGGGTGAAGCTCGACTTCTCTTAACTGAATCTACGTCGATATCGCCTGTTGACGGTCGTTTCCGTGGTACCAATCCGCATCCACCTGTGGCCGATTCTTCTTCGCCACTGGTGGACGAGACATCGTCATCGCAAGGCGATAGATCGCCTCCTGACGAAGTCGGGAGGGTCGAAGTGGTACTTTCGGATCCCTTCTCGGCACTTAAGTTCTGAACCGGACTGCCCGTTGAGGATGATGGTATAGAGTCGCTTGGCGCGCTGCTTTCATCTTCATCTGAGTCTGATTCATCGTAGTCAACAAGCGACTGAAATTATAATTTTTAAAGTATGAGAGTTTCAACTGATGAGAGCTCTGCACGACCTTGAATAACAGCAAAACTTGACAGAAGTCTGAAGTGTGTATGACAGCACTATTAATTTTCAACACCATTTAGCACTTTGCATCAAAAATTATGCGAAAAATAAAACGATAAATGTGGGGAAGAAGAACCAAAACTAATGAACACGGGCATCGGGCAGAAAAGACGTGCACCGGAAATACAGATTTTTCAGCGGTTCATACCTTTATACTCATTGGACTATTCTCCTTGCTATTGTTTTGTGAAGACGAAACTTCATCTTCGCGAGCTTGCGAGGGAGGTGGTGTCAAGGATGAAGGAGAACCCAAAGGCGATGGAGTTCGAGATCGATCACCAACCTAAAATGAGCGATTTTTCAAACGTACAGTCAAAATCAAACAAATATGGGTTTATTGCCGAAACATACTTTTATAACAATTTTCTTCTCAGTTATAATATTGACTGGAGTCAACGGTGCCACTTGACCACTGAACACTGCTCCATCGTCTTCATCGAATGCGTTCTTCCGTTTTAGCACAGAAGGGAACATAGGCTCAATGCCAGTCTTTCGAGGTGATTCGACTTCCTTCTTGATCTCCTTTTTCACTTCATTTGGCTCTTTCTTGCATTCAGTCTCATCATCCTCGCCATCGAACCATTGCTCTTCCTGAAGACTGGATGAAGTAGGTCAAACAATTGTGATCTCATAAGTCTACTCGGAACCGTAACCCACCTGGCGCTCCTTGGCAAACGCCGCTGGACTAGGCACCCTCTCATCAGCGGTTATCTTTGCGGCATTCTCACGATCACGCTGTTGTTCATATCGTATTTTCAGCTCAGAGAATAGCTTGACGTACGTCACGTCTTCAAACGACGACATATGGTTCTCCACCGTGTACTTGACCAATGGCTTGATGTCCTCCTAAATTGAGAAAAATCCTTCGAAGGTTCACAAAAGCAAATGAGAAAGTCCAACTCACCGATCTGATATAGTCGAACAGTTCTAGCATTGCTGAGTTCAAAAGGTTATATCGTGCTCCGTTTCGAACAAAACACTCAACTACACGATCCAATACCTTTTCCCTGACGATGTATCGATTATAAAAATCGTCCTTTACTGCCAATACCGTTCGCAACATCTTTAGCGCAGCTGAAAATTACGGGAATATTTGCGACTTACGCAGGTTTCCATCACGAACAATTTCGGTCCGACCCACCACTACCATCGGACCTCTACAATAAATAAAGAAAAAGATTGAGGCACATCCCGCGATCGCCGCAAGAAGGTCAAAACTCGGATCGCCATAGGTAGGAAGGCGTGAAAAATAGAGACTGGCCTTTGCCAAACCGTGAACGAACACCTCGCCTACCTTTTCCCATAGTTGACACACCCAGTTCGACCCCTCCTACCGACAGCTGCAGAATGTGCCTTCAAATGCTACAAAATTATAGTGACAGAAAACAAAACGAACGCACCCAGAGCCAGGAAATGATGTTTACTTTGCAGAAGGACAAGCACCTTGTTGAGCAGATCGTTTGAAATGCAATGCTGCCGCATTGAAAACGAATGGTGTTCAATACAAAAGCACAGCAGGCGAATAACCAAAGATTGACGATTAGCGGTGCAGTAGTCATCTGAACGTGCGATCATTTCAACTACAATATCTCTCTAACGAATACGGCAAATACGCCAATGAAAGACTGACTTATATCAGCTGAAATTTACCTCGCTTAATCGTTCCTCCCTTAACATTTTCCAACATCGGTTTCACCAGGGTGAAAATGGATCTTTGATAGAACAAGCTCAAAAACTCTGATCTATCCGATTTTTGCATAGAAACCATGTTGTCTGGATCTAACAATGTTCGAAGAACCTAAAACGCAACAAACATTTCACTTCACTATCAATAAATCACATCGCGCAGCCTACACCGCGAGGTTGACCACAAAATGTATCACGACATATTGGACATTTAAGACAGTTAATTCATGCAATCCCCATCAAGGAAGAAGTTGTAAGAGGGAAAAAACATAAGAAAATGAAAAGTACGGGAAGTTTACAATAACTCGTAGGCGACTCAAAACTAAAACAGAAGAAAAGGTCGCGAAGAAAAGTGTTATCTGGGGTGAATTACGCTGGATCGGGAAATTTTCGCCTGGCCTAAAGAAACACCAGCGGACAGAAAAGACGAACCTGCGACACTTGACTACCAGAGGTTAACTCAGGATCACGGTCCGTTTGCATATGAATAAGCAGACGGTTCAATAGTACCTCATCCTGAGAAAATATGAATAACAAATAATAATCATTGAATACTAGTGTTCACTGACTCGGGAAACACTCACGTCACTCTTATCCTTAGCTTGCCTGAGCAAATAATCCCTCACAAGCTGCGGGCTATGTTCAACGAGCAATGCTAACATATCTACGATGGTGATGCGTGTGTCCGGGTCTGGTGACTTTATACACGGTTCTATCGTGCCAAGAACATCGTTGGCTTGGAGATTCTAAAAATTTCGGCGTGAAAAAACAGTAGCAATCCTTCGTACTGTATTAAAAATGCAAATGCCGCGTTGAACTGCACACCGGTGATAACGAAATGTGCAGGATCATAGCGCAATTTAGTAAAATCTCCTTATCACGTGAGCACCTTACCCATGTTAAGGGTGATAAGGGAGAAGAGTTCCCAAAAACATGAGGATTTCGTTTTTCTTTACGTACCCCGAGGATATGGAACATACCCACCAGTGTAGGTATACGTAAGGCCGCTTCCATACTTTGCGCACCGACGCCGTCACGCGCGTGCCTGCGTCACGCGCGTGACGCAGGCACGCGCGTGACGGCGTCGGTGCGCAAAGTATGGAAGCGGCCTAACTTCTCCTGCCACTACTCCTGGTACCAGACAAACTAATTGCAAAGTTGCACTCGAAAAAGAAAACGTACAACATGAGCGCCCCAACCGTGAAAATTCATATTGGACAAATGTTTCAACCTTAACAAACTTTGTCATTCTAAAAAATGAACTCACGAAATTTTTTGAAAAATAAACTAACTGCAGAGCCAATCGCAGCACTTACCTTGAAAAAGTTATCCTTGCTCTGTGCACCATTAGGAGGAAGGCCTTGACTAAGGGAGATGAACTCTTTCAAGAAGAAGGCGAGATCTCGCCTTCTAGAAACCGTTGTCTCCGGATCACGCAATTGATCGAAAAGCTCTTTCATTAACCGCTTATCTTTCTGAAGATAGGTTACATTTTCAAGAGATCAATAGAGGAATGATTCGCGTTTAGGAGGCCAACCTGCAGCATATTCACAATATCGATCCTATTGAAAAACAGGTAGCTATTCAGAACAGAGAGAAGATTCTCCTCAAAAAGTGAGGGTGCCGGAAGGCATACGTCTTGCAAGTACTGCACCCGATAAGTCTGGTGGATCTTCTCCCTGAAATTGAGGAACTATTAGGAATTTGACATTGATTTGTAGAAACAATAAAAAAGAGAATGACGAGATTAATTTTCATAAGAATGAAGAACGAAAAGCATAAGAACACATACTTGAGCTCATCATTTGCTATCGGCAGTACTTCCCGGAACGTCGCTTTTTCATACAGAAACTCGCGGTGTTTGCGGGGTGCTTCATGAGCTGGGTCGTATTCCAACATGCCAATTAAATCTTTCAGGTACTTGTCGCTGAGTAGTGTCTAAATAAAACACAATCTGCCATTTTGCCAAGAGTACAGAAGCCCAATCTTGACATTCCAGATTCCAACGTACACAACAACAGCACGTACGAGGAGAATATCGAAAAATAGCTGGATCTCACAAATTACTACATATCATGAAGTGTACCAAAAATACGGGAAATTTCATGTACGAAATGTCATAAAAATCTATTTATCGTTAGGAGGGTAGAAGTAGTGTTCACTAATTTGTTGGAACTCATGAACAAGATCACGCCTCATACCTCATTGAGACTATTCCTATTCAGCATGAACAAGTTCTTCGCAATCGAATATAGCGTACGCAAGCCATCTTTGTGCTCAACATCTTCACACATATGGAATACGTCGACTAGTTTTGGTAGCACGCTGAAATGTCGTTCACTGAACAAACGGTCACCTCCGACTTCCATATAAACAGAAAAAAACGAGTCGGAAATGCTAATAAAACGCTCACAAACGAAGGCCAGCTGAGAAAACAGCGTTTTGTTGGTCATGGGTTATTAGAGAAAAACGAATAATAGAAATCCAAAGGTATAGAGTTGTCGAGCTCACCATTCCGACTCAACGGCGTTCGCCATCTTCTCGCGCAGTGCCTGCGTAGCAAGATGGTTTTGGATCACGGTGTCAACTTCAGAAAGACGTCCAATCTCAATAGGTGGTAAAACCACACGTCCAGCAGCACCTGTTGTTGACAGCGCGTTGGATGAGCCCTCGCTCAGTTCTCCATCATCCATCTCGTCATATCCGCCATCCTGAAGTCCATTACTTTGAGAATCATGAAGGCAAATCCATAACACCAAAGAAACAAACGTACCGCATCTCCAGGATCACGGCCTTGCACCTCACAAATCTTTGCCCAGATCTCCTCACAGCCAGACTTTTCCTGGAAACTCAGCGCCAGGTCGCACGTGTCCGATTCCGACCACACAATCAGGGTTTCCTAAAATAGACACCAGTAAGAAGGCGATATCATTTTGCGTAATTGAGTTGACTGGGATAATTTGCGTTGTAATTCGAGAATACAACTTGCAATGGCAAAAATAGCGAATAATTGCACTTAACTTCAGCTATCCAAGAAAAAAGAGATGAATATGAGATTATCCATCACGCCGCCATTGACAATGTGATTTTCTCATGTTGGGAACCTAATGCTTATAATCCCGATTTTAAAAACCAATATATGTATGCTTCTTCACTTTTGACATTATTCGCGCCCAAACACTGAGAATAATTAACGGAATAACTGGTAAATATTCGTAGCCATACTGGACGGCAGAGCAACGGAAGACCTGGCCCACACATTATGTGCAAGATTTAAAGAGCCATAGTACAGAATGTGGCAAAAGTATGACCGCCTGACAAAGCTTCACCATACCAAGAAGAAATGAGGTAGAAGCATGAGGTTGGTTGTTTTATGTAATCGAAAGACAGTCCCCACTAACATATCATGATATGCCACAAGGATTTGACATAAACCCTTTGGCTTGAGCACAGTGACGAAGAAAATGAGGAAAAGCAGCTTCTTTGGTCGCAGGTGATCGCTGCACAACGTTCCATGCTCTAGTAGAGTGGTCTTAAAGACACCGGGGGTAAATTTGGCAAATTGCGGATTACGAAAGTAGAGCTGCTCAGCATATAACAATAGAGAAGGAACGACATAAAACGGCGAAGAAACCGAGAAATAGGAACCCGAAAACCCCCTTCTCTCTCTCGTCCTCTGCGTCTTTTGCAGGAGTGGACTGAAGACACCAGAGTATGAACCAACGGCCGCGATTGTTGTCCCGCCACTCCTCGGCGACTCCACAGGTCGCATAACCGCATAACGACATGCCGTGCTGCGGGGTCGTCACAAGACCCCAAGCCGCGTTTTGGCGCGATTTTCACCACATGTGACCTCTCCCAAGGTAGAAGGTTCGTTTCAGAGAACATCTACTCCCAGATCTCAGATTTCCCTTACCCCTACTGGGGCCTTTGAGAGCAGCGAGTGAATTATGAGAAGTAGCGCGGCCTTTACGCTAAAATATGCTCAGAACGGGGCAATCGAATATCCTAATATCCAACAAATCTGGAGAGACGCTGTTGCAAGACGGTGCAGCGTGATACCAAAATTCAACAACTTTGGCGATATTCGAGCCAAAACCGACCAGCACAACGAAAATCAACATAGTCATTGTGAAACAAGCACATCTCGGACAACATCTCAGCTAGAAGCAGTTCAGATGACTTATAGCCGGAAAGCAGCCGAAACCCACAAGCGTAGTTGTGACAGCAATGGTCTCAGAGTAGTCTCTACGACTTCACCACCTTGCAGCGATGACATCAATAGCATGAATCTTAACCCTCTCAATCTTTCGCTTGCAGTATCTTGGAAGGAAAAGCCTGACTACCTCCCCCATTTTTCTCTGTTTCCTAAAGTCTGTTTTGACAAAAGTTTTGGACAATTTCCACTACGCTCACCCGCGTCGGACAATATACGCTCTTTCTCGCATATACGCCTAGGGCTACATAATGAGATGTTTAATGATCATCTATACTTTGAACAAAATTCATGTTGACAACTCCTTTCTATTTGAAATGGTGAGACTTTATCGAACGGTCAATACTTTTGCTGCACCCTGTACACCTTGATTACGTTATTCTACCTATGCTCGGTAGAAAAATGATCCATTAAACTAGAAGCGGAGCCGTTGTCTTATATATTATGGCACGCACAGCAGAAATTTCTTGGAAATTCCTAGACAAGCTGTCGAACATTTAACAATGTCATTTCATTGCTGATGGAAATGCCTAGCACCCAAGTATGCAAAATGGTATAATTAAGTTCCAGATCTTGGAACTACTCGATTTAAAAAATGAGTATTGCAAATTACACGTACGCAGATTTCCACGATGCCAGGATTAATTGATCTATGCTAAGGATAGGAGACCGCACGAAACTATGAGAACTTCTATACCCCAAACAAATGTCCCATTCTTGTGATTTGATGAAGAAGTACTAATAACTTTCAAACGAGAGTTTCAAAGGAGTCGGAGTATTACATAAAAAGGCGTCGTGGGCAGCCTAATAAGACGTACTCACGCGCAACAAGAAAGTCAGGAAGAAATAAAAGATGAGAGCATGAGTCGCCTGGCAACCGACCATATATCTCATTTACTTGGATTAATGAGGCAAGGTACTAACAAGGAAGGAACAACTCTCAATTTTACCGCGAAGACATAACATCATAGCTAAAGACATCAAGGCTAAAGCTATGCTTCCAATATCTTAAGCAGACACGGATTATCAGATGCATGCGCTAGAAAGATCAATGGTTTCTTACATCACAGAGTTCAAAGTCTCGTAATCGTCATCGCCTTTGAGGTAAATGCCCAGGTAAACCTGTCACAACAACAAACAACTTGGCGGAAAAGAAGTACTTGAAAGGTTAGCACTTAATATCTACGCTGGTCTTCCCTTCTCAAAACTAAAGTAAAACGAGTAAGTGAAGAGCAGACCAAAAAGTGAGATATGACTTATCATAAAAGTGTTTCTAACCGTTTGAACTAAGCTCATACAAATTTTTGCGCAGAAGGAGGAGTGTGATCACCCTTGTCGTAAAGATTACCCAGTTACGAAACTCAAAGTACAAAAATTACACTTTCAGTTACAATGTAACTCCTCCCTTCATCGATTGCAACTGAAGCGAAATGTCACTAAGTTTGCAACTTTTATTCAACCATGTGATCTTTCATGAGCAGCTCTGACACAAAGTTCACGCTCTCAGTCATCAATTACTCGCCCAAACGATCGGGTAAGATTTAAGAACAACTACAAGCTCTTGCTATTCTGACATTCCACTAACAGCAAAAAAAGCACAGAAAATGTTCTATAATTGTTATAAAACCCATTTACAAGAAAACTGTCTGGAAAAACAGCATTAGTCGAGTAAAATCTTAATATTGGGATGGGGAAAAATTCCCGCCGTTTTCTATTCCCTGCGTTTCAAAACGTTCTCTTCATCTTTCGACAAAACTTATATAAGAGTTCGATAGGGCTTTTTCTGCTCTTAAAAACGTTGCTGATTGCTTTTTACTATTCCTTTGATTGCTCAATATTTATGAGGTATAGAAATGAAGTAATCTGAAGGTGGAAACTGACACCTTCGACCCTTCCTCTTCATCGTCTGCCATAGAGGATAAGAATGGTAGTGCTCTCTATTTGAATCGCTCAACTGTTTGCTTTTTTCTCTTACAGCGCTTCCGCTAACATCGAAATTGACGAGAATAGTTACATATTCATTCGATCAAACTTTTTCTGCTCTATAAAAAGGTGCCACTCGTCTTTCGGAATTTTTTCATAGTTTGATATTTCTGAGTTTTAAAAAGGGGTCCGAAGCAAAACCCACCCGTTCTGTTTTCGCAAAAAAAAACGAGATTTTACCTAACACTTTCATTGAACGAGAACCCTTGATTATAACACTGGACTGATCAACGATGCCTTATTTCCCACATCTGATTTCATTTGACGTGGAAAAGGTCAGCTTTTTTGGATCTCGATGTGCCAGAAGTGCAGATTTTTGTCAATGAATTATTCCATTTTTACTCTTGAAAACAACAGTCGATCAAACGATCAGAAACAAATGGAACTGTAGTTGAGAAAGTACTATCGAGAATATAAGCGCATACATTTTTTGACCTCGATGGCAAACGAAGAAGGGTAAATGTCGAGAGTACGAGTTTTTACTCCAGATTACTTCATTTCCAAATATCATGTGTTTAAGAGATCAAAGGAAGCGAAAAACAAGCAGCGGCGTTTCGTAGAGCACAAAAATCCCAGTCGAACACATACTTGTCACATAAGCTTTGTCGAAAAAAAAAGTCTGCGAAGCATTGAGAATAAAAAACCATAGAACTTATTCCGCAGCCTTATAAACGAAGTAACGAATTGCTGGGCAGATGCGGCAGCAATTTCCGTCTCAGAATAACAGACCAACACTGCTTTGAACTCAACGAACATCCAACTCTGTAGCCATCCCTTTTTCCGAATATTTTCTGCTTCAACGATCATCCCAGGGAAAAAGATTTCATACAGGCACAAATGTATGCTTACTGTTATCCCCATCGTGGAAAAGACGCTTAAATTCACCTCTGGATCACGACCATCGAGAACGTATGACCAGATAGTCGTACCTATTCGAAAAATCTCTTCAAGCACACTCATGCCGTGCCATAAACGAGAACAACCACAAGACGGAGTAAAGACATTGCAGAATCCTTTGGAGGGCTTCGATACTCATAAAAGGTAATGCAGTTGAAATTGCATTTTCAGCACAGCTGACAAGCTGTTTGAGTTTACGTGAAATTCAAAGTGATTAGACTCAGTCAGATGTCACATAAACGATCTCCATAGATGGTGATAACTCTTGGGACCATGCCAACTATAGGAGGTGAGTCTAACCATGAGGTTGAGATTTCATCGTGTCTGATTGATGTTGATAAGAAAATCGTTCCCTCAATACCTTTGACACGCAGAGGACAGACGTGGATATATGAAAGCGTAACTAGAAACACATGTGATACAAATTTTCTGAACCAAAAACCGAATCAAAATTACTCGAATTTGTGGCTATAGGGAGATCTAAGATCAGCTGACAAAGATAGTGAAATGTTCGCATAACTTTGCGAACAGCAATTTCCCAAGAAAAAAGACTGGTTGATATTCTGCGGAGACTGCGCAAACCGTTGCTTATGAAAACGCGATAATAAGGTAATAAGTGAATGAAAAGAGTTGAACGATTCACAAGCACCGTGTTGCCTTCACCCCCATTCATTTGACAAAATATAAACATCAATCATTTAACAAAATATAAACATCAATTCAGCGAAGTTCTTTTTTGATGCCGCACTGCAAACTGCTTATTCAGGTAATTTCTGACGCAACCTTTCTTGAAGCCTGAACAGAGCTGTAGGGATGAAATGAGTTTTCCAAAACTCTTAAAGTGGTCAAAATCCGCGTAGGACTCAAGACCTCTTAGGCTTCATCAACTCCAAGGTATCATAATAACAGGCGAGGCTATTTGCATCCACACAAAAACGCACAAAATTGTCAGAGCGTTGGTGAAACCTTTCCCACAAATACCAGATTGCGGTTAGCTTTGATCATTCTTTGCTACCGTGAGACTTGGGCTGGTAGTGAATTACATACTGATGGGTCGGAAACGCCACTTGAACAACGATTTTGAGGATAATTTTCAAAATACAAACTTCAAAACACCCTTTACGAAGAGATTTTATAGAGAAAAATGTGAAAAGTGCAGAATCAAGACAGTTTCGAGAGAAAAGCAAAAAGTGACAATGGGTTGTCAAAACTCTCTCATGAATACTTCCACGCACTTTCCAGAGAAGTCACCGATACTATACGGAAAATACCAGTTTTACTGTCAATGAAACTAATTCATACTATTCATTCATATTATGAAAACAAATTAACATGAATCGAACGAAGTCGAGAAATATGCTCAAAAGTTTGGTGATGTCAGAAAATCCAGGCTACGGCTGGATCAAGAATGTGACAGAACCACGTGTTATCGCCAAATTCCCTTTGCTAGTGGATTACGTTAGTCATCAAAAAGAGATCAACGGTAAATGGCAGCCTAAATAGGGAGAAGACGTGAAACATGTTGATACTAATCATACAGCACAGATGTGACCGTTTGACTCGAACACGAAGTTTCTCTAGCAGCACGAAACAGCCATCATTCTGGCACCAGTCATTCGTAAACCAGTCCACCGACCAAACCTGACGTCAACACAAAAACAGTGCGCTCCATAGTGTCCGCGTTTTCAACTCAAAACTACTGCTACTGCATGCTAGCGCTGAACCGTAACTTTAGTAGAAAGTTTTCAGTCACGGTAAAACAAAAAGTAAAGAAAAATAAGAAAGTTGGAACAAATCAAACACTGACATTAGTAGCACAGTGCGAGATTTACATAGATCAGATGGAAGCGACAGTTACCATTTAGAATCTTAGTTTCACTTCAGATCGTTCTTTTTCGACCCCTTCCCATGAGCACACAAATACTTGGCGATTGATAATAAAAATTCCCTTCTCCGGGATGCCACACAAATGAAGATGTCCCACCAACACCGTACCGTTTAAGGTACGCAGCACTTGAAAAACAAATCTGTGCTGCGTGACAAACCAAATATTCAAAAAGAATCTAATCCAACATCAGATCACTTAACAAATAGATTTCATATGTGGAGATCAACATCCTGTGTAAGCTTAAAAATCGCTACAGCCAAGATTCACCCACTTTAGACAACTAGGTACACTCTAACTAAGACATGCTCTCAAGCTGCGATATAGAGCACATGTCCTGAATACCACCTCATCCTTTTCACTGAACCGTCAAGATGAGAAAACAACGGAGCGAAGTACTACGAATTTGCGGGTTTCATACATATGAGGAAGTTGAACAGGTGCATGGAAATTACAAACCACTCTCCATAATATAGAGGAGAGCTTCACCAATTCTGATTTTACGGGCAACATTTCTTCTCGAGCTCATTGTAGGAAAAAGAACAGAGGTGCATATCCACGAATATATCGCGTTTATAAAACCAGAGATGTGAATGAGGTGAAAGGGTGAAGCTAGATCAACAGAAAAAATAGACAAAGATCAAATCGATATGGAGTCACAAAGCAAGGAACAGATTCTGTGTTCTGTGAACTCATGCCAACACCCGGCATTGCCCAGTTCCCTCCCTCCTATGAATCGCTTTCTTATATTACCCGGTTTTCCGTCCGTAACCCTAATTTTGCCTTAGTAGTGATAGAGAACTTTGCCGTTGAAGATAGCACTCCACTATACGACAGAGCCATCATTGACAAATCATGAAAACTTTCGACGAGAGAAACAGACGCCAAGTGATAAAAGATGGTAGAGAAACTCAGAAGCGACCACATCCACATAGCGGGCGTGCAGCCCACAAAAACCTGTGACTCACCTGCTGCTTTTGGTAGACAGTATCCATGAGAATTTTGGACTCCAGCACATTTTTGTCTAAAACAAATGGTATGACTTCGAAATGAAACATTATCACTACGCAATGCAGAAAAGCAACATCAGAAAAAAATGCAGTCACCTGCTCCGCTGGTTGCAGATTCTAGCCTGACAATAATAACAAAGCCCTGTTGGTCTGGTATTTGAACACAAGCCACATGTCCTGTACCACGGTCATCCCAAACTCTTTGGTCGCATAAAACATACAATTTCACACGGTTTCGTGCCTCCTGAAATATGCTAGTCTTGGGTATGTTACTTGACAAAAATGAGTAGCCTCTAATCATAACAAGCTATTAAGCGAGAGAAAGTGATTTTCGTGCAAATGAAGAATATATTCAAGCGTGTGATTGTAAGCATAAATAAATAAATAAATATTATCACACTCATATGTGGAATGATTGTTCTTTGAAAAATGTTATCGAAGTGAAATAAATAAAGGAAATTCGCGCAAATTTCGATTCACCAACAAGAAACAGGAAAATAACTTACTCTACTAATGTCTATGTTGTCAATTAATCCATTTCCTTTCTCCTCTTTCTTTTCCTTTGCACTTTCATCAACCACATCCGCGCCTTTCGAATCTGCGCCTAGTGACGTTGACTCCTGCGAATGGCCTTTATAGAAAAAAAATGGTAGAAGCCAGCCGAATTAATTTCTTGAAAAATTCGGTGACTATTGTTCAAGATGAGCAGTAGCAGGTAGAAATGCTCTGAGCTTAAAAACATATTTTGCTAAATAACGAACCTTGACTGATTCTGATTCCTTTGAATCCGAAGAAACCGCATTAATAGCAGAAGACGAGATTTCTGTATCCGGCATACTACTTAGTAGACAAGAGTTATAGCGATTCGGAACAAGTTCTAATGCCTCATTCAGAATATAGCTATTCTGGAAAAGAGTATTTATGCGAGACCGCATAAGGAACGAACTTTGAGGATGAGTAGGCAATAACGAATGAAAGAAATTCTTTTTTTCGCATGAAATATTAACAGAACTGCTCATGAAATAGTAGCCCCACACACAAAACCGATAGATTTTTTTTTCGGACAAGTGAAAATCTTCGAATCGAAGTGAACGTCTCACAAGGCCTAAAACTCGCTCTGTTGGCAATCAACCAACTCCCTACGTCATCGATATTGTTGACGGCATTCGAATGCGTACGCTTCGCGACCGCATCGCACCCCAAACCATTCCCATTGCGTGTCCTGCAGCGATCCGCATTGGCTTCGGGCCAGAATTGGTAGCTGGCCACAATGAGTCATAATTGCTGATAAAAGTCTGGTAAAATTTTACGAGGTTTTAGCTGGCTGGAGATTCCTTGTTCCTGTAAAATCGGTGCTAGTGTGGTTGAGTAGGCATTTATTGTCGCGTTGTCGTCGCTCACCCGAACCCGTTTTACGGTCATCTGTTTGTAATTTTGAGTGTATATTTTTGCCTAAACTTCAATTGAGTGAGGTAGGGACTACTTCTGAACTAAGGCTAGACATCTAGGCGAACATCTAGGCGAAAATAGCGCCGGACGGCGAGCACGATGGGGGGCCCTCTCAACTACTTTAGCATCGACGTATTTAATTTTCTTAGTAAGTTTTCTTGGATCTTTTCGGCCTGATCATTTGGGAATTGTGGTAAGCAGCAGCGGAACTGTAATTAGCAATATTCACTCTTCTACATTCATCAGTTTTTACACTCACATGTATATTTCAAGCTAAGCCTAAACGGGAATTCATTCTACTCAACTGTGGCTTCATTAAATGCTAGCCAAAGATGGGGTTGGGAGCCGAGCACAGCGAAATGCGTTCTCCTTTTCCCCACAACTATATAATCCCATAGTGAAAGAATGTCACACATTCGTGGAGCTTCAGCTTAATTTACTTTCTGATTACTTTTTATTGCATTAGGGGATATCTCTATTCATTCCAGGTTGCTCAATAAGTAAGTGAATAATTTTCGTTTCGCGCTTTTCAGTTTCGCCATCAATTTCTGCGAAATCAGGAAAAGGCTTGTCGTTAGGACGGTAATTTTGCGTCGTTCCATCAAATATGATAAAGAAAAGCTCGATGTGGAAAATTCTTTGATGTCAAGTTTTTTTCAATGTGCTGGATGGTTGGACTTGACTGACTCACCTAGGTTCGTCTTTGAAAATGGAAGAGGATTACTTAGAATCACTTGGCAAAGATGCTGTAATTGTTATGTTGTCGAGAAGTAGATACAAAGTGTGAGCATTTTTTGAATGAGTTTCCACGCTCCGTTGCTTTGTGCCATTTAGCTACAGGCAAGGTAAGTTTATCCCGTTCAAAATCTTTCTTTTCTTTCTATTTTTACCCCGATCTGTAGTTTTTCTGAAGCCCCTCATCGACGAGGTCAATTATATGTCACGTAGTGTTGAATCATCACGTCTGTGAACCTATGAATCATGTATCTTATTGCTCACGTTTTCATTGTGAAACTGAGTGACATTTTATATGAAGAGCTGTGGTAATAAAGTTGTGTGCGGGCTCATCATGGCTCTTTTCTCTTTCACGGCTTTTTTCTCTTTCGCACTTACTCATTCACTTTTATTGTTGCTTTTATTTGGAGGGAGTTTGTAAGCAGTGATTCTCGTTAGCAGTACTTATCGTTTGAATCCACTAATTAATCCACACTAGCCTTCTTCTCTTAATGTGCTCGCGGAGTTGCTTTATTGACGATTCCATGTCGCGTCGATACAGCAAGCTTATTTTTTTATCGAGAAAATACCGTGTGAAACACCCATTTATTCCCTAGAATGTTATAAAAAATAAATAGTAAGGAAAAACGTCGTGCGGGACAGTTCTTGAAATTATGTGAACCCCTTTCTTCTTGCTTTGAAGAATTTGCTCCATTTCTTTCGAAGTTCACTTCCCCGAATTTGAATGGAACGCCACGCTGCGTGAACCTCCCTCTTCCGCTCCCCTAGTTTACCTTTGGTTTTTTTTTTTGCATGTCTATGTTACCTTTTGCTGATCGTCATTGTTTTCCCTTCTCGTAAATAACTTCACAAATGCATTTACACAATCGTTTATTCTAGATGAAGAGGATTTTTGGAACAGGAAAGAAAGAGCCACCTGTTGACTTGAGTCAAGCTGTAGCCAACATTGAATCTAGAGGTGAAAGTATCGAAAAGAAAATAGCAAAGTTGGATGCTGAATTGGTGAAGCTTCGTGATCAAATGGTGAAGATGCGTGAGGGCCCCGCTAAAAATATGATAAAGCAGAAGGCGTTGAGGTAACGGTGAAGTAGCGATATACCCGTTCTCTAATTACCTATACGAGTTGATGTTTTAGGGTGTTGAAGCAAAAGCGAATGTATGAGAATCAAAAAGGGCAGCTTGATCAGCAGGCTTTCAATGTCGACCAGAGCAACTTTGCCATTCAGGGAATGAAGGATACTCAGGTGGGTACATGTTTTTGATGTGATGGGCTTATGGTGACCCTCATTTCTTTGATTGATGAAATGTGTTCAGATCACAGTCGCCGCAATGAAAACGGGATTGAAGACAATGCAGAAAGAGTACAAGAAGATAAATATTGATAGAGTGCGTTTTTTGGTGTGGGAGGCTTGAAAGTGATGGCACTTAAATTTTTTTGTTTAGATTGAGGATTTGCAAGATCAAATGGAGGACATGCTGGATATGAACAACGAGATTCAAGAGGCAATGAGTCGGCAGTATGATACGCCAGATGTGGGTGCCTTCGCTCTGTTGATTTCTTTTTGTGCAACGTATTACTTCGGAGCGGTGATCTTATTTACTTAAGAGCAGGCTCTTTAAAAACCGGTTCTGCGCTCATGTCAAGTCGTGCATAGCAGCCGCAAACGCTTTGCTACCAGAATGTGTACAGCATTTGGTATATTCATATACCTGACCAAATATTTTTGCTGCGGTGTATTAGGGCTACTGTGGTTTGGTCTTCATTCAAAGATAATAATCAAAAATGCAGCCTCATCTGTACCCATTTTTTGTTCCCGGTGTGGTCGCTTGGGTTCACCATTCCTTATGTGTTAGGAATATAGGCGAGAATCGCCGATCAATATTTCCATAAGTGAGAATCTGTAAATTTGAATCGTCATTATGGACCCTGCAGATTGACGAAGCTGATCTCGAGGCTGAGCTGGCTATGTTGGGAGATGAATTGGATCTTGGCGAAACGGACACTAACTACCTAGACGAAGCTCTCAGTGCACCCGGTGTACCAGCTTCAAAACCAACCAGTTCCAAGGTATGATTAGACTCAATTCGTAAATCGCTTATTTCTCCAGATTGAAGCTACTTTCACTAACAATCAATTGAATTTTAAGGTGGCGGATGGCTTAGAGGTGGACGAGTTTGGTCTCCCAAAAATTCCTGCTTGATTGATCAAAGCTTTATATATGTACAATATCCCGGTCTCTTTTTTCAAATTTCTTAATAAACTCGTCTGTGCTCGTTCAGTAGTACTTCTTCCGTATTTCTTCACCATTCATTTTCACAAATTTGTATCCTGTTCTTTCAGTGTACGAAGCTTCTTTTCTTGAGCAAACATCCCTGCAATTGCATTCAGGAGATTCTCTTCGGATGATTAGATGAAACTCCCATGCGTTAGATATTAGCTAGTGCAGGATCATTTTTAATGCATTTTTACAGTCACGGTCTGCGCCATGAACATTCAGTCACCTTGGTAGTCGTAGTCCAAAAATGAATGCGTAGCGTATTTTCGGAATGTTTCGGTGCCGTGTTTTTCGTCTTTATCTCTCGTTACAAAAGTTCAGAAAGCATGGAATGAAGATTATCCATGAATCATCTACTACACCATGCTAGACGCAGTTTATAGAGTATTGAGAATCGGGGAACAGTGTTTTTTATCGTGTTACAGTTTCAACAAAGTATTTTCACAGTTTGGCATAATATCTTTCATGTACAACAATATCCGGACATTTTCGGATGTCTTCTATCGACTGGCAACCTAAAAGCGAACCTGCAATGTGCAAAGTTGTAGGAATAAGCCAAGTGAGCGCTAACCTGCAAGTTGCATTGTGTTCCTGAACTCTGTTTGTAGTATCTTGATAATCTCAGCTACGCCTTCTGCTCCCTGAATAAACTGCTCTGTGAAGCTGATTGACGTTGTCCTTTGATTTTCGGACCCCTTGTGCCTGATCATACCTTGACGGAAAGACCCCACAGTATAGGACGTCCCAAGAAGATCCCACTAGCACCGAGAGCGATTGCTTTGAACACATCTCGACCATTTCGAAATCCTCCATCGATGAATACCTGGCTGATTAAGTATTTGGAAATGACAGTGAGGAAATGTGACAGTGATCAGGTTAAGGTTTGAACTTCCCATGGAACTTTAAATTGGATCGTTAGGGATCCGAATACTGTTTATAGCTGTGACAATTGAAATTGTTAAATGCCATTCTGAAGCGAGTCAGGAGGGGTCAAATTTCGCTTGTAATACCTCATTGGGAAGACGCTTTACCATCAGCATGGCCGTCGTTGAACAGTCAAGGGCGAGCGTAGCTTACAAGGGAAGGACCTGATGTCGAAGTGAATGGGATACTTATGGTCCAACGTATTTTCGGACGCTGATCTCGAACCTGCATTCCAAATTTGCAGAAAGATTCTCTGAGCGAAGGTGTGGAGGTGTTTTTTTGAAAAAAACAATACTATTATATGGTAGAATTGGAGGCCCATGGCTCGCGAGCCAGACGTTCTCGCGCAAAACCAATGTGATTCTCGAGTTCATGGGATCAAACTACCTCATGGACACGTTTTCAGCCAATTCGAGGCCTTTCGAGGTTTTCAGCCAATTCGAGGCCAAGAAATTTTCCGAATTTTGGTCAAATTCTCGTCACCATCACGGCTGCACTCTGGTGACGCGCTCTCTTTGTAGAAAGCTCGACCCAAACACACTACAGTATAGTGATCATGGCAAGAGCCCACGAATTCAATTCAAATGGGAATCGTTCGGCACTATGCCAAAATTCGAATTTTCATTCGTGGACTCACGTCATTATGCATAGTTTGGTACTATGACAAAATTTATACTCATCACATTGTAGTGCGGTTGGGTCAAACGCTTTACAAACGGAGCGCGTCACCAGATTACCGACGTTGTCGACGGCGGCACATTATTTTAACGCCGTCGCTGCTGGTGCTGGCATCGGGGCGCAATGTATGAACCAGGCCTAACGACGGGCGTGGCGGCGAGGACAGTGGAGCAAAGAAGCGGCGATCATGTGCTTGGTCCTAAAGATAATTTTTTTACAATTGCGCTCATTTTTTCTCCTCAATCCCGAGTTGCTGCTTAACGTTAGTGCGATCACGTGACCTCGGACAGCCGTTGTGGGTCCATTCAAGCTAACGGCGTTTACAAATCTTTGAGGAGGCGTATCTAGCGGATTTTGATTTTTTTTTTTTGCGTGAAACTTTGCATACAGAACAGATATGTAGGTGTAATGGCTTGTGAATAAGACAGACTCGAACTTTTGTGGACCATCCTTTAAGTAAGATGATCAGAAACTTACTGGAGCACGTCCTTGTACCGCACGCACAACCTCGTCGAGTACTTCGATCTGGAAAAGAAGTATAAAGAGGATCAGAGCCAGAGTGATAATCAACTAGGAGAGTGGTAGTTAACGGAGTTGTGCACGGAAAATCAGTGTCTTTGCTACCTATATATTTATGTTGTACTTGCCCAATAAGGGCCGTGTGCATAGTTTCACGCGAAAAAGGGAGAATACGGCAAAGATACAGCTCCTTAAAGTGGCGGCCAGGGGGACGGGGCCTCAGAGTAAGTGCCTGCCCGATCGGCCGCTGTGGTCGGAGATGCATAGTAGGAACAGAAAGTTACGTCCCGTCTAGTCTTACTCTCCGTCTTCGACCGCCACGGACGACGAGGCGGCCATTCACCCCGAAGCCTCGCCCACTCGGCCACCTTTTTGAGGAGGTGTATCTTAGCCGGTTTCTCACTTTTCACGCGAAACTTTGCATACGGCTCTTATTGAGCAATACATAATAAATATGGATAACACGAGAGTTATTTTTTCCGCACACGATTTCTCCCAGAGCGAATTCGATATCTGAATAAGAACATGGGCTAAAAGAGAGGACAAGTTTGAATCGGAATTTTGAGGTCATACCAGTTTTCAAAAGGCAGTTCCACTGAACTGTGACTTTATAGTCATGTCAGGCCGTCGTCAGACTTGAGATTTTACGATTTTGCGTCGTCACACTTCGGCACACGATACTACGACCTTGAGACTCTGCAATGGCGTAACTTCGCGTGCGGGGCCGCGACACCGTAAAATCGCAAAATCGCAGCGTTGCGAAAAAACTAATTTGCAAAAACGCAAGATCGCGAAGTCTGACCGCTGCTTAAAGGAATCGTCCACGGAAAATGAGTTTTTGTGTTACCCATATATTTATGTTGTATTTGCCTAATGTTGGCCTCATGCAAAATTTCTCGTGAAAAAATGTGAATCTGGCTGAGATACAGCACCACAAAGTGCGGTCCAGGTGGGCGGGGCCTCCGTGTAAAAGCCTCGTCCCGTCTTCCGCCGCCGTTGGGAACGGAGAGTGGGACTGTTTACGTAACCTTCTGTTCCTACGATGCGTCTCAGACCACGGCGGACGCGGTACGAGGCTTTTACACGGAGGCCCCGCCCACTGGGACCGCACTTTGTGGTGCTGTATCTCAGCCACATTCACATTTTTTCGCGTGAAATTTTGCATGAGGCCAACATTAGGCAAATACAACATAAACATATGGGTAACACAAAAACTCATTTTCCGTGGACGATTCCTTTAAGGTGATCTGGACCACGTCCATGAAAATGACCCGCATCACTAGTCGTGTATACGGTCAGTAAATATTGAAACTAAATATAGATACTATTAGATACTGGTATTGAATACTACGGTATCAAGTACTTCCATGATGTATCTTGAAGGGTTAACTGAAAAGCTAAAGTTCGCGGCATGGGTGATTCCAGAATCAGTCCGGAAGTGACGTAGAAGATCAATGTCGGAGTGAGTTACCGTGGCGGGAGCGCTGTCCATTTGTCGACCACCATGGTTCGATACAATGATCCCGTGAACCCCTCGACGAACAGCTTCATCAGCGTCATCACCTCGCATCACTCCCTTGATAATGACGGGCAGCTTCGTTTTCCTGGAATTAGACATACTATTTGCCCCAGACTGATTGGGACTTTGTACCGATTACTGACTTCAAGAGCCAGTCGATTGTATCCCAGTTAAGCGACGAATCGATCTGATTTGAAACATACTGCATAAAACCAGATGTTCCAACATCCGTAGATGGCATTACAGCTGCTTGCTGTTTGAAGAAATTGGCGAACCGAAAACGAAAATCACTCAGTTTTTCTGTATGTACTGATTTTCTGTTATGGTCACCCACCTCAGCCCATCAGGAAGAGTGAATGCATTGCGAATATCGGGTAAACGCCTTCCTAAAACTGGTGTATCTACTGTGAGAACCAGAGCCTTACATCCACATGCTTCGGCTCGAGACACCAGACCCGATGTGATTGATTTGTCTTTGTAAACGTAAAGCTAAAAAATGCTTGACCTCAAATCACGTAATCTTTTCCCACACAAGCCAATTATGTGAAAGAGTCAAACCCTTTTTTTCTCATTCACCTCTGAACAACTAACCACAGCAGTGATGATTTTAGACATAATTTTGGTCGACTTTACATATTTTCTTTAGTTTTTTTTTGTATTTTGAAAACATTGGTTTTGCAATAATCAAAGAATTTCTGCTGAGTAGGGTGCAGAGTTAAGGTTGAAATATTAATTGCACTGAAAACTCTAAAAATCACCAAACCTTCCAGGAAATTCAATTGGCCAAACAAACCTTATTAATCTGATGAAACGAGGAAGTATGCAGAAAATAGCATGGAATATGCTAAGACTTGGTTGCACGTCATTTGGATTGATGACAGCTTCACAGCACTGAGGCGCGGAGGTGATCATTTTCAGATATTTCAGAAAACACTTCATCCTCACCCGGCACTCTACTCAGCAGAAATACTATGTAACATTGAACAGAAATATGTGTTTCATTGTCTTCAAAACACGAAATAAAATTGAGCGAGATATGTAGACGAAGACCAAAGTTTTGGTTAAAATCCAAACGACATATATTTTTGACCGCTACTTATATTCAGATGCATATTAGACCGATATCGGAAACATATTTCGTTATAAACGGACCAGTTGGCTGGCGCTCACTACTGTGCGCGAAACATCATGTGCATCAGTACGTCAATCGAAATTGCTCTTTTCTCGAGAACGGAGTATTTCACTGCACGCTCTGCCCACCCAGGGAGGAGCTTAAAGGTGCGCCTACCACTAAAAATGCTCCACCCATTGTGCCCGGAATTCCTTCTTGACTTTGAAACTCATCGCTGACCTAAATCCATCTTATCCCTACGTTTGGGACACATTCGAACCCAATCAACAATTTTCGGTCTGAAAACGGAACATTCTAGGTCACGCGCCGCCCCCGTGGGCGGAGCTTGATTTGGTTCATGTGTGCTCTTTTCGTTTTTCATATAATACCTAATTTCGTGACAGACGGAGGGACACACAGACGAAGCGTTTTATATATAGTAGGGACAGGTTGAACGGTGCTGATGAACTCGTCTGAAATACGTATCATTGTGAATAGAACCAATATGCGAATTCTGCGGATCCAGTGCTGAGGCGTTCCTCCTAGAAGCAAAGTCGACGATGGCCTAATTGAATGTGGACGGAGGGGAGGAGGTTCTTGTCACTACGGGAACTAGTGTACATCCCAGTCGCTGGCTAACTGTATAAGCCAGCCAATGTCGTATCGTCCACCGTGTTGGAAAGGAAAATCCTCGAGGCACTGGGGATAAAAGGGTTATCCTCAGAAATAAATGGCAGGGAAGAGCTGCGTGACTCTCTTGAATTAATCACATGACTACAGTGTTATGCACTGTGGAATGAATGTGATACCAAGTGCTATCACAGTCATAGCACGTCTGCGCTATTCAAGGGTTAAATCATGGTGGGCCAATCAATTCTGCTCTACTGCAAGAGATCCCCACCAAGGCGGTAAGGATAGTATTCCTGTGGCAGCAGTAAGTCGGTATAGTACAAATAAACCAGAGCGGCTCTGAATAGAGTCCGTCGATAGGTTTCAATTTGTACCATTTCAGGCTTGAGAAAGGCGCTAGGCGCCGAAAGCTTGACAACAAAGCTCAAAATTCTTTTGCAACAATTTTTTTTTGCAATCCATTTTGTGAAAACCTTTTTGAAACCTTTGGAATAAGTTTTGCAAGTTTTTCATCGTTCAATACATATTTAGACCATATTGAGCTCCGTCAATTCTAGAAGTCTTCCATCACCTGGAACCAGAGTTCGACCTCCTTTTCCTTGGCGTACTTTGCAACATCTTCAATAGCAGTTGTGGACCATGAGCTAAGAATCATTACTGAGCCACTTAAAGAGGCACCTGGAAATGTACAGAAGAGATAAATAAAATCAATAACAAAGAGGATTCCGTTAGCCTTGTAAGCTCAATACAAGTTATGTGTATGATCTCGGCAGTACTTCCATGCCCTGAATGGGCAATGGACTTATTCACTATACAGAGATATTGTTCGAGGTAAGCTTCATACCTCTTACAGTACTCAGTTCGCCTTCCTCCGAGGCCATGCGATGAAAGGCCGTTGGAGCGATGCCGATCGGAAAGCTGAACATTTGTTTTGGTATTTTTGAAATTCAGAAGGAGAGAATCCCATTGGAAAGGGAGAGTGTCCACCTCTGTACGTTTGCGCGAAATTCAGAGCGAGCCTACCTGTGTTTTCTTCCGTACCACTGTACTGATGGATCTACTTTGGACACGTCATGTAAGCATCTAGGGCGAATCAGGAACCTCGAAAAAAGGAGACTTGAGAGCAGTGGTGAGGAATATTGATTTTTTTTCAAAAACAATTAGGGGGAGAGGCTTCTCTGGAAGATCATAAGATAAGGCCTGTATAGCAATGGAAGAGTTAGCGGAACATCCATTCCCACTCAAAGGCACACCACGCGATAATCGAACCGGTGGCATACTTTCTTGGAGCGAATAGACCCAGATAGCTGCTCAGGCTGCACCTTGTTCGGCTTCACATTGTACTCTCACGGTGTTGTGCTTGCTGTGACTCAACTAAGCCACGCCCATCTAACCAAATCACGACTGGCCTCAGACGAACGATTTTGAACGTGAAGGCTCCCTTTTCAATAGAAATGGCTGTTTCATTGAATTAACTTCTCCTGTCGCCAGTTTTCTCCTTAACGTGAGGATCACATTGGTGATTTGTTCGTCTAAGGCCCGGTGTGATTTGGTTAGGTGGCAGTGGCTTGGTTGTGTTCAAGCAGGCACAACATCGTGACTGTGCAGCCTTAGCAGTTATCCAAGGATCTACTGCCTCATGGGATTAAGTCTATCTGATTCCGTGCCTTCAAAGGAACCGGGAGGGGCAGGGAGAGAAAGGGAAACGGGAAGAAATGTTCGTCTTGCAATGAGTAGCTGAAGTTGGAAGGGGTATCGGTAGCGAAATTCTGAATGAAAAGCGCGACGTTGTAATCTTATTCGCGAATTTTCGTGCATCATTGCAAGCTGCACACATTGCTCGTCCGAGTTGCTCGCTGTATGCAGGATGACGTCTTTGTCATTTGTTATTGAGTAGGACATATTTCACTCATTTGGATGATGTGAAACAAGTGGAACAGCAAACAACAATAAACAGGTCAAACAAAGAAAGGGAGAATAAGCGAAAGAGTAGTAATAAAAAATGCTGACATAATAAAAAAAAATCGAGCTGGAGTTAAACAGTTGGAGCGAATCACAAATGACGACATTACAAATTGCATGCATTTGGCACAATGTGAAACTTCAGCGTGTGTGCGATTACAGCAAACTGGATGAAAGCTCGCTCCTGACCTTTGTTACCTTCCCCCACGCTTAGGGAACCCCATTTACTATTTTCGGTCTGAAAACGAAACATTTCAGGGCACGCCGCGCCTACCGTGGGCGGAGCTTGACTTGGGTCCATGTGTGGTCTGCACTTCCTGTCCCATGCCCTGACCATACCACACTTGGCCCCATCTGTGCAGGCCATTTTTCATATAATACCTAGTTTCGTGACATACGGACGTCAAAGGGCGGACGGACGCACAAAGGGACTACAGACAGACGAAGCGTTTTATATATAGTAGGGATATGCTGATAGAGTTACTATATGGCTGACCTGCTGAATGCCGTTTCGTTCCTATTCAATGTTAACTGGTCGTCAGAGCCGGCCTCATAGTAGTCCTTCGCCAACTTTTTCAATTTTAGGGCGGACTCTTTTCGGTAGTCTTCGGTAGTCACCAATGGACGTGCTGCTGAAGTAACCATCTGCAAATAAGACTTTTTTCGCTGGTCAGAGGTGTGGACTGCTACGTAAATGGACGAATAGATAAAAGTGTGGATCGGGAAATGGATCGTTTGGTTTGTAGGCGGCATGATCTGTGGCATACGCAGGCCACGCAGGCGCGTAGTGCGCCGTCCAGCGGCAGTTCTCCTGGGATGCAACAGACCCTCGCCTACAAATAAGGCTATTCTTGCTGTTGACGTGATCTATGCCCATCTTCTTTTGAGCAACCAATCAAGACACTTTCAAAGCTTATCACGTGGTCCATATGTTGAAAATCTGAATTAATACATGTACGTGTAGTCAGTCAGTGCGCGAGATAATAACGGCATTCGACCGAATCACCCATGCGATTCTAAAAAATCATCAACGGAATTTCCATGATTCTAGTTCCTCTGAAAGTCACTCTACTAGATAGACTGCATGAATAAAAACACGAAAATAACCTCGAAATTTTCTTCGTTTCAAAGCACAAATCGAAAATGGAAAAATGGTAAAAGTGCCACCGTTTGAATTCCCGCCAAGTAACATCTGTACATCCGTCAGCGGGGAGAACTCAGTTCAGATTTTCGCCCTCAGTGCTAAATAATTTTGCACACTGCGTCCCTGACCCCGTGACCGTCGCCTCTTTGCGCCTAGAGCCATTGCAGCCGCTCCCCTTCGCACAGGGCCCACCCTGTCGAAGGTTGCTTTGAGCAACTGCTTTCAGCGCAATTCCTTTCCATTGCCTTGTGAAACTTTGTATCCGGCCCTTGGTAAGCAAATGCAACATAAATATGTTTATAACAGATGAACTTGAAGATCCATTGACGAATTCTTGAATGTTGTAGCTGTGTCACCGAGTGAGGATAAGGTGCCATCAAACCATACATTTTACGAGACGGATACAGCACTAATTCAGTACAGACACCTAAACCACTATACCACCGAAAAGCGGAGCGCGCGCTACGTGGATGGGGCTGGGTCAAGCTTGGCGACGAGGAATATTCTAGGATCTTTCCCCGTCGACGTATCCCGGAAGGTGTCTGTGATATATCCAGAATCTCCTCGGTACTGCGTGGATGTAAAATTCCAAAATCTGATCAGCGCACTTTCCAACGCCAAGTGCTATTAGGTTGATTCATAATAAATCGGACAAATTGACCAATTTTAATCATTGTCGTACAACTTTTTTACGACAACAGGGATTCACTTGAAATATACTCCATCTTTATCGATGACCTTCTGCCACGGTATAGGCAGATCATGGATGACCTTGCTCCAGAAGGCCGGAAGCTGGAGCTCGAAGAAGTTGCCGAGTGCCGCCTTGACCTCGTCGCGAGTTTTGAAGTCTTGGCCGTCCAGGTGGCGTTGGCTGTGGGAGAAAAGGTGGAAATCTGAAGGGGCTAGGTCTGGGGAGTACGGTGGGTATAGAAGTACGGTCCAACTGTGCGACAGCAGCTCGGCCTTGGTCGATCTTGCGAAGTGCGGTCTGTGGAAGTAGACACGTTGTCGTGCTGGAAGTAGACATGTGACCGCCGCTGTAGCGAACTTTGGACATTGGCCTTCAATTCTCGTAATTGACGAACGTAGACGTCGGTGGATACTGTGGTACCTTCATCGAGCAGCTCCCAGTACTCTACGCCGTGTACGCTCCACCAACCGCGGTTTTCGTCTTCGATGGAATAGTCGCCTGACGCAAACTTCGAATGCTACAACTACAGTGTACTTCTGCCGGGGGCATGCTCCTTGTGAACTTCTATCAGACGTCTGCCGATATCCGCGGGTTCCTGGCCAGATAGCGATATAAATAGTATGACGTTGCGGATGTGGTCTCTGGACCGCTTGAAATCGTGCGGCATTGTGGCGGAATGAATTTACTTTGGAGTGATTATTTTGCGGTACTTTGAAGAGCTTTTCATACTCATTCCAACGGTACCTCGCGCGTCCATTTTCGTTAATTCGTTACTGAGTTATGATCTCTAGAAATCATCACTACCATTTGTCCGATTTATTATGAATCAACCTAATACATCCTGTCGAGATTCCTCGACGTTTGCCCAAACCTGCTCCCCCACCCCCCCTCATGATGGTCATCAAAAAAACATGGAAGGCAACGAGATATTATTTTGAATCTGAGAACCACGGATGTTGAGCAGTAAATTAGAGTTAAACCGTTTCAGCAAGCCTATTTCAATGAACAACTTGACTTAGTCGTAATTGTAAAGAGTAAGAGCAGAGAGAGGGGAATCCTGAAACGGAATAAGCAGAATACACAGGCTGCTAAATATTGCTATTAAGGTGCTCACATGGTTGCTGGACAGAGGAAGTGAATGAAAAATACTTGGCACAACACCGAAAACAAATTTGTGTATCGAACGGGAACGGAGAGGTCATTTATCAGAGATAGGGAGCGGGTAGTAGTATTGATCACTCGGGCACAGGTCGACCGGCAGTCCAACATTTTATCTGAAATTATAAGAAGGGAAATTTCGAAAAAGACAACGTATCAGTTCAATACACTCTGCGTACAATTGCTTAGAAAATTGCAGAGAAAAAATCGGACGGCTCAATGACATCGCTAATTTGGCTTGCCATGAACGCTCCATTGAACCCATATTCGGTGTGTCTCGAGTAAGACTTACAACTTTTACAATTCCGATACGATTTTGAAATGAGTTTGGAGAGTGTATATTCAGCTTTCTGTTCAGTAATAGTGTAGAATTTTTGTCCGAATGCAGTCAAAGGTATGAGTGGCTGGCCGATGTCGCGTACGAGGGTAGGTTCTATCACTGCTACAAAACTTCGCAAGTCTCTTGTCAGTATAATATGGAAGATATAAAAAGCCTGAGCAGTGAGCAATGTTCTCGCAGATTCCATCCAGGTGTCAAATGAAGTAAAGAGCAGAATGAATGAGGCATGTCTTGTTTCCTTTGCACGCCATTAGGAGAGGACCGTGCCGAAGAAAGGCAGCCAGATGACCATCAGCCATATCAGTTGGAGCAATACCATATGAAAGGAGTCACCAGCATACATCGAAATTTTATTTCAAAAAGCCTGAAGGTCTTCTTAGAAGCTCTTAAAAACTGTAGTAGAAATAATGTGGTTAGCTGAAAGTTCTAAATTAGGTCTTTCAAGTGGAATCCACGGGAACGGAAGACTATATGTGATGGAATCTTCGGATTTATGGCTAACAGTGGAATATGAAAATAGGAATTCTGATTAGTAAAACAGTAGAGGAAGAGTGGAATGAAATGGTCGAGGAGAAGGATCTCCTTCCACTGTGAAAGATGTGCTTCCGGTCAGAACAGCTACAGTAGCGGTCAAAAATATATGCGGTTTGGGATTTTGACCATAACTTTGTTCGGTGCTTGCATATCTCGCTCAATTTTTTTTGTGTTTTGAAGGCAACTGTTACTCGATGAAATAAAGTATCTCAGCCGAGTAGGATGCAGTGTGAAGGTTGAAAAAATTATTTAACTGAAACCACTGAAAATGGTCAACTCCGTGCTTCAGTGCTGTTAAGATTTGAAATAGCGTGCAACAAAGTCCCAGCCTCATTCCGTATTATTTTCTGCCCACCTGCCCGTTGCGATGAGTTATAAGCTTTTTATGGCCAATTGAATTTTTGGAGAGTTTGGCTATTTTTGAAGTTTATAGTTAAATAAATTTTCCAATCTCAACACTACACCCTAATTTGCTTCATGAGTACCAGTTGCCTTCAAAAAATAAAAAAAAATTGATAAGAAGTGTAAACTTCGACCAAAGTTATGGTTAGAATCCAAAACCGCATATATTTTTGACCGCTACTGTAGGTTAACTCGCTGTGAACCCTGCTCAGCTACTCACTCATCGGAATCCGTATGGCCGAAACGCATTCGACGAGACCGTGATAAAGAAAGGTGGTCTCTAAAGTAAGCTTCTGCACACATCTTCCTTTTAGAACTTGCCATCTCACCTTCAGTGGACATTTTCTTGCAATTCAGATTTCTCTCATTACACCTAACAAATCACCTCTTGGACTTCGTGACTAGGGGACACCCATCTGTCGTTTAAAATGGCTGCTTCAGTACGAACTCCCCCTCCCCTCTTCAACAAGACCCAGATACGACCCTTTTGAACATCGACATCTTCTCAATTATCAGTAATCATTGCCGATTACATAGTATCAGTCAGTATTTTATTACCGTAGTTTTTATGTTTATCCCTTAGATTCAATCATATTTTCTCACATAGCCGGGTCAGCTGACGTCGCGTTCCGATCTAGCCTCAAATCATTGCTGATGTTGATCTCTGCAATTATGTATGACCAACAACTCCTTCCCTCCCCCCCCCCTTCCCATCTCGCACTGTCATATACGGCACTTCTGTCGGACTCCTCCACTCCCGTTGTACCCTGTTGGAGACTCTCTTCAGGCTCCGATACGCACAGAAGATAGGAGATCCATAACAGGCCCGACACATGGCATCTGTGCCGTACAAGGAAGGACCCGAAGCTTTAAGATGTTGGATGAAGACCGTGCCTATAACGGCATTTGAGCTGTGTTTTGAATATTTGAAGGAATCGCCCACGGAAAAATGAGTTTCTATGTTACCCATATATTTGTGTTGTATTTGCCTAATGTGGGCCGCATGCAAAGTTCCACACGGAAAATGTGAATCCGACCAAGTCCCTGAGTCTTCGCCGGGTGAGCGGGGCCTCCGAGCAAGTTCCCACCCCGTCGTTCGCCGTGGCCAGAGAAGCATTGTAGGATGAAATTTAGGTAAACAGTCTCACTGTCCCTTCCCAACCGCGTCGGACGACAAGACAGGGTTTCTCGGAGGCCCCGCCCACCCGGCCAAAAGTTGAGGAAGCTGTATCATAGCCGAGTTCCATTTTCGCGTGAAACATTGCATGCGGCCCTTGCTCGTCAAATACAACGCAAATATAAGGGTAGCAAAGAAACTAATTTTTCCATGAATGATTCTTTGAAGGTAGTCTGATGAAAACTGAAAACCACTGTCACCGAAGACTTGTCAGACATCGTAAAGAATGAGCCAGTTACCCGGTTAGTTAAGCTAAATAAGCTAATTAAAGTGCATCTGCAGCGGTTTTCGCCCTTATTTTCTGATTTCAGTCCGGCAGCCAATGATGCAGCCATTGATTGAGATTGAGATCTGGCCTTCTTATCCTAAACGCCCTCGTAAACAAGAAAACAATGACCAAATTTTTATTGTTTTGTTCAGAACATCACAACAAAAAAATTCTACCCCGAATGCAATAAAGCAAAATGATGCGTTACAAGTATAACAACTATACTGAAATACATTGTGGCAAAGGTTAAGACGTGAAGTATGGTACGGTTAAACTGGGCAAACTAGCACTACAATACAATAGCTGAGGTGGCCATTTCCTGTACACCACAAACGTTCTTTCCGCGATAGAGCCTGAATGAAGGAAGACTTCGAGAGCCTCTAGGAATTATATCGTATTTTATTGTATTATATCTACATTATTTTTTAACGATCTGAATGTGTTTGTGATCAAATTTTTGGGACTTTCGTTCGAGTCTTTGGGATTGAATTCCGATAACTCGTGTTGATTTGTTACATTTAGATCGGCCTTGGTATAGAACAACCGCGAAAATAAATTGATATTTTTTTTTGATATTTTTAATTTTTGATAACTGCTGTTTATCGCCGCAGCTCGCGATGCGAAAGTTACTACAAGGATGCTGAGTTATGGGCAAAAGCTTCGGTGCCGGACGGGACTCGAACCCGCACTTCATCCTTTCCGGGGATATGTGCTAATCCATTACACTACCGAAGGTGAAGGTGGTGTCGGTAGTGTAATGGATTAGCACATATCCCCGGAAAGGATGAAGTGCGGGTTCGAGTCCCGTCCGGCACCGAAGCTTTTGCCCATAACTCAGCATCCTTGTAGTAGCTCGAAAGTGATTTTTCTAATTTCAAGAAATGAATGCAATTATTTAGCAGACAATTGATCGATATACATACTTTACATGCAAGTGTTAAGATGTTTCCGGCAACCCGACAGCAGATTTACCCTACCAAATTTAGGAAAGTCAAAACAGAATTGGCAGTGGAAACGGTTAACATCGATTACAGATGAAGCTTGCGCCATAAAATTAGCTACATTGCGGCATCCTTGCTACTGCGAAGACCTCATAGGAATCTATTTTATTTAAACATTTTCATTAGTTCACTTCAAAATTTCCATGAGTTCACTTCAAAATACAGTACATGGACAGAAACACGTAAAAAACTGCAATTTTACTTGTTCCACAGTAGAAATCAAAAAATCGAAGGATGAGCTATTCGCTCATTCCCGCCATGTAACAGTGGGCAGAGCGCAATTCAAATCCTCGCGCCCAATGTTGATTCGCCTCGCACCCTGCGTCCCTGCCCACATGACCGTCGCCTCGTTGCTACTAGAGCCCTCGTATCCGCTCAACCCTTCGGACAGCTTCCGCACCATCGGACGTCACTTCAAGGAGCTCTATCGCCGCAAGAACTTTGTTATCTTGTGTGAGTCTTCGCATGCGGGCCCTAATAAGCGAGCCAAACTTATATATGTGTAGCAGAAGAACTAGAATTTTCGCGGACGGTTAGGGAGCGTAAAAGGTCACCGAGCAGTCGGAAGCAGGAAATGATGAAGAAAGGACGTTGCAAGATCATGACAAAGACATCGTATTCGATGCAGATCTCTAAAGACATTACGGCCGCGGTCATACTTTGCGCAGTTGCGCTAGTTGACGCCGGTACCGACGTCAACTCACGCAAGTGTCTGCGTGAGTTGACGCCGGCACCGGCGTCAACTAACGCAGCTGCGCAAAGTATGACCGCGGCCTACCGAAGTTTTTCACGCCTAAGGGTTCTCGTCACATAACAAAAAAAAAAAGGACAGAAAGCAGGCGCGGACGCGCGCAGTCGCGCAGCGTTCTCGGCAGGGCATCGCGCTCAAGGAACTGCTTACTGATGCCTTGGTGCAAGTACATCGATGGCGTCTGGGAGGTTGAACCGATGCGGTGCAATCTTAAGGACCTCGATGCAGTCTCCACGGTCGGCGTTGTGCCCAGGACACTCCAGTTGGATCAATGCGCCGCACGAATTATACCCAATAGTCACTTACGATCACTATGTTACTGCTCGCTGGCTGGGCGTGCTGTTGCGCGCCAAGATATTGATCGCGGAGCTGCGTAGCGGCTGTGTCGCAGAGTATCAATAGAGCTTGACGCCCGACAAATTGTGTGCAAATCTCCAGGGGAAATAGGACCGCACCAAAAGAGCATCAGTGGCTGGTATAGGTACACTTATAATTGAGACTTGCTCTGAGATCATGATTTTATCGCTACTTCGAACTATACTCTCAGAAAAAGTAACTCAAATAAATCAAAGAAAATGGGGTGAATTAAACCAACGCTACCTGTAGTATCCGTCCTCTCCCCATTTAGTTCCCCATGAATTCTTTATGATCCAATATGGCTTGTTCTTCTCACTGCCATATCCGACGATGAGCACACCGTGATTCAGCATGAATGGTTCACAGAGGATTTTCCATGGATGTGAAATACCATGACGATAGAACTGCAGCGGATTTGCGTTGATACCTAAATGAAGCCATGATAAATAGGAGAATCAGAAGCTTATTATCTTGTCAAAGGATAAGATAGAAGTCCTATGAAGAGAGATGGGCAGAGTGATCGTTTTGTGCAGTGCAAAGGGAATATGCGCAACATGATCAACTGCATAGCCAGTTGGATCCCTGCGGTACGATGCCCATCATTTTTTGCGCAGCCGCAAAAGTGTTGGAGCGGACATACAGTAGGTAATCAATGGCACAGCCCGATAATGTTTATAAGCGATACAGTAGTTAGTGCAGTGGCAAATGGAATGTGTATCCTTACATCAGGTTCTCGCCCCTCGGAGTGCGGCCTGCCACGCGACGCGGCGAGCTGGGAGAGCGGTATTTGTCACGGGCGTGATGCGCTCACCCAGTTCTACCTGCGTCTAAAAGAAGGCGTAGGACAATCGCTTCAGGACCCAATTACATTCGACGCCTTCGAATCGTTCTCATCGCGCTGCACTGTGTAATCCTAATATAAGGCTACTAACCCGACAAAAGGCACCGGTTGGAAGCTATCCGTGGACCAGTTTTTTTGTACCAGCCAATCTATCTCAGCTCAGCCTTCACTGACTGTGAGTAAAATGAGGCTACTTGAGGAGGGCATTAACATTGATTTGGCTCAAGTTATAAAATATCTGGGCCAGATATGAATTCAAATGTTTCGTAAGCTCGATAAACCTGAACTCATAGCTCATTCAGAGTATTTTCGAATGACTCGCTTTAGAAGAATTTCAAGTATCCTCTCAAAGTCCTACATTGTTGCCGACAAAAACCCTCCGTTTTGTGTTTGGATTTCGTTTATCGAGCGCGGAAAGTCAAACACAACCCTCGGATTTCTTTCTCACGGGTGATTTCATCGCCAACGTCAATCTACCTTTACCATCCCTCCGATTCGGTGTTGGCGTCACACTTTTAATGTTCCATCGATTCATACTAACAGTAATTTCGTTTTGATAATAGAACCATTTACAAAAGTGTCTAATTTGTTAATGTCTCGTAATTCCCATATCCCTGCAATTCCGTATTTCCTCAAATCGCAACGGGGATTTCTGAAAGACGGAGAATGAGTACCGGGATCTGTGAACACTCACGGTGGAGGAGGGCCTCCGTGACTGCGGCATTGATGACTCGGAAATTTTAATGCCTTGTCTAACTACTATTTACAACAGCTATCTCTAAATGCTCTGGGATATATTTTATTTTATTTTATTTTATTTATTTGCACGACACGGTATACCAGAGCAAATAGGAGTTATATGAGACATATAATTAGTCCACTCAAATTAACTTAGCTAGCGAATTATCTGGGGCAACCAAAGGATCAGAAAGAGGCTTTCTTAAGTGCATGGGAGTAATAGGTCCTAGGCAGTGGATGGTTGTTCCAGTGAATACAGCTCCATGCTTTAGAGCACTCAAGAAGACAGTAGTAAGAAAATTGCGGGAAGGGTGACATCCGGGGCAGCCCAGTTGAATGTTTTGAAGATAACCAGGCCCGAGGCCGCAGCACGTTGGGCGGGTGCAGGTAAGCACCTCATTGACCTAAACACGGACCCGGCCCGCTGGCTCGGCGGTGCTTACTTACTTATACTTCCAAACTCCGAATCTTAGTGGAAATCAACCGCGCCATGGCGCATGCCAAGAAAAATGTTGTGCACACGCTTTCCGCTGACTTGAAAGACAGTGGTAGGGGTAAAATGAGTAATGAGAACTTCCCAAATGAGTCATCGAAATGAAAGTTACGGGTCCAGGAAGACTACTATATATGACGCGATTCCCGATGAAAATAAGCACGCTGGAGTTTTATAAGAGCGGTATTTTTTGTCAGCTACTACTTGTTAACAGTGCCCCCCTCCCCCCCCCCCCACTCAGCTAACACAGCTCGCCTTTTTTCAGAGTCATCGATGGAAAGAGGGTCTTATTTTTCCATATTTCAACCTTTCCATTCCATTTTTCTTCACTTTCCTACTTGTAAGCATCTGAACGTTCGTATACGACAATCTTTCCTGGTTTGAAGTTTGACAGAGTTAAAGCCAGGAGCATTGTACACGATTGATACAAGCTTTCTGAAATTCTGATCGCTCTTCTTTTACTTCCACTGAACGTTTGAGACGCTACAAACCTCGTCTCCTGATCAAAATGTCGAGTGCTTTGATCACCATTCTCAAAAATTCTTTATTTCATATATTGACCTCAGAATCGAACGACTCGTCTGTTCCGTCCGTACAAATGCACCACCGAAAACAACGGAGCGGATCAACGACAACGCTACCTACTACTCGGTCACCTAGGCCTGAGAATGAAGCCATGAGCAAATTACGGTAGGATCTGATTAGCGGAGAAAGGATTAGTTCGTGTTTCGCAAACCATGTTATGAAGCGCCAAGAGAGATAAAGATCAGAAATAAGTGATAGTTAGTGGAGATCAGAAACAAGCAGTTAGGCTGAACTACACTGTGGAGGAAGGAAGGCGCAGCATGTCATCCGTTTCAGAAAAAAATTCGAGACTATTGAGCATCTTGGAAATGAGAGCTTCGGTCCCACACCCATCCACAGTCTATGATACATTTCAAAAAAAGGAAATTTTTTCATGATACCAAATGGGAAAATAGCCCAGTGACTAAGAGGCGCATCATACTAGCTCCGGGACTCTGATCAAACTGTTCTACCTTGTGTTACGATAACTGCAGAAAATCTTGACGGTGAGGGGTGATGACATCAAAGCCAAGATGTCTGAAGCCATGATGCCAAGAATGTTACTGAATACCGGAAAAATGCATTCAATTGCTTTGAGGAAGCTGAGTGTTTAGCGCCCTTCAGCTGCGATTATCTTGTTCGTTGAAAGCATATCTCACGAGTAATTAACCGATTACCTTTTTGAGGCAATGGTTTCCTGGCTATCCTCCCGGCGCCACGGTGCGTTATCATGGTGCTGCACTCGTACGAACCCAAGCTAAGGAGGCCCACTTCTTTTCTGGTCACCTGAACTAAAAATGCTAACTCGGGGTTGATCGGGTGTAGCGTCCAGACTGTCCAGGCTGCACCCTTTACGGAAAAACGTCCACACTGTCCACACTGCACCTTTTTCGAAAAGGCCCCGTATAAAAGTGCAACCATAGTTACCCAGGGATCTTGTGTCCAAGAGGGTGCGTCGATCAATTTGGTTATCGTGAGGGTGTCTGTAATCATAAGATAGGTGGCAAACATAATCATGAGTGATTCAAAGGAGGAATGTGCTGTTTTCCAAGTCCCCATGTTTGATTACGGTGGCTGTCTAGAGCTGAGTAAAATAAACGGACCGCTCAAAGATGTTCTTGATCACGCGATTTTCTTTTGTATTTAAGTTCTCGAGTGTTTGCACTATCTTGGATTTTGATGAAAAAGAAGTGAGCTCTGCCAACTTCACTTCATGTCGCATTCCGTCAGTCCCGTCATTCAACAACACTCAGGGCAAGTGGTGCAGGATATGACCTTGTCAATCTTTCCACATCCGACATCCACGTGGGATAGTGAGAGGGCTCGAGTGCGTTAGCTTCGTGCCGTGGAATGGCTGAGCACCAATTTAAAGGCGGTGGTAGAAGTATTTCGGATCGAATATGAAAAGATCATCAGACATGAAAAGGAAGAAAAAATGGAATAAAATGGTCAAAAACCCGAGAAATAAGACCATCTCCCCACTTTTGATTCCAAAAAGTGGTGGACTAGTTTAGATAAGGTTAGAAGAGGGGCGGGCTGGGATAAAACGAGTGGTAGATGTTGAAAACTCTTACCTCGAAGCCGCAGGACACTTCTTTGACAGAAGTTCTCGCCAAATATAGTCTTCTTAAACCCTTAGACCCACTCTGTCTCACTTTAGGAGTTCGCGTATCCACATTACCCCTATCACTGTCTTTCATATGAACTAGAACGGTTTTAGAAGTTACGAAGTTTTTCGTGGAATTGGCAACTCCTAGGGAGTAGATAGGCAACTCTTAGGGAGTACATAAGGATGGGAGAACAAGCGGGATAGTGCGCAGACGAGAACAGAAAAAAAACTGGTGTTTTGCTCACGAATTAGAAAAGTAGGAGGCTGTCCAACCAATGATGATGCACAGATTTGCTACGGGTGAACCAGATTCCCAGTAATATTTGCTCAAAACATTTTAATTTTATGAATTTCTGGAATTGCAGGTTCGTCAAAAAACCTCTCTGCCTACAGTACATGCTCAGCTCACAGTGTGCGCGTCGACATCACTTTTACAAATCTAGACCGAAAGAGCGTAAGCGAGGAACATAGTGGGTTCTCCCTAAGACCTACTCACGCTATTCTTCTCTTTCAGAATCTATTCTGGTGACCATTATCTTATGCTTGATACGCCTAGTTTATTGGCTTGATAGCTTCATTCGGAACGATGTATGGCGTTTTCTTACTGCTCCCGCAACAGAACTTGACTATATGTAGGTTCAGTATTTTTTAAAATACGCCATGCACATGATTTTCGGGAGTGCTCTGCCAGAATCGTGGGGAAGCAGCGAAAGACCTGTGGTCACAACTGTCAGCTAGGCCTATGTATGTGATTGTCTTCCTAACAGGCAACAAACCTTTTTTTATTTCTTTTTATTGTCTAGGCATCCCAATTAACCTAATTAATAGCAAAAAGTAAATTTTCAATTCAGATCGTATCCAAGAGAAGACGAGTACAATCAGACAACAGTGAAAATTCCAATAAGAGCGAGGACCCGATCGAGGGCATGTACAAGAGTAAGAAGAGACATGTGGGGTAATTCAGTGGTATCGGATACGTACGACAGGAGAGTGTACCGTCCTCATCTATGCTATTGATAAAGCACAAGTTTATATCGTGCTCCAGTTAATTTTATAATTATCATCACCACTATTGTTAAAATGTTGTGAATCTTCCCAACAAACAATAAAATGGAATTTCAGCCTATACGTGAACAAGATAGCATTTCAGATTCATTAAGTGTGGCCAAGCATGTCACTTTGCCGCTTGCTGTCGCCTGTTGTCGCTGGATGGACAATGAACCATGAATAATAAAAAGTGTAGGACCAGATGGCCGTGTACCCTTATGTCAGGATTTCGCATCACGGCGAATGGCGTGCGACGTGGAGTGTGCGTGCCATGCACGCTGCTATAGTTGAGTCTCAGGCAGCCTTCATAATTTGCGCCGGCAGGGCGTGGCTGCTTTCACAGGCAGCGAGGCAGAGTGGTACAAGCAGAGATGCAAAGACACGCAGCCACGCCCTGCCGCCGGCACCGCAAAGTATGAACGCGGCTTTAGAGCGAGTACACGGTAATGTTAGGGGCGCCATTCACACCTGACTTGTAATCGCTTTGAAACCTAACAACACAGCACCTTTAGCTCGTCCAACTCGCTTCGCTTGCGAAACGCAGGGGGGGGGGGGGGCAAAAAACTACATAGAGGCACACACCCGGGCTACATGGTTCATGACTACCGAGTATACAAGAGCGCCGCTTTTCTAGTCTTGGACTGTATTCATACCTTGCGAAGCGATCGCGATTTCCGTTATGCATTGTTCCTCTATAAATGTGCTCAATCAGTGCTGGCTTTGGCTGCTGGGGCAAAGTAACGTGCCGATCTGAGCACTCATGTTCAATGCGCCAACCGGTACACAGCCGTGACTCAGTGGGTCCGCAAAGCCGAAAATTCTTTGCCGAATAAAATACAGCCCAAGCTGCTCATGATATGTGAGAACGCATTCGCGTAAAAGGTATGGCCATCATACGAAGTTGTACCGGAATATATGTAACTATCATAAATAGCGAAAAAATCGGAACTAACCGATCGATATCGGTCCCTTCTTCACCAGCCATGCTTTCATGCTTTCTTCATCATGTGGCAGCTCTACAGAATCGTTTATGTACACAGCAATTTCCTAAACAGTTTGTAATTAGCTATGGTAACCCCAACCCAAGCAGGAGCCTTTAATTTCGTCATGCTTAGCGTAGTGTAAGCGAGCTCCATGAGAATGTAAAGAAGAATTTCATCAACTTTTCTTAAATCAACAGTAAGACTCACCGAGCGGACAATGTGACATTTCTCTCCTTTGCCGTCGTACGGATAGGCGTCTTCTGGTTCCAAACCGCCCATTCGAATAATCTCCCTGAAACAGTGTGGTCACATACATATTAATAAGGCAGCTTCACACGTTTATAACTGTAGCAGCTTCTAACGTTCCAGGTGTACCGCCTGCTTTCGCGAAGTATGAGCGTGATGGCTCAGAGCAAAAATAAAGAGAACTTTTATATTTATCAATTTTTACAATGAAATTTAAATTACATCACGGTACTATTACAAGCTATTGCAACAAAAATTTAAAAAGTTCAAACCAACTTATAAGCCTGACTCGGCAGTCCACCGTTACATCCCTGATCAATGATATCGCAGTCGACAAGTTCCTGTTCTGAGAGGGACACCAGCTTGTTTTTTGCCAAATACCACTGGCCTTCAATGTTTCCTGTGGTTGAAAATGCCCAACAACTTCCACAGTTGCCTAAAAATCATTTTGTACAAATACGAACTTCGTGGAGGAAATGTTGCACTCTTAATCTCGGTTTTCCTGCTGAGCACAAATGCAAAATGACGATTCTAGCAGGCGGCGTAGACTAGTCTGTCAGCGCTCGGTCGGGTCGCGCTTTTCGTGGCATCGCACACTCTGAGCGTGGCGAATGCCGCCAATGGTATCGCTGGTATTTTGCCAGCCGGTTCTCCCGTGTTCTAGGTGACGTCACAGACATCGCGCAGCCAGGTATGTAGCCTTATGCCGGATTTTCGCTGTGCTGCATCCGACTCGCGGCGCTTCAACACGACTTGCCGCGGATGGTAGGAATTCCACTCAGGACGCAAGGGAGTACTGGTATCATGGAGGTCTTTTGAATGAATAGCTGCTTACTTTATCATTATCTGGAAACAACAACTTTTGTACCCTAACAAGGCAAAATAGTGTCATAAAAAGTAAAAGAAAAATTAATATTGCACGATAACAATTCCAATCAAGCAATAATTAATTCTGGCGTAAAAATTCAAAGGGTTGCAAGCAATGTACTCAATCACACGTGAATAAATCTGCCGTGACACTCGCCACGCGCGAAAATTCGACATGAGGCTACACACCCCGCGCACCTATGAGTCGCGCAACGGGCAGGTTGTCGTAATGCTTTCAAAGATCGTGAAATCGCTGGCATTTTGCCAACCTATCGCACCTCTTACTGTCTGTGATTTGGGGCCTGGGGAGTACGCCTGGTCGCGGGCTCTGAGTCGTCATCGAGCACGCACCTTGTGCACCTTGCCGACAAGCTCCACCCTCTCTCTGTGTACCTCCACTGCTCACATCTTGCAGGACCGTCACGTCATACTGAATTCTTCAACATGTCGTGTACCAGCTACGAAATGCTGTAGAGCGCGGACTACTGATATGTAGGCAGCTAATGACTCAGTTTCTCAAGGTGCAAAACTACCAAAGTATTAGGGGACGGACATGCACGTACGGTGGACGATGGTTGGTCAATACCATCTATGAAATCGCGTTCATGCTCGGGAATGGATCGCCGAGTATAATCGTAGCTCAAGTTGGAGCATGCGGGATTGTATAAGTCATAAAGTGCGGTTCAGGCGAAAGACACGGATGCAAGCAAAAAGTGTATGGGAGCGCAAGATTATAATAATTCTTATGCCGTGTATTTCAAGTGGCAGCGAGATTTTCGTTTTGCAGCAGCTTAGTCTAGGGAACCTCACCTTTCTGTTATTCAAATATAATTTCTACTTTTGAACTGGAATCCAAAGGAGTACCTTGATTCTTCACCGCGGTCACAGCTCCATGTGTCCTCCAATCAAGCGAGTCAGGCAGCGGCTCATTCAGATCTATTCCTTCTTTAGCCAAGTCGGCAAGTCGATTGGGGTAAATCGGCTGTTCCCATGTGTACGGCAAGTAGATCTGAGAAGAAAAGCTGAGATAGACTTTCACTGAAGCCGAAATTGTTTCTTCGGAGAAACTAGTAGCGTAGATCTTTCAAATGTAATGGAACGTTGTAACATTGCAGCATAATTTAATGATCTATGGGTGAGTGTTTAGTGATCAGAGTTCAGTTCTCTGGGATACAAATTGCTGCGAATGGGACTACAAAAAGGCAAACAATTTCTGGTGGGTATCGAGTACATGGCGCACATTACGGTAATCCAGTACCACGACAAGCGTTTTCTGCCTATTGCGGGCTCATACCCAATCACAATTTTCTTTCTGATTTGAAAAACAGGAGCCTGATATCCTGGTAAGAGTTTCAGGATCAGACCATTTTCCCGAACTGCTTAAAGACACCGGAAATTTCCTTTGTAGATTGTGGAATAATTGTGGAATATGAAAGTAGGGGAAGTGTTGCATCACAGAAAGAACGAAATAAAACGGCGAAAATCACGAGAAATAGTAAAAAGACCCTCCTTCTCCCTTCACTCCTCCCGCTTCCGTGCTCCTCTGCATCACTAGCCGGCGGCGTAGATGCAGACGGGCGAGAGCACAACTCAACAGGTGGCAAAGGTTGTTCAGCCGTCGCGGCGACTCCCGAACGAATGCAACGTGACTTGCTGTGCTACGGAATTGTTAGAGGGTCCCAAAAAAAATGCTTTTCCGTTGCGAGTTCGCCACACATTATCTTTTTGAATTGGTATGATTGCTTTCAGAGATCATGCATTTATATCCACTTCTTACCTTCTCTCTAGCCCAAACGATGGTTCCAAATACTACGAACAGCGAAATACAATACCTTCTTGAACTCCTCCGGTGAAAGATCAGAAAACTGCGTCACTCCATAGACAGCTGTTCCTTCCTCATTCTCTTGCCAAGTGCGAATAGACTGAAAAACCCAAGATTTAAGGCATAGTCAATATTGCTAGTGGCTGGTGAAACGGTTACTATGCTAACTGGTCCACAAGTTTGCCTTCATATTGATTTACAGACCTTCAAATTCCTCTTGAAAATTCGGAATCGTTTCAGCGCTTCACGTTTGTTGCTATAGAACTTGTCGTGTCTGCAAACGGAAACAATCAAGTAAACATACATCATGCAATAGTTTTTTTCTGCGTCATATAAATATTCAAGATGTCAGTAATGAAAAAGCAAAAGAACCTGTCAATGAAGTCGGTGAATTGATTCCAAGCCACATAGTCCTTCGGCTTGATGTGTCGACTGAGCCGCTTGTATTCGATGAGGCCTTTCCTGCAAAGCTAGCCTTGAGTCGTGAATCGGGAACAGGGTACACACGGGAATCGGGAATTTCTCGACAGAGAGGTCGTATTTGACGGGCGGGATAGGGGTTGTAATTATAGAGGTCAGCAGTGGTCCCAATCCAACTGATAAGTGGAACGTGCTGTCAGCTGATTAGGTTATATAAGGAAATGTGACCGAATTGGAGTGGTAAATACAAAAATTACAGTAATAAAATACTTACAATTACTAATACTGGGGAGGAGGGGGGAGGAAGCGTTCATGGGTCTCCGTTGAGTGATGGGGGGTCGTAATGGAGCAGCCATTTCCTTATACACCTGTGTACGCCCCTGATGTGCTTAGATTGTGCCGTGTCAAAGTGTAGCTATCTGAATTGTAGACATGAAAGACTGTGGCTGGGAAACAAATAACAGTGCAGTCCTTTAAAGCTCTGTTCCGTGCCCTTATGAGTTGGAATTCCCGATGAAAATTCAATCTACGGGTGAGAGGAGAGTTATTCTATTCACTACTTACTATCAGCACCCTCCATGTAGCCATGAGCTATCTTCCCTTGAAGATTTTCACGTTCACATGATATAAGGCGTAGATCACGTAATAGCATAAGGACCCAACTATTAGGTTGTAAGGAAAGTTCTGGCCGCTTTTTCGCGTTCACAAGATAAATTTAAGTATCAGAGCGCGTCAATATGAATCAGCTGACATATTGTGCTCGTTAGATAGAGAAAAAGTTGCTCTTTCAGAATATATGTTTTATTTGGAATGCCACAAGGTTTTCGATTTGTTAGGGAAGTTTTAAAGTGCTGCGAAAATGGCACTTTTAAGATGACTTCACTTTAAGAGTTCTTGTTTAGCCGAGTCCCAGCGAAGGTGACCACAAATGTGAATACTGCAAGAGGATGGGGTGTATCACTGGATGGAACACATTGTCTCCGGTTCAGTAGTGCAGAAATGAGGACGAGCTGTTCGAATTTTCAATTGATCAAATCGCTTTAACTAAAACGGCAGAAGGCGATGAGCGTCCATATTTGCAGGGGATATCCACAAGTATTGGCCCTCAACAAGCAACCTTAGCTGACCACCTCAAGTGGCCTTGATTTGGAAAAATCCAAAAAAATGGGTGCCGCGAGACCCCTCACGGCAGTCATGCGCAAGCGCATTTTTCACAAATCCTCTTCCACTAATAGAAGCAGTTGCAGGGTGAGGCCCTTACTCGTCTATCATGTTCATCAGATCTAGCGCTAACTACGCCCCACTTCCCAAAACATCTGGCCAGCTCCTTCAGTAGCAGTGTGTTCAGAAAGAGTGGCGATTTGAAGTCGACTTTTTTTCATTTCGCGCAATATAAATTATCAGCCCTTTATCAAATTGAGATGTGTAGGTATGCATAGTGTTGCCAAGAGTGTGGCGAATCTAATGGTGCTCACTCTGTGAGAAAAGATGCACTCTGAGCCGAGTTATGATCTCTCGAAGTTGAAATTTCAAAAACCGGCCAAAAGTTTCCTTACAACCTAATATATACGGCGTACCCCACTTGCTCGTATCGCGACGCGAATTTTCTGTCTCACTTTTCGCCCTAATTCATGCACCCTGTTGCTGCAGTCAGTGCGTCATCATGGAGAAAAGAAACTTCAAATCCAGCAACTACCTCGATCCGCTGATTAGGTTATATAAGGAAATGTGACTGAATTGGAGTGGTAAATACAAAAATTACAGTAATTATATACCTACAGTTACTAATACTGGGGGGGGGGAGGGGGGAGGAATCGTTCATGGGTCCCCGTTGAGTGATGGGGGGGGCCCTATAGAGCAGCCATTTTCTTATACACCTGTGTACGCCCCTGGTGTGCTTGGATTGTGCCTTGAGTTCGGCAGTACCACGAACATATCACTTGATTCTACAGGCCCCGCGAAATTCCTTTTTGTGCGTAGTTCAGTACTGTGGGCAGATTCACTTCCATTTTCCTACTTTTTACCATTACGCTCAGGACAGGCTGCTCTATCGGTCACCAGATCCTGAGAATAGGAGTGTTGGCCTTTTTTTTCAGGAATTCGGTTAGTTCTGATATTGAGAATGCTTCTTGTTCAATTCTCGCCTGCCTCATTCCCACCTATGACTTTGTATTTTATGATGACGCGTCACAGAGCGCACGAATAAATATTTAAATAAATCAATAAATAATAAAATAAATTAGTAATTAAATAAATATTACAGAGATCTTTTCGACTCAACAGCTTTCATGGCCCCTCACGGGTTTCATGCAGTCAAGATGCTAGTTTTATCCACACTCAGTATGGACAGCATTCATCTTCAGCAGCTTCATTTTGGGATTGCAAAAAAGGCCCGCGGGGAATCTGTTGTCCTTGGCGAACACAGATAAATGATGCCGCCCTTGCTCATGTCATTCAAGCTCTTATCAGTGATCATTCAAAACCGCTGCACAATTGATAGAACGCCTTGGACTTTTACTTTGAGGATAGAGTTGATAAGAGAAGAGAACAGGGCAGTCACGGTGCGCCAAACCTCCTGACCGTCCACTAAATTGACCACGGATTTTCAATCGGTTTTGATTTGCCACGTCGGCTAATTCATGATTTTCTTGGTTTCAGGAGTCAACCAGGGAAGTTCGAAAGCTCATACAATTCCGTCTTTAGGATTTCTACAAATCCGGGAAAAAGAATGAATTCTTACGATGTCTTGATCATTCGTTTTGTTCGCCTATACGGCTCTTCACAGTGCCGGATCTCGATGTTCTCATAGTTTTCCCAAGCTCGATGTTCACCTTGGGCTGTGCACTTCTAAAAAATTACAAAATTTTACGGAAGACCAGAGAGATTATTCATGATTTGTTCAGTCATCACTTTTGCCAGAACCGGTTCATGGTTGTTGAAGGGTAGTTACGCTATTTTCACGTTATAGCTACGCATTATTCAACGTAAACTCATTGACCCCGCCTAGACCGCAGACCCCGCACCGCTAATTTTGGCACAATGCAGCAAACAGATCTTTCCGATCTAGATTTCAGGCACTCCCTTCGACAGATGCGAAGCAATTGTCGAACGATCGGCAGCCTACACCCACACAGTAGTAAACGAAAAAGGAGCTTGCCCTTGAGCGATGACCCCGTCTCCGAGAAAAATGACAGTCCTTTCCACTGCTAGTACTAAAAATGTCCCTTTCAAAATAAGAAATCAACAAGAATTCGAAGTCGGGATTAGTGGCCCCCGTGGGCTGTTCCTGCATAGGAGGCGTGTAATAAATCAGTATTAGACAGCCGCGCCCGAACACCCGTAAACAACTAAAAGCTTTGACTAACCTTCAGTCGATCCGTGTGTTTGCAGTCGGTCCGAGTCAATTGGCTACCCTAAAGGAATTCTGTTACGTACAGTACTGAAAACTGTTTCGAATTTTTAGCGACTAGAGAGCGCTACTGGAGCTAGCTGGAAGGGCCAGCCCACTGTGCTGTGCATCTCCGACGCTATGGGTAGAGCGCAAAGGGGTATCGCGCCAACCGCCGCTGTTGCAAAAAAGCAGTTCTGATAAAGAGGATTCATGTTTTTTTCTATATTGTGCAAGTTTGAGCTTGGAAAAGGAGATCACCTCCTCCTACACTTAAGCGGATACGTTGTTGTCGGTTTTTTAGTCTCACTGAAGTGAACTTCCCGTAGTATACCTTTAGAGGAGTAATGTGGTCGTTTTTAGTTTAGTTAGCTATAATAGACATCAAATAACCTTGAGAGCGCCTACTACCAAAAATTGGGTGCGGCCTCTACATCTGTCGATGCCCTCTGCAGCTATTTCTCCCGCGCTCCGGGCTCGCCGTTTATAGGAACCGGAAGGGGTCCGAAACAAGAGGAAGATGCAAAGAAATGAGCATTTGTAACGAACACTTAAGGTTAGAAGCGATAATAGGCGAAAAAACCCGGACTCAAAAGCGTGACGCTGCGGTGTCTATTCGCATCCCATTCGCATCCAACCCACAGACTTTCCGAGTTGTCCGCTGTAGGAGACGGCCCGCGGGCCAACGTTAGTTGTAGCACCTGACTCCTAGCGCAGTGGAGTGGCCATTCCCCACTACATTAGCATTCATGTAAGTACATCTAGAAACAATATAAGAAATAACTAAGTAAAAAGTAAAAAGAAAAAACAAATTTATGGTAGAAACATTTCTTTGTGGCACCATGCCAAGGCGTCAAATTGGCGAGTTTGTGCAATGGCGGCCACTTAAAGTCGTCCACACTACGTCTGTTCTACCGTAATCCAAAATTACCCCCTTCCGGTGTCTTTAACCCATAACGTACTCCGTACAACACATGTGAGACTCAAACCACAATTTTTGGTTTCTTAGAAAGGTATCGTGGTCAAAAGCTGCCACCATATGTTTTCGAATACGGGGAATAACATATCTTCCTGGGATCCTTCCCCTCCAAAAAGCAAATAGGGTTTTTACAACGCGTTTTCGACAGCATGTACAGCAAGCAATGATAAAACAAATTCACTGTTTGCGACGCTATACATGTGCATACGCTTCTATAGTGTCTTTGTAACAGTCTTCGTATAGAAAATACTTGGTGTTGGTTGCTGTGAAATAATACTGGATTGTGTCAGTAGTGCCGTTAGAACACGAACTAATTTTAACAGTAAGAAAAGACTGATAGATATGCTGTTTTCCATATTCGAAAACTTATGTGATAGCTTCAGCCCTCAGAAATTGACGCTTTCTTATGACTTGGAAAAAAGACGGTCTTGGGTGGGCAAGTGCAACACATGGTGTTGCACGAGCTGAAGATAGCAAAAACAGCCTCGGTCCGTTATGTCCTAAATGTGACTAGCGCTTCGAGAAGGAGAAGATTGATTGATCGCCAACGTACTGTAAGGCCGCCGTCAGACTTTGCAATTTTGCTACGTCTTACTTTCGCACGCGATACGACCTTGATTGTGCAATGCCGCAACTTCGCGTGAAGAGCCGCGACCCTGCGATATCGCAAGGTCTGAGGGCATGCTAACTCCGCGGTAATACCCAGAGCTTCACGAGTCCGCGGAAGATCTTAATATAAAAACGTGATTCCGCCGAGTATGAACACAATTTCATGTTTAAGACCCACTCCTGCTTCTATATCTGCCTATAGCTTATTGGGGGTTTCAAAATGGACAAGATAAGTTCTCCCTCAGCTTCTGACTTTATATTTGGTAAGAATCCTGTAAACTCACCATTTTTCGGCAATCGGTTTGTACAAGTGTTAATTGCATTTTGTACTGAATACCATTATGCATTTGCTGATGAACCTGATCGATTGTGTAGACGTCCCATCGGTACAGATCATTCGATTTAGCATTTAAGTCATCTACTGCTTTTTGAGCCAACTCCTGAAAGATACGTAGCTGAGTGCCAGGGCGCAATTGGACGCAACTGAAGAGTTCAACAAAGAATTCCCCGATTTGACATCTCTGGGTAGTATACGAACCTTATGCAGCTTTGTTAACGGATCGACTTCTCCCGATTCTTTTTCTTTTATACTGGCAGCGAATAATTGTGGAATGAGAAATAGGAACCAAACATGCATCTGTAAAATAACTGATTAAAGTTGCAAAAGCAAAGGAAGGGCTGGTGTAGCGAACTCTGCACGTACACGAGTTTAGTGGATCAGAGTGTGAATGGTGGATCTTCAGAACAGCGCTTGGGATAATTTTGAGAGATTGTGGAATAACTGGGGAATATGAGAGACGAGGAGATCAGTTGCGTCAAAGTAGAGAAAAAACATATCAAAAAGGAGAGAAACCAGAGGAATAGGTGAATCACTATCAACTACTACTGAAACATTTTTGAAGAACTATTTAGGAAGGGAAACAATTCGAAATTTGTAAAAAAAATTGAAAAATTTATTTTCTTGTAATCATGATGCTGTCTAAAACGCAAGCTCTTCGACTGGATCACGTAAATAAGAGTTGCTATAGGGTAGATGAGAAAACTCACGACTACTGGCATATAAGTGCCTTAATGGTTAAAGACACCAGGAGGGGGTAATTTTGGCTTACGGTAGAACAGACGTAGCGTGGACGAGTTCGAGTGGCCGCCATTGCACAAACTCGAAAATTTGACGCCTTGGCATGGTGCCAAAAGAAGATGGTTCTTCTATAGATTTGTTTTTTCCTTTTAGTTTTTACTTTGTTCTTTCTTGTATTGTTTCTAGATGTACTTACGGGTCAAATAAAGTCGGGGGGGGGGGGGGGGGGGGAGGACGCAAAATTTTCAGCCACGTCAAAGCTTCTTTCCCTTCCTAGGGTTAGACTAAAGCAGATGAGACCTATGCTTTGACAGATGCTTTTTAATGTGGGAGGAGGGGATATCAATTTTAGCCTAAGCCTAGTAAGGGAAAGGAGCTTCGACGTCGACGCAAAGTTGCGTCTACCCCCGACTTTATTTGACCCTTCTGAAATTTTCAGGTATAGAAAAGCACAATTAAGAAGATCCATAAGTAAACAAGTAAAATATGTCACTAGAAAACAGTCTAAAGAGGAAATAATTCAAAAATAAGGTTACATCAGGCCGAAGGCAAGCTTTAAAATGAACGAAGCGTGGCTCGGCCACGGAAGCTTGCAGTTCGGACGGAAGCGCGCCCTGGGGGCAAATAGCGCCCTATGGCGCGTTTTTCGACGCCGGTTTCGTTACACATTGTATCTACCGAACCCATATGTTTGTTTTCAGACGCCATTGTTTTTGTAAACGTTATTCTGCCCTTGCCCCCCTCCCGATGCCTTTAAGGGTCGCTGGGTATGCAGTGTTTTCACACCAGGGTGTCGCGTGTCAATCCTAAAGCGCGTCTTATTTCAGGTATGAGACATAGCAATTGCTTAAAGGAATCGTCCACGGAAAATGAGTTTTTGTGTTACCCATATGTTTATGTCGTATTTGCCTAATGTTGGCCTCATGCAAAATTTCACGTGAAAAAATGTGAATCTGGCTGAGATACAGCACCACAAAGTGCGGTCCCAGTGGGCGGGGCCTCCGTGTAAAGGCCTCGTCCCGTCTTCCGCCGCCGTTGGGAACGGAGAGTGGGACTGTTTACGTAACCTTCTGTTCCTACAATACGTCTCCGACCACGGCGGACGCGGTACGAGGCTTTTACATGGAGGCCCCGCCCACTTGGACCGCACTTTGTGGTGCTGTATCTCAGCCAGATTCACATTTTTTCGCGTGAAATTTTGCATGAGGTCCACATTAGGCAAATACAACATAAATATATGGGTAACACAAAAACTCATTTTCCGTGGACGATTCCTTTAAGGACCCAACTACATACGGCGCTTCAGCTGTCAAGCATTACCTCGGCTATTACATGCCGCTGCGAGTGAGTGAGGGCCTTTCGGTCAAGATTCCGCACCGCGGCATGTCGCAACTAAGCGATGCGAACGGGCCAAAGGCGTCGTGTCGTTGGGTCTCGAAGCGATCACATGTTGACTGTGTACGGCGCCTCTAGCATTACCGTGTAATCGCTCAGGCCCAACTATATCGGCGCATACAGCTCGCACACGCTGCGTCGCAGACCGCTCGTCGTTGTGCGCAATCCTGACATAAGGGTCCACATCCACGTGGCACGAATTTCAGAGTAGGAGTGCACATCCAAGCTGCTGCTACGAGTCAGACGGACAAAGATTTCTCGCATAATTTTGGAATTCACCTTTCATGGTTATCGAATATGTGTTTTTTATTTATTTATTTATTTACTTGTTTATTTATTTGTTTATTGATTCATGTACACCCCGGGTGGAACAGAGATAAGAGAAAAAAAGAATGATGAATACTCAAAAAAGTATTTAGTATCACATGAATGAAAGATGGAAAGTTTGACCGGCATACATTGGTATATGAGTCGATTCCATAACTAACGGAACTACTACAAAATAAGGATGCATGGCGCATCCTTAACAAATAATTGAGATTGAGGTCAATTTATTTATTGACAGTGGTGGCACACAATAGCGTCATAAATAATTGGCTGAACACACACGAGCAGGGAAGTGCAGTTACTGTGACAAAAGATCGATAGCGGTAAGTGATAAACGCGAATCTGCGCGATGACCCATTGGAGCCGCGCTAGTCACCAGGGACCAGAGGAGTCATATAATCGAACGAGCCGCCGATAATAAAATGGAGGCGGGCAGAACGTTCCCGACTTTGAGAAAAGTTATAATTTTTTCTTTGAGTGGCTCGCAATTGATAATCGATTAGGCCGCGGTCATACTTTGCGCAAGCTGCGTTAGTTGACGCCGGCACCGGCGTCAACTAACGCAGCTTGCGCAAAGTATGACCGCGGCCTTACCTTTCCACGTAATCATTTAGCTATTTCATATAATTACTGACTCGTTATTAAGAGTTTATAAGGAAATTGCAGCAGAAGGAGTAAGCAAGAGGTACCACAGTTATAAAAGTTCAGTTCAAGCTGGACACAGATGCAGTCCGGAAGAGCAATTAAATTAAAGGAATGCAAGATAATGAGCCACCACTAATATTATTTTCACAATTTTTCTCTATAAAAGTATTAATTCGAACTTGACCGAGTGGAGATTAGGAGAGCACCTGAATCCTTAAGAAATTAATGTTAGAGGCAGAGTTCAAAGGCTAGGAAAGGCAGTCCATGGGAGAAATAAAAAGTGTGCACTGCTGCACTAATGTGAAAGCATCGATTATGATTACGACCTTTCTGAGCTGGCTATAAATGATAGAAAATGGCTGCCAACGCAAATCCCCATGAAACAACGAGAAAAAGTGGAAGCGGTAGATTTTTTATTCCGAAAATCACAAATGTTGCGATAGGCTGGTTCATTTCAGTTCAGTTGTCTAATGAATTGTTTCGGAAATTTGACTCATTTTCACAGTCTTCAACGCACTGAGTTTACGCATATTTCTTGTTGCAGGGTCAAGCCTCCGTCGAGGAATCGAAACGGAAAAGGGAGAGGGGTCATTTGGAGGCTCCCTTTTGGGTTGGGGGGGGGGCTGTATATTCTTTAAAAACTGTTTTAGACACGCGCTTGGGGGGATGGTGGAGGAGGGTATACCGGGAGTTGAGGATTCCTCGACAAGGGGGTCGTATTGGACCGGACAGAAAGGGGGTAGGGGTCGTACCAAAAGTCGTATCAACAAAGTCTGAACATTCACCAAGCAGATGAGGAGCGAATGGTAATTCATAGCCAATCCATGAGAGGAGATGTGAAATATCATTTTGCTTCATGTAAGAATACATAACAATAAAACACATTGCAACTTTACAATCCGGCAACAGTTACTAGTATCCCTGACAGTTACTGGCAAGAGCCCTGAGTGGAGGGGTGTTCTGACTCGAGCACATGCTTTTTTTGGCGCCATTTTATTGGCACGTGATTTTATTGAAGTCATCAAAACGTCCAAGTTGCGCAGGTTCTGTAACATCATTGACCACGGGCGGCGTACCCGCTAATAGTAAACCTTTCCCTTACTTTGTGGGGTCAAAAATAACAGAGATACCGATTAGTGGTTCTATTTTTCTGTGTCCCCTTATGCCACATTTATAGCGGTGTCTAATGTTAGCCCAAACTGCGAACTGCAGGTGAACTCCAAACGCTCCCTTTGATGCTAAGGCAGTGCACCATTATGGATAATTTCTAATGTGATTCAAAGATTCGCAAAATGCAGGAGACATACATGAGAACGCCGAGATATGTCACCGGGAATGAGGTGACAAGCAGCCACCCACGGCGATATATTCCGCGATAACAACACGGAGCAAAAGCAGGACTTGGAAATGTTATGTTTTCGCTCATACTCAGCGTCCTGACGAAAACATTGAAGACTGTGGGAAAAATTCTTTGCTATATTGGCTATGCAGCTTCAAATTCAATTTTCAACTGTGTTTTTTGGGCCCGCTTCGACAGAATCTTTGACTTTCGACCCCTCTTCTTTTGGGGCGAGACATAACAGTAAAGGTTCCAAGCTTCATTGGCTTCCGCAGACAAAAGAGTTCGCCCTTTATAGATGTACCATGGAATTAGCATTACTGGATTTTGAATGAAGACTAGGCACGAGAATGGAATGTTCTCGAAATTATTATTTTTCCAGCTGTCTATGTCTTCCTGCTCTCTTATAGCAATTCGAGTAGTGATCTGACTTGACCTGGTCGCCGCTTCCAAATCTTAGGACCTTCCGCGGGGACGAAAAAACTCACTTTTATGCGGACGCTAGCTACAGTTAGTGCGTAAGAGTGTTAAAAGTCGCGCGAAAACGCGTTTTCGCGTTTTTTATCGTTTTTCGCCATAAATCGATCGATATTGATTATTTTTATCAAACGTAGATATGTTTTAGAATAAGCTCGTCGAGCTCTACAAGATGGTATCACAAGTTTTTTTGATTTTCTCGAATTCGGTACTAGGCCATTTTTTCCAAATTCTGAAAAGTTTGAGAGAAAATTGCTTCGAAATTTGATGAACTGGCAAGGAAGTCTCCTCACATCTCTTATTTAAGTTCACAGCTGTGTAGGAGTTCCAGAGTTTCACTTATTTCAGACGAATCCCTGTTCCTTGGTGTGGTCCTAAACAGTGAAAAAACCATCTCTTAACTCGATTTCAGCAGCAGATTCCCCATTGAAATGTACAGTTTAATTCCCCAGGGAAAATGCTATCGACTGCTATCGAATGATATATAAATCCTCATTTCCAGCCTTTTCCTTTTGTCAATGGACTTCTCAAGCTCTAGTCCGTCGCATCGATCGACGTGCATGGCCATGTGGCGCCATCGTGACGGCCCCCGCTATTCACGTGCACGACCGTGGGAGAGCGTTCACGATCGGTGACCCCGTCGGAGCGCCGAGCAGTTTCCCACGGCCGTGCACGTGGATAGCGCGGGGCCGTCACGATGGCGCCACAGCTTTCCCATGGCCATGCACGTCGACCGATGCAACGGACTAGAGCTTGAGAAGTCGATTGACAAAAGGAAAAGGCTGGAAATGAGGAAAATAAAATTTTATGAACATCAAGTTTTTTATATATCATTCGATAGCATTTTCCCTGGGGAATCGAACGGCGTACATTTCAATGGGGAATCTGCGGATGAAAATGAGATAAGAGATGGTTTTTTCAACAGCATATACACGGAGGCACTGTTTAGGACCACACCAAGGAACAGGGGTTCGTCTGAAATAAGTGAAACCCTGGAATTCCTCACAGCTGTGAACTTAAATCAGAGATGTGAGGAGACTTCCTTGCCAGTTCATCAAGTTTTGAAGAAATTTTCTCTCAAACTTTTCAGAATTTGAAAAAAATGGCCTAGTACCGAATTCGAGAAAATCAAAAACTTGTGATATCATCTTGTAGAGCTCGACGAGCTGATTCTAAAACATATTTATGTTCGATAAAAATAATAAATATCAATCGATTTATGGCGAAAAAACGATAAAAAACGCGAAAACGCGTTTTCGCGCGACTTTTTAACACTCTTATGGCACTAACTGTAGAAGTAGCGCTGACTCAAAAGAGTTGTTCTCGGAATTGAAATTCTCCTGCTACCCAAATATTAATATTGCATTTGTTTACATTATATGCATTTGCTTACTAAGGGACGCATGGACGCTAAAAAACAAGAATCCGGTCGAGATAGTGCTCCTCAATGCAACGTCCCACAGGGTGGGGCGTCGGAGGGGTGGCTGCCACGAGCACTCTAATTGTAAGACAAAGAGGCGGCGGTCACGTGGTCAGGGAAGCAATGTGAGAAGCTAATCAACATTGGGCAAAAGATTTAAACTGCGCTTGCTCTTCGACGGCTGTTCAAACGTTGCCTGGCGAGAATTCAAATTACTTGCTGTTTTTTTTTTCAAATTTCCGATTTCTGCGTTGGAACAAAGGAAATTTCTAGGAACGAAGGAAACGAAAACTTTTTGTGTCTATGTTCATCATTGTATCTATAAGAGTGATTCTTTGAGGTTTTTCCACTCCTATTTTTCTTCTTTTTGATAACTGCTTTCGCTTTCGCATCGGCTACAATTGTTGAGGTGAATATAAAACGAGGACGCGAAGCTATGAAGGTTCGAAATCCGCCAGGAGACGAGGATCTGTGGAACGCATTAGCACTGCTCTAATATCGCCTTGCAAGTATATTTTTGCAAACTAATGCTCCCCACGATTGATGTTTGCGTCCGCTGGTACTCTTTCAGCCGATAGAGGGGATTCAACTCGTCTTTCAGCACTGGAAGGGCAAACATAAAACTTCAGTCATCCGGCTATCTACTCTCCACCCTTTAGACACTTCAATAGCTCTCGATATTCTCGCTATTGCAGCTGCAAAGATTTCTTTTATGATCGCATGATATATATGTCCCTTGGGGATCACTTGAAGCATGCATGATCAATAGGGTAGAGCGAGTGCATTGAACATCACTAGTATTACTGTAATTTCAGCCGCAAGGAAAACGATGGTGAAAGAATGGACTTTTGTAAAAGATAAGAGCATAGGAGAGCGGTCACATGAGTCGTCAGATGCTGTGAAAGAGTGCAGAATCGCAAAATTGGGTCTTCAGATTTATCGAGCAAACAAAAAGCTCACGTTGGCAAAATCCTCTGAGAAGATATTCTGGCGGGCATATTATATGCAGAGGCGCACAATGACAAAAGGGAGAGAGTTATGAGGAGCAGTGTCGTAGATCCAGGACGAATCCAAGACTTGATACTAATGGGCGCAAAGGATTAAGAAATTAGTGGGAAGGTGGAAAGTATGAAATTAAAAAAATTTTTTTGGAGGGAATATGAATGGAAAGTGGGACCTCGACGGAGCGTATGTAGAAAAACGGGGAAATAATCATGAAGAGCATTGAATGAACTCGTTCAGCGCCAAGCAAATTCAAAACCCCATTGAAGCAACGACGAAGCACTCTCTTCGAAATCGCCGAGTTGACGGTAAGGACCATCAGACATGTTTGGGGAGGGGTGCTATCGCAGTGAAGGGGCACCTCACTATGACCATTATCTTCATCTAAGCCTAGAGCGGGGATACAACCTTTCTCAACTGAGCTTAGGCAAAAATATACGCCTGAGTGTGGATTGACTCCTCAAAGATCCCCTTAAGAAGACCCTAGATGTGTAACTTTTCATAAGATGCCCTTTTCCCCTCATTGCGATAGCACCCAGGAATGTAGGCACATCTGTATGGATTTCGAGTAGATTTCAGGTTGAATAAGCCATCAATTACATCCACGAATCTGCATTGAATCTTAATGCATGGCTATTCCTGAGCTTAATACATGCTCGCGGTAGAAGTCCGCTCTACATTTCTGAACCTACTAAGTGTGTTAGTGCGATTAAAGATACCAGCTATTATTAGGTTGGAACATAATTTCTGTCACACAATGACAAAAAATTTCAAATTTATTTTTCTTTATTTGTGTCTAACTTCAATCAACAAAATATGCACCATTATGATCAACAATACATTACCAACGAATAGGGAGATTACAGATGCCTTGCTTATAGAAGTCTGGAGATTTCTGGTCGAAGAAAGTCTGGAGGCCGATTTTGAGATCATCGTCATCTTTGAACTGCCGTCCATCGAGGAAGTGGCTCAGAGATCGGAATAGGTGGTAGTCAGTTGGGGCCATTTCCGGAGATTACGGTGGACGGGGGAGCTTCGTTTAACCAAGGTCCTGGATCCTTTGACACGCCAACTTTGCCACATGTGGGTGAGCGTTATCGTGGAGGAAGAGGTCTTGGTCCATTTTTCCGGTAAGTTTTGCCGCTCCGGTGTCCAATTGCCTGCAGTAGAGATCGGCAGTGACTGTCGTGTTGAATGGAAACAGTTCCCTTTTTTTGAAAATTAAAAAAATTTTTTCTCTCTGTGCAACTTTTTGAAATTTTTCCTGTTCCAATTTGAGCCGATCGAGCCATCGGGCTGCCGCCATATGAGAGACAGTACCTGGGTCCATCGACTGGTTAATTTTGTTAGTGGCCTCGCATGCTGAGGAACCGAGGCGGTGTTCGTGAATTTCGCACCTTTCGCGAAATTGCCGTAAATTCACTGCTAGTTGAAGCCGTAGAGAATATGAATGTGCTATTCACAAGCCCTTTTCAGACGCTTCATATACCCCCCACTACCAAATGCTCCCGAAGCTTCCACAGTTTTCCCCAAGGAAAACAAAAAGTGTGACAGAAATTATGTTCCAACATAATACTTTGCAAGAATGAAGTCAACCAATAGAAGCTCTAGGTTTACGAATGCAAGCCATTAATTACAGAATATCACGAGCTAAGATTCGAAAACGATTCGAACGGACGAGATTTCTGAAAAAAAAACCAAAACTACCAGCAATGCGAGGCTCTATGATGAGAGAACTTGGACCCTACCACGAGTAAGTTTTGATAATATCATCTGGGCACCAACTCGAGCAGTGTTCTAAGAGGCTATATGTATGTAACAACACCAACACTTAATCCACTGCGCAATTAACTAACGTTTAGAGAGGAGACTTTGTTGTGTGTATCGATCCTATAATGCTAATCCCATAGTACATCTGTAAAGGGCAAACTCTCTTGTCTACCAGAGCTGATAACACCTAAAAGCTCATTGACATGTATTTTTCAAGAAGAAGGTGGGAGTAGATAGTCGAAGCTTCTGTTAAAACGATGTCTAAAAGCACAGTTGAAGCTTGAATCTGCTAGGGGCTGCACAGCCGGTATAGTAAAAAATTTTCCCCACAGTCTTCGAAGTTTTCGCCAGGACGCTGAGTATGACCGAAAACCTGACGCAGTGAATGGAGGCGTCGCTCTTATCCAGTCAGTTCGTGTTTAAATTTTTCATCCGGGGATCTTCTTGCCTTTTTTCAAAAATTTGAAGAAGGCACTGGTAGGTCTGAACAAATTAAGAGAAATGTGGATCGCACATTATACTAGCAGGAGTCGGTAGCAGAGGCATACCACTTTCGGTGGACCACGGGGCCTCTGAAGACGACGAAAGGGTCGAAATGTCAGGCCAATAATAAAATGCAACTTAAAACCTCGTTCGGCAATACAACACACGGATAATGTGAACATCATGAAGAGTTTTCAAGAAGAGAGAACTTCGAGAATTCTAAGAGAAATGTGTAACAAAAAGAAGACCAACTGAAAGCCAACGTGGGATAAGTGGTGCGTCCACAAACAGGCACAGAATAAGATCAGATTTCAGTAAATGCTTTTGTTGAGGACCGCCAATACTTCGGCCGGAGAAAATATGCCATGGAATTACCAACTCTCGCTCCTGCTCTTTTTCTTCCTTTCGAGACTAGGACTAGTGACTCTTGAGGTCAACGGAAAGGGTGAGCGGTGATTCATATTTGGCAGCCTATTCTGAGCAATGTAGTAGATGATCTCGAAGGATAGACAAGCTTGAGAACCGTAGTTGTCGGAAACGTCGCGTGAGATTACATCAACGTCGAAATTGGAGAACGAAGGCGGCGCGACTGCAGCCACCGGTGGAGACGATTAGCGGCTGTTTGACCGCCGTCCTCACATCACATGTCCGTCGGCAATGGGATGGTGACGGACAGGGAAAACAACGGCAACGAGTTAATAGTCAGAAAATAGCACTGATCAGCGATCACTGGTGACTCAAGGTGCCGGCCACCGATATGTGCTTGTCTTCAGTCAGGTGTGCTATTACGGTAAAAACCATTGGTTTAAAAGTACATAGATACGGAATGAGAATCGGTTTGAACGTATAGAAAAAGGAAACGAAGAGTTCTAAAAGCTTTCAAAAGAAAGTAATTTCAGTTGAAGGAATTTTTCAAAGGGGTAATTCAGAACATGGAATCCTACCCAACCTGACATGGAGATCCCACTGAGATGAGACCTCAATTGAGTGATTACTTCTACACAAATTTGTCGGGATTAATAGAAACGGCTCAAACCCGGGGAACATGTCTCAGAGAGTGAAAACACTGACTTATAAAACATACTTCAATAAACATGTAACTGCTTAATGTAATACAGATATACAAAAATTTGTTTTCATCAACGAGATATATATCTTTGATATTATTTTCTCCCAACTCTACTGATGAGCCCTATTGGAGAATATTCTTCCCTTTTTGGTTTCCGTCTAAGGGCCCGTGCGAAAAGATAACCAAACTAACTCTTTCTTACAAACAAGTAAATAATTGTTAAGTAGTTATAAAAATAATTATTTCTCCAACTTATCACGTTTGACGCAAACACAATTGAAAGTATGCAAACAGCAATTTCCAAGTATAAACCTTCATTGTTTAAAAGAATTTTCACAACTATTTCATTTTATATCTTCAAGATTATCAGTGCATGTCACATGGGCATTCAAGTATCTCTCTAAAGGGAGCTAAGTCGGACCTCACTGGCTATAAAGAGACGATTGATGCAGAGCGCATTCGGTGTTTTAGATGCTAATACTATAATCAGTCTCCGTCCATCTTTCGGACCACCTTCTTCCCAAAACAGCACCAGTGAGCTCAGGTTCTCCCCTTTCCATACGTTTTAAGCTATCCATCATCATACGTTTTCAAATTACGGAAATAATTACTGACAGCCGACTGAGTAGTAATGTGTGACTGCCGTCAAGTTTAATTAGTAGTCAGCTCAAGCACGGCTCTCACCCCACAATGTGGAACCTACGGGCCCTCTGGAATAAATGTGCGGGAGCCTCAGAAATGTTCAGCCAATACAGAAAAAATTGTCGGCAATGATATGGAAAATTCCAAGTTACACAGATGGTTTGGAGTGCCTGAGGGAATCGACTCCAACCCGGAATTTTGAAATGATTTGCGCTGCCGCCTTTAATAACTGGTAAACTTAGAGTAGAACTTGTAACAAGTTTGTATTCTAACAGCGAGGCACTACAATACAAGTATAGCAAATAAACTAGAAGGTAATCCAAAGACGAAGGTTCAGAATTAGAACAGAGAATTTAGCGCGAACAAAAGAATATGTGGCGCGTCCACTAATAGGTAGAGAATAGTGACAATTTTCAAATTACTTAAAAAAAAGAGTACTAGGAAATAGTACATGCATATCACTTCAAATATGTATGTAAATATGACCAACGAAGGTTCTCCGTTGTGGGTTTCAGCAATAGGGCAAATTCGTGGCAGGAAATCATCCATTCTAGAAATGGTAGAAATCGAGAACAACGCTATATATCATATTGGAACCAATCAACTCGTCAAAATTCCTGTTCTTTCGCCTTTGTGTAGCAGATGTCCTTTGTGCTGCCAAACAACATTGAGAAATCATTATTTCGTCGGGTGTAGTGAAATTTCGTTAGAATCCATAGAGCAGTCGGATGTGATCGCTAATTGCTGACAGATGACTATGGTCGGCCAATCAGGTGATTTTTCCTCCTCGAAATATTTCTGTCAGATCTATCAATTCTTGGCATGCGTCAGTGAAGGACAGCAGTCATATCTGCCCACCCTGGCAGTGGTTCAAAAAAAAACCTCAAAGGAACAAAAACCTTGCGTGGAAAAGGTCCTTAACATTCGTATTGAAGAACTCGGTGTGATGTGTGCGACGTGATGCGTGCGATAAAGAGCGCTATACAGTAGCGCTCAGAAGTTTTCGGCCAAATGGTTTATTTTTTGGGTTTTTCACTTGTAACTTTTTGCGACTGGTCCTATTTGAGAGAAATTTTAGTATGTTGTACTTGGAGACACTGCACTAAAAATACTATTTTGGCGCTCAACAGTGTAAGTTACGTGATTAAATGCAATTTTTTGTTTTCGGAGTGCCATCGCTATGCCGTCCCGCTGTGCCGCTGTCATCAAAAGTCGTGGTCTTTCTAAAAAAATATTGATGTTCTCTGAGGCTTGCTCGTTTCATTTTTGTAAAGAAAACCGTTTTCCTTGACCAAGCCTTTTACTTTTTTTGGTGGTCTTGTAGTAAATTCTTGTAATGGACCATGAAAAGAGTCAAACGGCACTCAAGTAGAAGGAAATGTTGACAATAGGTTTAGGCACCACATATTAAAAATTTGTCAAATTTGGTCAAGTAGAAAAAAAGTTATGACAAAAAAGTTTTGGCCGACTTTTGAGCGCTACTGTATGTAGATAGGTCACAAAGCGATTACCCTACCCTAACAATAAGCTCTGTCTCAGGCATAGGCACCGAAATCTATACTACTTCGGCTTTAGTAATATAACTATCAGAAAAGCGCGACAATTACGGAACTTTCTCCTTATGAAAAAATGAGGTCTTTCACTCGAAACCGTTCCACGATTAACAGTTTGTTCACTCAAGTGCATATCTCTACCTAAGCCTCACTTATGAGGGGTAGAGGCTTCCCCTGAAGTAAAGCTTAGGCGAAAACCTAGGCGAAATTGTTCCGGACGCCGAGTGCAGTGGTCCATCCCCCCCCCCAACTATACTAGCGGCCTTTACTTTGCTTAGGGAAAAGTATCTTCAGCCAATACTGGCCGACGTCAATTACGGGAAACCAGAATCACCAGCAAAAATTGTCTCGAAACTCCGGGTTCTCGGCATCTCAACTTTCACCGTGTCTGAAGGACCGAGCTGATGCCTAGATTTCTAAAATCCTTTATAGAAGGTTGGGGTAGTAATTAACGGGATTTCAAACTGTCTTGTACATATACTTCGAAAAGCCCCTCTTACCTGACTTCAAAAGGAATGCACCAAAGGCGCCTCATATGAGGACACACTTTTTCTTCTGTTACAAACGAAGTTATAAGTGAATCTATGCTTATCAAACGTTATCAATTCCAATCACTCATCCGATGATCTCGCCCCACCGCCCTCCATGACACTTAAAAAAATCAGAGTCTCATTATCGGTTTTACGCAAGTAGTGAATTCCCGGACAGACGCACACACCAACAGACGACGCTTAGATATACAGTAGCGCATAAAAGTCTTCGGCGAAATGGTTTTTCACATGGATTTTTCACTTGTAACTTCCTTGCGACTGGACCGATCTAAGAGAAATTTTAGTATGTTGTATTTGGAGACAATGCATACTAAATATACTATTTTGGCGCTCAACGGTATAAGTTACGTGGTTAAATGCAATTCTTTTTTTGTATTTGGAGTGCCATCCCTATGCCGTCCCGCTGTGCCGCTGTCATCGAAAGTCGTGTCTTTCTACAAAATATTGAAAATATTGATGTTCACTGAGGCTTGCTACTTCTATTTTTTGTAAAGAAAGCCGTTTTTCTTGACTAAGCTTCCTTTTCTCCGGTGGTTTTGTAGTAAATTCTTGCAAAAAACCATGAAAACAGTTAAGCGGTCAGGCATCACATGTTAAAATTTTATCAGATTTGGTCAAGTAGAAAAAAAGGTATGACAAAAAGGTATTGACCGAAGACTTTTAAGAGCTACTATATGTATGTATAGGTGATACAGTGCGTTTCATAATTATAAGGTCACCCCTAAATTTTAGGTTTTCTCAACAACACCCCATCGAGGAATCTTTTCAGTCTCATAGACGGATTCCTCACCTGAAATAACCCCCGTATCCGGTTTTTGGATGCAGTCGCGTTTACCTTATGTTTTTAAGAGAATTTTTCGGTTTTTGCACCGTTTCATAATTATAAGGTCACCCTGAAAAAAGAAAAAAGTTAAGGCTCCAGCAAGTCTGTCAAGGTGGATATGTATTCCAAATAAATCTTCGTGATACATGCTCAATCATTTTGTGGCTAGCTGCTATGTTCCGAGAGAAAAGCCCAGATTTTGGATTCTCGTGGTGCTAGGCTCAGTTTGAAAGTAATTCCAAAAAAATCGGAAGCTTCCTATGCTCAATTAGATAACATTTGAGTCATTCAGTGTCTTCACATGCTTTTCATGCTCTGGACTCCCACGCGAGATCATTGTCATTTACGAGAAAGGGATTTTGGGGACCACTTCCTGCAGCACCTCCTTCATTGAGCAGATTTATTTGGAGTTGAACCATTCCTTGTCTGGAACCACAGCGCGTACAGTAGTGAGGAAGAGCAGAAACATCACCAAAGAGATAATGAAGTAGTTTCCGAGGCCTACACCACACCCTGAGGCGGCACAACTTAGAGTCATAAAGTTGTTCTTGGGCACGGACTGAACAAAACTGAATTTGCATAGCAGTTGCACCCTGCATGCGAATAATACCATCTGAATTGTATTTTTGAGTCTAAAAATATTCTATTTTTATGGTGCTATCGTGTAGAGGTAGTACTAGCTTGGTCTGAGAAGTGCGCCAATCTTTGGGAGCCTTGGCAATTTTTGTAGGAGAAGGGTGATGGCCTAAGTTCTTTTCGGCAATGAGCTTGCACTGAACCTTGCCTCCAAAACCAGCAGAATAGACTCCAGAGTCTGCTAGAAGATCCTACGAAGAAATCAGTTGCCTTTTGGAGCCGATCGGCTCTTCACAATTGCGTCTTAAAGTATGGCAATGCTGTTGCTCACGTAGGTCATTCAACGTAATTGCGGTTAAAGTCCCGAAATACGCACGCTCAGCCATAGATAACATGTTGTCATGGTCTCGGTTCTATTAGGGAGATCTAGAAGACATCACCTCAAATATTTACCCTGATAATTGTCAATTCTGGAAAGCAAAACTGCCGAAACAGGCAATCGTTGAAGACTGGAACAATAACTGTGGTGAGGTTCTCCGAAATTCAGTTTCTAGTTCACCGAATCTGCTTGTTGATGTCGTTCTCAAACAGGAGAGGGCCACAGATTATAAGCTCCTTCGCATGCGCTGTTAACTCTAGCAAATTCTCTGTTTCTTCGGGGTGACCTTATAATTATGAAACGGCACAAAAATGAGAAAATATTCATAAAATGGTGGGCTAAAAGCTAATATTATCAAAACTAGTATAGGAAGGTTTTCTGTGGTGGGGAATCTATAAAAAATATTTAAAAATTTTTCGTTCAGCTGCCTCTCTTGAAAACCGAAAATTTAAGGGTGACCTTATAATTATGAAACGCACTGTAGTACGATGCTCTTTTCCCGTCAAACCCCTTCCTATGAGAAGATCGATTCGGGTTCTTTGTTTCCACAGCCGTAGCTTGCTTTTCACGCGTGGCACAAAAGAGAGCTCTCGTCCTCGTCAACACTTCAATAGAAGCATACCCAATGAAGGTTATGAAGGAAGTGCTATCCATCCTTACCAACCTCGCCCATTACAGTAGGAGCCGATTAGGAGGACCTTTTCACACGCTCGATTGCTTTTTATCCTTCCACTCGCATGCATATCATTCTTTCCAGCCCATTTCTAGAGCAGGCCAGAGAAGTGATCGACTTTCATCACGTGCTACTGTAGTTGGGAAAAGCGCAGTCCATTGTGTTGGGTGTGCGACGATTATCACCTAAGCTTTAGTTAGGAAGGCAAAGGTGTAGTCCCCCGAGCTAAGCACGAATTACGACACCATTTCTTTACGATAAGAGCCGGAACGGACTACTTCAAACTGAATCGAATCAAGACGTTTCCTAGGAGTGTTGAAGCTTTTAAAAATGCTATTGACGATGACTTGGTTCCGTAGAGCGTATCTCCCCTTGATTGTTGTCTTGTTGTTTTGTTCGCTGAATGTTTTGTTTTAAGGTTCCTCACGAGTCAACCTGTGTAATAAATGTAAATGTAAACTTCCTCATACACTCGAGTGTAAAAACTGATGATTGTGGGATGGTATCATTTGAGAGATGAGAGTTCAGATAGTCATTCAATCGGCACCGCTTTTGTCGGTATCTTGGGTAAAGCGGTGGTTTGAACAAATGGACCTGCGTCGGCAGTGCTCTTTCTACCTGTTGAGGTTGATGTTGGCTTATTTTTCCTCAGCAATTGGCAGTTTCACTCCTTGCTATATTGATTGACTTTCAGCCATTTGTAATAGCCGAGGAATGTTATCCTACACAGCCATTAAATGAAATTGCTATGCCAATCCCCCCGCTTTCCACACAACGATTCAAAATGGACTCTCGTTTAGAAATGGTATATATGCAACAAAGTCTTAGTGCTTAGGAATACCCACGGCATGGCACACTCGTTCGTTTATCACAATTTCACAGTGGATGGACTATGTATTAATAAGTTCGCCGCCCAGATAGCGTGCCCTAAAAAAGCAAATTTGGCAAATTTCTGTTCTATTTTCACTTGGTTTTGGGATAGTTCTTTATTCACACCAACTTATCACAGATTCTCTTATTTCGTCATCCGTCTTCTCACTGGAGAGCCTCAAGGGTTGACGAAATTTTTGTAGTGGTTCGTCTGAGACTGAGGCGGAACGAACTACTCTTCTCATTAAGAAGTCCGAAATTCACTAATACAGAACTTCTTCTTCTATTGTAATGGTAGAAAAATAAATCAAAAAGTAAAGTGAAAGGGAGGAAGAAATCAAGATATCAGAGAAATAATAAAAAAATAAATAAAAAATACGGGTTGTACCAAATTATTTGTTACTATGTTCTGCACGAATGCGTGTGGAACATTCGAGAACCTCTTTCAATGAAGCCTATTGCAATCGTGCCACTGTTGACAGCATCATAGGTCAAAGCACGATTTTTATCGTCAAAGGTCAATCGCACGAGAGATAGCGGTAGGGACGACTGCAGTGGCTGATAAAATGTGATTGATGGCCCAACATAGCAAGTTCATCAACAAGACTGGGGGACTATTGGAAAACTGTTCACAGCATAAAGATTGTTTAAAAAGTTGACGAATGCAAAGGAGGAAAGATGCGAAGGGAGTTTCGAAAAAATATGAGAGAATTCCATCTGGGATGGAATAGCTTAAATAGTATAAAAAATCAAGTTGGAAATTGTGGATGAATCCACCAAAATATGTAGGACAACTGAAACATATTAAGGATGATCATAAAAACGTGAGAAGTATGTTTAGAAGCTGTTGTGCGCAGTGAATCCCCTAGGGAGTTCGAAGGTCAGTAGTTGTGTGGATGCAATTTACCATTAGGTTAGAGCATCAGACATGTTTAATTAGTAATTCTACAGTTACCCATGATTCACAATTTTTGTTTGGAATATCGAACATTTTAAAACATTCAACGTGAAGAACCACTAGTTTGTACACAAAAGAAAAAGGTTATCAGTATTTCATTAACGAATTACCTCTCATTGTCAGTAAAAAGGACTGGCCACGAAAGCTGGCAAAGACATGGTAGTACAAATTTATTCGGAAGTGCTGAGCGACAATAACCTGTAAGCTAATTGCAAAACACTACTATAAAAAAGGGGTAGGCCCAAATCAATAGGGTATGAGCAAATAGTGATAAAATGATCAATTCATAAAAATATTGCTACGAGATTTGTAGGTGCTTGAAAAAATGGAAACTAATAAAAAATGGGTAACTAAAAAGCAATCAAACAAAGTGATGATAAAATAATTCATAAATAAATATATTGATAGACTTTAATTGGATTGATAGACTTCTGTCGATGCAGATAAAATTTTTAGAAAATTTACCTGAAATGTCAAAATTTAGCAGGATGCGCGGTACTTGGTTGGATATGTAATATGTAGCATTGATTTGTCTCGATGACTTCACTTCATATCCCTTCGCCTCAATGACTTTCATTGAGAACACTCATAAATGTGATTCATTTGACTGGAAATGCACGTCCGTATGGCAGTGAGTATGATGCCTCAGCAGGCATCATACTCACTGCCATACGGACGGCTGTCAAATCCCCCATGGTAAGGATGGGCGAGGCACTTTATCACAAAAGGAAATGAGTTATGTATTTGTCGAACTTGAGGCTATGCTCACGTTTATTTAATCCTTCAGTAAATTTCTTTTAGACTTCTCATCATTGAATAAATCGATTTTAACTTCCAGTAAGGAAACAAAAGTAAACTGCAGCCCATAAACAAGAGACAGGGAACATCTTGGGCCACTTCACTGCTCCAAATACACATTTCTGTCCAGTCAAAACAATCCCATAAAGCGCGAAGATGAAAATCATCTACGTATGAGACTTCGTATAAAAAACGATTACGAGTTTAAGATGGGAATTTCACACAAATCCGGAAACGGAAAGAGCGTCAGGGTGGGACTTACGATACATGAATAATATCAAAAATTTCAGAATATGAGATCTACGCAACTCAAATCGGATAAGAATAACTTGCGTCTCGAAGTGTAAAAATCGATAAATTGAGCGTTCCAGTGGTAGTATCTGCAAAGAAACCCTCTTTAAACTGTGCATTCAGACACATAACGGGCGAATTTAAAAGATAAAATGTGTGCAGTTGACAATCCGAAACAGTAATATCGCAAGATCGTGGTATTATTTGTCACCTAATGAAGAGCCAATCAATGAGACTGGCCACTTGAACTCGAGTACATCCACTGCCGGGCGGCTCCGCCTTCATCTCTGGCGCAGTCATTGCAAATGTCAAACAGCCAACACCTGGCGAATTCCCTCACTTCTAGCTAATTACTGCCATCAAAGGATTAATCCAGAGCTTGGTGAATAAGTCACCGCCATTTCAGCACTACACCTGTCTTTTGACAAAAGGGTCTTTGCGTCTTTCTGAACGAGAAAATCGGTGGACTAATAGCCGCTACCCGTGAGCGCGTTTGCTTTGATACGTTTATAGTCAATGTCATGGACAATCATGACGAGAAACATGCATCGATCACGAAAACTGGAAAGTCAGTGGAAAAGTCGGATGATGGTCGATGGGAGTAAGGAAAAAGCGTAAAGGAAGGAAAAAACAAGGAAAGAAGTTTTCAGAGCGCAGTTTGAAGTAAAGAAACAGTCAAGTGGCAGGTTTCGCCTCCTCACTCGGACGAGCCAACATGCTTTCATCAACACCCAGAAGCTCATCGGTGAGTAAGGTGTTGATGAACACAAAGGTATTGTAAGAAGAGGTTAAAAATGAAAAAAAAACAAAAGCAAAGGTAGAAACTAAAACCAACAATGAGAGGTTAGAAACAATGGGGATAGACAAGATAAGACACACGTCGTTTACACGACTTCTTTGTCCCCGAACAGTTTGACGAGACGGCCACAGGGCCCAGAAAATTAATTGATTCTCTTCCAAATCTTTCGGCTTTTCCTCTTTAACCGCCGGGTATGAACGCGGCTTTTCTAGCCAGAGCTGTTTCACTGAATGCGAGATATCTCAGTGAATGCTTTGAAGTAAGCGAGTGGTGAGCGCCTCTGATTCGACTCATATTCAGAATTATAAGAATATTTGAAGAATAAATGGGTGAGACAATGAAGGAGAGGGTTATTGTGCCTTCTCAGAGAATCTCGAATCGCCAGGGTTCAAGAGGGCGGGTCGTGATGGGAGGTGATGGTTTTCTTGTTTGGTTCACGATTTGTGTAGGGCGACTTGCCCCCCCCCCTCTCCACCGGCAATAGTGCACAAATGTATGGTACGAAAAAAGTCATAACCGTACACAGCGCGAAAAGACGGCAACGAGTTCACCACAGCTCGACCTTTACACAATAGCGCAGGTGCGCCCCGATACTTGATCAACCAAGGCAATTGCTCTAGCGGTCCAGGCGATATCCTATTAGGTTTGCTCATCCGGCTTGATTAGTTTGGTGCTAGCTGGAGTCCCCAAAGGATTAGAGTGATTCCTAAATCTCACTGAGATTCATCCCACCCGATCGTGAAGCTTTTATGGGGTGCCCAGACCGCATCCCCTCTTCCGCTCAAGTCCAAAAGAAGTAAGTGAATCAACAAGTTAATAATCTGCGAGGTGTGGTTTGGGCGGCATGCCCAAATCTAGTCTTCCAAATGAGGAGTTGTCCGTTTTCACTAAAAAAGGAATTTGTCAAAGGCACCACGAGAGATAAGGAGAAAGGGTGTGGAGGTACATGTTCTGTTCTATTCTCCACTTCGGAGAGATGACGTGTGGCGAACTTGCACTGAAAAAAGTGGCTTGGTGTTTTATCGCGATCCCGCAGCACTGTGATGAGTGAAACTGTCGTTTGTGCGCCAGGGAAGTTACCGGCGAGGGCGGACGACGTTTGCTACCGACTGATCTAGCCCCACGACCTTCTGCAATCTACCCTACCGGCCGGCTAGTGACACAGAGGAGCGAGAAAGGTAGCGCGGTTTTCGGATTCCAATATGTCGGGTTTCTTTACCTTTTACTTCGTTCTTTCTCTACTGTTACACTGCTGAAGACCTCAACGCAAACCTCGCAATCTGTCAAATTTACCCCTTCCGGTGTGTTTGGAGGCACCACGTGGGGAAATTTGTCGATTAATAAATATGCAGGCAAGAAATGCCAGGTAGTACGGTGTACCAGGGGACTCGAGGAATAGGGCAGTGATAGGGGTGATTCGGGCCATACAGCAAGACTATCAAATAGAAGATGAACGTGCTTAGTAGTGCGAAAGCGAAGGAAAAACGAAAGATGGTCAAAAACGCGAGAAATAAAACCCCTCGCCGTCGTTCATTCTCGAAAAAGGCGGGTCATCCCGAAAAAAGGGGCGGGCTGGCATAAAACAAGTGGAAGCTGAGGTAGACGGCTCTTATAAAGCCCGGGGCACACTTTTTCATCAGAAATTCCGCGTCTTCTTAGACCCTTAGCTTTCATTTGCGTGACTCATTTTAAGAGTTCTCGTTCCCCAGCTACTTATCCGATTGCAGTACAGCACGGTGTGATTAGTAGCTTATCACTGTCCTTGAGCTACTAATCACGCCGTGCTGTACTGCAATCGGATAAGTAGCTTTGTTGGGCGGTACCACAACAACGGTTGGCTTGGCCGTTGCCCCACCCATTATACTGCCACAGAGGACACGAAGTCTGAGTCAAACGACTCATTATTGGCGTTTTTTATGAAAGAGCTAGACATCGAAGTGTGTACGAAACGGGGAAAAACATGTGAATGATCAAGTCTGATCGACGGGTACATACCGAGCATATCATCACAGAAGTTTATAAAAGAGTAGTAAAAAATAATAGATTCGAAATATATTTACAGGATAGAAAAAGCACGTTGATAATCAAGTCCAGTCAACGAATTTCTTGCAGTTGGTAATAAAATTTGAACATCGTAACACATTGAACGTATCCTTCGGATGTGGGAATGGATTACAGACTTTACGAGCTTCTGGTAGCACATCTTCACACCTTCGCAATGAGGATTTCGGTTGTTCTATCTGAAATCAGAGGGGTGATACCTTCAGTGATCTAGCCCAATAAAATTATTGAAAATCTGTAATATTATATACAGATTATACACAGAACTACTAACACTCAATTCATTAATAGCTACATAATGAATTGAGTGTTAGTAGTTTGTCTTCTATTAATAAAGAATTTCCGGTATGATTGAATCAAAATGGTTTGTGAACCATGCCCTGCTTTTATCAATATTACGCGACTCCACGGAAAGTCATCGGCGCGCATGCGGCACGTGCTATGTGACGTGACAGCCGGGGCGCGAAGCATTAGCCATCAATAGCGAAATCTCAGAATCGCGAAATCGCAAAATCGCAGAATCGCGAAATCGCGAAATCTGACCCCAACCTTATAAAGCGCCCAGTGAGAGTCACTTTGCTGACACTTTGCTGATACACTTAAGGCGAGTGCTTCGGCCCGCTTTGTCATTTGATCGCTGTAGCAGATGGTCTTTTCGATGATGAGGATTTTCTGCCTGTCCAGGCGTCTGAATCAGCCAAAACCCAAGAATGTTTAAGCTTCAGGAGCTTGCGTTTCATCCGTCTTGTGTACCATGTGAGAAGCAGCACAGTAGAAAATGGCCATTTACACTGAGACGTTTGGAAAAAGACAAGGTAATTTTCATCGAAGAGCAATGGTGGAAGCAGGCCGACGACCGTCCGTAGTGACGCCTCACAGTGGCTGTTATGTCACCCAGCATGCGCACACATGCGCCATTGAGTGTTTTTCTACTCCACATTAGGCTCTCATGCACGTCTTATTCGATTTCGTTGAGCTCGTGCCTTAGATTGGTCGCGGTGTCCAATATGTCTATTTGGCATGTTTTTTAGTCGTGTCGAATACACCGACCTGACATACAAGTACATAGGTGGGGTGGGCGTCAGAGACTGTAGTTGCATCACGCACGCTAGGCGGCGGTCACGCACCTCTGTGAGTGGTCACTTTACAGCAGGACCAGCAAGGCACTTCTAAACTCTCTAAAAGTTACTGCTCATAACTATTTCTACTGCTCCTCTTTTACTAAAGTAAGGGATAGGACCAACCACTACTATGTTAAAGATTTTGGTAATGATAACAATGGCTGCAACTGTAATAATGTCTGTAGAGTGTGTAACATAACTAACAAAGAAAATAGCATAACATCGCATGTCACAAATCTCAGAGCTAATACCTATAAAGATATTGGTACTACTTGTAACACAAAAAACGTGGTATACTGTCTCACATGTGTTGAATGTGGTATACAGTATGTAGGAATTACTACTAGGAAACTCAAAGAAAGAATAAAAGAGCATCTGGCAAATATTTCCTCGCATAAACTTAACTCGACACTATATAACCACTTCTTCACATGTAACAAGGGAATTACTGTATCCGTTCTAGATTCCATTAGTAGCAATGATAGAAAAACCCTATTAGATAAAGAGCTTTTTTGGATAAAACTTTTAATGACACCATACCCATTTGGATTGAATGATAATATTAAAGGATATGGTAACATCACTAGTGTGGATAACCCTATTTTACACCAAAATAACCCTCCCTATTTCTCTTTAAAAATCATCAAGGATAGGTACAATAGAGGTTCAAAAGTTAAAAGTAAAAGGCATAAAAATACTTTTGGCCGAGTGATGGATGAAGTTACTAATTTGGAAGGGACGCATAATCTGATACAATACTACAGACTGATAAAGACACTAAGCAAGGTGGAAATCAATAAATTGATCAAAGCCTCTTTCAGTGAACAGTTTTTGTCTAGTGTAAGCAACAAAACAAGGTTCCTGATTTTATGTATATTAGCACACTTGCATTTTCATAAGAATGAAGCTAAGAAACCCAAACTGTTGTGCCACAATGTAGTGGTACAGTATATAAGTCGAATCTTCAGCGATATCCCATTTAATAAGATCTTCAACTCAGGATATGTTAAACGAGTTTTAACGAATAACGATGAAGCCAACATAGCATTTACACCCATTAGAATTTTTTTTTAAAATATAATAATGCTGTTTCAAGTAAAATATTCAACTATAATAAGATACTTACAACTTTGAATGATACTAAGTTGGAAGAGATAATCACTAATAATTGTGACTGTACTATTGATAAAAATATTAAATATGTTAATGCACATTACGGTCATGTAATAACAGGAGATCTGAGCATTATCGATGATGATACTTTTAGAGAAGTCCTTCATAAAGGCACAAAATTTAGAACTGACCCTGGTATCTCAAGATTTGAAGTCAAAATGATATACTTAGGTATAGTAAAGCAAGTCATTACCTTTTTTCGTAACAAGTACAAAATCAATAACACTAAAAAGGATATTCTTAATAAGTTTTTTACTACCTGCTTCTACAGTAAGATAAAACCACTACTTACACTTAACAACATCAAAAGCCATAGGGTAGGAGTTTCGATGGACCTCATTAGAGATTATCAGAAGAAATTTGTATTTTGCCCTCTTGACAAAGCCAGCAATAACTATGGTATTATTTGTAAAAAATTTTATGTTACCACCATTATGGAAGAGATGGGTTTTAGATATGATTTCGATAGCAGATCCTTTGTTAATCACCACACAAAAAATACTTATGAACTAATGCCTGATACTAGGAAGTTTACACTTATCAAGAGACATGAACTCCTTTGCACAAATAACAATCTACATTATGACGCAGAAGCGGATCTCCCGGTTATATATGCACTACCCAAGTTACATAAAAATCCGGTTAAATTCCGATTTATCACCGGCGCTTGTAGGAGTAGTGTTAAACCCTTAGCAAAGGAACTCCATGTAATTTTTTCGCATATTAAACGTCATTTTGTAAATTCCCTGCGTATAATACAAGACAGAAATAGAACTATGAAAACCTATTGGGCTATTAATAATATCAACATAAGCAGGGAACTTTGCACTGTCAAGCACGATAACATTAAATTATATACGGCAGATTTCACGGATATGTTTACCAATTTGGAACATAAATTAATAATCAATAATATGCAACAATTGTTGCAACTATGTTTCAAGAATTCGGGCAAATCACTGATCGCTACTAATGGATACATAGTTTACTACACTGAAGGTCGTAGTATCAAGGATAACTTTAGATATTATAGTAGTACTGACCTTATTTTTTTGATAGATTACTTATTAAAAAATAGTTTCTGTATTTTTGGAGGTAAAGTATTCAAACAAAATAAGGGCGTTCCTCAAGGTGGTAACTTTAGTCCACTATTAGCAGATCTCACCCTTTCAGTGTTAGAATACAATTTCTCTAAAAATATGAAGTATAATAAGAATAAATTGTTCATTCCATATAGATATATGGATGATTTATTAGTCCTACATAATCAAAATGAAGCAGCCATAGATGAATGTATTAAAGAGGTTTATAAAGATGCTATAGAAGTTAAAAAGACTCACTACTCCGAAACCAACAGCAATTACTTGGACTTAACTATTGAAATAGATGCTAATAAAGTAAAAACCAGGTTATACAATAAAACGGATGATTTTGACTTCAAAGTCATTAGGTTTCCACATCACGATACTAACATTTCCATGAACACTAAATCATCAGTCATATACACTGAAACCCTCAGGATAGCCAACACCTGCACTGAAATTCATGTATTCTTGGAAAAAATACATGATATGTTTAAAATTCTGGTTTTTAATGGGTATTCTAGAGAATTTATAACATCTAACATTATTAGGTGTATATATAAAAACAAGTTCATCAGTTATAAATATGATATTATAGATGATTTCAATAAAATTAATAAATTAGTAAATACGATTTTAGGTCAGCCTTCTGTTTAAAACTTCTGGTTTCTCAACCCTCCTTATTCCTTCTTCGTTTCTTTCTCTACATAACACCAGTTACTTCTTGCAATGGTCTTGGCTGCACTGCATGGTGCTGTCCATGGGTAGTTTGAGAATAGGTCGATACAGCGCTCCAATCAATGGGTTGATGCACCAATTTGTGCCTGTTGCCTGACTATCAAACCTAGTGTATTGTGTTTTTGCCTTCTTGGCGGGTTACGCAGCATATAAATTGCTTAAATGTTATCTTTTAGTATTTATCTATTCACGTGCTCACGTTTTGTTTATGCTATTCTACATCTTCTTCTCTTTACATTACATTGCTCCTTTCTATGTAGGATATCATCGCAATGTGGTTATAACCTGTCAAGTCATCTTTATCATACGCATTTGCTTCAGACTGATATTTAATGGATGGTGTTATCGTTTTTGGATAGTATCATGGTATTCGATGAATTATATTAATGTTGTGGATTATATTCGATGACAGAGGTATGTCCTTCCTTTGTGATTTACTCTTTCTTCCGTTTATCAATGTTTTTTGTGGTATTTGTCCATTTGGTCCTAATTTCTTCCCTTTTTTTCTGTTTTTAATTGCAACCCCCTTTATTAATAGTTATTTGTTTTCATCAACACCTCCCTCACTGATGAGCCTCCGGGTGTTGATGAAAACAAAGTGGTTCGTCTGAGTTGGAGGCGAAACGAGCCACTTTTTGAGTTCTATACTACAATATTTTTACCCATTTTTATGTGGTTGTTCATTGGCGAGCACGATGACGATATTTGCGTGAAGCAATACCCACTTGAAGTGTCCTACCGCCCACACATCGCTATAAGGCGCATCCCCCCTCCCCCCCCCCATTTTTCTTTTTTTGTTCCATCCTGTGAAAGTGATCGAGAGAATGCTCTCGACAATCATCCACCCAGTTCAGATCTAAGGCGATTACTCTTCACATACCGGTTGTGCAGGTGTCAACTCCGGAAGGCAGAACTGTTCAAAAGCGAAACAGAACTGCAACAGCTCCTGTTCGATCTTTGATCTACTGCAGAACATCGGATAATGCTTGTAGTACCTGCAAAGATGTAGATAAGAATTTAGCATCGGATATAAAAACCACATGAAAGGTACAACGTATTTGACCGGATAGAAGGGGAGGCCAGTATCTGCAGAGGTCAGTGATTAGCATCAGAATTTGAAATTTAAGTAAGCAGATGAGAAATGATGGGTACTTCACAGCGAACCTGTGTGAGGAAATGTAAATAAATGGCTTTTTGCTTCAGGCAAAAACACATAGCAATAAAACAGATACATTGCCACTATACAATCCGGCAACAGTTACTATTATCGTGAAAAATATATGGCAGATGTCAAAAAAAGAGTCGAATTTGGCCCCGTAAGGAGAAGAGGTCGTACTGACGAGGCTAGTTTTCTCGACATCTGAAAGTGCCCTGCCGTCACTGAAGCGGAGGATGTCCCAATACCGTTGTTGTGTGGTTGGTGATAACAAAAGCGTACAGAGCTCGCGACTGCTGTGGCGGCCATCGTCTCAAGATGGGCTAATAGAGGTACAGCGCTGAGCGCTGGGAACAACTATACGTGGCAAACCCCGTGTAGGCAAGCAATGTACGCTGGAAATGAGCTCAGCTGGAGATGTGAGCCATTCTTAAAGTAAACTATGCACTTAATTTCCTGGGTGGGGTCCACGAGGTCGAATTTCTGCGCGGCCGCGCGCGATGAGCGGCACGGCGGGTGCGAGTGCCAGTGGCAGGGCATGGCAGCCTTCAAGCGAGGCAGTGTGGCATGAGTGGAAAGCGCAGACGTGACGCAGTCACGCTCGGCCGGCCGACCAAGGGCAATCGATACGGCGAGTCGTACGGGGGCGCCGCGAGTGAATCGCCGCGGAGCGGAAATTCGACCTCGTGGACCCCACCCCGCACACCCTCGTCTCAACCACCACTCTTGCCTGGAAAAATCAAGGGGTATAAGAATTACCGTTGACAGTAGGAAAGCACCGGTATAACGCCATTTGTCGATGCGCACGCCGACGGATAATCTTTACAGAATGGGATCTGAAAAGAGTCCGTTGGCTGATAGGCACAAACAAATCCCAAAAATTACCTTTTTCGACAGACCAAAATTCTGAAATTTTGCAGGATAAAACAGTATCTCATGCACACAATCACCGATCAGTTCAAAAAAGGATGTTTGAGACAGCACCTCATCTTCGGCCACCTCTCCATGACATTTCTTTACGAATCGTTCGCGATGAAGCACACAGTACTCACTGACGAAAACAAGCACAGTTTTCTGAAATCAGACGACAAGCAATGTGCGTCTCAATTCAGTTGGAGATGTGAGTCACTCTTTAAGTGAACATACACTTAACTTCAATATTCCGAACACAGAAACTGAGAATACAAATTTTGCAAAAATGCCCTCAGTGGAGATCGAACCATCAACTCCTTTTTTGGCATTCGTAGGCCCGCTCAGCAAAGTTGGACATCGCCTAGTAATAGCTACGTAGTAGTTATCGGTTATATGTAGCCAGTAGTAGTTGCTTTCGCACCACACAGCTCTTTCGGCGTCAAACCCACGTCACCTCCGAGTAAACCGGCATGTGCAGGTGTTGGTGGCGCCACAGAGTATGGAAGCAACCTATGTGGTGAAGGACAAAACTTGCACTCCTTAGAGAGCATCCAAATTGCGGCTCACCAGCTTGAATTGAGCACATTTTCCGAGTTTCATAATGGTTACGAGTGTGGCTACAGGTAGGCAGCACGATCACTGCATGTCACCTAAGCTTAGTGCCCCTCCTTGAAAAAAATTAGTGTTCACACCCTCCACTGGATTTATGCTTTCGAATTGTAGGCGAAAGTGCATCGTGCCTGATGCATAGGTTGTTCAGAGAAGAGCCGTTGACCCATTGAAAGAGGATGTGTAGGCGTATGAGGAATTCTCACGCGACCGTGCTGCGACGGATTTCCTCGCGAGTGATTACGTACATCGGGTACACTCCCTTTAAAATTTTACGCCCGTATTGATTATTTCTTGATTAAGACTTTTATCATGGGCGGAGGTGGTGTAGTGACAGGTGGCGCACACCCCACTCTCATGGTGCGGAGATCAGATCGCCCGCCCAGGCTAACCAAGCCTTCCATCCCTCCGGGGTCGGCGAATTGGTACCAGACTCGTCTGGGAGGATAAAAGCACTGATTTGCACATCGGCTGGCCACCGCAAGTCATTGTATAGGCCACATCACATTCACAAGCCATCACGATTCTGAATGGAACTAGAATGTGCGGCGCATCCCTTAGAAGGGAGTGATTAACGCCAAAAACTTTATCCTTTTATCCTAAGACTTTTATCATGTAATGTTATTGTTTCCTTTATTTTTTATGTTACTAATGTCCTTTGAAATTGTTTTCAGATAATCATGAGGTAAACAGCATTTCTCCAAAACCTCCGTACCACACCCTTGCGTCCTGAGCGGAATTCCAGCCTACCGCGGCAAGCCTCGCTGATGTCGCCGCGAGCGAAAATTCGTCATAAGGCTACACACCCCTTGCCAGTGTGCGACAATGAACATAGCTATGTCACATCTGCCCTTTAGTTTTTAGCGGAACAAGACTTCCACAATACCTGTTTAATCCGTGCTCCTGTGGAATAGTTCATATCACTTATTTCACTTTTTTTTTGTAACGAGCATGAACAGCTGAGGGCGGAGCAGGCGGAAAGAGTTGCGAGCCCATGAGAATCATCTTATCTACAGTTGGCATGGCCCACAGACGCCACCCTGGAGAGGGGGCTATTCCAGCGCGTACGCATTTTTTAAATTTTTTTTCATTTTTCAGCACCACCTAAGAAATAGCGACTTGAACGCAACAAAGTGTGAAACGAAGGCCAGCCTTTACAAACTTTCACCTCATCTTCGATGCTGACAGGTGAGATGCTGCTGTTTGCGGCATCAATGGCTTGTTGCACATTTGCCGACACTCCGAGCTTCGACAATTCCGTTACCTAACGACAACGATAGATAAAATCCATTCATCATGGCGAAATAGTGGTTTATACCTCTCCAGCAGTTTTCTTCGGTTTCGGAAGCTTAACCAGACTGCCGAGTTGTTCTTCCTTTTCTGTTCGATTTTCATTCCCAAAGTCAACCTCATCTGTCACTTGTGACGTTCGATCCGGTAGCTGCGATGAAGAAGGCAACACGGTTGATGCTGTAATTACCCTGATTGATTTTTCTCAGGCATGCAACCCATCCAGTTCAATGGATAACGTCGTAAAATGAAGGAAAAATCACACATGTCGCGATGGCGTCGCGGTCACGGGACTTTATAGCTTGCCTTGAAGTACCCATTAGGGAGTTCCTGAGGAGTACTTCAAAGCAGACTATAAAATCCCGTGGAATCATAGCTGAGAAGCCATGTGCTCTGTAAACGTAAAAGGAGACTCCTGATAAGACGATATGTGACCAAACCTTTTTTGAGAAGCGCTGATGTGGTTTTTATCGCGGCGCGTTCGGGTGCATTTAGGACTTTTGGTCCCTATGGGTGAGCATGTGTATAAGGTGGAGTAACACTCACGACTGCTGGTTGAGCTGCTCTCGGCTTCTGCATCACCCTCCTCAGTGATGCACAGGGCGCGAAAGCACGTCCCTGCTGGTGGGACGGAGATCCTATTTCTCAGGTTTCAGACCGTTTTATTCCATTTTTTCTCAGTTGTTGTACTAATGAACGCCTTCTTATGTGTATTCAAATTCGGCCAAATTACGCCAACGACGTGTTTCATTGCCTTATGACTTGAAAACCGAACAAAAAAGTGCTACTATGAAGACTTGCCGGGCAGCCAGTTGTAGACAGTGCTTCCCTACGCGAACACGCGCATTAGCTGATCTGATACGACCGCGTTCATTCTCAGCGCCGACAGGGTGGGGGGCATCGTTCACAGGCAGCGAGGCAGAATAGCACTAAATGTACAGAGACGATGTAGGCCACAAGGCAGGGTTTCATAGGGGAGACGAAGAGATACGCAGCCATGCTATGCCGTCGCACTGAAGAGTATGAACGCGGCCTGCCACAGCTAGAAATGAATTTCCGAAACTCACAACTAACTGATGTATCAGATTGAACCCGAGGAGGAAGGACGAGCTTCGTCGTCCCACTTTCCACAATTTGAGGTGTAACAGGCAAGTCGAAGTCGCTGCAGAAGCTTAGGCTCGGCCGTTTCTTGCACGCACGCTGCAAACAGAAGTCAGAATTATCGGAAGGGTAGCGATGAACGAAAAACATGAGTTTATTTTGACAAAATAACAAGAACATAACAATTAACTTGTTCCCATTTCTGCCAAAAAACCGCCACAACTGTCTGTGGTGGAAAGTTTACCAGTTAGCAAGTTTACCGAGCCAAGACTGGTCATCCCATAGATATTGGCGTATTTTATCTGACGATGAGCGCCTCATTCCAAAAGACCGTGCAATGCAGTCCTCTCATTTAACAGCCGTCCGCGACTGTTGAAGAGCGACAGTGATGCAGAAGTGTGAGAAATATCCTGATTTTAACACCATTGAGGCTCGCGCGTATTGCCAGGTACGCACTTCAATATTCTCATTCACGGAATTCTCTCAGTAGTTCTGTGGGTATATAATTTCTTATGGATATATGGAACACATGGCTAGTTGACATATCCTATTTAACGATTTTATAAGTTTACGAATGATATTTTTGTCGACTAGGCTCAGAAGAAACCTGCTTGGTTCTCCGTTTCACCGTTCGCGGAGCTTCATGTCTTGATTCCTGCCTCTCGTATGTATAACATCTCAATTTATCTAATGGATTTTTTTCTACGAAATTTAGCCTTGCCATCGATTTCCAGAACTACGCGGAAGTTCATAATCCTCATGGAAATATCGCCGAGTATGCACGTGCACAATGCGGTGGGCGTCCATTTGTTAAAGGAACCGGGAAGGAACGGGAGAAAGAGTAACATGGGAAAAAATGATCGTTTTAAGACGAACATTTGCGGTGTTTTGACAAGAATTCTAAGGTAAAAGGGGTAGTAGATCGAGAAATCCGAATTCAAAAGCTCAATTGTGGTCTGTATCCGTATTTACCGCGCATCTCTTCGAACTGCAACATCACCTTTCCGAAATGCTCGCTGTAGAGGATGTCATTTTTTGCTTCGTAGGGTGTATTTCATTCATTCATGATAACGTGAAATAAGTGAAACAACAAATACAGCAATCAAGTGAAATAGTAAATGGTAAAATGAGCGAATGGGTAAGAAAAAAATGTGTTCGTGGTACAAAAAAATCCAGTAATTCACACTGACGTATTAGCAAGGTGTCGTTTGTGCAATGAATTTCCGCCTCTCGGTGTTTTAAGGCTTCATTCAAAGATACAGTCAGCGCATCAAAGAACGTTTTCAGGTCACGCATGCCATCCCTCCTCATCTGTGAAACCCAACGTTCTTCAAAACTTGCCGCCAAAAACAAAAGGTGCACATAACATTATTAAATGCCCGACTGTCTGTGAGGGCTATGGCTACCAATACTTAATTCATGTAACATATTAAATATATGGAATTGCCACTCAAGTCACTTTTTACGCAATATTACATACATTACATAATTTTTGAACCTGTATCAAATGAAAACGAGGTATAGATTAGTAGCCTATTTGCTCAATCACTGCGTAATCATCCCCCAGCCCATGAGTGATCTTCTGAATTGTTAACTGTGAACACGCTTTTCGACCAGAAATGATGTGGGCAGGAAGGTGGTATTGAATGCATTCACAACTACCCTAACCACTGCTGAGCGGCTTGCTTGAAACGACATCAAGGTCAAGCTTATTTCCACACAGCGCCTTTGTATAAATCCAGTTTACCACGGTGAAGGCCGAAGCACGTGACATTATTACACCATGCATGGTGCTTATATATTCTCAGGAGACACCTTCCACCCTACGTGGGGTGTATGTCGTTTGGCGCGGCCTTTATAGCTAATTTTCCAATGGGTCGCAGGGGCCGTTGCTCACCGTTGGGGGCGTGTCCTTCGCCATCTGGGCTCTCCCAGATTTGTCTGAGCCTTTCAAGGGGAGGAGCTTTGGCAGCGCCCGTTGGAAAATTAGCTGCAGAGGCCGCGCCAAACGACCGTCTCCCCCCCCTACGTGTGATGCAGTGCGATGTGTGCGGGCAAGGACGCTGTGTGTCGTTGGGTCCTAAGGCGACTATAAACACATCAGGACCCAACCACGTATGGCACCCCTGAAGTACGCACCGTGCCGCGATGGGAAATTTCGTTCTGTCCTTATACACCCAGGCACGGTGCCAGGTAAGCTCAGGACCCATTCTCTCTGTGCCCATACAACAATATGACCTTCGCGATAATTATCTTCAGTGTTGTGGGTCAATACCGAATACCAGTGCCAGGCACCCCAGCCCTGAAATACTCAAGTATTGGTTAACCTCGCTCTATAGTCATCTCCCTTTGACCTTACACTTGCCGACCGATCTTGCCGGTGTGCTGTCTCCTATCTTTGGGAAAAGCAGCTTCTGTGAGAAACGTTTCAGACAATAGAAGAAGCAGCTTCGTTGGGAAAAGGGAAACGAAACGGGTGCTAAAGTAGTTAGGGGGGAGCACTCATTGTCGCGCTGTCGTCCCCCACACCACACAAAACCGTTCTACAATCATCAGTTTGTATACTCGAGTGTATATTTTTACCTAAACCTTACTTTAAGGGTGTAGGGGCTTCCCACCGAACTAAGGCTTGGGCTAAAAACCTAGGCAAGAATAGCGCTAGACGCCAAGCCCAGTGAAGTGTCTCCTCCTCCTCCTCCCCCCCCCCCCTCAACCACCTACAATTAATTAGCACCACAAGATGTCCTATTTATATCATACATCACCCATAATTGTAAAAAGACCTCACCTCGATAAGAATCGATCTAAAATGTTCCTGAGCTGTCGAAACTACAGGAACGAGCAGATAAATCAACAGCAATAGAAACATGGGATGAATCAGTCCAGGAACGGTCGTTCCACGGCCAGCTGTCAACAGGTGGTGGGGAAATAGGTCGTAGTCGGAGACGGTGGTGAACTATCAACGACAAACGGTGATCGACTAATTCTTCAAAAATCTGCGAGCTGATAGGAGATGACTGGCCGGTATGATACCAAAATCACCGCATTCTCTTAAATTCATCCATCACGTCATGCATGTGTCTGTTCTCGTTTCGATGATAACCGAAACGAGAGAAACTGCAAAAAGTTTCTCTTCCCAAAATAACCCTGAACAGTAATGTGTCTGGAGACATGAAACTCGGTTCCCGTGATTTTATTTCGAATTGAGAAGGGAATATAAAAGCAAAACTATACATCATGATGAAAATGTACAAATACAGCAATATCACAATACACTATACATTCGACTAATGCATCAAAACATTCATAACATGAAAAATCCACTCATTACATAGAATCCAATAAAAAACGACAGCACAGCACACTTCGACTTATCAGCACTTCGTATCAGATAAAAGCTTCGCTAAAGGTAAAAAAGTATCATAGTATTAGCCTTTTTATAAGTATGGTACTTGGATAGAATAGCCAAAGTGAGTTTATATAAGTGTGTTCGTAGCCTTACTAGAAATAGTCACGACTAGAGGCATGCGGTTATAAGAGACCATAGCAAAGCAGCGGACCAACACGCGTATAGGGGTGTATGTCGTTTGGCGCGGCCCTTGCAGTTAATTTGCCAATGGGGCGCATGGGCCGTCTGGAATCTCCCAGATTTACCTAAGCCTTTTTAGGGGAGGAGCTTTGGCAGTGCCCCATTGGCAAATTAGCTCCAAGGGGCCGCGCCAAACGACCGTCTCCCCGCGTATAGTCCAGTCCATGCTTTGCATCGAGGCGCACCGTGGGAGAAATAGCTGACGAAGAATTAGTGAAAGGTCAGGACTAAGTTCACGGGCTCAACAGGATGCGAGTAAAGGAATTCCGACTTCCTGCAACGCCACCCCCGCTCAATCCAGGACTCCCTCGAACCATGGGATCTACGAAAGTGACTTCCGATTACCCTGCTATGAATAAGAGACCTCCGTCCCTTTCAGTGCCGTAGCGACAGTTACCCTCCTCACACAGGCAAGTTCCTAATACTTTTTATATTGAAACCTGAAATGAAAGAATATCAAAAGACACTGTACATTCGTCAATATGAATGGAAGGATATAACACAAATTTAACAAACATTTGTTAAGCAAGTGTTAATTTCAGGGAGACAATTCCACTGTCCACACTTAAGTTTGCTTCGCCCTGATTTGCAATGCGTACGTACTGATGGATAACTGATCAAAAGGACATCTCAAACAAAGTGAGAACCGTTAAGGAGTGTGAAAAGTCGGAAGTCTTGCTCGCATAACTTACACGTATTTCTTCTTTAGGAAAAATCCTGGAATAATATAAATATAATATCAAGAACTGAATGCCATCCTTGTTGAAATGATAAAATCAAGAGCACTTCTTACGATTGAGCCAATTTCAAAATGTTCACCTGATTAGACCATCTTTAGAGCACGTTTATGAAAGACAAGGGAAAATTCGGATTTTAGCAGAGGAAAGATTTTTGAAGATGGACGCGCGAAAGAGTGTTCTGCTCCCCAGCAAATGCGTCACTTGCTGTGCATGGCCGCCGCACGTCACGGGTTCACGTGGCTCCGACCGATACGCAGCGATATTGCGCTCGTCGAAATGACTGGGTATAGTAAACATCTCATTCTCAGGGTTGAACAACATTTTATCTCCACTTTGTAGTACCTAGCACCTCTACTTCCATTAAAATCACCGACCAACTTATGCCACATGATACCTTCAATACCCACCTAGGGACCTTCCAGCAGTTGCAACAACCGTTTTACGCGAACAGTGCGAAAAACGACGAAATCACGAGCTCTGCTCGTACTTCAGTCATCTGCGATTCTAAGGAAACATGGAACTACGTTCCTTTGTCAACCACCACTGGCAGTGGGAGCGATCCGCAGAAGGGCGGAATTCCAAATGCGATATTGGATAATTTAAATCTTATGCCGAAGGAGAATGTCTTTCGAGGTTTGACTAATTCACAGCGTGGTTTTATTCAATGACTACATCGTGACTGCTACCCTCGTAACGAACAATGCAGCAACTTACACATAATCACCCCGTTGTGTGACAAATTGGTGGGAAGTCTTCGGGGTCATTAGCATCCGGTACTCTCATCCCACTCTCTGCGTTACTCGATCGACCTTAACAAGTAATTGTCTTCAGTGTGATTCAAAAAATGATGCCGATGGCTCTCTTACTAGAGTCTGTTCTATTGGTCTCCGCTGCGTTGACACCAATGCGATGCATTTTCACAAGATCACATTCGCCTCCAGTGCTCAGTATACGATAGCAGTAGAGAAATCCATCCGTAGTGGCCACAAGGAGATGCGGTTGACCTTTTATCCTGAAGCAACTCAACATGGCGATCAGAACCCTGACGATAGGAAAGTGTCAAATCCACGAATCAACGTCCTTTTTGCAATAATTAATTCAAAAACAAACGAACATAGGCATAGCAGCCACATTCTTCTTGTCAGATCCTGGTAATATAGCAGTGGCAAAGCTCCGTTCAACAGTCATGAGCTCATTCACTTGAGTTGGAAGATAACTTGAAGCAGCTTGTGTGAGATAACCTAACCAACCACTGGAGGACTCCGCGATTGACTCTCTGAAAAGGGATCAGGTCATATCCCCAACATTTCAACCCATTAACGTCGAGGTCTAGAGTAACTGCATATTTATGGAGAATGTTAAGGCGAAGGGCTCACTTTAGAATGGATAATGTTACGGAAAGGATTTCAACGATACATCGATCAAGATACTCTTTCATGGTGTTATTAAGTTATAAGCAAACATGCTCTACAAAGGAGCAAGCATTTGAGCAACGATAGTCCAGCTAACAGACAAGAATAAATTATGTTATCACGTTTTGAATTTCGGGATCTCGGAAGCGCTACACATGCATTGTCTCAAAACACCGCTTACGGACTGAGAAGGCTTAGACCGCCGCCGTCAGAGTTCGCGATTAGCACTTTCTCACGCAAAACTACGAATTGAGATTTTGCGTTGCCACAACTTCGCGTGCGAAGCCGCGATCCCTTAAAATCGCGAAGTCTGACGGAGGCCGTATGAAAAACCTCCCTCGCCATTACAGTGAGTCCACAGGTAATAATAATAATAATCCAAAAATGAACAAAATCGAATGGGAAAGAACGAGTTAGCATTCTCTCTTTGTTCCAGCAATATAACAATAAAAAGCACACATATCTTACTGCTCGAACTCACTGCTTTTTCTCCTGATCTTCCGGCTTTTCCAGCTTGAAAACATGAACAGTCTCCGTGTTACTCGAGGAGCACAAATACGTGGAGTCGGGAGAAAAAGCCAGAGAATAGATAGTAACACATCTAGAATCAAAAGATAGGACACTATAATAAGCATAGAAAATAAAGGAAAAGTTTTACCTGGACATTCCTCGACGAAACTCGAACAACCTTGTACCTTGAGGAACACTGTAAACACGTATAACGGTTCCTTTGACGCTTGCCGTCGCGATCATTGTGCCTGAAAGGACAAGGGTATAGACAAGCATATGTTCATAACACTACAATGTGCGCCTTTCTCCAGCTCTTTGAACCCACTAACCATCAGCGTTGAACTTGAGACAAGCCAATGGCCCATCGTGAGCTGTAAAGGTATTGACCGCGGAAAGGTTCATACAGTCGAAGATGTGCACCTGAAACTCCTCTAACTTATGTGAGACCGTTCCACCAAAGTAGACATATTAAAAGCCTTTACTTAGACACCCAAGGAGGGACTAGGTACTGTTCGAATTTGATGAGAAAAACAAAAGACACGTACGTATTGCGACCAGGTGATCACTGCCGAAGCGTAATTCGTGAAATTACCGAACTTCTTGTGGCTGGGCCCTTAAGCACCGTTCATACTTTGCACACCGACGCCAACACCGGCAGAGACGATGGCAAATTGATTCCGGCAGCGGCGGTCAAGGCGGCAAAATCAACGTCCGCAGCTGACCACGACGGCATTCCGGTAACGCGCTCCATTTGTAAAACGCCTGACCCTATCCACTACTGCATAATGATCGCAGCCAAAACCCATAGATCGGATTCTTTGCTTGGCACTATGCCAAATTCGAATCGAAATCGTGGCCTCTCGCCACAATCATCATACTGTAGTGTGGTTAGATCGACCTGTTCAAAAACGGAACGCGTCACCCGAGTGCCGTCGGTGTCGACGTCGGTGCTCAAAGTATGAACGTGGCCTCAAGCGGTGCAACTCACTGAACGCCACAGTGTATGTTTCCCGCATTTTATGTCATAACAGTTTGCGAGCCTCAGCACACTATAGCCTTTTCAGCTATGAAGCGAAAGACCCGTTCCACCTTGTATAAAGAAAACCTCAGTTATGAATGATCCAAAGCCCTTTTTTACGAGACACTGAGTATGAAAATTGAAAAATACAAAAAACTCACGCTTCCCGCTTCAGCACTTGCTGGATATGCTACTAAGCAGCTGGCCTCAGGAGAGAGATCTATCAAACCGAGCCGGTTCAGGGGTGTATCCAAAATGGTGTGGAGCGGCTGGAATATGTGCATCGAAACTGACTAAATCAGCACTTATTATCAAGGCTCTTTGACAGTGAAGATATGATGCAAACGCCCCTTTCCACTTAGCCCGTGAATCATCATAAGAATGCTGACGTTATCGAACGAAACTTATAAGAAATTATGAAATCACTCAGCAAGTTCCATAGAAAGCACAATCTCCTCTAGTAAAGGCCTACCACAACATGCCAATGTGTATAGAGCACAGCAGTATGCAAGGGCATCAAGCTTGGAGCTCCAAACTGGCCCCATTTGTTTGATCAACTCCAATGCAGAACTCTAAATCTTGTCATCTCCATTCAGTGACGATACAATTAGTCACATGCGGCTTATGCCACAGAGTGGATCCTTGGTGCGATCGTTTTCGAAAATATTGCTAATGTACTAATGACCAACTAATCAAAAGCTGCAGCTGTTGCTAAAAGCCATCGGAGAGGTGATACTCATAAAAGTTCTATTCTTGGAAGCCAACCAAATCAGTCTCCACCGTTACAACCTCGCTAAAGGGACCAGGTATTCCATTCAATACACGTTTAATCCCTGACTACCATCAAGGACAAAGGTAAAAAAGGATTAAGAAATACATCGCGAACAGTGGAAGCAAAATATGTCTGAAATGAAAAACAGGGTACACACCTTCATATCTTTCAACGTGTAAATGAATATCGAATCTTCAACACACACAACAACTCTCTGAAACAAAGAAATTCCCGTCACTCCCTCGGAAGCAGCATAGAAAGTACTCACATCTCGATTTAGTTTGACATTCAATACGGACTTGGTGAACTTGTAATCGCAAATCATATTTTTGCTCTTGAAATGGTAGATGTGCATCACTCGGGGTTCTTTTTGTGAAACAATAACAACCAGCGATGAGTTGAATAACCGTTCAACAATAATCGCTTCATGTATTGCTGAAAAAAGTTGATTGGTGACAGATAGCTAATTAACAATGTCACTTTTCTTTCTCTGCAGTTGTTCCCTCTCGGAACCATGTGCTTTGATGATAGCTAGAGCTGGAGCATCTGTCAAGCAGGTGCACAATGATACTGTTCTTTTCCAGATTTTGAATTACTCTCACATTAATACTTGGTCTTCAACCTCGTCACCGTTCGATGTCGGATCGAAGAAGAGCAGAAAAGAAGCCATCTTTTGCAAAAAAATGGGGGTTTATTATAGAACCTTGCATGCAAGGAGACAAAGAAATAATTCCCCCTAAACATTGCGTATTTCCGATTTAGGTGCTATCGCAATGAGAGGGCATCTTATAAAAAGTTGCTTATCTAAGCATACTGAAAGATCCTTGAGGAGTCATTCTGCATATTCAGGCGTATGCTTTTGCCTAACCTTGATAGTGGAAAGAAGATGTTCCTTTCTCCCTTTAGGCTTAGGTAAAAATAACGTCCATAATGGGGTGCTCCTCCCCCCCCCCCCCCCAATTGCGATTGCACCCGATTTCAACCTTAAGGGAAAGTATGCACAGAGCATAGTAGAATGACAGTGAATTTGAATTAAAACCTGATGAATTGTCGGCATCGTCTAGTAGAACTGAAGATTCCAAAGCATCTGACGTTTTGTAGAGAATGTAGCCATTAGCATGTCCAACCGCCAACGACCTGAAAGACAAAACACTTGAAAGTCAAAATCTCCTTCCATACATCTGTTTCTAGCCCAAAACAGTGTTTTGTCAATGAATAACAAAGCTACTCCGGAAAATCAATAACAGCTGTCAGAAGAAGCGCGTCGATTTCATGATTCATTCCATGAAAAATTACCCATAACCCGACTATTACTACAAAGATAAAGATACATTTATGCTTTAAATAAGGAACTCACTTCGCATCTTGATTGAAATTCACGCATAAAAGATGGGCTACTTCTTCAACGGTCATCAAAGGACTGAAAACTTCAAAGTTATTGAAGACATAAGCTAAAAATATTAAACAAACATAGCCAACAGAATGATTCAGTGAAAGAAAGTACAAATCATAGGACCATGTGATAATCATGGAAAGGGGACCACCAACGGCGACCCCACATCAGCTGATCGTGCACTCGTGATGGAAACACGTTTGGCTGGAGGTTGCAGGGGAACTCGTCCGCACTCCTCTCCCCGCTACTACAATTATCGGTCGTCCGCATGAGAGCTCATCTCAGCAGCTTGAATTTCAGGCTGTTTTATTTAAGCAGCTGCAGCCAGTGTGCTTCGGCAAACTATCTGAAGGGGAAGTTGAGCTACATGACGCTTCGTCGTAAACCATGTGCTCAGTTTATGGTTGATTCAGCTCACAATCAGTGAAGTAATGAACTGGGTGGGGCAAAGTTACGGGAACTAATTGATGCCACCCAAAGACTTTATTTAAGTTCAAACAAAGTAATCATTACAGATTACTTCTACAGAAAAAGCTAACAAAAAGCGCTACTTTTTCAAATCAGTGTCCATTTACCCATTCACTCCGACACAGGCACGAAGACGGTGAACTGGTAGGCCATTCATCAGAGGAGATGAAATCTGGGAAATTCTTTTTGCACCACTCCTGGACAATCTTGGCTTTGTGAGGAGTGGCACCGTCTTGTTGACAGCACCATTTCTTATTTCCAAAGTGCCTCTGGGCTCACGGTGAGAGTTCGTTCTTTAGAATGTCCAAATAGTTTCCAAATAGTTAATAGCCCCCGTTGGCTCCCGTAATTTTGCTCCACCCTGTATATGTCCGTTCGAAATTAGGTACAATGTACTAAGTGCATGACGCAGTTGAAAGTTGCAGAAATTGATTTTTAAAGGCTTCTCGTAAGAATGGGCGAAGTCCTCCTGCAAATGTGGTAGTTACGAAAGGAGAAAAAGCTCCTGTTGATGGCTGGTATGTCTTATCAATAGCTTTTTCGCAGAATTGCATCGCTGATGAATCGAATTGAATTGCCGTGTTGTCCCTGTCACGAATTCAAGAAAATGCCAGCATTTATCGGGTAGACATGGTAAACAGTTAGGAGCATCGTATAAAGCTAGCAATTTTCACAGCGATAGGTGAAGATAAGCTGCAGCATATCGCCAACGCAAAATGATGAGGCAAGCTGTTCAAGTTAGGAGTGGCCGTCGCTGTTCACGCTGAGCGTCACACACGAGCGGAGCCGTAACTTTTGAATCCCTTTTTCCTCCTTGTAAATCTTTGATTTGCTCGCTTTGAATCTTCTCATACAATATGCCAACACTCAAAACAGCACATTCATTCGCAATGTATTCGTGATGTAGTAAAGCTCGTATCTTCTCAACAACAGAATGGCGTCCTGCCGTCTTATAGTATAACCGCGTTGTTGGTGTGTGATAATCAGGCCTCGGTCATACTTTGCTCCGGCAGAGTGTGACTGTGTTCACATACAACGAGGCAAAGTGACACGGGGGAGGTGCAGAGATAACGTAGACAAGGAGACAGGGTGGCACAGACAGCGAAGCAGAGACCGCAGTCACGCTACGTCGCCGGCACCGCAAAGTATGAACGCGGCCTAAGTAGTAAGCATCCTTGTTGCACCGTTGTGGATCTTTACCTAAACTCGATCTATCAGGTAGGCAGGTAATTAAAACAGATGCCCCTTTCCATGAGTGTTTGAGAGGTGACCTCTTCAGAAATCACTTTCAGAGGTTATCCGAACCTCCATCCCTACCCTTTACTCATAGCGTTCATGCACAGCAAACAGTAATGAACCTGAGCATTACCAATTTGTTGACCATGGAAAACGTCGGCTACTGGCTTTCGATCAAATATGGTAGATAATTATGCTGCTGACCTTTGATTTCACGAAGGATTGTCTCAGTAAATGATAGCCTTGACTCTTACTCCTTCTTTCATGCCAAGGAAAGTCCAACTGCGGCTACACTGCCATTTCCTAAGTGCATATTGAGAACTTCCTCCAGAAACAACCTCGGAAAGTGAACTTAAAGGGCATCTGTGCAAAGTATTCAGACACATAAGACATGTCATTCTGGTTTTGGTATCGCACAAAACACAGCGTTAAATCTGCTCGATATAAAGGTTGAATTTGAAAACGACAATCGCACATCGTTCAGCGTCGTGACCTGTAGTGAATGGGATGGGCACAGTACTAAATGGTTGTCCTCGCGGATGATGTAATGTTTTCCAGAAGCACTGCGTAGAATGCAGCCGAGAATCACATCCCGTACTCGGCCTGCGTGTTCACTGCCAGCATAAATGTGCATTACAGCTGCCGCTCTGCCGTTTAACCTGGGTTATGTGTGCTTCAGTAACCGTTTGGCTGCGTTCATACTTTGCAGTGCCGGCGGCACGTGGCTGCATGTCCCTGTGTCTCCGCCTATGCCACCCCACCCTTCCTCGTGCCTCTGCGTCGTCTCTGCACCTCCCCCGCGTCACTTGGCCTCGCTGGCTGTGAATGCAGCCACGTCCTGCCGGCGCTGAGTCTTTTGTGCTAGAAGGATGAAGGGTTTATTTTTTGGCGTTAGTCAATCCCTTCTGTGGAATGCGCCCCGCGTTCCAGTCCCATTCGCAATCGTGGTGCCGTGAATGTGATTTGGCTGATACATTACAACGACTTGTGGGGGCCAACCGATGGTCAGTACTTTTATCCTCCCAGACGAGACTGGTACCAATTCACCGACCCCGGAAGAATGGAAGGCTAGGTTGGCCTAGGCGGGTGTCGATGCGACATTGGATTCCGGCACCGTGTGAGAGGGGATGCGCGCCACCTGTCACTACACACTTCTGCCCAGACGGATATGATTTAGCATTTATTACATTTAAGAGTATGAAAAAAGCTCATGAAAAAGGTTGTGCACTTCGGATTGGCTGCAAATATTTGTCCCATTGGAATGTCATTCCTGCACCTTCCTAAAGGCATCATGAGGAGTAAGAAGAAAGTGAGAACTAGGTTCTCAGTAACCAGACCTCCTACCGCAGAAAAGGTGATGTGTAGCGAAACTGGCTTTGGAAAGCGGCTTGGGGTCTTATCACGATCCCGCAGCAGGACGTGTCGTTCCGCAGTCATCAGGCGGGGGAGTTGCTGGTGTAGGCAAGACAACGTTCGCGGTCGGCTGACTTAGCCCGTCTGCTGTCTACATCGGCTGGAGACACAGAGGGGCGCAAGAGAGAAGGGGGTTTTCGAGATTCTGCTTCTTAGGTTTCTCGCCGCTTTATTCCGTTCTTTCTATACTGTAACACTGCTGAACTTCTTCTTCTCCCTAGCGTCAGTCTCGCGCCGTTGCGGGGTCCGCTGTCTTGTCAATCGCCGCCATTTTCTTCTATCCAAGCCATCTTCTGCCGTGGCTTCCACTTCTGTGAGGTCCATTTTGATAACGTCCCTCCACCTTTTCTTTGGGGCTCCTCGTGGTCGCTTGCCGGGTACTTCGAACTCTACCGCTTTCCTAATTGAGTGGCCTGCCGACCTTCTCAGCACGTGCCCATACCATCTTAGCCGCTGCTCCCTCAACTTCAGCTGGACCGGTGCCGTCTGCATGACTGCCCTGACGTCCTCGTTCCTGATCCTGTCGAGCCGCGTCCAGCCACATGCCCATCTCAGCATCCTCATTTCTGCGGAATGTAGCTGCTTCTCAAGATTCTTTGTTATGGGCCAGCACTCGCTGCCATAGAGCATTGCGGGTCTTATCACCGTTCGGTATACCTTGCCCTTTAGAGTCCTGGAGCACCGTCGATCGCAGAGGATTCCTGTGGACTCTCTCCATTTCAGCCATGCCGCATTTATTCGGGCTTTCACGGCCTGATCTACCGTACCACCCTCGGCTATATCACTTCCCAGGTATCGGAAGTCCTGAACCCTCTCGATGCTTTCTCCATGGCGGTCTACGATGGACACCGGACAGTCTTCGGAGCTTAGGAATTTGGTCTTCTTCACGTTTACTCGTAAGCCGTTCTCTGCCAGCCTTGCCTGCCACCTCTGCACCTTCGCCTGGAGTTCTTCTTTGGTATCCGCTATCAGGGCAATGTCGTCAGCGTAGAGAATGGTCCTCAGTGGTCCCTCCATGAGGTCTTTCACCATGCCATCCAGGGTGAGCAGGAAGAGGAACGGGCTCAGAGCTGAGCCTTGGTGGACCCCAACCAAGATCCCTACTTCCGCCGTCAGTCTCTGCTGGGTGCGTATGACCGCCTTAGCCCCATCGTACATGTCCTGTATAAGGGTAACGAGGTGCTCTGGTATCTGTCGTTCACGAAGCGAATTCCAGATTACTGGTCGTGGCAGACGGTCAAAGGCCTTTTCGAGGTCCAGGAAGGCTAGGTAGCAAGACTTACGCTTTTCACGGTACTTTTCCATCACTTGTCTAAGGATGAAGATGGCATCCGTGGTGGAGCGATCAGGCATGAATCCGAACTGCTCCTGAGATATGGTGACCAGCTCCCTCAGCCTCATGTCAATCAGCCGCTCGCACAGCTTCATGGTATGAGCCGTTAACTTTATTCCACGGTAGATGGAGCACTCCATTGCGTCCCCCTTCTGCTTGAATATGGGAACGATGGTACTGGTCCTCCACGCAACCGGAATTTTTCCTCTGGCGGTCACAGTGTTCAGGAAGCGTGTAAGCCACTCCACTCCGTACTCTCCCAGTGCCTTCCATGCCTCTATTGGCACCCCATCTGGACCAGCGACCTTTCCGTTCTTCATTTTTCCCAGCGCCTGGCGAACTTCTTCCGCTGTCCAAGGGAAGATGGGGCCAGCCGTAGCCTCCTTCTGTTGGCTTTCCTTACGTGGGAAGTCTTCGCTCAGAAGCCCATCGAAGTACTCCCGCCATCTCCTTTTGACCTCGGCTGGTTTCCTCAGAATGGCACCCTCGCTACTCTTCACCGCCTTGGCCACCCTGATGTCTTGGGTGGCTTGATGTCCTTTAGCCAGCCTAAAGACGAACTTTTCTGCCTGCTTCCCATCCAACCTTTCGTACAAGGCATCCATTTCTGTATTCTTTGCTTTGGCCACAGCTGCCTTGGCAAGCCTCTTGCAGCGTTTGTAGGTGTCGAGGTGTTCTGGGCTTTTCGTTTTCTGCCACCGCTTGTATGCTTCCTTCCTTTGTTTCACTACCCTCTGAACCTCCTCATTCCAGAACCACGCTGCTTTGTCTCCTTTGAAGCCTCGGGTCTCCCCCAGCGTTTCCTTTGCGCATTTCAGAATTATCTCAGCTGCTCTGTTCCAAGTCTCCTGAGTCGGCCCGTCAGCGTCTGGGAGACCGATATCCAATATCCTCCTTTTGAAGTCATCCCTTTCCTGTTTGTGCAGCTTCCACCATCTGATTCGCCGTTCGGTCTTGAGCCTTGTTTTCTTAGGAGATCTATGGCAATATCTGCGGGGAGGGGCCTGTGTTGGGTGGTGAGTTCCTCTTCTGGCAGTACCTTGATCCCTTTCATATTCCACAATCTATTAAATTTAGCCCTAGCTGTCTCTCTAAATGCAGGGTTCTAACAAGTTTAGCATTCTGATTCTGATAAACCTCTAAGAATGCTTTTGTAAACACAACCTTGATGAAGAGCTTCTTCGAGAAACTATTGCGTATCCTTTCTATTTTATCAGTGCTAGATTTTCTGTGAGTATAGTAGATAAATGTACCGTACTCGAATGCTGACCAGACATGCATTTTGTCTGCTCTCAGCAGTACCAGTAGGTTTGTAACTTAAATGCTTTAAAGACACCAGAAGGGGGTAATTTCGGCTTACGGTAGAACATACGTAGTATGGACGAGTTTAAGTGGCCGCCATTGCACAAACTCGCCAATTTGACACCTTCGCATGGTGCCAAAAGAAGACGTTTCTATTATAATTTTGTTTTTTCCTTTACTTTTTACTTTGTTCTTTCTTATATTGTTTCTAGATGTACTTACATGAATGCGCAGTTGGGAATGGCCACTCCACTGCGCTGGGAGTCAGGTGCTACAACTAACGTTGGCCCACGGCCCGTTTCCTACAGCGGACAACTCGGAATGGATGCGCTGATGCGAATGGGATGCGAATACACACCGCAGCGTCGCGCTTTTGAGTCCGGGTTTTTTTCGCCTGATCGCTTTAACCTTGTAAGTGTTCATTACAAGATGCTCATTTCTTTGCATCTTCCATTTGTTTCGAACCCCCTTCCGGTTCCTTTAAGGATACCGGAAGGGGTAAATTAGGCAGACTGCGGAATATAAAGTAGTGGTGCTCAGCAATGTAACAGTAGAGAAAGAACGATACAAAACGGCGAAAAACCGGAGAAGTAGGAAGCCGAAACCCCCTTATCTTTCGCACCCCTCTGCGTCACTAGCCGGGGTAGACTGCAGACGGATGGAGATGCTAATCAGCGGGCCGCGGAAGTTGTCCCGTGCTCGCCCGGCTGATGAACTGCAGAACGACACGCCGTGCTGCGAGATCGTGATATTATTACCTCAACCATCCTTTTCAATGCGAGCTTCGCTACACATAATCTCCTCTGAAGTGGAAGGTTTGTTTACAGAGGACATGTATTCACAGTTCTCAGTTTTCCTTATCCCTCCTGGTGCCTTTATACAACAGGAACACACTCTGCTCAGCCCTAGCCGCAAATTTTATCGAAAGTCCTTCAATTTTAGTTTTAAATGAACAGGAAAACTCAAATCTTTCACTATGCCTGCCGCAAGGAGAGTTGCAGCAATTTTATACTAGCTTCCGGATTGAATTCCCCTAAATGGAGCACTTTAGTTTTGCTAATTGAAACAGGAGGCTCATTGGTATTGGACCAAAGGTCAATCACATCATTTGCCTTCTTTATCGTAAACTTCAATGGACTCAGCTGAATAGTAAACATCTGAAAAATGCCGAGAGGGAGGGGGCGAGGGGGGCAATTTAGGCTAAGCATGTCCCAGCTGTCAGAGACTTTACCTCAAAAGCATTTACTTTAACAGGAATTCGAGGAGAAGCGAGATAATGCCTGCGAACTTCTTTGTAAAGCAACAAGATATACATTCGCAGTGAGGCACTAGTATTCTGCACATGAAGAGATAATAATGGTGAAAAATCACATTTTAGCGCGTCTCATAGTTTATTTCTCCTTACTGTGACGATCCGTTGCTTTTCGGGAATAGTCGGCACGCTGAGTGATTCATGGAGCCTTACGCTCAGCATCCCATTTTTCGTATCCACTTCTAATTTTCGATTTTTTCTATTCTCCTATTATCCCGTTCTGAATTGCCATAGGGTTGAGAAAATTCAGCTCTAAAGGGCCTGCCGTATGCATGTTGTATGAAGCATTTTAGTTTTATCACATTAGCGTAGTGTAATATCCCGAAAAGAGTCATATAATACATGCCATAAAATTCAAGCCAAGGCATTCGAGCTCGTAGACCCCGCGACAAGCGCTTCGCTATGTAGCTATCCTTTATGAATGGGCATCGCGCCGACAGACACGACTATTAGTGTAGTGCTCATTAATGGCACCGGAAGAGGGCATTGAGGAAGAGCAGAACTGGGAACGATGTCCATCGTGAATGAAAAGGCTAGTTTTGAAGAGCTAATTTGGGGGAAACCGCTCTGAAAAGAGCGCTTTTTTTTGGGGGGGGGGGGGGGGGGGGGTATCGTTGATGCGAGGGTGCGCAGTGTTGTCGCTGCTGTCGTAGTCCCTCGCCGTCATCATCTCCCCTCAGCAGCTAGTCGATGGAGGAGCGTAAGAAAGGAGCCTTATTTCTCGTATTCTTGGCCTTTTCTTCCAACTTTTTCTCTGCTGTAGTACTATTTCACGCCTCTTCTTTCATATTTCAGAGTCGGCATAAATTACCCTTGTAGAAAGATGAAATGTCTTCGGTCATAAACCTTGTATTTTTAATCGAGGACCTTTTGTTGGGTCGTGGGTTCAGGTCTCATTACTTACAAACACGCTGGGAAGCATGCTTTTGCATTATGCGTGTCAGAGTCAGACGTTACGTGTAGAAATGCAATTTTTTTTTATCCAGGATATCACCGATAACACGAGATCCACCACATAAGGTCTGACTGTGGCTGCTGTGGTCCCGGCTTCAAAAATCCAAATGTCGGTAGCTGTTGGAAATTGCTCGACTTGTTCGGCGGATGCGGCCCTCGCCCCCTTCCCACACCCAGTATACTGCACCCCGCTTGACATTATAGTATACATACTATATCAACAGAACTTGTGGGCTTGGAAACCCCATATTTCCCTAATTTTATGCCTTGTACTATCGATAACTTATCATGGCCTGATTTCCACTCACTCGCTCTTCAGAAAAGCTGGATAACTGTTGAGCTGGATAACGCGTGCGACGGGGTCTCGTTGGGTGTGTACCCTTACATCAGGATGCCGCACGACGACGAGCGGCGTGCGACACAGTGTGTGCGAGCTATGCGCGTCGCGGTAGTTGGGTCTCAGAGCGATTACAAGGTAATGCTAGGGGTGCGATACGGGGTGTATGTCGTTTGGCGCGGCCCTTGCAGCTAATTTGCCAATGGGGCGCATGGGCCGTCTGGACTCTCCCAGATTTACCTAAGCCTTTTCAGGGGGAGGAGCTTTGGCAGTGCCCCGTTGGCAAATTAGCTCCAAGGGGCCGCGCCAAACGACCGTCTCCCGTGCGATACGCAGTCAACTTCTAATCGCTTCCGGACCCAACAACGTGGCGCCTTTAGCTCGTCCGCATTCCTTCGCTACGACATGCCGCAGTGCGGCATCGTGACTTAAGGGTACACACCCGGTCTAGTTGACGAGTTATGGATTCAGCCGTGTTTCTCGTTTCCCATAGGGGTATAGTACGGCGGAATCTACGTTGGAGTCGAGAGAGCCGAATTCCATGAGTTTTCTTTCGCCTGCAATGTACGAATGTAGTATAATAACGTCTCATGACGCACATGCTAGTGCATTGTAGCAAAAATAACTGCGAATTATTTACAGCAATACATATATCACCGATTTTCTCGAGACAGCAAAACGTGTCCAAACGCACATTTCCATCACCCCATTTTAAAGACACATTCCAGGATTACCTGAGTGGGTTAAAGCATTAAACCATGGAATCCGAGATGCTGAGGAATACGCCGACAAAGAAAGATTCGAAAAAAGTCCTCGAAAAGGGCAAAAATAAAACCTCCTGTCATCTGACCTTGGACGAGATCACCGCGTGAAAACGAGCCTTTGAATCAGTTCTCGCTGGCTGGTATCAGAAGGAACTCTAGGATATCACCTGTTTCCTCATGTCAATGTCTCCTTTATCATTGGCATCTCTTCCTTATCTTATATTATCATCCAAATCGTAGGCCTCATTTGCCACGTTGTTGCTATCATTACCACCGTCATTGCCAGCAATCACGTCTGAAATGGGAGCGCCCGAGCTCTAGGGTGCGGCCGAGCTGACTTCAAGAGCTCCGCGCGCTGCAATGACTCATCATAGCGCTTCGATATGTGCACAGCCTCCCTGCCCGTTTCGGGAACTATTAGGTCATGTGAAAGGGCTGCAATGTTTCCCTAATCCTGGAATGTGCCTTTAACATTAATGTCCAATTTTCGCATATTTTAGATCATTCCTTGTTTTTATGGAACAATTAAATAGACATGTATATGCACAATATTCGCACCCACCACGTTTCAAAATTTCAGTTCGATTATGTGACAGCCATACCTCTACCTAGATTGCTCTTAGAAGGAGAAATCAGCTCTAGGACGGCCTGTATTCTACGGCGTCGCTCGGAAATTCGCGTAAAGAAACATGAGCTCTCAAGAACCAATGGTGTATGAGACCACCTTCGGAGAGCTTGAAATCTTCCATTCAACGCAATTTCCATTCGGAAGCAGATAATAGGGACAGAATCGGTGGAACCTAGTATAGTTTTATTCAGATGAGAATGTTAGTTTCATGGCTCCCATAGTGAATTGCCTGCCGCGTAACACTGTTGGCTTCTTCCTAGTCGGAACACGTGCAGGTGACCCAATGAACGGTGAGACAACCGAAAGAACTAGACCCGTCTCTTCCTTTGGATCACAACGCGTTCGTTGTCAGTCCATTAACATAAGAATTGATTGCACCATTCTTAGCGCTATGTGGAAGGGGGGGGGGGCAGATGTGGTTCAGAGCTTCTACCCTATCACAGGTTAATAGAAGCCGACCCTTCTCCCCTGTTGCTCAGGACCCCGAATGGGGTCAGGTCCATCGCGGTGACCACGATCCCTTCCTTGCCATCGTAATGGGACCGTGTTTCATATTCGCAGTTCACGTTTGTAAGGATGACACAATCCCCGTAACGAGGTAACCCGGGTGGAATAGGGGAACACGGATTTTAACCTCGGCATAGGATCGGCCCGCCGCGCGCGGCAGCGTCGCGAATTGTCCGAGTGTCAGGGCCGGCTGCTCTGACAAGTTGCCAAACTGTGGCTCCCCCACCGCATGGGTCACTACGGCCATTATTTGCGCTCCTTTTCTGCTATTTCGCCAAACTAAGGTGTTGTTTTTGTTTTTACCTGTGTGATTGCAAAGCGCCCTCCCGGATGGGCGTTCCCACCGCGTGACCTAGTGACCTCACTGACCATGTGTCCCAACCGTCAACCGAGGTGAACCTGTTCGACTATCCTGACCTTCGCCCTTGCTGCAGCATAACCACGATTACAGAGCTGATCGTAACAATGCTTTCATTGCGTCAACCAGCGCCGTCGTGTCGCCGAGTATGAATGCAAACTAGGGGAGACGGTGGAAGACGATCAAAATTTGAAATCAAAGAAGGTCCTGTGGAATCCTGAGGTGATGATGTAATCATGATATGATTTTATACTGTATGATCAATTACTTCTGTTAGTGTATTCATCGTCAGTCTGCCTAGCTTCGTACAACAGGGTATCTGTAGAAGGAAAAGGACAACGCCGCAGACTTATGGAAAACATTCTGGCCTGAACTGCGCCAAGAAATATATTTTTATGTATTTTTAAGTGGTCTGTCAACAATGGAGGGATTATTCGCAATACGGTATTTACCTAACATCATTGAAGCTGGCGACTCATCTGTTTGTGTATTTGATGGGAGGACCATATCAAATCAAAAGTGCAGGAAAATTCTGAGTCACCCCTTGATCACACCCGCTTCAAACGGAATGGATGGTTTCTATGATGTCTTAAACGCAGCCTATTTAAACCTACAAAGATGTTCAGAACACGTTCACGCGCCGCAACGCACCCGCCTGCACAGTTGCGACGTTGTGTGAACGGACTTTACTTCATATTCGCTTGCTTTTTCGTTGCATTTTTTTCTACAACCACATCTAAATTGAAAACTCTCCTCATGAAAAATGTGATCGCAAGGTCTAATATCGAGTTTCTGCACGTAGTTGGTCCCGATACCAAGGGTTATGGAGTCGGTGGTCTTTCCTACGTTTGATTCACACTATTGTTCATTGATTAGTCATGGCGAGTATCCGTCTTTTGATGACCGTCTGATGGTGTCTCGCCTTCCTCTGCACACTCGAAAAAAATCTTTTTTAATGGGCATCAAAGAACAAAATGACGGGTTTTTTTATTGCAACCAGAACAGCTGACATTGAGTAAAGATCGTTTTCGAGTATCCATTACACTTTATAGCTACTTCTCCCACTTCATCCACCGCTCTTACCACCGATATCTTGCATGTTGATGTGTGATTATGTACCATGTGATCTGATAAGACCCCACGGAAGGTGTTTGTCACCGATTGCCAGTTCTGCGCTTTATTTTCAAGCCACTGCTCAAAGATGGTGTCCACATATTTTTTATCGGTGCATTCAGAATTTTAATGGTGCATTTCACATCACCTCATTAAAATGGGTTTCAAACTAGGAGTGGCATGGGATTCGAAATGCACTAAGCACACTACTTAATATGATACTTAATATGTTCGCCTTTCACGGTTTTCCCGATCAATTCGTAACCAATCTTCACACTAATTCCACAATCACGGCACTCACTCACTAATTCGAATGTGAGTTGTTGCCTTTCAGAACCAAATATTTCTCTCAAAGCTCCAACTTATCAGCATTTCTTGGTTCCTTGGTCATCCAGAGGTTTATATTTTAATTTTATCGCCGTTTGGTATTATTAGTCAGTCTTCATTGTATTTAAGCTGCTATAATGTGTTCCATACCATCAGTTTTGTCTTTGTCAGCTTAAGTTTTCTCTTGATAGCAGGTTGCAACGGAATTTCTGAAGATCTTGCTTGTCTTCGGTCCCATTCGAAGGAGATGCCTCAAAATAAATGAGGTTCTACTGTGATACTGAGAAACGATTGCCTTTACTCTGATTTTATCCTCACCAGTTTATTTTTTATCTATTATACATCGAAAGAGTACTGAATTTGCGTATTTCGGAAATTTCAGTAGTTTCCAAATAACGAGGGTTCCCATCAATCAATAGTGAAGTCCGCCTCTAACATTATTTATTTGGTTGTTGACAGCTGAATAAGCAACATGTCCTCAAGCGGAAAATGTTGTCGTAAATAGCATCACTAGCACCACAATTCTGCCAGATTTTCATCATTAATCCCTTCTTTTTTGTCATTCGAATAAACCAGTGACCGGAACAGCTGCCAGCAGCCCTAGCCGTTTATTTCCTGCAATGGCTTAAATGGTACAAGGTGCACGACACAGATGTACTTTCTCGGGTGCAGCCAGAAACAAGGGGTTCGATAACTGTGTATCCTGAAATCTCGATATCGATTGAAAATTCCCGCAAAAACCCGCCCATTTCCTTGTTCTCGTTTGCACCCTCTCTAAGTGCCTCATCGCCTTGTCCTCCAGCCATTCCTTGGAGTAGGCCTTGAGGATCGCTCAGTCAATTAGTGTCCCTCACCCATTTGCGCTACAGCTGATCACGAATAGACAGGACACCGGCTCCAAGTAGTCCCCTGGCAGGGTGAGGTCTGGGTTGGTTTTGAAATGGGGGATCTGCTCTGTATGTTCAGGCATCAATATTTCGACAACCCCACGCTTGTACCCCGGTCCCCTAACTGGTTTCTTCCGTGCAGATGCTCGTACGTTTTCTGTTTTCTGCAAAGTGTGCAGTGATAACTGCACTTCTTTGCCAGACATACTTAGAGTTCGCTCGTTCATCTCACCCAAAATGTTTCCATTTTGAAGACTCATCTGGAGAACTCATTTTTTCCATAGAATTCACAGTTTCTATATGTGGCGAAATTTCCGATGAGGAGGTGTGCCCCGGATCCTATAAGAGCCGTCTTCTCCAACAACCACCACATTTTTATCCCATCCTAGCCCGCCTCTTTTTAGAACAAACAGCAGGTAGATCCTATTTCTCGAGTATTTGCCCATTTAATTCCGTTTTTTCCTCATTTTCGTACCACTAAGCAAGACGACCTTTATGTTTGATGGTCTTTCTATTCGCCCGAATTACCCCTATCACTGCCTTTAAGTGGATCATTGATAGCACTGACTCATCACTGCTGCGGTAAACGCAAATCCATCTTGCAAGACTACGGGAGGGGCCTATAAAAAATCGTATTGTTGGACGACCAGTGCCGTGTGAATTGCTCATAGTCTTACGACGTTCCTTGACTCCTATTCATGCATTTCAGCTAAATTTATGTCATTTTCCATTGTTTTAATAGAATTTTTACTGGGTTGAGTTTTATTTTGTCATACTCTTCAGGAAATGGGAACAGCTTGAAAACTGAAGGAACTAAACCTCTTTATCCCCATTGACCACAGCGCATTGGTTCTCAGGCCATTAGCCTCAGATCGATTGAACTAACTATTCTTGGTGCTACGTGAAATAGCTAGAGGAGTATGGGTTCCCCACTCTGGGACTTCAGTTCGGTCTGGGCCTATTTAAATCGACTCCCTCCAAAATGACCCTCCCCCTGCCCCATGAACATTACTTTGCATCGTACTGTTGCCCCTCTCTTCTCTTTACTGGATAATTTTAAGCCATAGTTTTTACTCTCTAGTGGTTTATAGTTCTCTCTACTGCATAATTTTAAATATGCTAACATACGGATTTAGCTGCATCGGTCTAAAATGTTCTCCGTATCTTTATTGTGAAAAATCAAAATATCACAGGGATATTTCTTTTCCAAAACGAAGGACTGGATTGGTGCATAAGCTTATCTGATCGTTGGTGTTTTGTGTCAATGAGTCAACGTCGGTGTGTTGACGGCGCATTGCATATAACGGTCGATCGATACTTATCTGGGGCGTGTTTTCAGTCAACAATATGCCATCTGTGTTCGTTGGCCTCAGTCTGCTCTTCTGCACAGTCTCGATCTGTTACGCAGGTATGGTCGGCGGATTTACAGAACAGAATGCCAGCGATCCCGAATATATGGTAAGTTTATTCCAATGATAATAATAATTTTATATAAATTAGTTACGATTATCCTGTGTCCAGGTTACCCGCCTGTTTGTAAACCTTTTTGGGAACTCTTCTTACCGTGCTTTACTAATGAGGGGGACAGTTCGAATGTTGAATGTCGAATACCTACACAGGAGTATTGCCAGTAGTATTCAAAAGATCATACATGTTCATTTAGGGCACCTGAGTCAGTAGAGACATTTTGCTGTCCAGAATTCGTTGGCTGTCCCTCATTAGTATAGCTTCCACTTGAGTTCTAAAGTAGTTGGGGAGCACATCACTGCGTTTGGCTTCCGGCGCCATTTTTCCCATTTATGTTAATTCTTGGTTGAAGGGGAACCCCTATCTCACTGATATAAGGCTAGGTAAAACTACTCTTGGGTGTGGAAACTGATGATCGTGGAACGGTATCGCGTGAGGGACGGTAGCCCGGCAATGAGTACCCCCTCAAACTATATTAGCACCCTTATTTGCTCCTGCTTCTCATCCATTTGTTTACTAATCAAGTAGGACATTTCTCCCGTAGTTGAGCAAGGATAACACGTTTTCATTAAAGGAACGAGCCTGGAAGGCAGCAAAGGGAATAAACGACGACAAATCAAATGCCGGACCTTATCATATGATGCCTGTAAAGGTTAGTAAGTAATTCACATAAAAACTTGTTGTTTATTATTTGCTGGTGACCATCATCATCATGTTCTTAGTAAGTACAAAATTACGAGAACAGTAAATTCGGTAGAAATTTATTTATGAGTAGTAGTTTCAATAACGCTCACAGTAGTTGTTTTGGGCACATCTCCGTTCTTGAGAACAATGATAACCACTGCACCAGCCACCATAGCAGCCCATAATAGCCAAAACAGTACTACTACGGCGATCCTCAACACATTAAAATGCTGAGAGGGGCTTATGTACGGCTGCACAGAGTACCGTTTACCTCAAAGTTCTCCAGAATTTCGTTTCTCGAGCTAATTTCAACTGCTCAGCCGTTAATCCGATGACCAGTTTTTCCCGCGAATCACCAAAGCCATGTGAATCACCATAGCTGTTCTGAAAAAAGTATGACTCATACTTGGCCTTTCATTGAAATGCAGTCATCGTGTTAAAAGGGCAGCTGTTTAGTGATTTCATGGGGCAATAAATACTGCAAAAAAAAAACAGTGTGTCGTTGAAATACCTTGTCCATGGAACTGCTCGTTGAACTGTGGTCCTTCCTTATTGACACACTATTCGTTGACATTCTAAAATGAATCCTACATTGTTTGAAATACCTCATTTCATTGTAGTGAACAGCCTATAAAGCTCTAAGACTTGGGTAAACCAAACTTCTATTTATTGGAAAATCCATAATGAGTCAGAGTAGGTCTCATGAAAGCTCCAGCTGACTGTTTTTGGACGGTGGCTGACGAAAGCAACATCCAGAGGAGATCGGTAGAAACCCGAAGAACATGGCTGTAGCCGTGCAATGCCATATTGGAGTCATTCAATATGTATTAACTGCGTAATTTCGTAAATGGATTCTCAGAATGAGGAGGACTTTGTTTTTATCGATTATGGACTTAACTTAATGGAGGATGGGAAGGCAGCAATTCTTATCTGTTCCCGATCTCTAGTTTTTAATTGTCGCATTCCGCTTCCGTTATCAAGCCCTCGCTCAGTGATGATTGATCTGTACGGTTTGCTGCCAATAAACACGTACGCTGCTGTGTTTATGCAGCCGATTGAACAGCATCCGTTCAAGTGTAAACCGCATATTTGTCAAGTCAGACAGTAGCTTGAGGACTTCTTGTGCATTCGCGATGATCCTAGGAGGTACATATGCAGAACCTGTGGTTAAAATATACGAACACCCATGTTCCTCACCGGCGGTTTTCTTCGTTCAGTCGTTTTCTTATGCGCTTATATAGCAGTGGGTTGTAATTTCATAGTATAAATTAGTAGGTATGATTAGTAGGATTAGGTATTTCAACTGCACATGGATTTTGACTTATAAAGTGGGAACATCAGACAGGGAGAAAAGCAGCGACGACCCTCAGCGTTTTGAGCTTCGATAAAAACATCTCGTTTTTGAGCTCAAATGGAATCGGTCACCAGTTCTTACTCAGATTTGTAAATTATTATTCGTGATTGCTGGGTTTGCAACTTCCTGGTTATTTACATAATACAGTGACACTGAATCCAGCTTTCCATTCCATTCACCAATGTTAAGTACACGTCAGTCGGGCAGCTTACCTTGTTTCACGGCTTGCCGTTTTATTCGTAGACTTCATAAATATAATACTTAGCTAATTCGATGTGCTTTTGGGTCGTAGCCAAGGTAAGCAAACTTCGTATTCAGTGTGTTAGTAATAGTGATATTAGTGTAATACCTGGACAACAACGGTTGTTAGAAAGGATAAATGCAAGGAAGTTTACAAAGGTTCTTACAGGTCCTTAGTGCCAAAACTCAAGTCGTTGCTGGAGTGAATCATGTATTCGAGGTACTCTTCGCTGAATCATCTTGCAAGAAAGGAGTAAGTTTTCGTCAAATTTGTAGGATTTCGCAGCTTGATATATGCAACCGCTGAAGGAGCTTCTCGCTCGTTGTATTTAAAGGCTTTCATATCGCAAGTAGAACTTTACTTACAATTTCAATGAACGTATTTGCTGAGCTTTTCAAGGATGATTCACTTACGGTGTTTTTTCACGGGGGTTCGGACAATGTTCTTGTTACGGATTAGTCTTACTTTACGATTTAGGAGATGCTCGCATCCGAATTGACAGCAGCAAACTGCAAACCAAAGGAAGGTGGAAGACGAGAGGTAGATTTTCTGACTGACCTTTTTGGACACACAGTTTTGGTTTGGTGTAGACTTTCCATTATAATCTCATATATTCCAGATCTACGAAGTCACATTGTGGGAAAAGCCATGGGAGAACTTCGAGCAGTTCAATGTGAAGAAAGTAAAGACTCTCAAAGCAGGAGAGCAGGTCTAGAAGATCTGTTTTAGCCTTTGCCAATGTTGTATATTTTGAAGTTCACGTTACTAACTTTTTGTGCATTTAATTCCCATTTTCTCTCAATGTAATGACGATAAACTCAATGTAAGTGCTAAGTGTTAACAGTAAAGCTCCAACAATGTGATTATGCACGTTTGAAATAAAGCAATGATGACAAAACATTTGATTGTTGAATCACATACGGGATCTTCATATTGACAAAGCCTCCAGTGACTGGAGTTGGCCCAGTCACTGGAGGCTGGCTGTCGGAGTGTCAGAAAGTAGAGCGATTTTTTCCCCATGGTGCAAATAGTGCGCTATGATTTCAGGGGACGTAATTTTGCATGGAAGTTTAGTTCGCGGCGTATTTCAAAGATTATTGGCTACGACTAACACCCTTGGACAACTGTCACCACTAGTTCAACTATCGATAGTTTTCCATTCTCACTTTCTGCTTGTACAGGAGGAAAGCGGTAGTCACTGTTGTTTGTACAGGTCTTTGTAAACAACTCGAAGGCAGGTGAACAGCTAACAGGGTAAATGCAGGAAACGAGTAGTAGTTGTTATCTTCGAGCATCCGGTCTTTTTCCTATGACTTCTTGGCAAACACACCAAAGCGTTGTGCTTCTTGAATAGAGTTTTTAATAAAAGGAGTTTTTTCGAAAACCTAGCAACTAATGGAGTTTAGAAGTGTGTAGGACTCGTTTGCGGAATCTTGAATCTGAACAATACCAGCGACAGGAACAGTCTTCGCAGAAGAGGAATCTGGGTGTGGTACAGGGCACTCGAAGTTGGTCACTCAGCCTTGCTGCGAGTATTGCTCCACGGTGCGCGATGCTTACTGCTTTCGTTGTGTACTGGCCGAGCGCGATGGGTCGGTGAAGTCGCGAGGTCTGGTGATCTCAAACAAATTCGTGTGTCCTGGCCTATACGTGAAATCCACTCACCCTTGCCTACCCTCGCTAGAACCCACAAAGAGTGGAATTCCAGCTGCACCCAAGGATACGGAGAGCTTCTTTGCAGCGAGGCAGTATCCGAATGGGGTTGGCTGCACTGTGCGGTGCATCGGAAGTCAGAAACTAGGAACATGTCTTATTCCGCGGAAATTCCTCAACCCGTAAATCGAGGTGTGCAAAGGAGGAAGCGATGCGCTGTCGCGCCGTGACTTTGATTTCCTTCCGCGTCCATCTGAATACTGCTGCATGGGCTCCTCCTGCGACACAACCAAATCTTAATCAAGTAATGCAATCCATGCCAATTTCCCTCATCAGTCGCTCTAGAATTGACCATAGAATGCGAAGTGTGAAAATCGGAGGACACTGTATGGTGCGATGCGCTGTTTAGTAACGAAGCCACAACTGTTTGATTCATGTGTACACATCTTTTTTCAAATTTCATTGGAACAACGCCAAAAAGACCAATTCTTTATTTAATATTAGTTATTCTGGTAAATCCCGATAGTTTTGGATTTTGACATTTCTGAATCTCCAGTATACATTAGTGAATCTTTGAAGAAAGGCCAGCAATCGATAGCAAGTATTTCATTCAGCAGAGCCTTCCAGTGGTATGACTTCCTCCATTTTGGTAGCCCTGAGTTGTCCTGCTTCGGAATTTATCTTGTAGAGCTGAAAAAGCTATTGTCTGTGTTCTGTAATTGGTTATGAGCTCAAGCTGGCTAGTAAAGTAGGTAAAACGAGAAACGCAAGAGATGATAAAAAATAAACGCCTTCCAGTTAATTTCAGAGTAGGTTAGAGGCGCACCTCACGATAATCAAGTTATTCAGTTCACTTGCTTAGGCTGTAGATCCCACCGTATCCAGGATGCACCGGTTTTGCGCCACCACGACGTTAAACATTAGGGGTAATGCGGTAATGGAGAAATCCCTACAAGAAGTAACTCGTATGGTAGTCCTGGGTCTAGGAAGGCTATCTGTGGCGAAATCCCGGTGAAAAAGCGCCTTTCCGAGCTGTAGAAATGGGGCAACGGATCATTGGTTTCTTGATCCCGCTTCCGCTTCCCTTCGATTTCTTGATCCCGCCTCCCGATGACGTAATTCGCGATTGACTGGGGTGGGAGCGGCCAAGGAGATGCGACGGGATCGAAGGTTTTCCGGCGCGCTTTCGCAGTTTTAGCTTGAAGCTCACTCCAAAAAGTAGATGCTGTCGTATTTCCAAACTTTCCCTTGTGTTTACAGGGCAACATGCCTATGGAAAACTAGACCAGACTACTTCCCTCTTGACGGACAGGTCGTCCGCGCCGAGAATCAGCGGTGGGAAGGGGGTCTTATTTTTCGGTTTTGGCCATCTCCATCCGTTTTTTCTCCACTGTCCTGTTACTAGGCATCTCGACTTTCATATGCGCTACTTCTTTTACTTCTCGTCCGACCTTCCCCTAATGATGCCTTCAAGCCGCATTCATACTTTGCGCAATGACAAACTGACGCAATATTTGAAACGCCGCAGACGACGGCGTCAAAAGATAATGCGCACCGCTTACGAACTCGACCCAATCACACTACAGCATGGGTCCTGGCGAGAGTCCAGGATTCAAATTCGAATATGGCACTATGCCAAGATTAATCAAAATCGTAGGCTCTCACCACGATCAACATACTGTAGTGTGTTTGGGACGAGATCTTTGCAATCGGTGCGTATTATCTATTCACGCCGTCTTCTGCGGCAGGCAAATGGTCGCCGCCGGTGCGCAAAGCATGAACGTAGCCTTACACGTGTCTGAACTCACTGTGACCTCACCCATTACAGCTCTCTTATTGGTCAGATGAGCTATGAGGGTGTGCTGTTGAGGGTTTGTGCGGGCGAGCGCCGTGATGGTACCGTGATGGCTCAAAAAAGGTGCATTCTGGAGATCTGTCGAAGGACAGGTAATTGGCCAACGGTAAAACAGACGTAGTGTGGACGAGTTTAAGTGCCCACCATTGCACAAATTCGCCAGTTTAACCCCTTGGCATGGCCCGTCTCCTACACGGACAACTCGGAAAATCTGTGTATGGATGCGAATTGGATGCGAATACACAACGCAGCGTCGCGCTTTTGAATCCGGGTTTTTCCACCGATTATCGCTTCTAACCTTCAGTGTTCGTTACAAAATGCTAATTTCTTTGCATCTTCCTCTTGTTTTGGACCCCTTCCGGTTCCTTTAAAGAGGATAGATCACTTGTCCGATCGTCGCAAGTTGTGCTTCTAAGAAGCTAGTAACCGTTGGTCACATATCTAGTTATGAGTATGTCCTGACATTTTTTCACAGGTGGTTACAGAATGGAATGTGGGTCAATACTGCCCAATTAGGTCAGGTCACGCGATTAGACAAGTTGTGATTTAGTGTGCTGACGCGTACCCTGTAAAGGGGTCAACATACTTTGAGGGACGAGTTTGTGTCGAGAGTGGGGAGAAAGTGTCGTATTTGGTATTGGAGGAGATGGTGCGGTAGTGATACTTTTCAGTTTGTTCCCTCCCCACCGCCGGTTCGAAGGTATGTAATAATTTTAGGGAGATTGTGTTGTAGGCTTTAAAGGGGTCATACTAAGCCTAGAATTTCCTCGTTACTCTGCTTGACCCTGTCTACTGTTTCGGGGTAGTGGCATTTTGGAAGATGCTGATCTCTTGTTCCCTGTCAAATTGTTCTTTTGAAGGCTTTTTCCGCGATAATCGCACATAATTCAGCTCTTAAACCCATTCAAGGTAGTAATCGCGAAAAGTGCCTTTAACAACCCGAACGTGACCGTTTTTAATTGTTTAAGCGTAGGTATGTCAATGTGACCCGAATACGTACCGCTTCTTTACCACCGTGATAGAGCGGGCACATTGATTCACAGATCTCCTCCACAGTATTCTTTTCCTGAAACTTTGTAGAAGGAAACGTAAAAATAATAGATCCTTCTTTAAAAAAAAGAACTCATTCAGAATGCGTCATGCATCTAAACTCTTTGATCTAGGCTGAGCCAGATCATGGTTCACTAACTTTAGGGACTCATACCACATTGGTCAGCAAGATGGTCAGCCCTTTGAGTCTCATTATGAGGGCGTTTAAAGAGCATCCCTTGGCGTAATAAAGGACTAGTGAGAGTAGAGGGTGCTCTCGAGCATCTCTACAATATTGGTACTGCTGCTCCCCATCAACTCGTCTATTTCGCGATGAAGCCTAATGTACGGCACACTCGCTGGACTACGTGACCACCCCAATGCACAGTTTTTCGATTTGTTATGTAATCCTAGTGAATACACATATTTTCAAGATGTTCGTGCCAGGAACCCACCCATGGACCACACCAGCCTTCCTGGAACATGGCGAGGATCTCGTAGTCAGTCGAGTCATTGATGATTCGTTTCCTTGCTTCCATTACCTGAAAATGGAAGGAAGCGTTTTGCTGATTCAATGATTGATCCATAAGGGTGGTTTGTCGATAAATTGCGGTTGTGAAACACAAAAAAGTAAAACAAACAATGCCTCCGCTTGCTGCTCTTGCCACAGTTCACCATATAGACTCATCGGGAGCTTTTTTACTGAGGGAGGAAAGGAAATAGTAGAAAAAGAGGAATGGCTAGTCGAGGAACCCTCAAAGGAATGGGTAGTAGAAAAAGAGGAATGGCTAGTCGAGGAACCCTCGAAGGAATGGGGGTTAAGGGAATGGATGGGATCGTAATATGCTTCCACGGGATTCGTACTGCATCACTCTCTAAAGGATTTCGACTCAAATGGTCGAACCTTTCAGTCGCAGAGTTGTACCCACGTGACTTTATTTATTTTTATTTTTCGTACTCTAACGAATTTCTCGGACACGACGCCTTATGGAATCGTTCACGGAGATTCAAGGGCTTCTATCACCAATATACATGTTTGAGTTGTATTCACTCACTAAGGGCCGTATGCAAGTTTCCAGGCGGAAAAGCGAGAACCCGGCCGACTATGGGACGCAGCCTCCTCAAAGTGTAAGCATTCGACGGAGTGGGACGGCTGTGGAGATGTGGCTACGAGGGCTCTTGGAGCAATGAGGCGGCAATCACGTGGTTAGAGACGCAGAGTGAGAAGCAAGTCAACGTTGGGCGTTTGAACTGCACTCTGCATGCCGATGACTGTTCAAGCGTTGCCCGGCGGAAATTCAAACGAGTTGCTCTTTTCTCAATTTTTCGACTCATGCATTGGAACAGGGAATTTCTCAGTTCTTTTCGTGTCTCTGTTCATGTACTACATATAAATAGTGAAGTGATTCTGAAAGAAATGAGAATCACGGAAATTCCGTGGACGATTTCCCGAATTGTGCTCCAACACGAGCTCCTTTAAAAGCAGTGATAGGGGTAAAGTGGGTGATAAGGAATTCCAAAGGGGAGTCAATAACTCAAAAACTAGGAGTCTAAGGAACCTATCTGCGTGGAAATCCGCCACGAAAGGTACGCCTCTGATTGTGAGCTGCGGCGGAGGCGACCTTTTTAGCTCCAACCGCCTTTCTTAACTCGATCCGCCTCCTAGCGACGAGCATCATTGATTGGTCGGGGTGGGAGGGCCAATGAAGGTTGTGTACCGCGGCGCGCTTTCTCAGTTTTAGCCTGAAGCTCACTCCAGAAAATAGATGTGGCGTATTTCCGAACATTCCTTCGTGTTTACGACTTAGCACCATGCCAATAGAAAAATCGTCGACTTAACGCCTCTTGACGAGAAGGCGTCGGCGTCGAGAATCAGCGCTGGGAAAGGGGTCTTATTCCTTGGGTTCTCGGCCATTTTCTTCTGTTTTTTTTACCATCGTACTACTGAGCACCTCGACTTTCATATTCACTGCATTTTTCACAATTCGTCCAAATCCCCCCCTATCACTGTCTTCAAGGTACGGACCACCCCTCGCCATTTAGAGCGAGGATGACGTCAGGCTTTCTATACTTGTAAAGTCGAATTCCTACCTTTTTGGGGACCATGAAACGGCCAGATGTGACGCCCTTGTTGACAACTGTGGCCGCTGCGTCCCACGCCATACCCTGAACAGAACAGTTCAAATGAATTAAATGATCTGATTAAATGATATATCGATGATTAAATGATATATCGATTTTCATTTCTGTATTCACTATAGCTCAGATAGGCCCATAAGAGCCTATGTGAGCTGTATAATGGTTTAGGGTAATATACCATAGACACATCCCTGTTTCCAAAGCTGGAGATTATTGAGCTCGCTTCACCCGTAAAAACTACCAATTACTAAAGAAAACTCTAAGCCAACACACATCAATTTTGTGGGTTTCTTCCCAATATGGTCATGGAGAGGCAAATAATTTGATAAATAAGATGAAATTTGCTGTTTTTGAATACACCAAAATTTGGCGGGGACTCCGGAGTCAGCATTGCACACGGTCACGCAACTAATTCCTCTTTTTCCAGTGGAAATACGAGTTTAGTCAGGACTCCTTGAGATAAAGTGCCCCTAGTCCATGCATCTCGAGCAATGTGACTGTGACGCCCTTGTTGACAACTGTGGCCGCTGCGTCCCACGTCATACCCTGAACAGAACAGTTCAATAATTTAGCTTGTGGTGGCAGATAGAGTAGGGTTGGGGGCTGATTGGTCGAATTTTCGCGCGGCCGCTCGCGGCGAGCTGCGCGGCGATGCGAGTCGTTTGCAGCTTTATCTGTTGAAACAGCAACAACAACAACATAGGCGAGCTTTCGAAGCTACAAACAGCATCTTCGAAAATCCTTCACGGTACCAGCCCATAGCGTCTTGAGCGGAATTCCAAACGACTCGTATGACGGCGCCACGAAGCCAAAATTCGACAAATCGGCCCTCACCCATAGAGACGCAGTATGGTTGGGTCCTATAAAGACAATCATGTTCCTATGTTAGGCGAACAACGTAGAATCGCGCTAAGACCCGCTACATACGGCCCTCCTAGCTACATAGCATTCAACACGCCGCGTACCGCACACCGCCGTGAGCTGAAGCCCTACATATAACCTATTCGGTCTTGATTTGGACGCTGTCAGCGTAGGTCAGTCCTTTCACACAACCAATCTGGAGTACCTCGAAGTATTGTAAATTTAAAAAAAGAAGTTGTTCAGGAAAAGGTTTGTCACCATATGTCTTTCCTCCTCGGGTTTTTCCTCAATCCAGTCCGTTGGTGCGCAAGTGCAGATGCCAATCAGGGCGAGAGCCACAGTGAAGACCAGCATTCTTTCTACGAGATCTGTTAACAGGTTTCTTGAATAAGAGAGTTACTTAGAAGTTTGACTGGAAAATGCCACCATTTGTCCCTCCTGATATGTACATACAGTAGGAACGACAGCGCATATGGCAGTGCTATTGATTACTGGGAGGAACATTATATGGATATTCATTACATGGAAGAGGGCTGTCAGAGGAGCTGATGGTGATCGAAAAGATGCTCCCAAACTGTTTACTTCAGATTTTGAGGTCATTTGCGAAAGCTCAAACTAGGCTCAGGGTAGAGAACTGTAAAGCAAACTATGCAAAGATGATAAAAGTGCACAGTGACCGAGTGACGTCCTTCAACAGCGACTGAGACTTTCGGAGTGGAACCTCAGTATCGTCAATGGGCTCGTTCCCGAATCGGGTCACACCCTTTCGTTTCTTCTTCTTTTGCTGTATGTTCTCAGCTGTAAGTTCCACAGGTACTTTTTGCCAGTAACACTTCAACAGCCAAGGGAAGTGGTTGAATACTCTGGGTGATGGAAGATTGATGATCAGAAAAAAGGCAGGAATTAGTGGAGAGCCACTCCAAATTTACGACCGCACTACTACGTTGAGCTGTGCTCCTATTGTATTATATTTTCTATTGAGCCACATCCCATAACTAGTTGCATACTTGTATCCATTAAAAGCAGTTTGACGCATAATTTTGAAGATCCATCACTTTATCTAGTTAGATGTAGTGTCTGAAGCGTTAGCACTGTGCAGTTTCCGTAGCTCGAAGACGAGCGAGGAGTGTTAGAGTCATATCAGTTACTGAAATCTACTCTTCGTTGTATCCCTTGCTACCATGCGTCTTAGTCGCTGAATTCAGATTTGCTCTCAAAATTTGTGAAACGACTCTGCGAACGAATTCATGGAGATTGTTTGGATGTTTCAGCTTCAATCAAGATTGTTAATCACTTTATTTTCGACTGACGTTTCGGCGTCGTCGCCTTCTTCAAAGCCTTTGAAGCCGTTACCGTAGAGGTTCACCTGCATCAGCTAAAGCATCCAAACAATCATAATTGAAAGATCATGCCAAGATTCATCGAAAGTCGCACATGGACATTGAATTTATGGAGGTTTTCTGAATAAGCAGTACTATCACCTAGTAAAGGCAGGTGCCTGTGCGAGCTGGGCGTATTCGCGCAGAACCGGTATTGTTTTCACGTTTAAGAAATGGAAACAAGTTTCTAGCTTTGTCGAGGTTTTGACCGGAATGCGAAAGGACCTGGGTAAAGTAAATTGGGCAAGACTAAGTGGTATTCTCCATATTCTCTATTACAGAGCCGCCAACAGTAACGTGAATAACCGGCTAACACAACTACTTATCGCAGACAACAAGCGTAGCAAACGCCAAAGAAGAGCATTTCCTTGGCAAGAGTCAATCACATTCCCTTTGTTGAATGTACTGCCATTCAGTTACCCAAGGATCCTTCCGAATTGTTGTCAATGCCTCGATAAAGCTTAGAATTCTTCCAGAGGCAATTCTACCTTCCAAACATTTTGAGAATGGCCAAGCTGACCTATTGACCTTCCCATATTGTTAGTAGTGTTTTCGTTTGAGCATTTGCGCACTTCTTCCCTTCCTTACCTCAAGAAATCGCACTCTACTTCATTTTCACCCAATAAACTTTTTTCCGGTGTCTCTTGCTGTTTTGTTTTCTTTTTCGTCGTCGGCAGTACTCCAAGTACACCTCCTTTCATTCTATCGCAAGACCACACGTAGGTGCTCGTACCGTCAAGGGCAGTTATGGAGGTAATATGAGTAATGAAAACCCTTATATTGAACCACCCAAATGAATACTACTTCTCCGAGATGAATTTCCGGTAAAAAGGAGCGTGTCTGGCTTTATAAAGATGACCCGCCCCCTTCGTCAGCGTGGCCCGCCACTCCCGTGATCTACGATGAGAAAGGGGCCCAATTCTTGGCTTTTGACTGTTTCATCCCGTTCTTCTTCATTTTTAATGTGCTAAGTATGTCGAATTTCATATAGCGCAAAGATTTCGCATTGGGCACGAACCATCCCTACCCTTGCTCATAGTCTCCATCTCCGGAGCCTTAATTAGAAATAGAATAGAATTGAATTGAAAGATGGGAAAAGAGAAGCCACGAATGAAGATAAATTCACGGGATGGATGTGCAGAGATATTAGCAGAATTTCTCTATGAAACGCACCTTAAATAGTTATCAGAGCGAGAGATCGCAAAATTTTTGATATTTCATCGTGGATGTTGATGCGCATATTAATTTTCTCATAAATTTTGTGTAAGTTAATGTTCTGTACTTTCTGATCAACGGCAACCGGAAGTTCGTTTCGTGAAAATCATTCACAGAAATCGGATGTGGAACTCTGGTTTTACCTTGACGTTACTCTGCAGTAACAGAGAAACTACATTATTGCTATTTGTGAGACAACGATACAGCGTCAGCAGTGACCTTTTGTTGCAGCCTCTGTTTGTGAAATGTGTCATTCCTAAGGCCAGTGCAAGACCGAAACCTTCCATCATGGGTTACCTACGTTAAATTCAATCTGGGTCGATACTGCATCTGCGAAATACTGCATTTCCGACCGCACACACACAAATGTGTGGCTTATTCCGCGGTTGTGCCACTTTTTGCAATAGGAGTAAAAGTGAATGAAGTGACACAGGAAAGAAAGTAAGAAAAAAAAAGAATGAAGGTTTCATTTGCAATACACGAGGTATTTATTATGAGTTATTATGCTAAACCGGTGCTTTAGGAATAGATATAAATGAGTGGAAATGAACAGTGTTGCTTAAAGATACCGGTAGGTGGCAGTTTCGACCTATGATAAGACCTACCGTAACGCTTGCAATTCGTTAGGCTGCAGGCATTGTATACACAACACTTTGCTAAGACGTCGAATGTGTATTTAATGGGCTTTTTTACCGCGATAACCTTTTTTCTTATTTTTTCGCTTAGTGTCCTACTCATTGTTTCACTTGATTGATGTCGTTTCTTGTTTCACTTATTTCACATCATCACGAATGAATGAAATACACCCTACGAGACAACAAATGACATCTCCTATGGTGAGCAGCTCGGAAAGGGATGTTGCACTTCGAAGAGATGTTCGGGAGATGCCAGTACAGAACACAACTTGACGCTTTTGAATCCGGGTTTGTCTACCGATTATCGCCTCTAACCTCAAATGTTCGTTTCAAAAGTATAATTTCTTCCCATCTTCCTCTTTCTTCCGACCTCACCCGGTTTCGAAACCCGACCTGTTGCAGTATGTAACAATGGAGAAGGCACAGAAAAACGGTTAAGAACCGAGAAATGGGAAAATGAAGACCCTTCCCTCCACTCAACTCTTTTTGCGCCTCTGTATAATTAGCAAATGGAGCAGATGCAGACGGGCGAGGACAAGTTGCCAACCGCGAAAACTGCCCCGCCCTCGCAGCAACTCGCCAGTCGTATGCGAGGGCAGCACGACGGCATCGCGGTCGCTCCTGAATCGCGCTCTTCAGAGGGAGTTTCACGAAAGGGTACCTCTTCCCGATTGACATGTTCATTTACAGAGAGTAGAACTTCCCAGCGATCATTTTCCCCTTACCCTGACGGTGGCGCCGGACACAGGTCTGACTAGAGGCGCTTGAATGCGCTCTGCTTGGTATTAGCGGTTGTTGCATGTATCACAGAGAAGAAACATAGAAATCTTATACTATCTGTCACCGCGTTGATTTGTTAGAGAATCATTTCTCATTTTCAAGAGTTACTATAAATTACGAGGGATCTTCAGAGTACTAAGAAAATTTCTATTGTACGAAGTGCCCGCTTTGATACATCGGAAGATCAAAAACTGTTCTCGCAGAGAAGCCACTCCACTCCGCTCATGAAAGCCTTTTTGTTCAGTTGTCATTTGCACCACCTAAAAAAGCGGGAAAGGAAAGAAAGTGGATTTCAGCTGTTCGAGAAAAATATGCAGAAAATAACGTCAAGTTTCCTGAACTAATCAATCCCTTGTTGTAGTGCGCAACGCGCTGTGGTGGCAGATCAACAATTGAGACTACACAAGGATTTGCGGGCGCCAGTCAATATGGAAATCAGTGCTTTTATCTTTCCAGACGAGTCTGAAAGGCTCGACTGGCCTGGGCGGACGTTGCAGGATGGTTCACGGAACCATCCTCGCATCATGTGAGTGGGGTAGGCACCACCTGTTACTACATCATCTCCTCGTCGCTAGCCGCTCCAAATGCTGCACACCTAAGCGAGTCAATCAAGCCTGTGCTTTTGCCTAAGCCTAAGCCTTACTGGAGGGAGGAATGGATTTCTTTTCCCCTCTAGGTTCAGGCGGAATTAGCGCTTACGTTGCCATGCACTCCCACTCCCCCTCCCCCCCCCCCCCGCCCTCCCTCCTCCTCTCCAGCACTTGCTGCGACTGCGACAGCACCAAATTTGGATTTGACGCTGTTAAAAACTGCCAGGCGGTGTACCAAGCGGTGTTAAGATTCTGCGAACCTTGCTTTTTTTCATTCCGTACAAGTGATTTCTTCTATGCAAAGGCATGATTTCGCAAATGTATTTTTTGAAGTGCAGGTTCATGTCCGATACCGAAATTTTCCAATATTTTAGCATCCTTGCAACAATTTCGGAGAGTGTTCCATTTCTCAAGCCATCTTTCGCTGTTGTATCGTCGAATACTCCTGCATTTTGCTGTACTCGCTATTAATAATATTATTAGAAATTGCTCTATTGTAATTCAGTGCTGCCAAAAACGAAACGGTGTTCTCCTTGCAATGGCGCGAAATCGGAAGAAGGTGTATGCAGAACCGAAGTAGTGGAACGATCCATTTCGCGGGTATACTGAAGTAAATTTATAGTGAAACCGTCATAGAGTTAGTGATGATAAGATAAAATGTGGTTCTGTAGTTTTAGCGCAGACGGTTTCACATAAGGAAGGTTTCGGAGAAGTTCACAAAGGAGTACATCCGTCTTGCTTTGATGGTTTTTCTAACACATCCAATACACTTTATATTATGATTCAAGTAGTGGAACAAAATGGTGACTGACATCACCACAGCGTTACACGGGTTGGTCAACAGCGTAAGCCTTTGGTTTTGATGGGTCGTTTGGAAAGTTCCTGCGGTTTTCGACCACTATCTTTAAAGCGAATATCTCGGCTCACACGTGTTTTATCAGACGAGATTAAAACCATAAGAATCTACCCAATTTTGCCAACAATATAAAAACTCATTTATTACGGTTGCCAGAATTATCTAGATCTGGAGATCTAGAAGCAATGAGAGCCGCTGCAGCATCATATTGGGTCCTGAAGCGTTTCTTCTGAAGGAAGTTGTCCAGATATTGAAGAAATGGTAAGCGGTAGGAGCCATCCAGGGCACTCCCAGGTGTCGAGGAAAACAGCCGCTTCAGTACGACCCCCCCCCCCCTCTATGGAAGACCAAGTACGACTCCCCTTTTTTGACCTCAGTAATACCAGTAACTATTGCCGGATTGTGTAGTTGCAATATTATTGCTATGTAACACAATGTTTGATTTATTCGATTTCCTACCTCAATTTTATTGAAAGTTGAGATTCTATTGCTTATCGCTGACCTCTGCTGTTAAGACCTCGCCCCTCTCCTGTCCGGTCAAATACGACCCTCCTGCCGAGGAATGCTTGACTCTCGGTATACCCTGGAACCAGTTCAGTTGAGGAAGGTAGATGAGGCAGGTTTGTTAGTGTGACATGAGCCTGTGCGGTTTGATGAAAAAAGAATAGGTTCTTTCCTTTTAGACAGTACTAACAATAAACTAATGATCCGCAGTTTGCCATGCGTCTCACCGAGCTCTTCACAGTATGTTACAGCCGTAATAGCTTCACTGGGATCCATGAAGATGGATCAAAGCAATCTTAGCCCATACCTCTACGTTGCTTACGAGGATCACCGCTACAAGCTTCATCTCGGTCCAGCTATTGTGCAGATCGTCATCGACAGTCCTTAAGAAACCAGATACATCACATGTCACGATGCGATTAAGAAATGGGTCGTTTGTGTGTAGTAGGACAAGAGTACATAAGAAATGGTGAAGATTTGTTTTTATAGCATTCCCGCAGCGCTACCAATCACGCTGTCTGTAACGACTGGGTGAGTTGTTGCGAGGACGGAGCGTCTGTGCTGGCTGACTTCGTTCAAAGGTACACTTAGCGATAATCACATGAGTCGGCTTACCTTCATGGAACAGTAGATCCTTTTGCAACTAGTGAGACAGGCTGCACCTTTTTTCGCGTCACTCCGGTGCGCTATCACTGCGCTACACCTGCTCAAACACACTTCGACGCCACCCACTTGAGCTCCCTAACTGGTCAACTGAACAAAATGGGTGGCGTTGGAGTGGGTTCGAGCAAGTGCGGGCTCGCGACAGCTCAACGTGGAGATGCAAAAAAGGTACAACCTGCTAGTTACCCGAGGGTTTACTGTTTCAAGGACGTAGATTAATCCATCAGATTATAGCGAAGTGTGTCTTTAAATTTACTGAATCTCATATAATAAACACCATTTCCATTCGATTATTAGTCATTATGTACATGTTTATTGCTTTGTGTTGTTTCACTTGTTTACCATCATCATGAATGAAATTATATTCGCCCCATGCGACACTAAATGACAGTGACGTCGGCCCCCTGAAGCCTGCAATCGAGGTGAAGCGCGCTAGAATCGCGTTCGCTATACATTATCTTTTCTAGGCTCGAATGATTGTTTACGGAAAGCGGTGTTTTGAAGAGTGCTTTACTTTCTTGTCCTTCTCCACCTTCCCGTTACGTTTGAGCATTGAAAGTTGTCGTAGCCCTCTTAGAGGGAGTATGAGTACCTGATAAATGGGAGTCCAAAGCCCTCATTCATCTCAAAAGAACTGGTAACTGCAACCGATTACCCTTCGTATCCATGGAAAACGTAGCGAAGGATTAACCTTTGCTCTCTTCGAAAACTGTGAAAAGAAATGCATGATGGTAGCGCGGGTGACATAATTACTTGTGACGAGTTCGCGAATGCAATCAAAGTAGGGAAGATGAAATTAGTTCACCCAACCCACTCACCTACCCACGATTGGTGAACAATGAAATATAAGCTCACAGTTTGAAAACAGTATTACTTGACAAAATAGATAGTAATCCAATTTTACAAGAGCAAAATATATTAATCCCTCTTTCTTTTTTTCTCCCTCACTCATTGCATTGCGCCATCCCCTTAGAGTATAGGGCTATAGGGAATGAAAGAGAAATGATTGTCCAAAGTGTTCTAATTTTCCGAAAATGTCTTTGCAATAAAGGTGAGGCAACATAAAATAGAAGAATCCAATTCTCCTTTGATATGAATGGCGAGACGATCAAACTGTTCAGCGCAGAATTCCTTACGGTGGTGATGGCAACAAGAGATGACATCTCCGGATACAGACATCGTGTTCCATCAACAACAAGCTTTTTCTTCCATAGATTGGCGGAGATCGCGGTTCGTTTGGGAGAGCCTCTGCTGTCTGTGAATTGATTCACCTACAGTTCCCATTCTTCAACTCCGATGACTACGTTGAAGAGCCACGCAAAAGCCCAGTGTAGACTGAGAATATGGTGAGGTCCTAGGCCGAGCTGATACGTGCTCACCATATGAAAAAGCAAATTCCATTTTTTTAGACCTCCCCATCTTCAAGACAATGTCCCGGTATTGCTATCAGGTTGCTCGGTAAATTTTCAGCGTTCGAGTGTTTCACTTTAAACGATCGTAACTTTCCTAATACTCATCGGATTGAATCGAATTAAACACCATTCGAATCAGCACACCTTTGCCAGTGTGACACTAGTCGACGAATCCCATGAAGTGAAAAACTAGTTGGTCGAGAATCGGTCTAAAAACGGGTCATACCTGTTGCGCAAAAGCAGTGAAGACGTGCCAATTTCTGCTGGTCACACAAATTGCGGCACCCACTTGTCAAGTTTTTCACCTTCCCAATTCATTTCTGACCATCGGCAACAGTGGATCTGCCAACGCCTAGCTTTTCTGCAATCTCTCGAACTGTTTGGGATGGGACAGCCTCCACAAACGCCTTCAGATCCTCGCAGGTATTGCTTTGGGTCGGCCGCATCGAGACTCATGTTCAAGGCTGAAATCTCAAGATTGGAATTTTTTGAATCATTGTTGCCCGGTCTTTCTCCAACACTGTTGGACCTCAACCCTGATTAATTTATCAAGCGGTCTCTACTGCGGACTGGCCCAGTTGGTAGTTGAAGGAAAGTATTGTAAGGAAGTTGCTCTTTTAACATGTTTCAAAAGGTCTTGGGAAAAGGGGGTTCATCCATACTTTCCAGACAACCCAAAATCTGGAGGCTCTGATGTGCTTTCTAACATGATGGCTGTACTGTCTAGGACATTTTCATGAGCATGGCATAGGGCATCGGAAGGGAAAGTAACGGCGTTGTCAGTGTGTCAACAGTCTACAAAAAAATGTCTTTTTTTGAATGACCTCTACTAGAGCTGCAGTATTAGTACAGCTAATCTTGTGCGAAGCAAGGCTATTGCAATGCTTATAAAAAAATTGACTTTGAAGAGTTCTTCCAGTACCAATATAACTGTTAAGTTAAGCAGCTGATGAATTTGCCGTTACTGTAATCAGTATGGCAACAACACATTGATATGCTTGTAGTGGTACTTAATCATTTCTCTAAAACTTTTACACAAGTGAATACAAAGTGATCCGCACTTATGGACCAACCTAATATTTCAAAGTCTTGGAGTTGGATCTCAGTCCACCACTTCGCCATGAACGAGCTGTATTTTGAGAGATGTCCTTCTGCCCCTCTGAATTGATAATTTCACACATCGAAGAGGATATACAGTAGCCCTCAAAAGTCTTCGGCTAAAACTTTTTCGTCATAACTTTTTTTCTAATTGACCAAATTTGACATGATTTTAATGTGTGGTGCCTGAACCTATTCCTTCTCCTTGTGTGCCGCTTGACACTTTTCATGGTTTTTTACAAGAATTTACTACAAGACCACCGAAAAAAAGAAAAAGGCTTGGTCAAGGGGAACGGCTTTCTCTACAAAAACAAAACGAGCAAGCCTCAGAGAACATTAATATTTTTAGAAAGACCACGACTTTTGGTGACAGCGGCACAGCGGGACGGCATAGCGATGGCACTCCAAAAACAAAAAATTTCATTTAATCACTTAACTTACACCGTTGAGCGCCAAAATAGTATATTTAGTATGCAGTGTCTCCAAGTACAACATATTAAAATTTCTCTTCGATCGGTGCAGCTGCAAAAAAGTTACAAGTGAAAACCCAAGTAAAAAACCATTTGGCCGAATACTTTTAAGCGCTACTGTATACTATATGTACACCAGCTGCGCTGTAATAGTGCAAAAGAATCCATCTTTGGCTGCGAATAGTGATCTCAAATGAGCCCGTTTTGCACCCTCTGTGTTAGTCGCGCAATGCTGTGCCCTAGCAGTACGGTATACTAGTAAGGGACTTTGTTCGAGAAGAAACCGTAGAGATAGTGACTATCAAAAAATAAACGCCGCAATAAAAAAAAATAATCTCACTCTCGCTCGGTTCGGAAAGATCAATTTAACTAAACATATAGAGACAAAACTCACATTTAGTACGCACCTGAGAAACTTTGTTACCTTCCAGTAGTCGCAGAAAGCAAATGGGCATTAGTCACAATAGACAAAATATCCTTTGAAATGTTTCTCTTCCCTGACTTCGAAATGAGTGCACCAAACACCTCCAGAAAGACGGCTTTTTTCCTTCTGTTTCAAACGAAGATCGAAGTAAAACTTGATTTATTTCATTATCAGTCTAATCATCAACCGTTGATGTCCCCTACCACCCCATAACAACCGCAAAAATCTGTGTTTGCTGGCACGTGAGTTGCGAATTTCCTGTAAAGCACACAGGCATACACACCAACAGACGATTAGCCGCTTATTATATAGTAACAGGTGGAATTATATAGTAAATATGATAGGATGTGACAGGAGAATGTCGCGTACATTGTTTATACTATACTCATGATGTCGCATGAACCTCTGATGAACGGGGTTTAGAAACCGTTGAGAAAAGTTCTTTCTATAAAAGCAATATGAATTTCAATATTTATCGCATTACCCTTGACGTATGTATTTCCTTTTTCAATTTGAGTGGTTGTTTACCGTTCACAACCATGTGGATAAACTAACTTTAATTTCCCTCGTTTCGTAAATGCATTCAGAAGCCGTCACGCGTAATTACGTTAGCCGCCCATCATGCTCTCCCCTCTCACGTAATCGTCTATGCGAGCAAAAGTCAATCTCTCCACCTCCGCCGGGCAAAATGGCAATGAGCAGCAGCTCAATAGCTGTACTTACGCATTTATTTTCTGTTCAGCAAGAGAGATCAAATGGTACCAGACTTGCTCGGACGGATTCTACTCGTCCGGGCAAGTCTGGTACCAAGTGAACTTCTTTCGAGTTTCATAGGCGCATTTATTTTGGAAAGTTCAATTCCCGACACAATGAAGCTCGGCGGCGTTTAGCCATTGCGCTATCCTCGTTATTTGCTATCGCACTGTTTCCAGCTTTCGACTAGTCACCAATAACCTGATATCAAATGAAGTTTCACATGGAGTGCTGAGGAAGTGTTTTTAGGTGAGAGAGCGGTATAAACTCGTAAATACAAAAAATGCAAACAGTGGTCAGCTCTCAGTTTGATATTCTATTCACCAATCATTTTGATTTTCCATCATGTTCTATCTACTAAAAGTCTGTGAATGATCTTCGAAACAAGTGATGGCCAATTGGAGTTCATGAAAAGCGATGAAATAACAAGTTACAAAGGTGCTACGCTTTGCCTTTACTCCTCATAGGACCAGATCCCTTCTTCGAATTGTGTCAGCCATTTCTGAGTTCATCTTACTTTATGGTTCCAGATAAGTATTGTTCCGATATGCATTTCACCATTGGGTTGAGTGTTACTCAGGGAAGCCTTGAACATAAGGAATCACACCGCCTAGTCGAGCTATGGGAGTTACTGAGTGAGGGGCAGGGTATACTGGGAGTCGAGCATTCCTCGACAGGGGGTCGTATTTGACAGATGGGGGATCGTAACTGCAGAGGTCAGCTACTCAGTTACTAATTCTGGTGAGATTATGTAGATGTTGAAAGTGGGGTCGTTTTTGAGCCCACGAAAGGGGTCGTACTAAAGACCATTATCCTCAACACCTGCGTGTGCCTTGGTGAGAAGTGAAGGAAGCGGCAGTACGTGGAAGGTGAGTGAAGCTCAGCACTGCAATGTTATTCCCATTTTTTGGGTACTTTTCGGGATGTTGCAGTGCACACTTCACTCAGCGGGAGATGAGTGAGGTGAGGAGAGGGAATGAGTTGGCTGTAAGAGACCATAATTTTTCACGAATGGCTTTTCACTACGACGTTACCGCTTCCCTTGGCATATGTTCTCGAATCGTAGCCGTCACATCACATGGTTGATTATATTTGCAAATATCTACCTCGTATCCTCACGGATTTAGGGAACCTAACTGGGCCAGATCACTAGATGGGTCCCTTGGATAGTATCGTCGTCGATTACGGTGATCCTCGCCGTCTTAGGCCGCGGTCATACTTTGCGCAGCTGCGTTAGTTGACGCCGGTGCCGGCGTCAACTAACGCAGCTGCGCAAAGTATGACCGCGGCCTTACACAGTAAGAAAACGTCCCATAACGGCGTCCCCACTCAAGTGGTACGGTCAAGCGGATCCACAAAAATGTGGACCGCACTCTCAATTCTTCAACGTCACAAGCTAGGGGAAGTTGATCCTATTACTCTCTTTCGATGAACATTGTATTCCCTCTTTCTTACTCCTCGCATTCGTTACCGCAAAATCCACTGAACCGCCACAGATAGGTGAATCCTTAGCGTGCCGTGCCTTGAGCGGATGGCGGTTTCGAGAATCACTATCGCTGTGCCGTGGCAGTCTCCCATTAACGTGACAACATTCAGCGATCTCATTCCGCGCCGCGTCCTTTGACGCGGGGCGGTGTATCACGGGGTTGGTTCAACGCAATCACTCTCTCGTGCTGTCCTGAGCACTTTTTGTGTGTTTCACGATTACTGTCACAGCTCTCTGACAATATATAATATATTTTCTGCTTGCGTGTTGTTATGCGAAACCAATTTGGTCTTTGAATCGAGTTGAGCCTTCCAAAAGTACGTTTTCATAGGTGGTAGTGATGATTAAATGTAAGTTCAAAAAACCTCATCAAAATTTTATCCATGGGCAGAGGTAACATTGTGCTGTGGAAATTGGACTTGTAATTACCATCACATTGGGATTTTTGGGATACGGTACCCTGGACTGGTGCCACTTTACAGTACCTCCCAGGGGCCGTCGAACGTACGAAGGGAGGAAGTTTAGCGTCCAAAGCTCAATAAAACTTAGTGAACACTGCATTTGAGCTTGGACTTACTACCGCTTCTTTCTTTTATGAGCAGCCTCGTCATGGCAAACACTCCGATATGCTGAAGGCGGCCTTCCTCTCTAGGAATTCTCGATAGAATTCGTCACTACCTCGTAACACGGCTGAGGTAAAAGAAAATCTGATTGTTTTCTGATTTGTTGCGGTGATGTGTTCCTCGGAAGCCTTCTTCAAACATCGTATCATTCACTTGACAAACAGTCAACCGTAGATACGCTCCCTAGGTTTAATAGGACTACATAGTAAAAAAAATATAAAGTGAACCCCACCTGAGGCCATCAATACTGAAGGTATATTATCCAAACAATTTTTTAATTGCATTTTTACATGAAATACTATCGTATAAGTGCTGAATTCGTGCACAGCAATTTTGAGTTGAAGTCATGAGTGTAGCCCGCTGGAAGTGATTTTTCGCATGCTGAAAACATAGAATTAAATTTACAAGTTCCAAAGAGAGCGCCTACACATTGATCCCACATAAGAGTTGGAAATACTTTCCATGTTGTGCGACCCATTCAAATAGCTGCAATCCGAATCTTTGATGAAGCCCCAGAGAGTGGCTTCGAGCTGGGGGTGGGAAAGAAAGGGTTCGAATTACCTTTTTAGCTGACAGGACCTAAAAGACCGCGAACATCTCAATTTAACACCATGTGCGACCAAGATCACACGGAGTTCGTGGAATCCTCAAAAGGGTCGTATTATTGGAAATTATTCTAAGATTCCACGTGTACCCCTTTTTGCGTGATTTTTAGACCGTGACCCTTACAATCAACAATTATATTTTATCTCGGGTAGGCTACGAGGCGATTTTTTAAAGCCCTTTCGCCTAGCAATAGGTAGCATGAAAAGCGTTGACCATGGTGTCGCATTTCCAAGAATTTTCTTTCGACAGCCAGCTTGACCCTTTATACGACCCCTCTTCTTATCCATCCAAAATACGGCCCCTTACCAGAGATTCAGATGCATACAATTCGATGTACGACCGAACCCGATGCTTTTCCTTGAAGTGAATGTACTGGTAGCTCTCGGAAGATTTTTTGGGGACATTATACCGTTCCACATATATTCTCATCAATGGGATACAGGATCTTAACAATATTCATAGAGCTCAAACTGGAAAACATCCCTCTGTGTGATAGCAAAACAAAAAGTGTGTTATAAAAAAAATCAACAAATGGGAACAGCAATATGACGCATTTGACGTTGATCACTCCCTTTCAACGATGCGCCATGCATCTACCATTCGAAAAGGGGATGTCATTTGAATGCAATTTAGGTTGTTGTAGGCAAACCAAATTTGCCCTTTATGGTCTCTGGAATCAAACCTTCCACTTCGGAAGAGTTATGTGTACAGAAATGAAAGGAAATGAATTGCATTGAAAAAGCGCGGATAGGGGTCTTATCACGATCCCGCGGCACTGCGAGTCCCACTGTCACGCATCCACCGTAGGAGTTGCCGGTGAGGGCAATACAACGTTGGCGGCCGCTTGATTTAGACCCTTGTTTGTCTGCAATCTACCCCACCGACTAGTGACGCAGAGGTACGCGAATGAGAGGGGGACTTTGGTTCCTGTTTCTCTTGTTTTCGACCGTTTTATTCCCTCCGTTCTATGCTGTTACACTGCTAAGCACCCTTATTTTCGTATTCCAAAATCTGTCAAATTTACTTCTTCAAACGCCTTCAAAGAGCAAGATAAGAGGTGCATTCCTCTGCCATTACCGTTGAATTCCTCGTTTCTAATATGCTACTTATTTTTGTTTCAAATCAATATATATGAACAATTCCTCTTTCAGACCTCCCCCACCTAATTTCCCTGTTGACATAGCAATGTCACTCGAAGGTGTGCTTTAGACCATTTTATTTGGTTTTTGTAAACTAGATACTCTGAAGGGATCAATTTGTGAAAGGTGGTTTTTTATGTTTCATATTGAACCTGCAGATGTTAACGACACCAGTCAAACCGAAGCATTACGCCAACAACAACTACAACAACGCAGTTTGAGGCATGGAAAAATCCATGAGGTGCTTGTGCACGAAGTTCCCATACAAAAAATTTGAAAATGTAAAACAACCAATTACAGGTTAGCGGCCATACATTCAAGGCTGTTTTGCTGCATCAGCCGACATTTTGCACTCTTTGTAAGAAATTCATTTTCGGCATGGGAAAACAGGGATATCAATGTCAAGGTGAGGATTGAAGTTGTGTTCATGCTCTTGTTCCGATCTATCCCATTTTTCAAGTCTTACCTCACTTCCAAATTTCCATTTGATTGAGTCTAGTGGATCAATGGCAGAAAGTCGTAACAAATGATGTACTCTGTCAAAAAGCTCTTGTTGTTTAGGTTTAAAGGGACACCGCGATAATGAGATTAGTGGCTTACTCTCTTGAGGCAAGTAGGTCCTTAGATGGCTCTCGCTGCACGGTCTCCCTCTTGGTATTGGTCCTGCTTAAAGAAGCGAGTATACAGTGCGTTTCATAATTATAAGGTCACCCCCGAATTTTCGGTTTTCAGAACACACAGCAGCAGAAGATTTTTCAAGTATTTTTTTTACAGATTCCTCACCACAGAAAACCCTTCCATACTAGTTTTGATGGCGTTACCCTTTGACCCCTTATTTCTATGAATATTTTCTGATTTTTGTGCCGTTTCATAATTATAAGGTCACCCTGAAGAAAGAGAAGATTTGCTAGAGTAACAGCGCATGCGAAGGAACTCATAATCTGTGGTTCCCTCCTGTTTAAGAACGACATTAACTAGCCGTTTGGGGAGGTAGAAACGAAATTTCGAAGAGCCTTACCACAGATATTGTTCAGTCTTCAACAATTGCCTGTTTTAACAGCTTTGCTTCCCAGAATTGGCGATTATTGGGGTAAATATTTTTGCGGCGATGTCTTCCAGATTTCCCCAACAAAGCTGAGGCCAAGACCACATGTTATCTATGGCTGGAGGTTTGTATTTCGGAACTTTAACCACGATTCCGTTGAATGACCTACATGAACAACAGCCTCATCTTGCTGTTAAACGCAATTATCAAGAGCCGATCGGCTCCAAAAGGCAACTGATTTCTTCGTAAGATCTTCTAGCAGACTCTGGAGTCCATTCTGCAGGTTTCGAAGGCAAGTTCAATGCAACCTCATTGCCGAAAACCACTTAGGCCATCACCCTTCTCCCACAAAAACTGCCAAGGCTTCGGTAGATCGGCTCACTTCTCAGACCAAGCTAGTACTACCTCTACCCGTCAGCACCATACAAGCAGAGTATTTTCAGACTCAAAAGTACAATTCGGATGGAATTATTTGCATGCAGGGTGCAACTGCTATGCAAGTCCAGTTTCGTTCAATCCGCTCAAGAACAACTTTATGAATTGAAGTCGTTCCCCCTTATGGTGTGCTGTAGGCCTTGGAAAGTACTTCATTATTTTTCCAGTGATGTTTCTGCTATTCCTCGCTGCTGTACACGCTGTGGTTCCGGACTAAAAATGGTTTGACTCTAAACAAATCTGGTCCATGGAGGAGGTGCTGTAGGAAGTGACCCCCACAATCCTTTCCTCGTTAATGATAATAATCTCACGTGGGAATCCAGAGCCTGAAAAACATCTAAAGACACCGAATCTCTCAAATGTCATCTAACTGAGCACAGGAATCCCGATTTTTTTTGGAATGGCTCTCAGACTGAGCCTAGCACCACAAGAATTCCAAATCTGGGCTTTTCTCTCGGAACATATTAGCTACCCACAAGACGATTGAATATGTATCTCGAAGATGTACTTGGAAGACAAATCTACCATCACAGACCTCCCGGGGCCATAGCTTTTTTCTTTTTCACTGTGACCTTATAATTATGAAACGGTGCAAAAAAACGAAAAATACTCTCAAAAAGATTAGGTGAACGAGACTGCTACCAAAAATCGGATACCGGGGTTATTTCAGGTGAGGAATCCGTCTATGAGACTGAAAAGATTCCTCAATGGAGTGTTGCCGAGAAAACCTGAAATTCAGGGGTGACCTTATAATTATGAAACGCACTGTAGTGAGGGAGTATAGAAGCGCTTAGATGAACATCGCTTGGCAGCCGCAATTTATTCACTGTATGAGGCAAGCAGCATTCACTTCCCATTGAGATTCTGAATGGAATGAGTATGCATGGCGCATCTCGCAAAATATGGAACAGAAGTTCTTGTAAACAGCTTCAGTTTGATACAAGGAAATTACCATTGATTTTTTGTTGTACTGCCAATCATATTAACGTTCCAGGTTGTGCCGCGGTCGTTCACAAGCGATGTCACAGGAACGTGGTTTGCAAGTGTCGCAATAGTGAAGTGAGTCCATTATACCGTGCCATGAGAATACGTGCAGGATTTATCCGTTTTCTGCTGCTCCATCATTATCGAGAGACATCAGTGGCGCTCTGGGAATGTAATGGATGAGCACCTCTAGGGGCATTCGCAGTGTTGTGGACTCAGTCCTGATGGGACTTCAGCAGCAATGGATAAACACGATGTAGGAAAGGATCATGTGTATGTTAGAGTCTCATCCGACGATGCAATATCCATTATTCAAAGATCATCTTCCAAGTAAGCTTCACCAGCCAGCCTTACCGTAGTCATAGCGCTGACTATTTCAATGGAGTAGTATACCAAAGTAGCGGGAAGTTTGCGTCGCGGTATCCGTTGATGGGTGTGAGCTAAGGGAGCCGTTCAAGTTCAGCAACAAAGCGATAGCGATGTCTGTGCTGATACGTGGCCTTAATCACTTTAGGACAAAATTAATACGACTTTCTTCCTCGCACAATTGCGTCAAATTTGTGGAGAGGGTTGTCATCGCACAGTATGAAGGCGGCCTTGAAAGTGACGGCTGACGGTGTGGGGCATTTGAATGGGTGTAGATGCTAGAAAGCTGAGGAGCGACAGTCATGCGGTTAGGGATGCTGAGAGACGAGCAACCCATCGAGTGGCGCGAAAAATTGAGTGAATCTTGGCTGCTGACGGCTGTTAAAATGTTGCACGGCGGGAATTTGAACGAGTTGCTCTCCTTCCAGCTTTCCATTTCTCAGGAATATGGGGACTTTTCGATTAATTTCGTATTTCTGTTCATTTGTGGAGAGGGTTGTCATCGCACACGCCTACGACTTCTCTTTTTAGCACTAATAATGCTTATTTCTGTTATCATTACAGACCGGCTTTGACCGTGCTGACCAAAGTGCAGAGCATGATTTCTCTGAGCGTTCGTACCATCGCCCGACGTTTTGTGATCATTGCGGCTCAATGCTGTTCGGCTTACTTAAACAAGGACTACAGTGTTCCAGCTGTAAGATGAATGTACATAAAAGGTATGATCGAGGAATTTCGCCACCACTATAGCACATAAAATGATTATTATGAAAATGTTAAATAATCTGCTAATGATGAAAGAACCAACATTTTCAGTTTCCCATAATGTCGTGACGCGTGTTGTTTTTATTCACTGAACTTTCTCACGTGTCACGTCACATCCATCACAGAAGGGGTGTTATTGCTTTCGATGGTCAATGTCATCAGGGCAAAAAAAATTTTTCACTAATTCAAAACTAAACCATACATTAGCTTCTTTTTTTCTTCAAAACGAAGTAGAGCGTTGGAAGTTATTCTGATTATGCGGTATTGCCATAAAGTTATACGCGATACAGACCACTACATCCCTAGGTACAGTAACACTTGCCGCATACCCACATTTACACTATCATCAAAATCGTAATGTACTTTTGACGTCTTGTATGATGTAGGTGTATGTAAGAGCCAGATTTTCATTTACGCTGCATTATGATTGCCGTACAGGATGACGAGTTCCATTATGCCTCAGCCCTTGGGTATTGAAGGAGTGCATCTCAGTCTAACGGGAACGACCACAGGTCGAAGTGGCCATTCGGAATGGGATACATATGGTCCGACGTACTTTCGGACGCTGACCTCGAATTTGTATTCAAAATTTGCAGAACGATACTCTGGGCGGAGTCGTGGAGGTTTCTTTGAAAAAACAGTACTATCATATGGTAGGTCTGGAAGCCCTTAGCACGCGAGCCAGACGTTCCTGCGCATAACCAGGGCGATTTTCGTATTCAGGGAGTCAAATTACCCCAAGGGACAAGTTTTTAGCAGATTCGAGATTTTGACCAAATTTCGGAAAAATTCATGGGCTATTGGGTGGCAGCACATTGAACAAAGGAGGAGTCGTTGACCCTTGCCTAGGATATGCTCCTATTTGACACTTGTTTCGTACATTTAGTGCGAAGGGCAAGTGTGAAAGGTATGTGTAGTCTATCCTGTTCGGGTTGCAGGGTTTTCTGTGGAAGAAAATTCAAAAACTATTTACCACTTTATCACCTGGCCACCCCCAATTTTTCGAAGTTGGACCAAAAACTGGATTTGGCTGAAAATTTGCGTCCAGAAGTGAAAGAAAAGCACTTGCTGACAATTAAACACAAGGTGCAAAAAAACCCGCAACGGCGGGAAGCAAACCCACGAACCTTGTCGTGCAAATCCGGAACACTACCACTGAGCCACTGAGGCCGTTTCTTGCTGAGCAAGCGGCCGTGCTGATGAAATAGTGCCACGTCACAGAAAAACCTACATAACTTTGCTCAGAGAATCGTTCCGCAAATTTCGAATACAGATTCGGGATCAGCGTCCGAAAATGCGTCGGACCATATGTATCCCATTCCGAATGGCCACTTCGACCTGGGGTCCTTCCCTTGTAAGTAAGACCGCGCTTGCGCACGGCGTCCGTAGCCTCCTCTGACGTTTGCAAGGCCCGCTTCAGCTAGGAGTGAAGTTTTACTTGTGATGAAGCTCTGTGAGTGGCGTCATGTGTCGCGTACAAATTTCCGCTGCACCACCAACTACAGTGCTGTTGACCGAGTAACCCAACCTCTTCTGAAGAGAGGAACGAAGTTGATGTCAAGGGCGTTCAGCATGCGCATACATCCTGTTTCATTTGAAACCTTTCCATCTTCTCAACCCGATTCGACATTGTTCAGGGTTGACGTGTGTCCAATCCGTTCTTTCCGGCTTCCGAACACCCTTCGTTTCCAAGAACCAGAACGTGTAATTACCACTGAAACCCTCCGGAAAGGGCTTTGAGGCATGAAAATGACACTCCGGATCATGCAGCGTTGCTCGGGCTGCAAAGCTCTGTGTTTTCAGGCATTGAGATCAGTAGTCAAAGAAATAAGATGTATATCGATCAGTCATGAACAGATAGACGATTAGGTGAAATGGAAAACATAAATATTAGCCTTTAATTCCCCTTACTTGCGATCGCGTAATCGCTTATTCGCAAAATCGCCTAATCGATACGTGTCGTTTTCCTTTTGCCTGCTCGCATAATTGTCAACACCTAGCAATATCCTAAGCGAACCCTATGCATCTAACGCGCTATTAGGTGGCGGGTGTTGATGTGAAGTTCTCAATAAGTTAATCATGTGTGTCGTAGCAGCGAAATCTGCCTCTACATAAATTCCTTCCTGCTGAGCGCTGATCATTTTCGCAGTTATACCTTGAGAACTAATCACTAGAGCAATGATAAATGATGCAGTTTTCGGCGTTAATTATTACCTTATTGGAATACGCCGCGCATTCTAGTTCCGTCCAGAATCGTGATGGCAGGTGAATGCGATTTGGCGTGTACAACGACTTGCGGTGGCCAGTCGATGTACAAGTCAGTGGTTTTCCCCTCGCAGACGAGCCTGGTACCAACTCACTGGCCCAGTAAGGATAAAAGGCTCGGTTGCCTTTGGAGGGCATTGATGCGGAGTCTGATCCCTGCACCATAAAACTGGGTGTGCGCGCCACCTGTCACTACACCACGTCCGCCTATCATTGGAATAAGTCTGCCAGAAGCAGCATAATTTTGGGCTTCCGGATGAAGCTGTTAGATTCAGAATCTTCATTTCAGATGCAAATGGAGTTGCCAAGGATTGCGGCATCAACATTGATGACGTCCCAGCTGTGTCAGCCTACTTGGACGTTGCTAGCGGCGTCCCGAACGTGAGCGTGCGCTTCATTGAAGAGGTGATCTCTAGAGAACAGCTTTTTGTTCCATTTGTTGGCTCTCTGTTTCAAAATGGGTAAGTTCAGTGAAAAGGTGGCTCCAACGCCCACATTTTGAAGCCACTACTTTACCAAGTGCAAAGTAAAAAATAAAATAAAAAATTGTCTGTGATTGTTGATTTATTCTGTTGTGCTACATATGGGCAGTGTTAATGATCTGCTTTCAAGGCTGGGCATACTGATGGCCTGCGCCATCGTCAACCAGGCGCCAGTGCTGTCAGCGCTTACTGAGGCAAGTTTTGCTTTATTAATCAATTATTTTTACTACTGACTCTTATCGAACTTTTCGACTGCGACGGGGCAAAGTTACTCGCAAGTTCAAGGTTTCCAGAACTCTACTGGAATCGTCTCCGGTGTGAATGATACATTCACTCTTCACGCTGATCTAGTGAGTGGCTGCCGTGCGGAGATCTTTTCGCATTCGACTCTCTACGTATCCCATGTGCATAAGATTTGAAATGCACAAAATTTTCACTAAACCTCTCTATTCCGTCCACACTTGCAAATTGCCATCCATCACTTCCTCAGTCGTATTTATTAGAAACAGACAAAGGCGTTGAGCACAATGGACAGAATTTCATCGACTGCACCCTTTTGGCACTGCACGCAATGACTAAATGCAAGCCGCGTCTGTGCCTCAGGCCACGTTTATACTCTGCGGTACCGGCGGCAGAGCGTGGCTGCTTTTCTCTGTGTCTCCGCCTATGCCAGCCTGCTTACGTTGCCTGCGTCGTGTCTGCACCTCCCCCATTCCACTCTGCCTCGCTGCCTGTGCACACAGCCACGCCCTGCCGGCGCTGAGTGTGAACGCGGGTTCGGGCCTTCGTGAACTACAATAAATCAAAAACTAGAATGTAAACCATATTTTTGCCCTCGTGTATGCCTTCATACCAGTAACACCAGAGCGCACCTCAGCTCAACTGACCTGAGCTTGGTATGGGATATATATCGATCGTTAGATCGACTTCGCTTTGCGACGATGCGAGTTTCCACAGTCGGTTTCTTCTTCCGATTTCTTTTCATCCGATTTTCCTCTAAAGCTACCTTTAATGGAGGAAAAAGGGATTCCTTCCCCATTTAGGCTTGAGTAAAATCAGCCTCCACACTGAGATCTCCCCTTCACTAAAATAGCATCCCGAATTTGCAGAAATATTTTGAACATATAACACTTTAACCACTTCGAACAATAAGAATTAATAGGAATACTTAAACAGTGCAGAAATAGACTTTTGTACTTAAGAAGGCAGTAGTAACAAATAAGTAGAAGAAATATTTTTTAGTAACGATATCATGATAACAGTCCTGATTAATAAAGATTAATTCAGCGTGAAACTTCATAGAGAGTGTACGCAATCGCACGCGAAAAAAACATTTTACACCTGCCGCGTAAAATTTTGACCTAACGATATACACCCTGTTCTTCCTATAATAGTTGCACGGTGGTCACTGGAACGATGGGGTCAGCGATTCACGAACTGACGTTGGATGGGCGACTCTGCTGATAAGTTGCAGTTCGAGGAGAGTATCTACTATGATCCAAAGTGCCACTAGCGTGTGTTCCTTTATTGTCTGGGTGTTTTGAGATTTACAGCATAAACAGTAATCAGCGTGTTTTCAGGTTCTAATCTGGAAGGCTTCAGTGCTGGTCGCGATGTTGCACTAAGACGGATTTCCTGGATTTCCATTTGAAGAGAAAAGTAGAAAATGCATTCTTGTCGGCACCGTTTGTGAAACAGAAATCTGCTGAAATTGTGTATCTTCTTAGTTGTACTTTGTCTCGTCTTCATCCTGAATTCATTTTCGCAAGTGAATGTGTCGTAGTCCATAGTGGAAGGGGTTCATGAGGATCCCGTGTTATGAACCGAAACTCTAACTTCCTTTTCATTACATTTTTCTCGGTTGTTTACTCAGCTGCCAAGATAAATCTTCTTCAAACATCGTAGGAGCGGGAGCCGAAGAATAAACCTCAAAGAAAAAAGAAACTGCTCGTGAATCATCTTGAACGTATTACTCCTCTACAGAAAAATAAGGAAACCTCCTTCACCTAGGAAAACACTCTTTCCCTTATTTTTCCTTTATATTTCTCTTGGAAATGAAGCTGTGAAGAAACCCATTACCATTTGATTTTCAACTCACGAAAAGGAAAATGCGAGAAAAGTAAAAGTAAGAAAAAGTGTAAAAGAAAATTGAAAAGAGAAGTCACGATGATGCCAATTTCATGAGGAGTGATCCCTAAATTCGCAGTGAAAGTGTTGATGCTGTTGAAGATGTACAGGAGATGACAAACAAAAGAGTAACTGCTCTTCTCAACTTTCAATGCCATATTCTGTCGAGGTATTTCCATCCCTAAATTCAAGATTACACCTCAAACTATCCCTACACTCCGTAACAGCTTTCTGCAATTGCGCTTTTTTGGCACCCCCCTTGGTAGTTGAAGTGTATCTTGATGCATGGTATGAGCGACGTTGCGGTGCCAACGATAGGGCGTGACTGTGTTGTCTCGCGTCTCCACCTCGCCTTGTTGCCTGCTTCGTCTCTACACCTCCCTCGTGCTACACTTGTTCGTTGCCCGTGAACGCTGCCACGCCCTATCGCCGGTACCGCAGAGTATGAACGCGGTTTCGCACCAAATGTGCTGATTGCCGCGTGCGGCCTTTTGCCGAGAATCCCGCGCTCACCGGCACAGCAAGATGGGCTGGATCGTCATTGGTAGCCTTGCGTTCAGAAACAGTTTCGTGCATTCGGTTCTCTGTGAAGAGTAGTAGTGTGGTCGCGCTCACCGGCACAACGAACTGGGCTGCATCGTCATTGGTAGCCTGGCGTAAAGGAACAGTTTCGCGCATTCGGTTCCCTGTGAAGGGTTGGTAGCGACACGTGCCTCAGCACTTAGCTACAAATGTATACAGTATGCTTGTCCCTGGGGGTAACACGGGGATGTCTTTGGCAGAAGAGCTGCTGGCTCAAGGATCTTCACTTTTTTTAAGATCAGTCGCGGGCGCTTGTGTTGCAACTGTTTTATTTGTGACGCCAAGCCTTGACACAACAATACGCTCCACGAGACGTGGGTAGCCCGCTCCTGTATGCCGCTGTGAACCTTTGAACCATCACTGTAGAGTAGGCATTACGAGAGGGACGGCAGACAAATCGACAAAATACGTCCTACAGGTCAGATGCCCCACACACACAGTTCCGCCACCGCGCATTCGTAAAGATGAATTGTTTTCATTTTTTCGGGCAGCCCGTCGTACACCACACGCAACTTTCACAACTTATTGCCATGCATCGATTGAACAGACCTTGCTATACAAGAGCGTTTTCAATTTTTGTTTCCATCATGTACTAAAAATTTTTAATATTATTTTCTCAGCTGCAGCTTAGATATGTAGGTACCCATGAGATTTTAACTGGCTCGCAGGTGCCCTGTCTATCACACGCTTAAGGCATTCTCCACAGTTACCATATACCAGAGTATGATCGATCGAAATTCCGTAGAACTGGGTAAGCTTGTAGGACAAAAGATATGAAGGTCATGTGTACAATCTGGCAAGGAGCCATTTTTACGATGAGCTTCATGTTTGGTGTTCACTTGGGAAGGGGTTGAGAAGGCAGTGTGAGAAAAGCCGGGACTGCTCCAACCTTACCTTAGACCGCGTTCATGCATTGCGGTGCCGGCGACAGGGCGTGGCTGCGTGTCTCTGCGTCTGCACCTGCACTATCCTGTTTCGTCGTCTGCGTCTCTCTGCACCTCCCCTGTGCCACTCCGCCTTGCTGCCTGTGAACGCAGCCACGCCTTGCTGGCGCAGAGTATGAACGCAGCCTAACAATCCTACAACTGATAGTGTTTCACCTTATTAAATCTACTGTATTCAGCTACGCAAGCAGCGCATATGATCTCGTAAATAGCGAAAATGGAAATTTTGTTACACCTAACAAATCGAATCTAATATCAGAACTGCACAAACCATGTTCTAATGATGGCTTAGAAGGGTTTGCACCGTAAAAGAAGAATCATGCGATGAGTCGGACCACGGTCTGGTCTGCCATTGACGGTGACCTTTTGACACAGCCACTGAAAGCGGTTCTGCTGCTACAAATCAATTGGCTGATCACACCTCAGAACTATCAAATCCTGCTTAAATATTTTTTTTGAAGCATGAGCCGTTCCAACCGACCGTCACGTATCCACAACATAGTAATAGGGAACTAACGCACATATGGCAAGCCGTTTGTATTCAGTGTCACCTACAGAGTAAGGACCCTGTTGTTTACTTTTAAATGCTGTTAGAAATTGCAATAAAACATTGCAAAACTCGTTATGCACTCTTCAATAGAAGGCTTATTTACCTAACAGTACGTGCCATTTCTACCAGTAGTATCGCAATGTTTTTAGATCGATGTGAAGCGATGATGATGCATAGTGCGCCTTTCTACCGAACGGTATGCCAAATCACATAATTTGTTCGTTTATGTGTTTGTATTTGCTTGATTACTTATTAGGATGAATTGCAGCAATTGAATTGCTTATTTTACCCATTCTTGAAATAGCTAGGGCATTTCTCCACTGAGTCATCTACTACGCAGCACTTAGTCGGAACTATGAGTGTCATCGAATTTCATCTATAAAAACACTGTTTGATGAGGCTGATGAAAGGACACAGAAATGGTAGAAAATAATCACATACACATTTTTCTTTTATTTTCATTATTATTTTCACTATAATTCACTAGTTCAGGTGAAAGGGGTGTCGGTGGTGTAATGGATGAGCAGATACATATACACGGAAATCATGAAATGCGGGTTGGAATCCCGTCTGACACCGAAACTTTTGCCCATAACTCAGCATCCTTACTGTAATTTTCACTGTATTTTTACATTCCGTTATTTCCATCTTCTGATTTACTTCCTTAACGTTGATCTACCATTGGGGTACGCTGGGAGGGTCGTTTATGATCGCATAGGAGAGGGTGGTCTTAACTTCAGAGGTCAGCGACAAGCAATGAAATCTAAACTTCCAGTAAAATTTGGGTCAAAATTAGGATAGATTGAGGATTGAGATACATAGCAATAAAACACATCGCAACTGTTCAATCCGGCAACAGTTACTGGTAATGTAGAGGTCAAGAAAAGGGGGTTGTACCTGGTTCCCGCTAGAGGAGAGGGTCGTACTAAGCGGCTACTTCTTCGACATCTGAAAGTGCGCTACCATACAGATCATGAGCTTCAGCCATCATTAACTGATATGGTAAGGAAAATCGTATATGTCCGATTGCTGCCTTAAACTCTCTATATTTGGTGTCTTTTAGTGGTGTGGCGTATTTTAGGGTTAATTTTGGGTTATATATTTGCTACATATTATTTACTTATTTATCATGTTATTTATTTATCTAATGGCCTTCGGTAGTTCACATATACTTATACAGTAGCTACATATAGGTTATCTAATCGAATGCTACCACGAACCTTAGTGAAGGTTGTGAAGGTTGAATGCATGGCGTATTCATGTGCCTCTAGCCAAATATATTAGATTCCTTATCTTTGAATCTTCCGGATCCAATCGAATTTGTTATCACGTATGTACTGAGTTACTGACTATACAGCTTTCTTACTTTCTTACTTTTTTACATGTTAGAAGAACCTATTTGAGACAAGGGCAAAAAGCGGACACATTTCTTCAAGTAAATGTGGTAGTTCTTTCTCCATTGATGACATCGATTGAACTCAAGAGAGGCTGTTCGGCTGAACCGAAATATTCGTCGGATGAAAAAGTTACAGCAAAAAATCAATCGCATAGCCGGCATTCGTTCAATCTCATCAGAATTCTCCGAATGTTTCTCTCGTTCTTCGCCGTTGATCGATGAAGTTCCATTTCTATGGTCTGAGTGAATAAGATATTCTGTGTGAAGCGCTTGTACTTTTGTCACTGCTTTACTTTATTTCTTTATATTGCTGAATTACTGTTACCATCGAAGAATTGGGAAATGTAAATACTTATTTAGGCACTATTCAACTATCACTCCCCCAGATACCCCGAGTTGGTCAAAAAAATAATTTTCGCTGAAACTTTACCCAGGGGGGTTATTTAGGGTGCTGATCACGGATATGACATCCGTTTTTGGCGTTCGCGCCAAAAACGGATGTCATATTCGTGATCAGCACCCTAAATAACCCCCCTGGGCAAAGCTTCAGCGAAAATTATTTTTTTGACCAACTCGGGGTATCTGGGGGAGTGATAGTTGAATAGTGCCCTTATTTATTACTAATTGTGAACTAGGATCATGGTCATGTCTTAGTTCCCACTTCAAATAGAAGCTTTTCTCTGAATACTAGTCAAGATCATATATGAGATATAGCTGCCGAAGTCCAAAGGTGTGAGAAGCCCAGCTTTTTTGAATGGGGAATCACATATTCTCAAAGACTCCCCTATTACATAACGAATAGCTCTTGGTTTCGATGTCTTAGGCTTAGTACCGCAATTGATTTGACTAAAAACTCAAATGACGTCGTTGCAAACGGAGGAGAAAGGCTTTTTTGAGTAGGTAGCAGGGTCAGGCATGGGTAGTGAAATTTTCAGTGGGATAGTATGTTGGGGTGATATTTTGAAGATCCATCGACTATTATCCCTTTTCGTCCAAGTGATCCTCAGAGTGTGGACCCGCCCTCTAATGGTCTGTCACCAATCCTTTTAATAAATAGATACATATGTAGGTAGTAAAACTATGATTATCGACTAACGACCTGTATTTTCAGTAGCCTAGAGTATAGTAAGAAGGTAGTGTTGGAAACGCCTTTTCCAAGACGTCGCATTTTTGAAGAGTTTTCTTCGACTTCGGAGCTAGGTTTGACATACCTAGTAGTTTTTACTCTTGACATCAAAGGGCAGCACCGTTTAGTAATAGTGCTAGCGTGGAGAATGCTACTTAAAGCCAGTGGTAGGGGTAGTCGCGACCGAATATTGGAAGATTATTATATTGAAGTCCAGATGCTTGGAGGAAAAAGGAAAGTGAAGAAAAAACCGATAAAACGGCCAGTATTTGGAGGATAGGGCCCCTTTCTCAACATTGACTCTGAAAGGGGCGGGCTCTGTAGCAAAAGGGGTGGGCACTGTTAAAACAAGTGGTAGCTGTTGAAGGACGGCTTCTTTACAGCCCGAAGGCGCTTCTTTCCATCGGAAATTTCGCCGCATATAGTCCCATTGGACCCGTAGCTTTCATTTTTATAACTCATTATAGAAGCTCTCATTACCTATGTTACGATTACACGATGGTTAAGAAGATAGGGGTAAAAAGATATTGTTGGTAGGATCGCATGAAAAACTTCATTATTTGGATTTCAACAAATGGTTTTTTGATGATTTTTGATAATTATGATAATTTATGAAGCTCTGATATGTATTTTTTCTGTAAAAGCAATGCAGCAAAATTCGTTTTCGTCTTCATTTTTCAGCTACAGTTGTTATCGCTCCACTTGTACTTTTACGGTTACGCATTATCAAAAATCACGCTATCAATTCTCTTCAAATGACAAGAGCCTCTCACCTATCAAAGCCTACAATGTGTGTGTTATAAATTCTACTTTTTACCTAGAATCTCATCCATTTCTCCTCGATTCATCAGACAGGAACGTCAAACAGTCTGCGGCACTCTACTAATACAATGAGCAAAAAAGTCCATGAGGTATTGAAAAAGTGAATCAGCGGAGATGGAACAAATAGAAAAATTCGAATTCATCACAGGTGAATGGACATAAATTTACAGCCGTTTTACTACGACAGCCGAGTTCCTGTGCTCATTGTAAGAAGTTCATCTTTGGTGTAGGCAAGCAAGGATATCAATGTCAAGGCAAGGAAATTATTTACATAGGTTTTTATCTTTTGTTAATTGCTGATTTTCGCCGCAGTGCGTGCTGCGAATGTTGTTACAAGCGCTGTCGTGCAAGTAGCGAGAGACCCGTCCGAGTCTGAAGCTTTTGCCCATGACTCAGCACTCTTGCATTTGATTTGACTAATCGGATTCCTCATATAAGCTGAGTATTGAAAATGCCGTGGCATCAAATGTGCGGCGTGCAACAAGGCAGATCGTGAGTAGTGACCACCGCTTGCTTGGGTGTCCCCACCGCAGCTACAATCGGCCGCGTTTAGCGGTCTCCAACAGTTGCGACATACTGTGCCCTGACATGAAGCCACACACCCGATTATTCCATTGGAGTAATCTAATTACATGTAAATGAACTATCGTTTATATTGTGGGTGAGGGTGTTGTGCTGACAAGTGGCGTGCCTCCCAACCTAGCTTTCCATCCCTAGGTGTAGGTGAACAGACTCATTCGGGAGGATAGATGCATTGACTTGTACATCGGCTGTCCCCTGCAACTCATTGTATGGGCCAAATCACATTCACCTGCCACCACGCTGAATGGAACTGGAATGCACGAGAAATCCCACAGATGAGATTGACTAGCGTCCAAAGCTTCATCCTTTATTCTTTCTCTCATTTATTAATTGTCTTTCAGAATGCTCTATGGTTGTTCATAAGCATTGTCACGAACAGGTGATATGGAAGTGCTCTGGCAGTAAAGCTGGCGATGCCTCAGAAACGGAGAATCGACAAACGGTAGAGGTCTGTCGTCTTCTAAATTTCAAGAGCGCATTAATGCTTCCGAGTGTACGGCTCTTCTTGTGCTCCCGTTCAAGCTTTGGAAGTCCCGTGAGACGTAAGGAGAGATTGAGAGAAGGGAACACATGTTCCTTGAATACAAACCCTTTATTTCAGTAGAGGTGATGTGTAGCGAAACAACATTGAAAAAGTGGGGCGTGGGGTGTTCTTACGAGCCCGCAGCACAGCATGCCGTGCTGCAGTCCTGCAGCTGGGCAAGTCGCCGGCGGGGGCATCGTTCGCAGCCGGATGATTTAGCTCCCTCTCCCGTTTGCAGTCTACCACGGATAGTTACGCAGAGAGCGCGAGAGAGCGAGGGGTTTCTGGGTTTCTCTTCTTCGGTTTTTCGCCTTTTCATTTCGTTTTTTTACTGATACACAGCCGGGTACGCCTACTTTCATATTCCACAATATGCCAAATTTACCCCTCCCGGTGTCTTTGAAAGGATTATACTCATTGGTAAGCGATAATCTGGGTGAGAAACGGTCCATAGTGCACCGCGCTAGCGCAGAAAACGCTATGAAATCAGGGGTATGATACACTACTTCGTGCGCAAAAGATGTGTACAAACCACCGCTGTGGATAACACAACAAAACTTCTAGGACTTTGGGAATCCCTTGTTACTATAGATGCACATTGTTGCAGTGAGGGTCGTTGTGGCCTTTGACAGGAATAAGCTGATCGGGTTGGAAGAAGCTCGGTGAGCAAAGAGAGAATGTTGCGATGCCAAAAAAGTTGAATTAGATTTTCCAGTTCCATTCTCTGTACATCTAGGAACCCACATGTCTAAAAGAAACATCCAAGTAATTACTTCCGAGCTTCAGTTGACCAGGCTATTCCTGTTCCCTCCACTTGTTATCTTTTTGATTTGCAAGCTATGTTGTATTCGCAGAAACTGAAAGAAACGGGCGTGCACTCCTCTTTTTATATAGACTGCAGCAAATTGAAAAATCGCCATAACGATTTTTCCTCATTTTTTTCCATTACAGCCAGCCGTTCCTGGTCGGTTCAATATTAATATACCACATCGTTTCTCACCACATTTTTACAAACTTCCGACATTTTGTGATCATTGTGGATCGTTACTGCATGGAATAACTCATCAAGGTCTTCAGTGTTCTGGATGCAAGCTGAACGTCCACAAAAGGTATATTCAAATAAATCAGTTAAGATAAGAGGTACTTCTAGCTAGAGCGTATGCTGAAAAAGGAATTGGATGAGAAAAGAATAAGATTGCCGTGGAGATATTACGTTGGTCATAAATTTTGTCCCACGAAGTACCCATCGTGACAGAACGTAGCGGAACCCCATGAAATGTAAGTGACAAACGATGGTGCAGTGGGAATGGTCGATCACCTTCTCCAACTCGGAGTGGTGCAATCGGGGTATAGCTCGAGCTCGCAGTGCAAAACGAAGTCGATCGTTCAAGGCGTTCATATTTGCCGAGTGTTATATCTCCACCTTCAAAGCAACTGAACCAACAGCGAAGGGTGGGGTTGATAGTCGTACCCGGGCCGAATGCAGCATTGACCTTATCCCGCGAACTGGTGCCGAGGTGGTGCTCCTAAATGTAGTTGTGGCTCGAAATCAACAGTTGTCCCTTTTAAACCGATCTGGCTTTACGTACTGACGCGCTCGCTTTTGTGCGCATGGGGCTGAGGCTTCGAGAGCCTTCTCTAATGATCGAAAGCCATATTAGGAATTTCCAAAAACAAGCTCGAAAAAATTTTAAATAATGTTTGAAGTAGGACAAAATTTTCGATCCTAGAGCTCAAATGAACCAAATGATGAGGTACTTCGATTCAGTGGGCAACGACGTACTACCACACTTTATTGATCAAGGATCCCAACTCAGCTATTATTAGGTTGATTCATAATAAATCGGACAAATGGTAGTGATGATTTCTAGAGATCATAACTCAGTAACGAATTAACGAAAATGGACGCGCGAGGTAGCGTTGGAATGAGTATGAAAAGCTCTTCAAAGTACCGCAAAATAATCACTCCAAAGTAAATTCATTCCGCCACAATGCCGCACGATTTCAAGCGGTCCAGAGACCACATCCGCAACGTCATACTATTTATATCGCTATCTGGCCAGGAACCCGCGGATATCGGCAGACGTCTGATAGAAGTTCACAAGGAGCATGCCCCCGGCAGAAGTACACTGTAGTTGTAGCATTCGAAGTTTGCGTCAGGCGACTATTCCATCGAAGACGAAAACCGCGGTTGGTGGGGCGTACACGGCGTAGAGTACTGGGAGCTGCTCGATGAAGGTACCACAGTATCCGCCGACGTCTACGTTCGTCAATTACGAGAATTGAAGGCCAATGTCCAAAGCTCGCTACGGCGGCGGTCACATGTCTACTTCCAGCACGACAACGTGTCTACTTCCACAGACCGCACTTCGCAAGATCGACCAAGGCCGAGCTGCTGTCGTACAGTTGGACCGTACTTCTATACCCACCGTACTCCGCAGACCTGGCCCCTTCAGATTTCCACCTTTTCTCCCACAGCCAACGCCATCTGGACGGCCAAGACTTCAAAACTCGCGACGAGGTCAAGGCGGCACTCGGCAACTTCTTCGAGCTCCAGCTTCCGGCCTTCTGGAGCAAGGGCATCCATGATCTGCCTATACCGTGGCAGAAGGTCATCGATAAAGATGGAGTGTGTTTCAAGTGAATCTCTGTTGTCGTAAAAAAGTTGTACGACAATGATTAAAATTGGTCAATTTGTCCGATTTATTATGAATCAACCTAATACTTTTATGGTATGCGCCATACATTCGCCATGCCTTTATCATGGTAGTTGCATTTGCAAGGTTATTTTGCGAACAGTATGAGCTGTGGAGCCAGCCGATAGATGTCTGATGTTTTATCCTTCCGAAGCTTCCATGGTTTTCACATCTAATACTCCAACCTGGCCGGATAGAGGATTCATTCAGCCTCAATAGAGATGATAAGCTACGCATCTGGGAGCACCTACCGCCGTTACCCTCCACCTGAATATGATTTTATAGAGCGGAAAAGAAAAAGTTTCAGGAATATGTGCATCGATGTCAGACGTTTCCGTTTTATCTGCCATAGGCTGGTAAGACTCTGTATAAAGTCAAAGGATAAAGTTTTTGGCGTTAATCAATCCCTTCTGTGGGATGCGGCGCACGTTATAGTTCCATTGAGAATGGTGGTGGCCGGTGAATGTGATGTGGCCTATACAATGACTTGCGGTGGCCAGCCGATGTACAAGTCAGTGCTTTTATCCTCCCAGACGAGTCTGGTACCAATTTACCGACTCCGGAGGGATGGAAGGGTTGTTTAGCCTGGGCGAGCGCTGATGCGGAATTTGATCCCCGCACCATGAGAGTGGGGTGCGCGCCACCTGTCACTACACCACCTCCGCCCAAGGCTCTGTACATGGCAGTGAAATCTTACTCAGCACAGTAGTATATACCGCTAAGGACTAAAAGTTCCAGGTGCCAACAAAATGTTGCCAATAACTGTGGCATAGACGCGAAACAGATGGCAACGGTGTTGGCGCAGATGGGACTCACAGGGGACAGGAGCAACAGTAGAAAGGTCAGTTCGTTTTCCAAATATTTCAACTGTAACTTAATCCCTTTTTCGATTTAAAATAATAAGGATAAAGTTGAAATTGATTGGACATGGTGAGCGCTCGATCAAAATCGCACAGGTGCCTATCCTTGGTGTGGACGACATAGTGCTGTCTATCGTTCGCAAGAAGTACTGGGACATGTGACATGATAGTACTGTGTCGCCAGGAATATTGATCGTATTTTCGATTAGGCCATGCATTTAAAGCAGTGCCTTCATATCAACGATATATAAATTAACCCCAATTATCGATGTTTACGTTTCATGACGTAACACTTTTTTTAGCCGACAGTAAGGGCAGCCTTGAATGCCGACCAAGCAGGATGCAGCACTGCCCTTTCAACCTGTAGCTGAAGTGTGTCTCTTGTCTGTGGAATGGCCGAACATATGTGTGAACATTTTTTCAGGGTTACATTGAAACAAGAATATCAGTGAGCTATCATGATTGGATTTATGCATAATGATGCCTTACGTAGCTTCTTAGATGACCAATATCCCACGCATGATACAAGAAAAAAACTACGCTATTCATGTAAGAAGGGTATGAGCGGAGACAGGCGGCCTTATTGGACCAGGAGCCGGTGGTACATGCATGGCATCACGCCATGACCGGAGCGATGGTGTACGTTGGACTTTAAACCTCGGCCTGCTACCCAGCCTGTGGCTTTTGGCCCCGTGACATAGGGTATTCAGGCAATATGTTCACTTAAATCCTATCCTCCGCTCTGCTGTATTCATGACTGGGATGGCGCTGTGACATGGTATTGGGGTGAGGAATAAGTTCCCGCCGTTTTTTAATCCCGGTTTTCACATTGTTTCCTTCATCTTTACATAGCTTATATATGTTTTCGATAGAGCTTTTTCTTCTTCTGTATCCTCTCATTTCTTCTTCTGTATCCTCTCATTTTCGGCATGTAGGAATGTTTCCACCTGTTTTTTTAATTCATAATCGCGTGATGAGAATGATTTTTGGCAGAATGTCTTGTAATATTTGATAGAACTCTTCCCGTTCTACAAGAAAGTGTTTGCGGTTTTTGTTATAATAAATTTTCCCTGTTTTTAGATTATCTAAAAGTTGACGAAATCGAGTATTTTTGACACCATGTGATGAACATGCTCGATTTCGTCGACTTTTAAATGATCTAAAAAATGGAAAGTTTATCAGCACAAAAACCGTAAATACTATCTTGTAGAGCGAAAAGAGCTCTATCGAATAGTGTAAAACATTCTCTCTCAAAAAAAAAATCATTTTCTTCGCGCGATTTTGAATTGAAAAAACAGGTGGAAACATATGTACTCCTGAATGCCAAAAATGAGAGGATTCAGAAGAAGAAAGGTATCATATTATAGAACAAAAAAGCTCTATCGAATGCGTATATGCACATCCTCCCCAATCTCGATGGTAGGCGAGGAAGAGAAGATAGCGAAAGTGCACACTTTTGCGAGTACTGCCTTTGTGAGTCTTAAAAACAGCAAAAAGTTGAGCGATTTGAATAAATAGTAGTACCACTCTGTAGAGCTGAAAAAGCTCTATCGAAACATATACACATACATTTTTTGATTCCGGTGGCAGACGAGAAAGATGAGGTGCGCAAGTGCCTATTTTTTCTCTTCAGCTCACTTTATTTCCATATCTCATAAATATTAGGTAGTAGAAGGAATCGAAGAACAGATAGTATGGTTTTGTAGGGCAAAAGAAGCTCTATCGAAAGCATGTATTAGATTTGTCAAAAGATGAAGGGAACAAAGTGAAAAACGGGGTTAAAAAAACGGCGAAGACTTATTCCTCAACCCAATATATGGCAAAAATGGGCTTTTAAGTAAGAGAAAATTAAAATGAAGCCTTTCATGCATCAGGAAAAACCCAGTTTGTTTGGAAGCACGGGAAGGAGTAAGAAGAAAGTGAGAAGTGGGTACATATCTCTGAAAACACCCTCTACTTCAAAGGAGGTGATGTGTAGCAAAACTCGCTTTGAAGAAGCACGGCTTGGGGTCTAATCACGATCCCGCAGCACGGCGTGTCCTTTTGTAGTTCATCAGCCCAGCGAGTTGCCGGGAGGGACAGCGTTTGCGACCGGCTGATTAAACCTCTCCACTCGTCTACGATCTACTCCAGGCTAGTGATGCAGAGGGGCACGAAAGAGAAGGGGTTTTCAGTTTTTTCTCCCTTTTTTTGCAAATTATTTCTTTCCTTCTCTACTGATACACTGCTAAGGATCCGTGCCGCCAAATTTACCCCTTTCCGGTGTCTTTATGTCAAATGTCTCATACATCCCTCATTTCAGTTTTCGTACAATGGTCGACTCACTTTTCAAAATATCTCTGAAAAAACTGTCACAGAGAACGATAAAGAAATAGGCATGATTACCGCGTGACCTGGCGGCAATACCGATGGTGTGTACCCTTATGTCAGGATTGTCGCACGATGCGAGCGGCGTGCGACGCAGTGTGTGCGAGCTATGCGCGTCGCGCTTGTTGGGTCTTAGACTACATGGTAATGGTAGGGGCGCGATACGCATTTGACTTGTAATCGCTCCGGGACCCAACAACATGGCGCCTTTAGCTCGTCCGCCTTGCTTCGCTTGCGACATACCGCGGTGCGACAATCCTGATATAAGGGTACATACCCCTCTACCGGCCCTGTCTCCCAAGCGCCACCACCTTTTCTCTCCTTCCCTTCTCCTACACTGCGTGCTTCGTCCTGCCTTAATGCTACACAGGCGAGGATTGATCGTGTCGGGTTTGTAGATCAGCCGGTTGCTATTAGCGCTACCTCTAAAAGGTCACTGGCAAGCTAGCCGAGTTTATTCAACTGTCCAGCTGCGCCAAGTCTCTGCCAATTCCCCTACCCTATGGCCTACAAACAGTGATAGGGGTAACGTGAGTAATGAGCAGCTCCTACAACCAGCGATTCAAGTGCAAACTAGAGACCCAAGAAGACTAACTACGGCAGAATTACGGGTGGAAGGCACAGCCGTGAGCTGTGGTGAAGGCGGTGCTTTCAGTAACTGCCGCCTTCCTTTTAAATGGCCCGCCCTCTTAGCGACGAGATTTGAAAACCACGGATGATCGGGGTCCTTTTTCTTAAGTTTTTGACCATTTTTTCTGTTTTTCGGCACCACATCGATTTCATATTCGATAATCTTTTCACATTCGGCCCGGAATACCCCTATCACGTTCTTTAAACAGGGCAATAGGACTTTTCAATGTTGGGCATTTCCTGCCACAAACGCTAAAATGCCGTTTCAAATCGCGTGCTCTTTTCCTGTGCTCCACAATCATTCTCTTGTTGTGTTCTAACGAATTGTGTGAATGACTGATAAATATCAGCTGTAGAACAGGAACGTTCATCTCTGGCTTTGGAACGTCGAAAAACTAGTTTTACTCTTCGTTCCTAACCTAGGTGTACTTTGTGTTTGGAAATTATTTAGTTGTATTGACATATAATACTATTTATAGTATACTATTTTAATGTCAGATTTCGTTCTCCGGCGCTAAACATAGATTTTATCTGTTTTTCTTGAAGGTACTTGTTTTGAGTTGTTAAAGTAAAGATCAATTTTTTTGTGTGCTTTGATGTGTGAACACTGTCTGAGCAACTGAAACAAAATCAGAAGTTGAAATGAGGGTTAAGCATAAGTCGAGGAACTTTCGGAAAGTCGTATAATGGGTTGGAAAGTGGGAATGATACTTTCAAAAATTCCTCTAGGACTCCTCGACGACCATCCGTTTTCGTGCAATTTTTGGTTCAATAGGGCGTTCTATGAAAAGACTGCCGTCTACTAAGAAACATATTTAGTATAGGTAGCAATGATATGATTATCGATGCCGATGTTCCATCGATTTTTTCAGCTTTGAGGAAGATACCTTGAGTACAGGACCAGTTATGCCGCGTTCATACTGAGCGCCGGAAGGCGCGGCAACGTTCACGAGCAGCGAGGCAGGGTGCCGCGGGGAGATGCAGAGACAACGCAGGCATCGTGGCAGGGTGGAATAGGTGGAGACGCAGAGACCTGCAGCCGCACTTCGCCGCGGAGTATGAGCCAGCCCGGTCTCACATAGAGTCTGGTGATCCGGCGGAAGGTTCGTATCTCTTATAGTGTCCCTCGACAGGCTTGAGTCTGCGCTCACCCTTAACTTTTCTGGATGGCATTCAAGAATGGAGGTAACTAATTGCTCACATACACCCCCCCCCCCCCCCTGCAGAAGTTCTCCTCTACTCCGCACTACGGTTTCCGAAGACAGCCCATCGGAAGATATGGGAGTTCGATGTCCACTAGTTGCTGCCCACCGTGAAAGCTCTCTAAGCGATCGGTGGCTTTCATTCCGGCCAAAAGCAACCATTTCGAGCAGTACCTCAAATAAAGATTCCTGTTCCTATTGACTACTGTTTAATGAAATTTTATTGAAAAACTGTATTATTTTTAAGCCGACACGTACCACAACATACTTCGCAACTACCCAGAATGTAGATACACAGATCCACAGTAAAGAATGTTATAGGAGGGAGCTCCACTGCAGGCTGATCTACGATATTACGAAGTTGTTATGTTGGCACTGTGTCAAAATAACAATCGGATCGATGCAAGGTCTCCACTCATTTCTTGTTCAATTTCCCGTTGCGTTTCCATCTATATAACTCGTCTCATCTTTAACGTTTTCTATCGTAACTTTTGAAAAAGCGGCGTTTCAAAACATTTTAACACATTTTTGAGAATTCTATCGTCTATACCACTCTTTTTATTCCTTTACCCCGGAGCAAGTCACTTCTTTTCTTTTCAAACCATTTCCTTTGCTCACATCTTCGTTATAGTCGCCTCTTTGAAAGGTTTCATTCCAATTTCCGGTAAAGTTCCAAAGTGTAGTTTTCGTCACAAAACACTAGAGGCGTTCCTAAATTTTTCTTTGTTTATCGTTTGAAAGAATCGTCCACGAAAAAACTGCCTTTTCTATTAGGTTGGCAACTAAGTAATTGCGGATTTTTAAATACTGATTTTTTCCCTCCAAACTGCTTTCCAGCAATCTCTTCTGTAGATACACATGTAGTACAAGTCTACACGCATCTATAGATAATATTGTCTTCCATCTCCCGGATAACCCTTTTCGGCAAAATAAACATATCAACGGTCAACCTCATTTTCAATACAAAAATTATAAAAAGATTTTTCTTTGAATGGCGTTAGACAGGAAAAGGAAGAGGTGATAATCCGATGGAGCAAGATCAGGGCTATGAGGTGGATGGGGCAGTATTTTTAATCCAAGCTCGAGAATTTTTTGGCGAGTCATTTTTTCAATAGTGGTAAAAAATTTTTTAATTTTTTTTCAAAAAATTCTCGAGCTTGGACAAAAATTGCTGCCTTATAGTTCTGATCTTCCTCCATCGGATTATCACCTTTCCCTTTCCCTGTCTAACGCCATCCGAAGAAAAAAAATTGGAATTGAAAATGAGGTGAGTTTTGATATTTTTATTTTGCCGAAAAGGGTTATCCGGGAGATGGAAGACAACATTACTTATAGATGCGTGTGGACTTGTACTACATATATATGTACAGAAGAAATTTTGTGGAAAGCAGTTTTGAGGGAAAAAGCAGTACTTAAAAATCCGCAATTACTTAGTTGCCAACCTAATATTACCCTTATATTTATGTTGTATTTGTCTGAAGTGGGCCGCACTCGAAAATTCACTCGAAAAAATGCGAATCCGGCTAAGATGCAGCACCACGAAGTCTCGGCCTGTCGGCGGGGCCTCCGAGCAAGTGCCTACCCCGTCGTCCGCCGCGGTCGAAGACGCATTGAAGGAACATAAAGCTGCGTAAGCAGTCCCACTCTCCCTTCCCAACCGCGACGGACGACGGGACGAGGCTTTTACTCGTGAGCCCCGCCCACCCGACAGCGAATTTGGTGAGCTCTATCTTAATCGAAACCTCACTTTTTTGCGTGAAACTTTGTATGCGACCCTTATTAGGCAAATGCAACAAAAATATATGGGTAACAAAGGAACTCATTTTTTCGTGGACTATTCCTTTAAGCCACTGATTGGTGAAGGAGCTCGACACATGCTTGTTTCTGTTTAAGCTGGGATTTTTTTCAACTATTTAAATTATTCACACATAGAACTATAAGCTAATTTTGAGCGTATGAACATCCCACGTGATGATCTTGGCTCTTTAGAATTTGATACTGAAACATTTCAAAAGCCTTAATTTTGGCGACGACCCGGACATGGTTTCACTTCCCATCCCAAATCTTCGTTGTTTAGCCAGCGCTGCATTCAGTCGTGTGATCGCGTCGCTATTGTCTGTTATATTGTGAGTTTGTGTGTCTTCCGGTGGCGGACTGGCTTCCTTCCTCATCCGCTCCAATCCGCCATTCTGACGTCTTTGTGAAGTTGAACAAGCGAGGAAACCATCAATGTTTACAACCACTTCCAGAACCAGTTCGTAGAACATACCCAAACAACACATGCACATGGGCACGGGGTTAAATCGGAGAGGCATTAGGGCTGACTCACTGCCGCTTTCCTGCACTCTGTTTATGAAACTGCTTCACTTTCTGCTTTGTCCACAACGCACCACCGATTGGCACTCATTCGGGATCTTATAGGCCTTAGCTTTCCTGTATGAACGATTACACGCACAATCTGCTAGGTCACTAAGGGATAGGACGACGTGAAGTTTTGCGATTTCACGATGTCGCTTCGCATGCGACTCCGTGAATCTGAGATTCTGCAACGTTGTGCTCCGATGCTGAGTCGCGATACCACAGATCCGCAGAATGGCAAAATCTTAAAGGAATCGTCCACGGAAAATGAGTTTTTGTGTTACCCGTATATTTATGTTGTATTTGCCTAATGTTGGCCTCATGCAAAATTTCACGCGAAAAAATGTGAATCTGGCTGAGATACAGCACCACAAATTGCGGTCCCAGTGGGCGGGGCCTCCGTGTACAAGCCTCGTCCCGTCTTCCGCCACCGTTGGGAACGGAGAGTGGGACTGTTTACGTAACCTTCTGTTCCTGCAATGCGTCTCAGACCACGGCGGACGCGGTACGAGGCTTTTACACGGAGGCCCCGCCCACTGGGACCGCACTTTGCGGTGCTGTATCTCAGCCAGATTCACATTTTTTTCGCGTGAAATTTCGCATGAGGCCAACATTAGGCAAATACACATAAATATTATACGGGTAACACAAAAACTCATTTTCCGTGGACGATTCCTTTAAGGTGGCAAAACCGCGAATCTTGAAGCCACTTCGCTTCCAGCACACAGGCTGGCACCATTTTGATTCAAACAAAGTTTTTGCGGAAGACAAAATTTTTAGAATTATTGCAAACCCCCGTGATATTCGTCCTAATCCACGCGAAATCGGCTCGCCCCATTGCTGAAAATAGAGCTGTTGTAAAAAACCATTGCCAATTTTTTTTCATCCATTCCGAAGAGCTTCTAAGTAGTCGCACTGCTTGTTCGTTTGCCATCGTAATGAACGCACCCACCGCCAGTCAACAACATAGGGGTGCCTTTGATTAGTTGCATGGCAGGTTACAATTCCAAGCTCTGTTCGATATTTTGAGCAAAAGCTGGTCTTAGCCTGGATCTACGCCGCAACCTAAGGCTTTTATACTGAACCCTAGTGGGTTAGAGAGCACTCTGCGAGTAATGTGCTAGACTATTTTCTTATAATGGCGTTATTTCGTCTCCTTTGAAGCATACAGGTACATAAATTATTAGATTGGTGCCTAAGTCTTGCAAAACTTTCAATATTTCTTATGGTCACGCTGCTTTCGAACTTTATCAAGTACCACAGTGACTTATTGTTAGAGCATAATCCAATAATTTTCCCAGAGTGCATATGAGGCAATTTCGCTCTGTTGTTGCTGGAATAGGCTCAAAGCAAACCCCATATTTGGACACACAATTTTTAACATGTGTCTTCAATAACATGTGTCTTCAACACACTCTCAGTGTAGTTACGGAAGCGCCACTATATTTGTGCTGCTGTTACGAGTACTCACCTATTACTGCATGTACAGTGTCTCGCTGCTTAATTTTTCGGATTGAGAGGCACAAGCGTTGTTGTCCACCCATCCACACGAGGTTCGACATCCACTTATGCGAATGATAATCTTGCATGTTTGAAAGTGGATCAGAAGATAAGCATGGGACAGGCAGCAGCAGTACGTACTGTACTCCTACGACAATTGGCAGAGCTCTAAATGCTCATGGCTTAAGCAGTTTAGGTGCCCTACCATGTGAGTCAGACAAGGCAGCGCTATGAGTGACCAGCATCTTTTCTGTGCCGACCTTGAATGACAAAAGCCTGCGAGACATTATAATTGGAACTAAGAGCTGGGTCCAACACTTTTTCACCATATCCGAAAAACGGTTGGTTCACCTTCCAACATGGCCACGTATATCAGCATGCTACAAAGTTAGGCATGCTACAAATAAGAAATAGCTCAGCTCTAAAGCTTCGGTCCATCTTATGAACATATTATTTTGTCTTTAGGTGTTCGGAATACTACTTGATCAGCCCTCTCGGCATTACAAAAAAAGTGATATGTGTACTTATCTAGCCGCACACGAATTTTATATCCATGGGTTTCTCAAACCACAGCTTTTGAACTTCCGAGAAAAAGCTACCCAGTCGTTGGCGGTAAGTGGTAGAACATAACAATGATTGTATTGCTTATGAATATCTAAAAGATCAGTCCTCAAGAAAGTCGCATACGCCATTTTTCTCTGCTAACTATTTTTCACTCACTACCACTTCCGCTCACTCAAAAAATTGAAAAATAATAGCATATATTATATAATAATACTATAATAAGTTGGTGAATAATCAATGCGGATTTCTTATTGTTGCGTTTTTCCGCAGTGAAAAATGACGCTCTGACGACTAATAATAGGTAGCAGTTCTCGATTGCGATGGTGAAAATACTCCCAAATAATCATTTTGACACGTTTTCGTCGAATTTTTTGTCTTTGCTAAATAAAATGGTTGGAAAAGGCCGCATTATTGCAATAACCCAGTATTATAAATATGCGATTGTGATGTGATTGTGATCACTGCTTTGTGCAGCATAGTTTAATAGCAATGTTACTATCCTCTAATAGCAAGTTGAAATACGTAAAAATTCTGTTACAATGGTAAACCCTGTCTCAGTTCGATAAACAGGAGTTCTTCGTGTTGCGCGTACGTCATGAATTCGTCCGTATAGCGATTCTCGTGATAAGAACATGCCTGCCACTCGTATGCCTGCAAAATCATTGTTTTATTTCTGTGCGTAACTCCCAACTACCGCTGAATCTGAAATTGGGATAAAATATCGCTTGGTTTATCGATTATTTCTCGCTTCACTAGTGTCACCTACAAGAACGTATTTTTTGTAATTTCATCCATGGTAATGATTTATTTCACGCTTTTCACATTTTTTCCCGAGTCATTTTTTATTTATTTTCATCTACAAGAGGTGCCAAAAAAGTAATTTTTCCCTCCACTTTCAACCCTACATTAGTTGAGCTTCAGCAAATTCTGACAAGATAGTTCCATCCCCTTATTCAAGAGCACATCTCATCCTGTCACTAAACTCCGTGGGAGCCTTCTGCACGAACAGGGTCGGCAGTTACTTCTCCGTGAACATGATGTGTCCCCTCATCTCGGCAAAATCCTAGGTTTCCCTCGTTCACAACCTCTGAGGTCCGCCACTCTGGGTACCTGAGGGGATTCTTATTGGGTGGTGTCCTTGAACAATCCGTTTTCACCGGGCTCCCAACACTCTTCGTTTCCAGGGGCCATTACCATCGGAACCTCTTCAGGGGATCTGAGGTATGAAAAATAACACTTCGGATCATAGCAGCTTTGTCCGAGCAGCAAGGGCTCTGTGACTTCCATGAACCGAAGGGCCAATCCTTAGGAAGCCTCCCACAAAGGACCTAACACGGAACCTGGCTCCACTGTTTTAAGCGGAGCGTGATACCGTAGGTGCCCTGGACTCCGACTGCGCTGACTGAAGGGTCCGTATTTTGATGAGGTGAACGTAAAGAGTCTCAGCTTGCTCCTGTTTCTGAAGGAATATTTCGCGAATATTTTTTGCCCCAGTACTGTCACCCCTTTCGTTTCCTCATGTTTTGTACCCTTGGCGAATGTGAGCCGTGAGCAAAATTACTTTTTTGTCACCCCCTGTATATCTTAAGATGATAGAGCAACGTTGCTCGAGAAATGCAGAGTTCATAATATGTTCAGCTATTTTTGCTTTATCTAATACGATTGAGATAGCTTTTTATCAGATCTAATGGAATATAAAGTCAAAGCTTCTAAATCAAGAGTCAGGAAATTAGCTTAGTAAGGATGAAGTAGTTCAAGAAAATTTCAATAGAGCAGCTTAAAGAAACTGTGAGCGCTTCTCGAGGGCAGCGGCATATTAATTTAATGTTGAGTACAATATACACAACGTGACAATGAAAACATTTGCTATGAAATCGAATTTACTTCGAGTAGCAGTTATAAGGAGTCCTGAAATCTGTACAGTTGTTTTGTTAATTGGAAAATGTTCCATATGCAAGTGCTTCTTTATGGTTCGCACATATTCTTTGAGCTTTTAAAATGGTTATTTTGTCTTACACTATTTCAACATAAACTTATGCTTAACTTTCCAGAAGGATTTTTTCGGGCAAGTGTGCACCACTTTCGGTTCCCGTCAGAGAAATGCTGAGCGCATTTTCTGCAAATATCCATTAATCATGGTCGTGTACATATGTACGAGCTTCGTTTCATGACATTTAGAGGATTAAAAAACTGCCAGTAAGCCAGAAAGCAGTTTTTTTTTTCGATTCATGTCCGTAAATATTCGCTCGATCAACTTACCATGATGTGCTCATAGGTCCTTGCACAGGGTTGCTTGCTTCACAGAGCGAAGAAGGGCGTGAAAAGCATGAAACAATGTGGACAAACTTAATATTATTTGTATGTATCACGCACATAGAGCTTTTATCTAGAAGTTTTGAGCTTTCAAATTTAAGATACCCCTCATTTCATTTTCAAATTTTTTGGTACTCGTTTAAAAATGCACAGAATTCCTGCGCAGGCTATAGATTTCTGTGCAGTATTTTACATCTGCGTTTTCATCTTCTCAAAGTAGTTGATGCCTGCAGAAGAAAGACAAGGGGAGTGACGATTTCGCAACTTTTCTTGCCTCGCAACGTCTTCTTCAAAAAGCAGTGATCGGTTGAATGAGGGTAATGATCGTTCCTAAAGTGAGTCACCCAAATCAAAGGTAAGGGTCTAGGATGACTGAAGGTGAAAGGAACCCCGATGGAAGGTTTTCCCCCCAAACTTTGAACGAGACGAGTATTTCAACAGCTACAGGTGTTCTATCCCATTCCGACCTACTTCCCGCCCCCTCGACAATCAGCGTCGAGGAGGGGTCTTATTTCTCTGGTTTTTACCCGTTTCCATTTTTCTTCACTTTCGCACCATTAAGCATCAACTTCCACATCCGATGATTTCCATACGGCTCGAACTAGCCCTACTACTACCTTTAGACCATTCTATCATTTAAAAAGTTCTAAACCTTCTGAGGGTAAAGCCTTCCAAAATACCCTAAGGAATGAGCATTCATGCGCGCTTGTTGCAGCCTGCACCAGTGGTTATGATCCAACAAGCAAAATTCTGTGATTGGTGCCTACTTTTCCTGGCCAGTTTTTGTTATATTATTCTTTTATTTGCTGACTTTACAATTTAGTAGATGGCTGTGGTTGTCGCAAAAATAAGTGGCACCGCGTCCAGACACATGGCCCGGTTATCAAAAGTGACACAAAGCCTGGTCAGGCCGAACAAGTAATTTTTTGGGATTACAAAGTCGCACTTATCTATGAGTACAAATTCACTGGTACATATCTTGCTGGCTACCTGGCAGTTATTCCACAGATTAGCTAACTAGCACTGAAAATCCATCACTGATATCTAGGAAAGTATAGAATGCAAGGCACATCAAAAGCGTGTTCATTTGAAATATTTCAGATTTAGCTTGATTATGAAAGTCTGATTTTTTTACAGCAAGAACGGGGTATTTTTTTTACATGCGCTTGTTTGATGTTTACGCTACATCGGATGTATAAACTTGTTGCCAGCAGTTTCTCTTCCTTTTGTGGCTATTGTTAATTACTCTGTTTCTTTTTGAGATGGTCTGTACACTGTTTTTTCATTTACTGTCCTGCCATCCTGTTTCATTGAATGCAAATTCAGCAGCAGACTAAATGTCATTATATGCACGAAACTTAGACCGGAGGTACTTAAAGGCACTGCTATAGATAGCTCGGGTGAAGTATGTAAAGATTTTCAAGTTTGTATGTATCGTGCTGCCTTGTAACACGAACATAATGTAGGAGAAATGGAACAAAACGTTCAAAACTCCGATTCCATCACTGATTTCGTGAGTAGACCGGTCAGGTTTGAAAAAAATACGAGCGGGCTGGATAAAGCAAGTGGTTACTGTTAGAAAAAAGGCCTTTGTTCTAACAATGAAGGGCGTCTTTTCACCAGAAATTCCTCCACTATGGTCTTCTCAGATCAGTAACTTTCATCTGGGTAACATTCAGGGGTTCTCATAACCCGTATTAGCCCCTCATTACTTTTATCACTGTCTTCAAAAAACTCAAGAAGTGATGCAGCAGAAATCACTGGAATGGAGGTCCTCTCACCTTCAAGGGCACCGTGAGGCGTAAGGAGAGAATGAGAACAGAGAACACATGTTTCTGAAAAACCTTCTACTTCGGAGGAGGTGATGTGTAGCGAAACTCGCACTGAATCGCGGCCTGGGGCCTTATCGCGGTCCCGCTGCAAGACGTGTCATGCTCCCATTCATCCGCCAAAGGGGTTGCCGAGGCGATACAACGTTCGCGAGCGACTGATTCAGAGTTGCGAAATCGTCACTCCCCTTGTCTTTCTTCTGCAGGCATCAACTACTTTGAGAAGATGAAAACGCAGATGCAAAATGCTGCACAGAAATCTATAGCCTGCGCAGGAATTCTGTGCATTTTTAAACGAGAATTCAGCGACTGATTCGCGAGTGACTCGCCCGTCTGCAGTCTACCGCCGGCTAGTGACGCAAAGGTGAAAGGAAGAAAGAGGGTTTTTGAGATCCCATTTGTTTAGCGCGTTTTTTTCCGTTCTTTCTCTACTGTTACACTGTTGAGCACCCCTACCCATATTTCACAATCTGCCGAATTCCCCTTACAGTATTTTTAAATTTAGCCGTTTGTAGACGAGTTTGACGACTAGCTTCTCGACATTTTTCTCTAAATCAGTCCGATCGAGATTTCTGTATTCTCTCGTTCTACTTATTATTCCTCATTTTATTTCTGATATAATGAGCCGATTCTGATGGAGCGATGGGGAGCACTCTTCCATGCCCAATTGGTTTGACGGTATTCCCCTCTAATGATGTGCCTGATGTCCTCGTCTCTCGTCAGAGTCATATCTGACGTGGAGGAGAATTTTTGAATACAGCCCCCATGGATGCATCCGAGAGGGGTCTGCGTTCATGCTCAAGCCGTCTTGTGTCCAGAAAAGCGTCAATTGATAATCATAGCTTCGTCGCGATTATCAAATGACTATCTTTTGTCTTTTTCTTGAAAGATGGCCTCACTGGTCTGCAATCTGCCTGAAGGTGTGCAGTTGTAGAGGACTTTTCACTCCCCGCAGTTGTTGAGGACTTTCTAACTCAAAATACAACCTCGAGAATTTCTATGCTTACCTGAAGCTATCCCTCGCCTTTAATCGGTGAGTCCTACCCTTACATTCCAAGTCCCTATCTTACCATCACAGGGTAACTAAGCGCTTACGTAAATTGTGTGGCGTGCATCTAAATTGGAAATACTATCATCTAATAAGGCGTCTGATAAAGCTACTATACCCTGAGAATCTTTGTTTCCTTTTGTCAGTGACTAGTTACTGTGACCCATAGTTTATATCGCATTAATATTTATACTACATGTGACTGGTAAAGGAGACACATGAACGGAAGGCGAAATCGGATTATTTGGATTGGGTATGACAACACGTCGATCAGCTGTTTTTGAGGTCACGCTTCGCTAAGTTGTCGAAATGGTTGGCAGAAGTCACGGGTAACCCACCTGCTGTACCAAAATTATTCGAGCACATCACTATTATCACTCACGTAGAAAAACAGGTAGGGGTAGCGCACTGGTAACCATCGCTGTACAGTTCTTTCGCTTTTTCTAAGGTCGAGTTCCTTGTAGAATGAAGAAGTAGTCACCACCGTTTGAGTCGATCACTCAGAAGAAAAATTCCGAAAAAGGGGAACGATGATCTGGCAATCCTGCATCTCCCGATTCGTACAATAAACATAATTCCCTGAAATGATGCTGATGCCCCGCCCATGGCATATCTGCGGGAAGATTTATTTTCATCGCCTGCAGCTTCATTTCTATCTTTCGTCAACACATGGCATTATTAGTCTCACATGTTTACATGTCAGCGATCGTTGTTTACCATGAAAAACAATCTTCTCGCCGTTCCATGTCTCTCATTAGCAGACAGTACAGAGAGTCTGACAGAATTCGGTTAACACCGATTGCTGTTGTCCACTCCCTTTTATGCTGTGAGGCTTTTGAGTGCTTGGACGCCGTATATCACCTCGCTCCCTCTGGCCCACGGCAACGATGATTTGGCTTTTGTCGTGCTCGCCTCAATTGCATTACTGCTGCCGCCTCGGGACCAGTCTGTCGCCACTGCATGCGAGAACCTCGTGCCTCATCTGGCGACATCAGAAACTTTGAAGATTTCCAGGTAGTGCTCATTCGTGTCTCCACGTCGACCAGTCCATCCATCTCCATCGCGGCCGCCTCATACGCCATTACTCGCGTGAGCTGCATATGAGATCACCTCGAACTGCTCCCCGACACTTCCAAAGACATACACACTCTCTTCTCATGCTTTCCTATCAGCGAGTCCACACACACACACGCTACACATAGCTAGTCAGCCATCCAGCCAGCCGGCGAGCCCTCCTCTCTTTCCTCAGTCCCCATCGCCGCCATCGATTTTTCCACAGCTCGGCACTCTCCCACTCTGTCGTCGTCCACTCTCATCTCGCCTATCGAGCCTTTTTGCCATCTTTCACTTATGTCTGCCCATGTTAAAAGAATACCTTCGTTTAATCCCCTGCAACAGACCTATGGCGTGCCAAGCGATCCTCTGGAACTGCTCGGGCGCCCAGTCTGGCGCTCACAAATGACATACGGATCGTGGGAGCCTGTCTGGACGACGGCAGCTGGCTGCTTCGCCGTCTGACTGTCAGCAAATTCCTGTCGCATCCGCTGGCCGGTCAGCGCCGGCTGCAGCCATTTCCTCGGCTCCTGTGGATGTCGGAATCATCTCGCTTCCACACCAGCGGCTAATCAAACTCTACCTCTCCTGGCCTACTTAATCTGCGGTTTCGACTTTGTAGCGAATTGTGGTGTGACTTCATGAGAACCCGCTGATGATCGGACGGGCGCCACGGCGTAATCGGATACGGGCGCGACTTGTACTTTACGGAACAAACGCGATTACGCTTTGTCGAACGCCTCTTCTCTTCAATGAACCCCGACATTGTCGGCACCTGTCACACATCTTTTCACATGCAGTCTCAATGGTCCCTTAAAACACGGCCCCAAATGTGTCGTTGTGCTGTTTGCATTCGTGAGCGATTCACTCGCGACTCACACACACACCCCACGCTAATTTATCTCTCGCTCATTCGAATATGCCCCGAGCCCCTCCCCCGTTTTCCGTAATGAGAGGTGTAGTAGAGCATGTTGAAGCGTTAACTGAGCACACATCGACAGCTATCCAGATGATCTTTGGCCATAAGCTGCGCTGGAATTTCGGGTTATACAGTGTGGGGCCATTGATACAGATCAGCTCGGTCTTCTCCCGGAACATATCAAAGGCTGAAGGTGGCAGTCACCTTTCATGACGAAAAGGCCTGTTGTCCATTGGGTACTATCGTTTTTGAGAGAAATGACCAGATTATTTCATTCCGCTTGTTCTAATGCCTTTTGTGTGATTTCAGTCTGAATCATCCAACTAATATTTTTCGACCATTTTCACAATATTTTTGTGTTAGTCATAGTTCATGTGCTCATCAAAAATCTCTGATCGCCCATTTTACCTTGTTTGTGACATGACACTATGCTAAGTCTTACGTTTTCTTTTGGATTGACCAATGCTGCACTAACATTTTTACAAAAAGCCCTTTCGCAATAAGGGTTGGGGCATCTTATAAAAAGTTGCACATCTAAGAGTTTCGGATAGATTTTTGAGGAATCATTTTGCATACTCAGGCCTATATTTTTCTAAGCCTTAATTGAGGTAACAAAGGGTTTCTTCTTCCAAGTCTAGGTAAAAATAATGTCCATAGTGAGATGTCCCCTCAATAGCACTTTACGAAACTTCTAAAAGCTACTGCTAAAATAACTAAGAACCGAAAATAAAGCTGAATTCATTCATGGTTTTTCAGTGGTTATTTTTCCTCAACAAGGCTTTTCTCGAGCTCTCTAATTTTTACAAAGCTGAGATTTGTCGTGAATTCTCAGCAAAGTGGACAAGTGTAAGATTTGCATGATGGCTACGCTAACATCCGTTGAATAGCCCTTTATTCATGAGTCGTCTGTGGTTTTAAGTGGACTGTTGCCGAGGTGTTTACAAGTATCCATACACTAAAAATTTGAATAAAATATATTTCTAACCTACTGGGCAAGCTGTCGGTCTAGACTTTGTTGGAGAGGAATTCAGATATTCCCGTCTGCTCGTCAAATGCTACAAGCTGGATGGCCTAGCTCTTGTGTCCAGGTTACAGTGCCCATTACATGTTCCGCTTCATTTGCCTAGCAATCACATCCGAGAAATGGCGCTAGCTCCATTTATGCTTGACTGTCTGGTTACCGAGTGTTCACGGACAACTGCCACAATTTTTATATACCGTAATTACCGTAAGATTCTTTCTGTGAACATTACGGCCAACGGTAATGGCTGTTCAGTGCGCGTAAGGCTGCGAACCGTATCTCAAGGGCCTGCGCGAGCTCTCACGACGCGCTCATGATTGGTGCGAATGTTTGTTGACTTGTTCTGCGGTTATAATTTGAGCCACAAAAAGATTTCTCGTGATAAATTGTGAAAATCTCCCAGAATACGAGCCATAACTACCTTCCGAGCATATCTTTCCTCTGGCACAATCGGCAGCCACTTGCCAGAAGTGAGCATGCATGCAGCGAGCCGTTTGTCTTTTCTAGTGGCTGAGTGTATGCGTTGAATAAAGCCATTAGAGAAAAATAAGGGATGAAGCGGACGAGTTTCCGCTGTCCGGCATTGATTTCCACGGTCATATGCCTAGCTACATATAGCTGCTGCTGCCGCCGCTGCCGAAGCCGCTGCAGTGTCGGTGAAGAGAGCGAGCGAGGCTGCCGATGCGTGGATGGTTGACTGGTCGGCCAACCGGCCGGCTGGCAGCGACGCCTTATCTGTTGGGCAGGTTGAGAGGCTGTGTCAAAGATTTTTTCTATACCTCAACTCATCTTGAACTAATGTGTACAGTACCGTATTCAGCTACAGTAACCTCAGAATCCCCTGCACTGATTCTCCGAAATATTCAATTTCTCCGAAAATTCTCCAAATGTTTAGTCCTTTTCGATTATTCTACAGTTTTTCACTAACAAAATTACTGCCGGAGCCATCTCTATCAGCTGAATAATTCCACTACATAATTCTTGCTGCTTCCCAGTTTTTTGAACGTTTCCGACTTAAAATTTTGCATAATTTTTTTGCAATTTTGAGGACAAATCATTTGCACACTCTCCTGTGAAAATCGAAAACTGAATGCCTTTGCTACGATTGTTCATGATATAATTGTGACATTCCGTGGGTGACGTCGTCTTTGTTTACCTATCTGACCGTTCAAATTGTTTACTTTTACATCTCGGAATTTTCACAAAAATCTAAGTCAAAATGAGTTCCACGATGTATCCTGAACCATACTTGACACTGGTCCATGCGTTGCCATTTCGTCTCATTTGAATATCGTCGCGGTGGTGTTGGTAACACGATGTCACAAAACGAGTTCGGCGTTTCGAGAACGGGGCGTTGGGACGATTGCGTTGGCTCCATTCGATCCCAATGGCCTCCACCTCGTCAATGATGGCTCATGTCGAGAGGAGACGAAATAAAAGTGAAGCCGTGGGTGTAATTTTAGATGCGTAGATTGCCGCTAGGCATAGTAATTGATCCGGAGCCAGGAAGGATGGGAATATGAGGTGCCAGCGACGGCGACGTTGTCGACAAGGAGGATATGGTGGCATGGATGGCATGAAGTTGAAAGGGCTCACCGTGCAGCTTTTTGTACAGGCACTATGAGTTAATATTGTTTGGGACATAGTTAACGACATTTCAATTAGTCGGAAGTTGAAATTGATGAAAGTATTTGTTCCTTCTGATAGGCTGGCACAATTCATCTTGTAATTAAGCTTCTTCTATCGTTTTTCTATTAGTAAACACTTCGGTGGGCCACGAGTGTAAAGGAATCAATCTTCTCAATCCGAGCCGTCGAGTGACACATCCCAATTAGTTGCCGGGAATTTCATCTTTGACGGGAATAGGTATGTAGCAATTACTTGACTTGCCTCTCTTTCTGAACTACGTCACAAATTTGACTTTCATTGGAATTACAGTAAAGTTTAAATAAATAGTATTAATCATAAATGCTTTCTGCACCAGAAGAATGAATTACTGAAGCCAGCTGTCCACAGGTCTGTATTTTCCCCATTCGGAGATCGTATAATGAACGGTGAAGGGTATGATTAACCTAGATGAGACTTCCTCTGAGGTTCCATCTCTAGACCATATTTGCTATAACGGCGCGGCTTTCGACATCTCCTCCTGATCCCTTTTAATGATTCTCGATCACACAGGAGAACTATGTGTCTGACATTTCGAAAAGGAGATAGGATACAGGATAGTGATAAGTTGGAGGGTACATCATGTACCAACTTTCATCAAATATCGCCCTTACGCTCAGAATCCTAGAAAGTTTACGTAACTGTTTCAATTCTATTTCTGCTACGTTCATTTCTGTGCTCCTTGGACGGCCTGGCTTGGGAATCCTTCGCTTACCTACTTTGGCCTATTTATTGAAAAACGAAAAGCGCCTTGATGAGTCACGAACTTGGTGCATTACATTGCTGTATTTTACTTGCTGCCGTCTATAAACTTACGCCTCCAAACATATGTGGCTCTATTTTATCGCCGTAGTACGGCTGGAAGGCTTGCTCGTTAGTACTTGCCAAAGGAACTGATCTCAAGTCCCTGCAGTCGCCGATTGACGCTACCTTTTTATTATTCGGACGGCATTGCATCTTCATTTTATGATATGGGCTTTTTTGAGAGATTCTGTATATTCTGGAACATTTTTTTTGTGGGAAGTGACTCACTCTTCATATCAGGGTTTCAGTAGTGCCTAAGGTATATGTATACGTTAATGATGCCATTTATTATCAACATTTGAAATTACCACTCACAATGCTGCTTACATTTTTTGAAAAATCGACACCTGGCGACGGATTGATCGACGTGAACCGTCGCACAGTCATAACTTCGTTTGAAGTGGATAAAATTAGAAGATATTGAAAGCCTCAAATTCCTTTCAACTGGACAAGTTCACAGACCTGTGAAACGTCGAATTTAAAGAAGTTGATCAGCAGCTTCTCGGTGAAAGCTGCAAAGATTTCTTTTTCACACCTGACAGGACTCCGACTTTTTTGGGCCCATATAGAAGATTTGTAATCTGCTTTTTTGAAGACACCATGTCATTTTCATCGCTTAAGATGTCATTTTAGCATTATGAGAGAGTCATTATGAGAGAGGAAACTAATCTGCATTCAAGATACATCGCACACTGATGTTTGAAGCTTTATCAAAAAGAAGGTTCGCATGTAAAACGGAAGTCAACATGATTCCTGCAGCACGTAATTAATAGTCTGTGCAAGGTGACTGATTTTTGCAATTACTTATTCTGACGGAATAAGCTTAAGAACTTTCAAAAATCATACGAAAAGCTCTAGCTGAACAGTGTCCTGGAACTTCGAGGTAATACACTGGAAAATAATGTTTGGACGAAACGTAGGCGAGCAACAATTGAGCATGTGAATGTAGGCCCATAAAAGTCGGAATCTTGCCAGAGGGTGAAAAAAGAAATCTTCGCAACTTCCATCGTGAAGTTGTTGACCTACTGTTCCAAATTCGACGTTACATAGATCGTTGAACTCATCTTATTGAGACGAATCTGAGGCTTTTAGTTTCTTCCCATTTTATCCAACCTTAAACGAACTTACGGCTGTGCAACGGTCTGCGTCGATTAATCCGTCGCCAGGTGTTGATTTTTAAAAAAAATGTGAGCGGTAATGTACATCACCGTATGCCTTTAATCAGTTCTAGAAATTTTGAATACATTTGCCACCTTATCTGTATCTATTGTTTCCATTTTTATGTCGCGGTAAATACGAAGAATCGGTAAGGGCCTGATGGGCACGAATCGATTTTCTGTCGTAATTGTAATTGTATCTGAATGTATATGACCATACGATCTTGCTCATACATCGATCTAACACAGTCAATGAGTGTTTATTTTACATTCCTTGTTTGTCTTGATTAGTTATAATCTTGAAGAAGGAAACCAACCTTATTAAAGAGCAAGTGATCCTAGGATGGATCACTTGCTTCAGGATGGAGGGGAATACGGGACATACTACTAGAAATACGTAAATGACCTGAGGCCGCGTACATACTTTGCGGTGCCGGCGGTGGGGCGTGGAAGCATCTCCTCTGCACCTCCACCCGTGTCACACTGCCTCGCTGCTTCTGAACACTCCGTGCACGCACGCATGCACGCAAAGACCTATCAGCCAGGTCTAGCTCAAATCCAAAGGCTCACCAAGCAAACTCACTACGTTCAAGGTCGAGTGCGAGAGAGATTTCAGGGGATATAATTGACCCCAAACGCTTTGCTGAAGTAACGTAGGCGGTGCCGATGCGGTGCGCACGTATGGCACACGCGGCACATGTACAATGCCTGCGATAGAGATAAAGGCTGATGATTTGATCGCGACATCCCAACGGTTCTTTTTGTGTCACATCCTCACTTTAACATATGTTCCTTTCACGAATACTGCCTAATTTTAATTTTTTGCTTAATTGATCGTTGGTAGAACACCTAGTTTTGTACAATACTTGCAAGATCTAAACGTCTCCCTTTTTCAATTCATGATTGGCCAGACCAAATGAATAGTTGAATAGACGTGCCTGGAGCAGGTAAAATGAATGCATCCACAGGCAAATATTTTTGAAATATGCGATTATCCAATTGTACGACTGGAATTTGATTTGTTGTTCATTTACTAAAGCTGTCATGTACGCACATCAACTTGTTGGCGCTGTTTTTCGTTGATTTATTATCACAAGGATGTTTTCTTGACGGGGCGATAATTGATGGTCTTGACTGGCCAGTTCAAACAAACGCTCTTTCCAAGTCATGGCATTATTGGGTGTCATCAGTTCAGTGGATAATTAGATCCTAATTGATTGCAATTTATTCACTTTCAGTCCTGTGATTGGGCGTGGGGATAAAAAAACAAAAGAAAAAGTAAAGAAAGGGCATTGCTAGGCTCATTTTATTTGTTGTTCTGAGCTATGGAGATCAGCTGACTGGGCGTTGCGATTGGGGCGAAAGCGTGTTCAGATCACCTTCTCCAGGGGACTCTATTTTTCAACCTTTTCTCTAATTGAAATCACTTTTTGGTGACATCTTGGATGTCACTTCGATCCTTATGACTATACTTCATATGGTTTCTGAGGTAGATAGAATTTTACTGAGCGTATTCATCTCTGTATAAACTTATATCCTCCTTTATTCTTATGTTAATTTTGGTCTTTTCGTATTCTTTCTATTCCTCACAAAAATAACTAATTGGGAGGGGTGGTCTTAGTGACGTCCTGAAACCTACTCATAAAGCTCGTGAGATGTGTAGTGGGCGACGTGGTACAACAGATCAGCGTGGAAGAGCTCCAGAATAGGTATCTGAGAAACATAATGAAACATAATGAAAAACCACCTTTTCCTCTTGTTTTGGGAAAAACTGTCTTGTCAACTTTAAAACTTCTAGGTTCAGGCAACAATTCCACATAGAAAGTTATCAGCAAAGAAAACCACTCTCGCCGGTATGTGGTATGCAAAAGGAACATTGATTGACCTACGTTGACGTTCTTTTATTCTTGAGCTTCGGTAACGTCCACCCTCTAAATCACAGGCATTTTTCTCACCACTCTTTCTCCTTGTTCAATCCTTTTGATTGATTGCGCTAATATGTAGGTACCCATGGGCTGGCCTAAAGAGCTTCTTATGTACATGTACATAACGCCTAATACACTTCGGAAAGAGGGACCACATTCGCAAATTTCAAATATATGATGACAACTGTAAGCATAAGAGTAAATCTTAAACCCAACTTTTCAAATATTAGACATTTCAACATTGAGTACTTCTTCTTAAATGATGTTCCTATATATGCTATCTTGAGGCTGAAAGTGGTTCATTGCTGTAGGGCGCGTTTTCGACTAAAAATCACATAACTATAGGGTCGCTTTTTCGACTAAAAATCACATGCAGAGTGAAATATCGATCGGAATAATTAGCAAAATTAACGAGTAAGCAATAGTCTGCCAAAAGTTCATCGTCAATCGATACTAACCCTAGAGAAAAGCTGAGGTGATCTTGTTGTTTTGTCCGCTAGGCTGCAACATCTTGAATGCCAATCTCATTTTGGCCACTAGGTGAGGATGGACCAGTTAAACCGAAGCACTCAGCTATTTGAAAAATGCTGTGAGGAGCAACTTGGGTTCACTGTGCCATCTTGTCTTATTCACAGAAAAATAAAAAATCAAGGATGTATTCCCCTCCTTTTCTATTTCTAATGTTTCAAAAGATCAGAATTCAAATTTTGGAAAAATTTCTTCACTTCTCACGTTCTCTTTACAGGCTACCTCTGCTTCACATCAATTCATGAAGCAATTTTGATATACTTCCAGTACCCCACAAATTTCAAATGCTTTTCACCCGATCAACTCTCTTTACCTTTCATTCAATGCTTGCTGTTCCCTACTTCCATTTCTTTCCATTAATTCTAGCACATCATTATTCAGTGGTTTGTAGGAACTTTTTGGAAATTGCCACAAATTTACACAAGAAGGGTTCATGAAGCGGACATTAATTTCTAAGGTGTTCATTGAACGGCTTCACTGTCTATCTATGTATGTATAATGATGCGATTCTTCGAGAAAATGATGCTTTCTCGGGATGAATCAGTTCCTGCTGGTTTGCGAGTAGCTCTGTGGCTCTAACGCAAACGAAAAGGCGTTGCAGTCAACCTCATGATGAGCTGTTTTCAAGTTCATACCCTGCTTCTTTCTTTTTTTTTATCCGAAATTTTAGTTTTTCAAAGAGTTTCATGAATTTTGATCTGATACATTACAGTATATGAATACGTATAGATGAATGTTAAAGAAACGTTTTTTTTTGTTCAAAAATTTAGGACCATTTGATTCAAAAGATGACCTGAAAAAGACGAATCACAAAATGCAGCAAAAACTTTTCTGCTTTTTTGATGGTTTGCTGTGCTACATTTTGTAATATTTCGGTATCGGTGTCTTTCACTTCGTCAGTAGGTCGATCAAAATTGCTTTCTTTCTTGAGGACAGAGTGGTTCAGTACACGCTCCTCCCACCGTGGGAGGAGCTTAACTTGGTGCATGGTGCTTTTTACTTCTTGTCCCATACCCTACCCGTCCCAAACTTGTCCCCATCTCCACAGATCACGTCAGTTTATCATGTAACGTCCATACTCCGCCACCACCACAAATGCTCCGCCTACTGTGCTCACCCCTGTTTCATGTCTTCAAAAAACTCATTTCTGACCCGAGTCCACCTTTCCCCCACGTTTGGGGCGTATTGGAACCCAATTTACAATTTTCGGTCTGAAAACCAAGCATTCTACAGCACGTCTCGCCCATCGTGGACGGGGCTTAACCTGGTCCATGTGTGCTCCTTACTTCTTGTTCCATGCTCTGCCCGTCCCAAACTTGTCCCCTTTTCCACAGGTCCTTTTTTATATAATACCTAATTTTGTGACAAACGGACGGATGGAGGACGTACAGATAGACGAAGCGTTTTTATATTGGGTTGTCTGGGAAGTTCTCAGCGTTTTTGCAATTTCATTTTCGGGGAATAATAACTCGGCTTAGAGTGCATCTCTTCTCACAGAATAAGCACCACTCGATTCGTTACACTTTTGGCAGCATTACGCATACTTACATATCTCAATTTGATGAAGTACTGATGATTTATATTGCGCGAAATGCAACAAAGTCGACTCCAAATCGCCATTATTTCTGAACACACTGCTACTGAAGGAGCTGTCCAGAGGTTTTGGGAAGAGGGGCATAGTTAGCGCTAGATCTGATGAACATGATGGACGAGTAAGGACGCTACCATGCAACTGCTTCAACTAGTGAAAAACGATCTGTGGAAAATGTGCTCGCGCTTTGCTGCTCCGGGGGTCGCGCGGCACCCAGTTTTCAGGTTTTTTCATATCGAGGCTACTTGAGGTGGTCAGCTGTGTTTGTTTGTTGAGGGCCAATACTTGTTGATATCCCCTGCATGGACGCTCATCACTTTCTGCCGTTTTGGTTAATGCGATTTGATCAATTGAAAATCCAAGCAACTCATTTTCATTTATGCATTTCTGAAACCAGGGACAAAGTGTTATACAATGCTTCACCGCTTCCTCTTGCAGTATTTCCTTTGCCGACCCGACTGAGTAAGAAATCGTGAAGAGAAGTCATCCAAAATGTGCCATTTTCGAAGTACATTAGAATTCCCCTAATAATTCGCAAACCTCGTGGCTTCCCAAAAAAAGCATATATCCAAAAAAAGCAACTTTCTGCCTATGTAAAGAGCACAGCATGTGATTCAATTCGTGTTGACGCGCTTTGATATTTGAATTTATCTTGTGAACCGCAAAAACGCTGAGAACTTTCCGGACAACCTAATATTTAGTAGCGATACTATTGCAGCGGTTTTATCTCATCATTCTATGGATGACGATAGACGACTAAATTAGCTGCCCGGATTATCGTTCATCACAGCGAGGGATTTCAACGAGGTACTCCCCAAGCGGCTCATGGGTGCCACCCTGCGAAACTCTCGTGGCTATACTTTTGAATAGTCCTCCGCATTAATCAGTTAGAAAGGGTATATATCTTTCAGCTGTTCCTGTGAGGACTCAAATGCAAGCTTATTTGATCTAGAGCTTCCTTCTGTCGCACTTTTTATAGAATATTCGTCAAAAAAATGTTGTTACATTGCACTTCATACATTCACCATGTATGTAGTGTTAAGACAGGCTCAGCTATCTCTGATTTGACGGGAAGATGCGCTTGTGCCACGGGACTGAAAAAGGCTCTGTTGGCTGGCAAGCCAACCATGGCCAAAGCCTCTCACAAGGGGACGCGTCAGTGCTGCGTGGGACCGCACCAGATCGCTGATTCACGCAACTCCAATCGGTACTTAATTCATGTAGCTCTTTGCGAAAGTCGTCCACGTAAGGATTGAAGGGAAAGATGCAGACTTCAGTTTTTCAGCTTTTATCTATTTCAGTGCGTTTTTTCTTTACTCACATTACTTCTTTCTACGAGTGAATAGATTAACGCCGTTGCGGCTTCTATAAGCTTGTGCCATTAATTAAGCATGAGCATTGTGAGCACGCTGAAGGATTTGGTCGTTATAAGTACAAAATATCATATCACAGCCTTTGTTGTGTTGATAAAAAACGTTTGATAGTGGCGGTCATTCGTTTCAATCCACAAACGTCATTCCATGGTGTATTAGCAGTTAATGATTCATGTGTTTTATACAGAATATTGAGCAACAAGAAGCGGAACAGATTCGACGACTCTGGCCTTCTTACGCCCCTTATCGAATCTTATCAATCGTTATCAATGCGAGTCGCCTACTATCAATGTCCCTGGCCCCTCCTGCTAAACACTTATGAGTGCCAGCGCTCTTGCATCAACGCGAAAGGCGAAACGGATCTGGCGACATTTGTCTTCCGAGGCTCCTTATCAGCCCTTATCAGTTGCAATCACTTTCGGTCCACCACCATTAGTGTCCCCTTGCCACCCCTCACATCACTTGTGAAATTCATGGTCCCAGCTTTACTGCGAGGTGAGATATGAATTTCGTGACAGACGGACAGACACACACACACACACACAGACAGACAGACATACTAAGCGAATTATATATAGTAGGATTATACACAATAAAATTAGTAATTATAATGCTATCCATTTTGTCAGATTTTGTCGTACCGGTCAATCTTCCTTTAAGGTACCGGGAGCGGTAAGGAGATAGTGAGAACTGTGCATGATCTCTGAGAACAAGCCCTCACCTCCGAATAAGTGACGTTTGGCGAAACTCGCACTGAAAAAGCGCGGCTTGGGGCCTTATCACCCACCTCGCAGCACGGCATGTCGTCTTGCAGTCCTGCGACCGGGCGAGTTGCCGGCGAAGGCGGTACAGCATGTACGGCCGCCTTATGTAGGCTCTCTGCCCGTCTGCAAGCTATACCCGGCTAGTAAGGCAGGGGAGTGCGAAAGAAAAGGAGGTTGAAAGATTGAAAAAGAGGTTTCAGGGCCCTATTCCTTTGGTTTTTCTCCGTTTTATTTCGTTCTTTCTCTACTGTTACACCGCTAGCACCTCTAATATTCCACCATCTGCCAAATTTATCCCTCTTGGTGTTACTGACGGTAGGCTACTGGCGCCACACTATGGGTACTTTCTTGTGCACCGGCTGATCTCGTAGTCCATTGTGTAGGTCGCCATGCATTGGTATGTCTTGGAAGCGAAAAACGTTTGAGACAAACGTTTTACGCTTCCAAGACATACCAATGCATGGCGTGTACCGAAATCATACATACATAGTAGTCATTACGAACCACCATACACACAATTTTTTTAAATATTAAGTTGGTGAGAAAGTCCTGGGGCACTGAAAACTTTTCTTTCAATTTTTAAAAACTTTATTTCGACGTCATTTCAAATCACAAAGTACTCACCTTCTGCATCGATAACACTTTGCCATTTTTTGGGCAGATCACGAATACCTTTTCTTAGGTAGGAAGCTGGTTGTGAGTCGAAGAAGCGAGTCACCTCCGATTCAAGTTGAGTTTGATCATTAAATTCCATATCTCTGAGATTTTGTTGAAGGGCCCTAAATAGATGATAATCAGAAGGGGCGGAGACGGGCGAATATGGAGGGTGAGGCGTACTTCCCATCCAAGCTCCTCCAACTTCCCCGAGACATTCTTGCAACATGAGGGCGTGCGTTGTCATGAAGAAAGAAAACGTCGTTCCGTCCTGGCCGCTTTTGTTGCATTGCCTCGCTCAACTTCTGCAGCTGATTAGAGTAGATGCTTGCGGTTACTGTGGTACCACTTTCAAGAAATTGGTGATAGAGCATTCCTTGTAAGTCCCACCAACAGCACAGCATCACGTTTTTTGATGGGTCTTCGATTGAGTCGGAGCCGTCCCCCCTTGGGGGAGCCACTGAGCTTTCTTGCTATGATTCGCATAGAAGACCCAGGATTCATCCCCTTTAACGACTCTTCCCAGAAAGTTCTTGATCCGGAATCGAATGTGGATCGAATGAGGGAGAGGGCGCCCTGGTAAATGGAAGCCACTACTGCTCTTCAACTGGATCATCGAGGCTTAATCAATTGTATCCAGTTCTTTATGCGCTAAGCGACTGAATTTGAGTATGTGCGTGCTTTGCCCCTCATGGGAGTTTACCTTTTGAAACACCGATCATTATCCCGACTCCACTTCCTCACTACGCTATTTTGTGGTGTTTGTGAACACCGAAACCCTCGAATATGTTGATGGGAGCCTTCAGAATTTTTTTTCGCAGGAATACCACCATGAAGTACATTTGGCGTACGCACATGCAAGTGGTCTCCATAACAACTAAAAAACCACTCTTTCAGGGCATTCTTGAAATCGCCCAGAATCTTTTTGGACACTTTCCATGATGGTGACGCGTCATCCATGATTTATTGCTTCGTAAACCATACGTTTATGCTGATAAAGAGTTGCAATAGCGCTCAAAAGTCTTCGGCGAAATGGTCTTTCACTTGGGGTTTTTCACTTGTAACTTTTGCAACTACACCGATCTGAGAGAAATTTTAGTATGTTGTACTTGGATACACTGCATACTTAATATACTATTTTGGCTCTCAACGGTGCAGGTTACGTGATTGTATGAAATTTTTTGTTTTTGGAGTGCCATCCCATCGCTATGCTGTCCCGCTGTGCCGCTGTCATCAAAAGTCGCGGTCTTTCTACAATATATTAATGTTCTCTGAGGCTTGCTCGTTTTGTTTTTGTAAAGAAAGCCGTTCCCCTTGACCAAGCCTTTTACTTTTTTTCGGTGGTCTTGTAGTAAATTCTTGTAAAAAACCATGAAAAGTGTCAAGCGGCACTCAAGTAGAAGAAAAAATATTGCCAATAGGTTCAGGCATCACATATCAAAATTTTGTCAAATTTGGTCAAGTAGAAAAAAAGTTATGACGAAAGAGTTTTGGCCGAAGACTTTTGAGCGCTACTGTATTTGGGCCGCACCACGCGTACCCTGAACCGTCGAGAGTATTGTGGGTTAGAAGGTCTAGTGTCAGGCGTTAGTGAAACGAGCATTTTGTGCCACAAGGCTCAGCATTTATGGAAACTGGAAAACTTATAAGATTTATTGATCAAAAGTTTGAAAAGTCAAATATATCGATTCATCGAAAAGGGTTGGAGGGTTTAACTCCTCATAGTGACGTCTCGTTCGATACTTTATGCTGATACTTATGCTGCTTTTTGTATTAGTGTAAATCTTGCCATATCTACACGAGACCTTCCATCCCTTTTCGCTATAACGATATATTTGACTTTTCAAACTTTCAATCACTATATCTTATAAGCTTTACAGTTCTCCATAAATGTTTATCCTTGTCGCTTGAAACGCCTAATTTGGGTCTTTGTGACGGTATTTTTGTTTGAATGAGTACTTCGACGCTTCTTTATGTGTCGAAATCTTGAATTGAAGGTTATTTGTGGATGTGCTATATTGATGCATAAATAGAAAATTGTGTTTTTAAATTTTTGTCTTTTTTACTGTTTGCTTACACTTACTAGTTCCCTATTCATCCTTTGCGATGTTCATGAAAAACGATGCCGAATTATAAGTTTCTCAAAGTTCTTATGTGGAACTGAATAAAAAACAGCTTGCTGTACCATTGTCATCGGTCTAAGGGCGTGGTTTCTGAGATGGACGGGCTTTTTGGGATGAACCGAACTCTTCAAATTCTTTTTTTTTTCTCTGGAACGTTGAAATTTTCTCAATTGCAAATATGATAAAGGTCAACTACCTACTATTTGTCGCTGGTGAATTTATAAAAATGAATTAACTTTCGTTAATGTGGTTTGTAGTTTATAGGTTTATCCTGCAGTTAAAAGAGTTTATACAAATTTTTTCCTAACGAGAATGTTCTTAAAAGTTCACAGTGTTCTCGATCGTTTATGATTGATATGCACGTGATTGTAGGCTTTATTGTTACTTTTTGCGGCTTCGCATTCAACTGAGACGGGCTCCATTATGTAACAGCATTTTCCAGTTTGTTGGGAACTGCGCATTTGAACGAGTGCGATCTGCTCACTATCCTTGCATCGCCTTTCTGGAATAGATATTTATATTTTTAATTATTTCTCCAGATGATATCTGTGGCTTAGTGTTTGCACCGTTGATAGCCGCTTTTTTACAAATGTGATGCTTCTTCATGAATCTTTCTGATGTTTCTATGTGCATATAATAGTCAAATCACTGAGCTTCTATTTTTTGTTGTAAACGGTCGCCATTCATTCAACTCCATGAATACCAGATATTGAGGGCTTCATTTCTACATTACCACATACCTAACCGAGGTTGTTTTTGTTCTCTTTAAAGGAACCGGAAGAGGGTCCGAAACAAGAGGAAGATGCAAAGAAATGAGCATTTCGTAACGAACACTCAAGGTTAGAAGCGATAATGGGCAAAAAAAAAAACCCGGATTTAAAAGCGCGACGCTGTGGTGTGTATTCGCATCCCATTCGCATCAGCGCATCCATTCCGAGTTGTCCGCTGTAGGAGACGGGCCGTGGGCCAACGTTAGTTGTAGCACCTGACTCCCAGCGCAGTGGAGTGGCCATTGCCAACTATATTAGCATTCATGTAAGACATCTAGAAACAATATAAGAAAGAACAAAGTAAAAAGTAAAGGAAAAAAATTATAATAGAAACTCTTCTTTTGGCACCATGCGAAGGCGTCAAATTGGCGAAATTGTGCAATGACGGCCACTTGAACTCGTCCACACTACATCTGTTCTACCGTAAGCCAAAATTACCCCCTTCTGGTGTCTTTAAATCACGCAACACTATGCGTTGCACCCAGACCAGGACGGTGTTTTTTCGTGTTATGTGTAAACGTCGATTTGTGAGAGTAGATCTGATAGCATGCGTTTCCAAATATGGAAAGCAACATATCTCTCAGTCATTGTGCCATTGTAAAAATCGGTCGTGTTTCAACACCACTACTGAACAAATCGAATTTTCGTACAACTAAGAAGTCAGCCCCATATCCAGTCAAAGAGTAATCCTGATCGACTTCCATCTAAATAGTAGATGTTCTGTTAATCTCCAGTTATTTCAAAGAAAAGTATAACTTTTGCGTGGATGTTAGAAGAAATTGTTCAAAAATCATGGTGCCCAATATTCTCGAGCAAAACTTCCCTTGGTAAATACCGAATGCTCGGTTTGTGGGGAATATTGTTGCCTTAACTGTTCCCAAAATCATCACAAAGAATTTACTCCTAGCGCAGTTTAAATTTTTGTAAAAATTACATTTGCTCAGGTCATCAACAAGGCCAACTTAAGGAGTAGATCTCATGCTAGTAATTAACACCACGTATTTTCCAAGTGAAGACTGTTCTTGTTCAGAATGCTGGAAAAATCTTTATAAGCATGCACATGTATAACGGCAAAAACAGTGAATTTGTTTTGCCATTGCTTGTTACATACATATGCCATTCTAGTTAAGACGAATTGATCTGTGGCGAAATCGAATCGAAAAAACGCGGCTTGGGGTTTCATGACGGTCCCGTGCAGTGCGAGTCGCCTTGCTATGTATCGGCCCGGATAGTTGCCGCGACGGCGAGACGTTTGCGGCCTGCTGACTCGGCCACTCGCCCGTCTGCATCGACGCCATCGGCTAGAGATGCAGAGGGGTGTGGAAGAGAAGGGGCTTTCGGGTTCTTTTTTTCCCGTTTCATTTGGCTCTTTCTCTACTGTTGCACTGATAGGCACCCCTTCTTTCATAGTTCACACATAATCACAATCTGCAAAATTCACCCCTCCAATGTTTCTAAGGGCTCATTTTTAAAATTTTGGATGCCACTTCTTTACGTTCATGTTTTTTCATCCTATGATTACATCCCTTACTCGTTTCAGTGTATCAGTGAGAGCAATTTATTATTTACCTCGCCTTATTTTTCCACTTGTTCTGTTCTTCATAAACTCGCCATAAGGGAATTTCATGAAAAGTTTGATACCTTCTATCATGGCTTCACTTCGTAGTCATGGATTTCTGCTAATAGTCTACCAGTTATATGCATAATTAGTGGAAACGATAGATACGTGGAGAGTCTGAGAATGGAAAGCTTAATCCCGTTTTTCGATTTCTGCTGAGCTACGAGATTTTGGGTCTTCAAATGATATCGCGATCCTTGAGTTTACAATGACTCATTAACTGCCGCTCCGCTCCACCCACAAGGGATGAACAGCGAGCACTAGAGTGTGGGGTTTCTTCTCATTCTTATTCAGGTCACCTACGTCTGAGCGGGGAAAGGGGGGGGGGGTGGCTGGGGCGTCGGACTGTGTGCGAATCGACCAAGGATTAATCTTCGGGTGTCTTCGGGTGACTCACATGTAGTGACCACGGAAAAAGGAGGCAGTGGTTATGGATGGTGACTCTACCATACATCAACCGGTAGATCTCCTGTAACTGTAGCTGCAAATTCGTTTCTTAGCATGTTTTTGCTATAAAATGAAATATTACGCGAAACGGAATGTGCTTTACCCAGATGAATCACCAAACCTCCTTGGGAAAAAGATTCAGTCCCAAGTAGTGCAGTCACACTGTAGTGACACTACGGGTTAATAGAAAAGTATGGGCTGGGTGAAGCTTCGAAGAAGCTCATTCAGGAGGTGATCCTGTTACGCAGCTGGAGCGTAAAGGGTGATTGCCGGTGTTCATTTTTGGTCAGTGCATCTCTTATCTCCCCACTTATTACACATCGCTTGAAGGATGAACCTGAGTGTGAGAACATCTACGAATTGGGCTAGGAATAGTGATTAAATAGAAATCTTCAGAATTTTCGGTTGATCCTTCCCACAAACAACTCTGAAGGTATGCAGAACTCCTGCCATACATAACGAAGATTCCACCTAGTGGTACGAGGGATCCATAACGTTCTTGAACATCGTCTTCATAATGTACGAAGGAAAAACGTTTTTTGGCCCTAATCAATCCTCTTTGGGATGCGCCGCGCATTCTGGTTCCATTCAGAATTGCGGTAGCTGGTGAATGTGATGTTGCCCATACAATGACTTGCGGTGGCCAGCCGATGTACAAGTCGATGTTTTTATCCTCCCAGACGAGGGCTGGTGCCAATTTACCGACCCCGGTGGGATGGAAGGCTTGGTTGATCTGGGCGGGCGTTGATGCGGGATTTGATCCCCATACCATGAGAGTGGGGTGTGCGCCACCTGTCACTACACCACCTCCGCCCACATCGTCTTACTAAATTCCAAAAAAGTGGTCGAAGGTCAAATCCCCCAACTATACATAGCTGGCTCCGTAGCGAGATTGCTTCCAGCTCATTCAGTTCTTCTTCACACTTTCTTTGGAATTTATGAGAAGTTGTTCGGTGAGTTTGTGGATTATAGTGTAAAGCAGGCTATTTTTCCACCCTCACACACTTGAAGGCCATTTTTAAATATTCTTTACGCTGTGTTTGATCCTGTCTTCCTCTGACTTTACAACTTGTTCTGCAGAAAATCGACTGTGGTTACCATCTGTTTATAGCCCTTTAAACCCCTCTACACTACGAGATGAGAGCGTAGAACGTGTGGAACAGTTAGGATCAGGGTCGGGCATTAGTCGAGATTTTCTTGGGAGCGAGTCCGACCTGACCTCTTGTGGTCTTACTCGCAGAAGCAAGGTTCTACTGATAAAGGCTGAAAGCATAAAACGAAGAAATGCAGTATTAGGTCAATTTTTTTGTTTTCAAACCCTTCTCCCTTCTTAATGTATCCTTTATGGAATAATGAGGCTGTGGTACGGTGCCACTTTTCCTTAGAGGGAAAAGAGGTGTGTCCAGACAATTCAGTGGGGGCAAGGTCAAGCACTGCGCGAGAAAATTTTTTGAGCATTACGGCCCTACCCATCATCGAACTTGTTACCTTTTACCACCTATCTTCGAATGGCTTGTGAAAAAAGAGACTAAGGACATCAGTTTCATGTTAACGGATACGACCCGCACTATCGAACAATACTTACCCCTCTCATTTTGGTCCTAGGTTTCGCATCCAAATCATGTAAAAATTACTGTCTGCAAAGGAGGTTATAATTCCTCTACCGCTTATCATCAACACATGTCCCCGAACCACTTCCAAAGCCGAAGCCCTCCTTGTAGCTTCACCTTTATGAGGCCTCACTGATGCGAACCATTTCCTGAGGCAATAGTGCTTTCTTACAGCATTCACATTGCAGTTACCGCGCTCCGTGGCAAGGTTGTTGTCATAAAGTTGAGTAACTCGTGCTCACTTGTCGATGCGCCACGCATTGACGTTTTGCTCAAAATCTTTGGAAGATGTAATGTTATGTTATGTTTATTACGCTGCTGAAGGCAAAACATAGAACAAACATCAAGAACCAGAAATCCAAACAAATTGATTGAGCATGAAATATTCTTTGGAACCAAAAACACAATCTAGGTAAACAATAATACTGTTAGAATTCACGCATTACCCAACAAGGGTAATTATCCGACAACATCACAATTTCTCATCAAACATTTTAATGTGAAGTTTATTTATGTGGACAAATGCTGTGAGCAGTGTCACATGTGATCGTTCCAGTCATTAGTCATTGCAGAAGTTTTTTTGAAACATTGATATTAGCGTAGCCATTTGTTACACAGCTTCGCGTATCTGATTATGATTATGAGTCAGATTCGTCATTGATCGTTCAACTTTCAACTATCAGTTCGCATTTTTTTCATTAAACTTCAGTTGCTCCCACGTGTTTATTTTGTACTGTTATTTCATTTCATTAGATTTGACTCGGTGGCATAAAGCACGCGGCGCGCGTTCGCCACGGACGATCAGTCACTGAGAGCGGAACAAGGAAGGAAGGCGCATTTGGAAATATCTATTTCTAAAAACGAACATTCGAAAACCTCGAAATGAACGCTTCATTGACCGAATTGCGTGCAGGCGGCAGGCAGAAAAGGCGACGCCATTCCCATTTGGCGTCGGGTAGGGCAGATTTTATTCCATTCATGATGATAATAAGCAAGTTAAACAAGAAGCAGCAACAAACAAGTGAAACAAAGGAACGGAGAATAGGTTAAGGAGTACGAGGAAATGGAACGGTGAAAAAGATTCCGATGGATTCACACTCAACGTCTTGCCAAGCCGTCCTATGTGCAGTTACGGCAGATTAATGAATTGAAATTGTTTACCTTAAGCCGAAATTGTTCCCTTCTGGATTGAGAGCCTCGTTGTGCTCCCCTACTCAGCGAAACAAGTACGACGTAGGAATTCTGCAAGCCAGCACAACCTTGAGACGTCAAGAAAAACGAAGTGAACGGTGCTGAAAGGGTCTTTGGCTTCCATGTTTCACAATTTCCTCCATTCAGCTTTATTTGTGCTTCTCTTCTCGCGGAGTCTTATTTTTCTCTTGTTTCCTTTCTCTTCTTAAATTAATGAATTCAATCTCCATCGTTCAGAATTCTTCCTAAACGAGTTATTATCATTCCTGTAATAACTCGTTTAGGAAGAATTCTTTAGTTTTAATCCAATTTTTTTCAGGTGCTTCAATTAGTCTAAACAATATTTGAAGCGCCGTCAATGTACCTCTGATGTTGTTCACTGGTACGCTACGAGTGCGGGTTCTAGAGGCTCGAGGTCTTCGACCGACTGAATGGTCACGGCGATTTAGTCAGAATGAAACGGTACACCTTACCCTTTATTTCGACAATGATCTCCTATCTGCGCCATTCTCTAACGCTACTAAATAAGTATTGATTTACGCGCATCCAATCAAAACCAATTTTAAAGTACGCGTAGGTTGACTGAATTCGAGACCAGCTCGTTTGAAAGGCAATGGGAACGATGGGCATGTAGGTGGAGCAGCAATGAGCATGGCGCGCTGCACATCGGTGGCTGCTTTCCGGGCGAGAATCTGCGCGCGTTATTACTTTTCCTAAGCTCAGCTTGCTATCTGCATTCAATATAAATATTGACGTTTGCTCAATTTATCTTATTCTCTAAGAAGTTCCTTTTGGTTTCGTAGAAAAATTAAAATCCTTCTTCAAAAATTTTCTGCGATACAGGACAGCTGAAACGACTCAGTCTAATGTCACGATTTTCTCGAACTTTTGACTCCATTTAGTAGGTTCTTCATGATTCATAGATATTCTATGAATGAAGATAAATTTAAAGTATTTATTATAAAAAACTAGTGGATCTTTTGATTTTGACATATTATCAACGATTTTCAGGCAGCGATAGATGCTTATGTCAATGTGGACTGGGACGAGTACCATGTGGGCAAGACCTTGGTCCGGCCGAAGACCAATGAACCACGTTGGAACGAAGAATTCGTTGTGGTTCGTTACTTGATTGTTTTTTGGGTGGGGGTCGCTATCTGGGAGCCCCTTCCTCGGAAAACGTCGAAAACTTTTTGAAGGTTCTTTCAAATAGGTTCATCAGTCTGCCACGTCTGTAGAAGCATAGGATCTCGATCATGCAGAAACAATTTTTAAAAATAGCTACATAAAAAAGTTTGTAGAGCGATGAAGTATGTAAGGATTTGAATACGAAACCTGGGAAGCATGCTAGGCGACTTGCACGGATGTCACATGGTTTTCCGCAATACACAAAAGTTTTGATAGTTTTCCCTGGAATTTATTAGGATTATTGCCTCCGGAGGTTTCCGGACATTTCTCAAATTAAAAAGTATGGTCATCTTTCATACCTGCTGTTATGATTAGGCGTATCGCAACATTCGTTTCTACTTTGTCTCGTCATTTTAGACTGACGTTATAGCTAGCACACTCGCGTGCGTTCACATGTGTCGCGCAGTTTCAATAAAGCGCGTTATTGCTCTTCCGCAACACGGACGTGTTACCATTCGAGTTCCACGTGTTGCGAAGGGAAAATAGCACAGTGACGCGACAGCGCGCATGACGACACATCATCGTGCGAATTGTAGTCTCGCAAGGTATCACCGTGGTCGCTTTTGGAGATATAGTTGCGAATTTCGAGTCATTTACGCTCATGCCGTGAAAGCGAAGCCCTAAAGCGAGGTGTGTACACTTATAACAAATGTTCGCTTTGCGACATCGCACTCGCGGCGCCGTCAAGACAACTTGCGGCGGTCAGTTGGAATTCCGCTCAGGAAGCAAGGGTCTGGTACCATGGAGGTCTTTTAGAAAATAGCTGTTTATCTCGTCATCTCCTATAAAACAATAACTTTTGTGCCCTAAAAAGACAAAATAGTGACATAAAAAGTAAAAGAAACGATAGCATCACATGATAACAATCTTAGTTAAAAGATAATTGATTCGGGCATAAAACTACAACGGCAGTGTTGCCATGTATGCAATCACACGCGCAAAAATTCGCGGCGCCGTTCGCCGCGCGCAGCGCGAAAATTCGTTGTGAGTGTACACACCCCCTAATACGAACACAATTCATTATAAGTGTTAGATCAAAGGAAAAGTTCACACAGTCAGCAGAGATAGCGGCACTAGGCTACAGTGGGCGATAAGGCGACACTGAGCGACAAAGTGTTTTCAGAACGACGTGCACTCTGGTCGAGCTGTTGGTTTCACCGTCTTTCATAATTGTGTTATGCCACCAGATGATTTCGTGGCGAATACTAGGATACCTTTCGAAGATCTCAAAATAGGCAGCACTAATGATATTTGGGTGAGTTTATGGATTCAGATTACCGTCCATTGAGATCATTTACGTGCTAGTTAACATATTATATCAATTAAAAATCACAAAGCTTTATCATCTTTTCTATTTACATTAACAAATCGAATAATCAGCAAACGTAATTCACGGCCAGTAAAGTTTTAATATGTACAATCTAGCTTCTTTGACTGCGGGTAGCCAGGTAGGTACGGAGGTGGCCACAATATTGTCACGGTACTTCAAGGAAGTCATAATTACCGTAATACGAATTCACAGTATTGTTCCAGGTGGACCTCGAACCGCATGGGCAACTACACGTGGCAATCGAACTTCATGGCTCATCAGTTGAAGGTAGGATAACGTTCATAGTGGAAAAATTAATTTTTGTTTTTGGCTTCTTTTTGGCGACGTTAGGGAATTTCGGGCTTAATTACTGGTTGAGCATGACCTGAGTACAGTCCATTTCGGAGCGCCTGATAGGGCGTGACCTACGGACTTGGGTGGGAGTGTATCAAACTCTCTCACTCTCGCCACACACTCCCACTCTCGCCATTCACCCATGTCCGTAGGCCACGCCCTATCAGGCGATCCGAAATGGAGTATATGTATGTTGGGGAATCTGTACGGAATGTACATCACTTAGAGATCTTCTGGGAGGCTACAGTAACAAAAAAGGATTTCTAGTCTATTTATCTATTTTATGACTGGTGTTTTCAATGTTTGTCTTTAATTACAGTAGCAGAACTTGCGTAGTTCTTGTTCATGTACACACAAAGATTGGTTACCGTATGCGTTAACCCGATTCACATTACGGTAAACAGTAGAGGTGTTGTGGACCCGGTTATGTTTAAGAAGTGCCTCAAATAGACCACCCGACGGCTTCGCCTCTATGGTTATACGGTAGTAAGCCTCCATGGGGACTACTTCGTCGTCGTTGTCGATTACGGTTGCGTGCAAAATCCTTGCTAAGGTCAGCTTTGCACACTGATCGGATGACTTTAAAAGGTTATTCAAGTGGAGTATGATCTCATTGGCAAGTTGCCAAATCTGAAAGTAGATCACTCATTTTTTTCTGTATATTCATGGTAATAACGAAGTTTTGAAATTCTGACTTTCGTCTTTTTTCAAGGCCGCCGTCAGGCTTTGCGATTTTTCGATTTCGCGACGTCCCACTTTCGCACGCTATACTACGAACTTGAAATTGTGCAATGCCGCAACTGCGCGTGTGGAGCCGCGATACCACAAAGTATCAAAATCGCAGGATTGCAAAATCGCAAAATCGCAAAGTCTAACGATTGTCTAAAGTTTCGAAAAATATGAAATTTTCGAGTACTTTCGCAATCTCTCTCTAGGTAATGAAAGAACTTAAAGGAATCGTCCACGGAAAATGAGTCTTTGTGTTACCCATATGTTTATGTTGTATTTGCCTAATGTTGGCCTCATGCAAAATTTCACGCGAAAAAATGTGAATCTGGCTGAGATACAGCACCACAAAGTGCAGTCCAGGTGGGCGGGGCCTCCGTGTAAAAGCCTCGTCCCGTCGTCCGCCGTGGTCGGAGACGCATTGTAGGAACAGAAGGTTACGTAAACAGTCCCACCCTCCGTTCCCAACGGCGGCGGACAACGGGACGAGGCTTTACACGGAGGCCCCGCCCACCTGGACCGCACTTTGTGGTGCTGTATCTCAGCCAGATTCACATTTTTTCACGTGAAATTTTGCATGAGGCCAACATTAGGCAAATACAACATAAATATATGGGTAACACAAAAACTCATTTTCCGTGGACGATTCCTTTAAATCAAGATGAAGAAATCCGTAAGTGATTCATGAAATGGAAATGGAAGAGAGGATCCAATTTTGCTATTATTTTTTTCGCAAACTTACTATTGCTTCATTTATATCCACAGTGATTTCATCACGGCACGTACACAACTCTTTCGGGATGCCTGCTTCTTTACAGTTTCTGTCCTAAAACGAAGTACATTGTGCCATTGTTAATATGTGAATAGATAGCGCTTAAGCGAAATATGTATATAGAGATAATCACCAAAAACGTGGGTTTCTCGGACAATCTTACAAAAGCTAAAAGGAGTTCCACACTTTCCCACATTTTTGATCTCCTTCTGTATTGATTTTTCACTTGCATTTTGAGATGTTTTTTATTTTCTTTCTGAACTAACCTTGATTGGTCTAAGTAGACTCAGTCCTTTTGTGAAATCGCTATTACTATAAGTAGCAACTGCATCGCTATCAAAAAGCTTCCATTTGTTAGAGGAACTGAGTTGTCGAATGTCTTGCATTGTCGCGTAGAAGTCCCAAAATGAAGTGAGCACCTAGGAACTGATTTTTCTGAGAGTTTCGTATGTATTTTCCGATTGAGCAGGAGAATAGAGGACAGTGCAAGTAAGGGATATTAATTAGCGCTAGTTCGTGCACATAGAAGGGCAGATATGTGGAATACGAGACGCGTATTTTGGCTATGGTCTTCTTTTCAAGTGTAATGCACATTAAGGTGCTATCGCAATGGGGTGCATCTTATAAAAGTTGCTTATCTGAGCATCCTGGAGAGATCCTTTAGGGGTCAAACTGCACATTCAGGCGTAAACGTTTGTCTAAGCCTTAATAGAGGGAACTTCATTTTTTTAGGCTTAGGTAAAATAATGTCTCCAGTGGGAGGCTCCCCCCACTGCGATAGCATCCAAACTGAATCATTAAGTGATAGTATTTCTGTAGTATCCTACCTGTGTGTTCTCGTTCACTATTCTGTTCAGTCGTGGAAATTTGCGTTGAAGATTCCTTGGGATGTGCATTGAGAAGAACGGAAAACGTTCTTCGATTCGGCCCACGGTAGTGCGTCGAATAGAATCGAAACGATGGCCATGATCTCCCAGCACGAATAAGAATGCATCCTGAACGATTAGATATCGGCCGTGCTCCTGGTTATTCGAGATGTAGGCGTGGCTGTCCGCATTGGGCGTGGTCATACACGGATGGTGGCACCAAACCGGTCATGAAAAGCCAAAGTGAGCGCAGAAGTGGAACTAATCACGCTTTACGTGGAGGGAAGGCGTTTTGTACGAGCTTCCAATAACTGTGCGAGAAAGTATTTGACGTAATCCAAACAGAGGCCGTATGTGAGATAAAGTGAGATAAAAGTGCACCAGACCGTTAGAACTACTCAAATATGGTTGAGCAACGTATTAAAATTATTTTCCTCTTTGGACCATTCATTATTGGGTCATTTTGTAAGTTAGGTCGTTTTTTAAACAGAAATTTTTTCCGACAATATAACAACTTTGCGCAGCATTCTATAATCTGTTCGAGGAAGATTTTTTCTACACTACAAAGAGTGATGTTCAATTTTTCAGTTTTTCAAAGGTGGCCGGTATTCAGGCTGGCTGAGGGGCGGGTCCAGGTCTCACATTTATTTGGAATGAAAATTTCCCGTTCAAATCCCTTGCTAAGTATTGCTTTATAAACCGATCGGGCGGATTTTTCTGCTCCCTCAAAATATGTTTCGGATTCGTTCTGGCTGCGATTCATAATGGTCTTCAAAACCAAGTATCAGGGGCCATTTATTCTTTTCGACAGAAAGTTTATTAGGAAAGATGATGTTTTAGCTAATTGCCGGTTTGGTCGGTTTTTGTCGACTTGATTAACCACTACGTAAGCCTGAAAATCGGCCCCGTTGTGACGGAAAAAAATGAAGCAAGCCATTTTGTAGAGCAGAAATTTCTCTTCCGACTGATAAAGGCATGCTGCACAAACTTGTAATTTTATAGGTTAATTTTTGTCTGAAAAAATCTACATCAAATTCAAAAGATTAAATGATTGAAAATTACTTTGAGCACATCAAAGTGTCCCGTGAGAAACTCGGCAAAATCCTCATCAGCAACGTTGACTTGATTCATATAGTCGTGGCCAAGTTCAGTGAGCCAATTTAAAGCGAATTTCGGTGAATCTGAATTTCCAAAATCATATTTTTCTCAAAGGAAGTCAAAGTTAAGACAAGGCTGACCATTATATTTTCGTAGAAATTGTGATAAATAGTTTAGCTGAATATTATGCATAGCATGATTTCCATAACATAGAAATTTGCTCCTGCGATGCAGAAAACTTCCGTAGACATTCAACCAAAACGGCCTATAAATAAAATACAACTTTTTTGATTAGCCCTGACTTGACGCATAATGATTCTGTAAGCTGGTAGGAAATTGGAGGGTATAGCCCATACAAAGGGGATGATGAGCTGACCGAGTGTGTGACGATTGGTCGAATTTTCGCGCGGCCGCCCGCGACGAGTACAAGTCGTTTGCAGCTTCATCTGTGGAAGCAACAACAATAACATAGGCGAACTTCCGAAGCTTCCAGCCTGCAATTTTTGAAGATCCTCTACGGTACCAGCCCATTGCGTTTTGAGCGGAATTACAAACGGTTGCAGCAAGTCGTACTGACGGCTCCGCGAATGCGACGCCGCGAAGCGAAAGTTCGACCAATCGCCTCACACCCGCGCCGACCAACTCATGTTTATTTTTTGAATGGCTTACCGATTATGAAGTGAATGTCTTTCAATAGATTCACCTGAAGTAATGATGTACTGGTTTTCGACGAAATCCTTTGGCCAGGTAGTAGAATAAGTTGAAGTTCGGATAGTCTTCTGCGTAGTAGGTACTGTAGCCCTGAAGATCGATAACTCGATAGGAAGTCCATAATTACCGCGTTTTGTAGTGCAGACTGCTACTGTTCAGTTCTAAGACCCCAACAAGCCTCCCAAGATAAGACATTACCGTCTTCTCGAAATCCTTCCAAATTAGAGGGTGGTCGTCGAAAAATCCTGAAGTGTCGCCAAATTCCGTTGAGTGATCACGTCCTGAAAATCGCTTTCTGATGATACTTTGTTGCAAAAATATAGATATATATTCATTAAAGGGCGCCCGATGTACTAGCTCCACCCACTTGCCGAGTCGTCGCATGTGTAGGCACTCTTAACCCATGGAATTAGCAGTATGAATACCACTCCTCTGAGATGCAAGCGATGAGCATTTTTCATTCTTTTACACAAATTTTGTTCGAAACATTCTTCATTGCTCTTCTAACCCATTCAACATAGCGCACAGTGGCTTGTTTAGCGCTCTTCCTCCTGACAGAAGCTGGTTTCATTTGGTAAACTTAGGGTTTTTGCTGGGTCTTAACAGCTCACATGCTCAGCTTAAGTCGCGGGTACGCCGTTGCTTTGTCCATAGGGTCATCATGGCTAAGTCTTGTTACCCCATTAAGGGGGCTGTGTGTCTTGACGTTGACCGTTCCCTGAAAAAGCCATTCATATAAAATGAAATTCCGCTGACCTGCTAAGAAGGCGACCGCATTCGGAAAGGACTGATCACCAATTTTGCTCATTCCTTCAAATATGTGCGATTTGTACAGTGACGTCAGTACCTTTAAGTTGACTGGTAAATCAGCATGATTGAATTCTGTGTTCTGTGTACTAGGTAGCTGCGAAAATGTTGAGGCATTTTCGAGTTTCAAGGCTGTCACAGGTGTCATCGTGCTGAAAAGCGCAAAGACGCTCCACCACGAAGCTTATATTGAGCACTTTCTCAATAATAAATATACAGCCGGTCAAACACAAATGTCTCGGTATGCGGCGCACATCATCCTAGTCCTTGAATATTTTTATTTTTTTAATTATGCAGTTCGACCATTGACGTCCAAAATTTTCAAATCTGACTTTTTCGACTAGCTCTAATTGTTTTAATTGGATTACTTTTCCTTTCTTTTTCCTCTACTTCACCTTGAGTAGAATAAGGTTTTAAAAAATATGTTGATGTTAAAAAGTAGATAAAGTGGCTCGGTTCGCCTCCAAAAGTGAGACAAACCGCTGTGTTTTCATCAACACCGGATACTCATCAGCGAGTTGGTGTTGATGAAAATAATCAAGTAGTTAAAAGTCAGCAAAGATAAAAAATTAGTCTTAATGGTTTCTCTTTCTTCTATGCCTATATAAAACTCTGCCGCTTTCGATTTTCTTGAATGAGTGAAAGAAAGTGACTTAAACGGGTTATTTGATACAGGTCAAAGTCATACCTCTAGACTCTTCGGCATATTTCGAATGAAATTCGAATGTGACATCGAATCAAACACGATTACAATAACACTTTTCTTGCTGGCCATATCGATGGTTGTCGTGGATGAATTTCGTCGAAGTACTTGGTTATGGTTGTTGTAATAGACGGTACTTCGTGGAAAGGATGTTTTCGCGCAGTATGTCTCCATAAATTCACATCCAGGACGAGTTTGATTCTGGAGCAAATAGAAAATAAGGTGAACACCCTGGTCATTATACAATAAAGTCTAAAATACTCCAGAACTCAAATTTTTCTCATAACTGCTGCGTTTGAAGTGTTATTGGGCCTGCCACAATTTGAAGGTTTATTGAGGCTGTACAAGTTGAAGCAGATGTAAAAGAGTGGTTGATTATCTCCACAGTACAAGGTTAAGCCGCGAGGGAACCGACCACGAAAATTCGAATTCTTCTGTTATCCTCAAGTTTATATTGTATTTACTTAGTACGAGCCATGTGCATGTTCAACGCGAAAATAAAAACAAGAATCCAGTTAAGATACAACTACACAACGTAACGTCCAATGGTGTCGAGCTTCTGGGGGGCACGCTAGAGCGCTCAGAAGCATAGAGTCGCGTTTAGGTACGCAGAACCAGAAGCATGTCGACATTGAACGCAGAATTTTGAAGTGCGCTTTTCCCGCCGACAGCTGCTTAAATATTGCTCGGCGCGTATTCAAACGGGTTGCCATTCTTCCAGTTTTTGATTTCTGCTTTAAAGGCAGCTTTTGGGGAAATTCGGACGAAAAGTAAAAGAAGTAGTCAATATGAAAGCCGAGATGCCTAGTAACAGGACAGTGGAGAAAAACACATGAAAATGGCCAAATACCCGAGAAATAGGACCCCCTTTTCACCGTTGGCTCTAGGCGCGGACCACCTTCCCGTCAAGAGGCGGGTAGTCCGCATAGGTTTTCCATTGGCATTACCAAGACGTAAACATGAAGGGATGTTCGGAATGCGACAGCATCAGTTTTCATGTGGTGAGCTTCAAGCTAAAAGTGAAAGCGCGCTGCGATACTTTCAATCCTGCCGATCTCCTTGACCAACCTCACCGTGACCAACCACTGATCACGTCGCCTGGAGGCGGGCTGTCCTTGTCCAAGGCGGCTTGTCCTGACGAGGCCGCCTCCGCCCAGCTCAAGGGGGCGCCTTCCGCGGGTGATTTCGCCATGCATAGGCCTTTCAGACCCGTAGTTTTTCACTGATTGACTCCTTTTGGGATTTCTTATCATCCACATTATCCCTAACACTGTCTTTAAAACAAAGGGAATTCAAGGGTCCTTTCTGTGTTTATTCATAAACTGTATCTGATTGAGTGTATTTGAGAGAAATCGGATCATGGAATTTCTGTGGACGATTCTTTTGAGATTCCAAATTCCAGCGACTTGTGTGGGTCGTTGAGTGACCAGCGCTTGCAATGGAAAAGTACGAATTGTTTCATGAAAATTACAGGGAAAACTTGCATAAAGCTGAGTCCATTCATCATACTGCAGCTGAAGATCATCTCCTTCGACACGATCGTAACATCTGTAGAAACAAGCCAATGATAGACTGGTGGCCACTATAGCCGTTCGATTCATATAAAGCCATTCCTAGAATGTTTTTGCCTAGGAAAGCCTATGTGTAAGGATATGAGAATTGAGGGAAGAATCGAAATAATACAAAATTAACAAAAATTTTAACAATTTATGGATCTTCCATCTTATTTCTTTACTTGGTGATTGCCAATATCGTTTAGCTCTAGAAGAGGTAAACTCTTTCGAGAGTTATGCGCAATTTGCTTCTCCTATGAGCGTCTTCCTATCCTTTCGGTATTGAATTTTACCTCTCTGCTCTCTTCCGCATTTATCTCCGAAACGGAAGACTTCATAAACCTTCGGTGATTATTTGTGTGAAATTATCGATTTTTGCCCTCCATGATCATGACAGATAAGTTTAAAAATACGAATTTCCTCCGCTCATACTGTTATGGGTAAAGTAAATCAAGGTCACTAAAAGAGGCACACACGTGCAAAAATCTAGGAGCTGTCAATGAAATGGGCGGGACTTCACATACTGTTAAAAGCGCATGGCTGAAACAAAACAAGTGGTACCCAGTACTGGTACCGGATAAGGACAACAAATCGGTAAAAGAACAAAGTTCATTTGGTAGGACGGTACATTTTGAAAATTTCACTGCCGGATTCTATCTAGGAAATATGCTGAATTACTCTATTTGATAGACTATAACTCGCTTGTACTCATTCGGTTACTAATATTTCCAAGTTTTTGTGCTTCCACTGTTTTTTTTTCATCATAATGTAATTATATGAACATACTTGTCAGCAAAAAATTTATTATTATGAACTCGTCTATAAAAAGATAAAAGATAAATCAAAACTTACATCGTCAGCTAAATAAGTTAACTCAAATTGTGTTCCACTACATATCAACGGCTCTGGTTTAGTAATGTACTTTGCGATGCTCGGATCATAAGGGTCCAATCGTGGGAGATGACAGCCCTAAATGCGGTAGCATCACACTCAATCAAATGTTACTAAGTTTGATCACTGCATTATCAATTAGCAGGTTTCTTGCAATATCTCTTAGAAACACGTTGAAAAAATTTTTAAAACTGATTTTATACGAACGAGCAATATCTTTGGATAAAAAATTTCGGCACTGTTTACTCAAAGCTACCCCACTACCTCTTCAACCGATGCGGTCGAAGAGGCGATTATTGGAAAACTTTTTGATTTGGCTGCAAATTTCTACTCAGGGGTAATTGGACCCGTAGGACACGAATACGACATTCGTTTATCGAGAAACTGCTTGCGACAACTTTTGAGCGAGTTTGGTGATCCACCCCATTTTGGCGCCGGCGATTATGGCGCAGGCGCCAAGCAGTTTCGCGGTCAACGAATAACATATTCGTGTTTTACGAGTCGAATTCCTCCTGGATAGAAGTTTGCAGCCAAATCAAAAAGTTTTCCGAAAATCACCTCTTCGACCACATCGGTTGGAGAGGTAGTGGGGTAGCTTTGGGTTAATAGTGCCAAAATTTCTTCGAACGAGATGCAGGAATCGGTTATGTATGCCAAAGAAAACAATGACAGAAAATAATGACACTTTTAGCTCTAAGATATCGAGTCATTAACAAAATGTTCAATCTCAGCCATGACTCGACCTGACCTAATGTTTTTCGCGCCTACTTTATGAAAATGGGAATAAAAGGTGACGGCATTTCTAACTGTGCTTAAGTTTTTCTTCAGGCTTAGAAAACGTTCAAGAATTACCTTCTGCCCAGTATCAGTTGCTATTCGTCGTCTGTAGTCGTCGAAATCGTTAAAGGTGGTGATCGCCAATAAACAAACAGACAACACAAGCAGAAAAACAGCTGCAACTTTCCTTCTTCCACGCATCCATTTCATCACCTCACGGAATCCTATTGAATCATTCAGATGAGAAACGAATAGATCTTCAACAGTGCAAAGTCAAAGGGCAGCTGGTTGACGTGATGAATCGATTCAGGAAGGGAAAGTTAAGATAAGGGAGGTGTTCCCTTTCGGCGTAAACCAATTTTACAATGTGATTGTCAACTGAAAAAAAAATGAGGCTACATATTGTAGAGAAAGTGAGGTCTTTATTGATCACGTAATTTATCAATGAACTTGAAGTAAAGGAAGAGGAGAACATAGATTTTGTAATTGATCCTCATTTCCTGCATCTGAATAGCTGCGGTATTTGTGAGGACGAATTACGTAAAAGTATCGTTTATAGGAGGAGCGCCGTTATTCAGCAAAAGGTTAGAAGCCCCATGTATACTTCGACTAGTTTAGAAGAGCTTTCTACTAGTTCAGAAGATTTTATTTATTTGTTTATTTATCTATTCGAAACTGTTTGCAAAGTGGTGCCGTGCCAGTGCCAGAATGAGAGTTACTTAACAATAGGAAACGGTAATTAAGTGGAGGTATAATAGATACCACATAAAAATATGAATTGGCTTACGTCATTTGAAATGAGTAGAGAAGATTTTGGGAGTATTTCAATGCTCACTTAATTTGATGTACTTCCACAACAGTTCCTGCTATTTCTGGTAACTCTGGTGCAAATTAGCCTAATCCACATAAGTAAATAGTGTGGAGCACATGGTCAGATCTGTTCGGATCTACGATGTTCGGTACAGCGCTTGCTAACCACTGCGCTACCTTCTATCCTAAAGAACTTTCACATGTAACACTAAGATTAGTGAGAACTGTAAAACATGGTGAGTCTGGAAGAGTTGAGTTGGCGCGGTGGTGGACAGATGGAACGGCTGGGGTGAGGCACGCGCAGGTGTGATAGAGGTTGTGAGTAGTCTTTGGTTAATAGCCGGATTATTTTATACGACTCAGCTAGCAGTTATCGATCGCGAGGCCACGAAGACCATTGGCCACGAGGAAGTGGCCCAAGATCACAAGTTTCTCTTCACTAGCAAAATGTAAGCTCAAGAGATTCTATTCTACCTCGAAGAACGCAAGAAATTTCGAACTCATGAAATTTGACCAGTTCAATAAATCACTGTACTATTGGATGAGTGTCAAATGTGGCCAGTTTTATGAATTAAAGGGGTCTCCCGCGGAAATTTCATGATTTTCATTCCTCGTAAAACCACTCTGTTTGATACATTAACAAAAACGCGAGAAGACCGAGAAATTCCCTCTATCCAAGGCTGAAATCAAAAAACTGGAAGGAGAGCAACTCGTTTGAATTCCCGCCACATTTCCTCACACAACATGTGAACAGCCGTCAGCCGCATGAATCAGTTCGAGTTTTCCCGCCCAATGTTAATTTGCTTTTCACAGTGTCCCTGACCACGTGACCGTTGAATCTTTGCCCCTAGAGTCTTCATGGCATCGTTCCCTCGGACTTCCCATCGTCCGTCATTTTGAAGAGCTCCGTCATAGCTGGATTCTTGTATATGCCGTGAAACTTTGCATGGGGTCCTAGCAAGCAAATATTACATGAATATGTGGATAAAAGAAAAACGCAGGTTTCCAAGGGAGAATTCCCTCAATGAGACAGGTTTTGATTACAGAATTTATCTCAAGATTGGACACTGTATAGTAGTCTTGATGTAACTGACGGTCGAATAGGACCTACTGGCCTAATCTTATAATATCAAGGCTCCATATGAAATGATCTATGAATGAGTGGCTGTCGGCGGAAATTGCCCCGTAATAATTGATGGAGTGAAATCAAGCTAATTTCTTCTTACGTCATTGGGTGGAGAAAGCGCATACAGTACATTCATTAACAGGATTATTAATCTATTCTGAGGAGAATTTCAAGATCCACCTTCAGTGTGCTATGTTCCTTCCCCAAGAAAGGGTCCCTGAAAGGCCCCACCCATGTTCTTGATATGCGGTAGAGGGTTATTGAATGCTTGGTCACCAAAAAACCATAGCCTTAAATTAAACTGAATTTTTAGCGATCGTAATTGAATGTAAGTAAAATAGTAGTGTGGTAGTTGAACAGCATTTTTAAGCTGAGATTTACGTCTAGAAGGGTGGGCAAAAGTGAAATGGAGCTACAGGGAATCGGTGTCAATGAGGTCAATGAAGAATGCAGTCACAAACAACGAAACTGATAAAAATGAGGAAAATGGAAACCGACACAGGAAAAACTCCACTGCGCAGACATCCAATCTGTTTCTGACTCACACGCGATAAACTCACCGACGTTTTGATAGAAAAATCTTTTTTTGACCAATTTTGGTTCTTATTCTTCGTTTTAATCACCCAGTTGCATCAACAGCGCCATATTTGCTTTCTACTTTTTTTAGAATCACATCATGTCAAAGAGCGGGTCTTCAAAGAACGGACAGGTGCATTCAACGATCGACAGCGTCGTGGTGCTATGCGTCGGAAGATCCATGAGGTATTCAGAGATCATTTACCATTGCTGGAAATCGATAGTTGATTGGAACTCAGGTCACCGGTCATAAATTCATGGCGTTGTTCCTACGGCAGCCGACTTTTTGCGCTCATTGTAAAGAGTTCATCTGGGGCATCGGCAAGCAAGGATATCAGTGTCAAAGTGAGCATTCATCTAGTTTAAAGTTATTTCATTAAGTCGTTCAAAGACAATTCATTTTAGTTTCCGTGAAATTCTTCTATACTAACTACGGAGTTTCTTTAGTCTTTAATTTGCCGCTTTTGTGAGCCCTAAAACGGAATTCGAATGTTGACACACAAAACTTATTATGGCACGGCTTTTGGGCAAATTCTCACTTACAGTCAGCAGACAACTTCAGCGCATTATTACAATAACTTTTTCGTGCGGGTTAGTTTCTATGGGACGTACTATGGCTGCGTGGGCGTACATATTTACGTGGTGTAGTGAAAAGTGGCGGTGCTCCTGCTGGCAAGGTCCGTGATTCAGTTTCTGGATCAATCCTCAAAGCCGACGGAGCCTTCCATCTTTCGTGGATTCGGTTATGTGCCATCAGGCTCATCTGATTGGTTTTGTTGGCCTGGTCCCACAGTAATTGCATTTCATTCAAAAAATGCTGCCATAAAGGAGTTCAAGTAGAATGTCCTTGGATTCACTTACATACTTCATGGGATGAATGGTGTTAGCAAGGAATTCTCTAAGGCTCACCCTGAAGGTGTTTGGTGGGAGTCTATTGGGCCTACCATTACGTTATCATTGAGATCCTCTGACTTTACTAGTTTACTTGTCCACGGCAGGTGTCTTCAGTAACTCGGGCTCTCTCCTTTGGATCCCATTGTTTATTTCTTTATATGAACAAAAAGGTACGCCACAAAACATATGAAGAATAAAAAGAGGCTGAAACGTGTTACGAATACGAATCAGTTAATTGTATTATTGACTTAAGAGTTTCAACCAATGGTCTGCAGTGCGGAAGTCGCCTAAACTTTTTCTGAGGCATTCAATTTTAATAAAATTTATATTTTCAAAAAACTTCTGTTTTTTGAATTAAAAAAAACTTATTTTAGTATGCACTGTAGTTGTACATAAGCGATGTCACGAAGAGGTTGTATGGAAATGCCCAGGCAATAAAGCTGATGCAGTGCAGGAGATTAATAAAGAAGTGGTCGAGGTTTGTACAATTCCCACTTAATTTTGATGCATATCGATTTTTAACATTATTTACCTAAAGCTAACCCATCAGTACGAATCTCGATGGGGGATTTTTGTGGTACATTCTTTTTTGGCTAAATATATGTATCCGGGGTAATTGGAGCCGTAGAACACGAATATGACACTGGCCTAGCCGCAACCGTCTAATGCCTCGGCGCTAAGGCGGGTGGATCACCAGAATGGCTCAAAACTCAGGATATGTTACTTTCGCTTTTAACCGCCTGCTGCTCGCACCACAGGAATTTGACGATTCGCCCCATTCGATGCCGACGTTTTTGGCGCGGGCGCTTGGTTGGTTCGTATCATTTTCGTTTTCTGAGGGTCTCACCTCAGAAAACTTTTTCCACCCTTTCAGGATTCGAGCCAGTGGAAACGCTTCTGCTCAATAGCACTCAATTTTCTAGCAATTTTTTAGCTACATTCCTGGCTTCTGGCAGTTTTCATGTTCGCTCAAAATGATCCTGAAACCCTCTCCATTATCGCTCATTCTCGCGTTATGGCCAGCCTTCTAAAACCGTTCCCATTGCTGAAGAAGCCTACCGGTTAATGGAAAACGGAACAGTGTCATTTGAATTTTATAGTGAGGCTTAGGTCTGATTGAATGGCTTTTTAACAGAAAGAATGCTTTGATGACATGCTTCGTCATTAGCTGCCGGGGGTGCCATAATTTTCCAGCCAAGTCGATTTTATTGCAGATGTAGCTCATATGGGAATAATCTCAACTTTTTTTGGAATTTAGAGCATTTTCTAGGAAATAATCGTTAGTTAAGAGCTTTATCTGCGACCACCACTTTTTTCACATAAGGGAGAAATTGCATCTCTAATCTTGCACCCTTTCACACCAAGTCATAAATGTTCCCTTTGCTCGTTCATACCAGGTCATAAATGATCACTCTGCGTCTGTAGCATTTTACCCTTTTATTGTTTATTTACTGTTTATTTAGCAATATTTATTGAAGTGGAAAATTGTACTGTGAGCATAGCAAATTGATTACATATTTCTGGTCTCACAATTTTCCATCAAACCTCTTGTTTTGATTTTTTCGTTTTTTTTTCTTTTTTGCGATTTTTTTGAAGATATTCCCTAATTTAGACTGGTATGGGTCGGTTCAATATCAATATGCCTCATCGTTTCTCAGTTCATTCCTACAAACGCCCCACATTCTGCGATCATTGCGGTTCAATGCTTTATGGCCTGATTAATCAAGGCTTGCAATGTTCCGTCTGTAAACTGAATGTACACAAACGGTAGGCCACTACAAACTTATCAATCCTGGCATTGATCAAAATATTGATTTTTCTTTTATTTCGCCGAAATTTAATGTTAAGGTGTCAACGGAATGTCGCTAACAACTGCGGTATCAATGCCAAACAGATGGCTGCTGAATTGGCGCAGTTAGGTTTGACTGGTGATAAAATGAGCATCCGCAGCAAGAAAAAGGTAAATATTCTTTGATATAATTTAGATGTGAAAGAAAATGCCTCTAGCCAAAGTACCCGGTTTTCGGCGGAGAGTTATGGGCATAAGCTTTAATCTCGATTGGGATTCGAACTCGCATTACATGCTGCTCAGGCATATTTGCTAATCCATTGAACCACCGGGACTCCTTTTGGCAAAAATCGAAATTCCAATTCGTTCTTTTGCAAGTCGCCCCCGAGCACTGTTGCGAGGCGGTAACGAGTACTTTCACTAGGGTTATGAAGTTGTAGGGCAGGTATAGAAATGTGAAGATAGCAATGACACATCTTTAACTTCTACATTATTGATTAGGATATACGCGAAGCTAAAACGACTGTTGTGCTCGCGTCAGCGACAAAATATGCGGCTACTTAGATGTAATTCAAATAGTTTTACTCTTAGTTTTTGAATACATATAAGTAAACACAATGCCAAGATTTATGGAGAGTCGAACTTGGATACTTATGAATACATATGGTTTTGTATGCCTATTTACTGCATCTTTTCCAGCCTTCCATTATGACGGACACGGGCTCAGATCAGACAAGTATCGGTACTTCCGACTCCGGATCAGGTACGCGTTGATTTTAAATACGCAGTTTCTCATAGTGTATGATAGGTGTTACTGTATGTTACTGTTCATTTTAATGAGGGTCGTTTAGCATATTTGACACAAATATCTGAGGAGGAGCCAGCAAAATCACCACGACCTGCCGGTGCCGGTAGTGGAACGTTAACGATTCAGGACTTTGTTTTCATTAAAGTACTTGGCAAAGGATCTTTTGGCAAAGTATGTGAATTTTTCTGTGCTCACTACTAAATCACCGATTGTGAGAGTGGGGGAGAAAGATTCTGCCGCAGAGGGCAACCGCATCGCTGTATCGCAATTCTTCGTATAACTAGCATTTGTCCCTTTGCATGAAAGGACATATTCGGTGTAGGCTGTGTGGTTGTAGGATGCATGTTTGGCCTCCAAGATCGGACGATCAACCATTATTTTTAGCGAGACCTCTGATGAATATGGGATAGGTGATGAGTGCAGAAAGATGATAGCTGCAGCACTTGTGGGATGAATTAATGCACTCTAAGGCCAATGTAGGATGCGACCGTGCGCCTATGGCGGAATCCTTCATCAGTATCCGTTCGCTATGTTGAGACGGCCAAAGGTGGTGTGAATAGCGCTGAAATTTCCACTACTTTGAATGGGAGTCGCATGAGTGGCACGTCTTTGAGAACTTCATCAACATGCAACAACTTATTTTTAAATACAGTCCTCTCATTGTTAAGGTAATGTTGGCTGAGCGACGCGGTTCGGACGAAGTGTATGCTATCAAAATCCTTAAGAAGGACGTGATCGTACAGGACGACGACGTCGAGTGCACCATGTGCGAAAAGCGGATTCTCAGCCTAGCCGCCAAGCATCCATTCCTTACAGCTCTTCATAGCAGTTTCCAAACACCTGTATGTTTTCCGAAATTTTTTAATTTCGAAAACCAACATGCCTTATAAAATCTCGTAATCCTGCTTTTTTTGTTTTTTTTTGTTTTTTTTTTGCTTTTTTCTTCACTTTTTTTTTTGAAAACAATACGGTGAATGGCTTTGTAATGTCCCTTTTCTTAGATTTCTTTCGACGATCGAGACCTTTGTTCCTCTGTAAACACCCTTTTATCAGATAAAACCCATCTTCCGTGATGCCGAGACACGGAAATGTTCCGTTTTCGGATTTTGCATTTCGCCTTTGGTGTTTCGGATTATTATGGACCTGAGTCATTGTCAGCCGCAGTGATTCTGATTCATCTTTCAAAAAGAAATTCCTGAGAAAGCCTAAAGTGGGGTTTGGCTTTTATTTTGTCTTTGATATTCATTCATTCCATATTTGACCCTAAACGAAATGCAATTATCGCGCCATGCATGGCATGGGCATGATATTATTCCGTCAGTTTCTTATTCAATCAAGTCGCATTATTGTAAATATTGAAGCTTATTTAGGATCGTTTATTCTTCGTAATGGAATACGTGAACGGAGGTGATTTGATGTTTCAAATACAACGAGCACGTAAATTTGATGAACCACGAGCTCGATTCTATGCTGCTGAAGTCACATGTGCATTACAGTTTTTACATCGTAACGAAGTCATCTACAGGTATTAGCTGATTACCGTTGTTCAGAGAACTCACATGAAAGGCATAAGTCGCGATTACGGTAATGGCTGATGTTCTGGGGGCGTGGTCGATGTCTGGACGTGTTCCACAAAGTGTGGTGAGCACGTTGAGCCTCTGCTCTTCCATTCGAAAAGCATTCTGTGTGGGGAGCTGTACAGGTGTCGACTACTAACGTGAAACTGATTCAGAGAAGTAGTTCATAAATTCCGTTTTCACGACCCCTGCCTTTCTACGACCTTGTCACTGCACTTGAAAGCGATTTTTACAGGTTGAATACAATCATGAAAGTTTTATTAAGAATTTTATTCATTTTAAGAGATCTCAAACTGGATAACATTCTTCTGGACGCCGAAGGGCATTGTCGATTGGCTGATTTCGGCATGTGTAAAGAAGGCATCACAAAGGATCATTTGACAAGCACATTTTGCGGTACGTCAATTTGGCTGTTCTCCAAGAGCATATCCTATACTCAGAACTTTCGTTATCGCTTTCTTTCACTAACTTATACGAAAGCTACAAGAAGTTCATCTTCATTTTGCCACGAAAACAACGAGCGAGCAAGAATTACCACAAAGTTTGCCTTTCGATGGAATCTCTGAGTGTGCTACGTATGCTGCATACATTCAGAATCAGAGAAGCTTTTGAAGGCATGATCGGTAGATTATGACGTGTGAATCTGTTGGGCAGGCCAAGTATAACAATTTTTTCTGATACAAGGCCAACTCATTTCTGAACACATGCTGATGATATTTTGCTCACTGCAATTTTTATTTGAAGTACTTTCCACAAGACGGAGGTTAAATCCGAAAGTGTAGAAAGGTCAGTGTGGGTGGCGTCCGTGAAAGAGGTGGAAATGGAAATAGAACCAACTCCACTCTCTGCTGAAGCACTCGCGTTTCGACAGAGAGTGACTGGGGCATTGTGTGGTCAGGAAAAGTGACAAAATAAGGAGTAGATCACGGTCAATCAAAAGTCGATTTTTGCTGAATTACTCGCATTTCGACGGAGAATGACTAGGGGATTTTGTGGGCAGGAGAAGTGATGAAATAAGGAGTAGATCATGATAGATCAAAAGTCGATTTTTGCTGAATCACTCGCATTTTGACCGGGAATGACTGGGTCATTATGTGGACAGCAAAAGTGATAAAATGATTGAAGTGGTTTTCGATCTTTTCTCCTATATTTGTATGCTGTTCGGTAACCCTTTGTTTTGCATTTTTCTTTGAAATATGAGACTGAAGAACTTTGCCATATCGTGACTGTTTCAGGTACTCCTGATTATATCGCTCCGGAGATCCTTCAGGAGCTCGAATACGGCGTATCGGTTGATTGGTGGGCGTTAGGAGTATTGATGTATGAGATGATGGCAGGTCAGCCGCCATTTGAAGCTGATAATGAAGACGACCTTTTTGAGGTGAGGTGGTTGAACATATATATTTTTCTGTAATTTGCGTAAAAGCTTTGATAGTTAATCAAGTATCGATTATCGGTGGTTCAGATTGAACCTCAAAAATCGCATTGAAAAAATGCGGCTTGGGGCCTTATGACGACCCCGCAGCACGGCAGGTCGTCCTACAGTCCTGCGGCCGGGCGAGTAGACTGGGGAGGGGCGGGACGATCGCGGTCGGAGAAATGAGAATTCAGACCCAAGTAGAAGACCCTTGAAATATTCCTGGTCAATAACAGCACTTCCATCCAGTGTCTATAAGCACATATTCTTCATGCCTGCGAAAACGTACAAACAGGTCCCGTTCAAAGTGATTTTCGGCACATCTCTATCACTATGTTTGAAATGTGTTGATACTGAGGAACAGGACGTTATACAGCAACCACACTTGAGCGAACAATCAATACCTGTATAGAGGATAGCATAACTATCTGTTAGCAATGCCTCCATTTTTGAAATCTGAATAATGATCGAGATTATGAGAAGCATACTCTGGAATGCTTAGGCGATCCTGAACGACGATGTGCTTTACCCGGTATGGTTGTCAAAAGAAGCTGTCAACATTCTGAAAGCAGTACGTTTCACATTTACTTATTTTCTTGTAAGATTGCGGATATTGGTTATATTTCAACATTTCATCAAAGCTAGTGAATTTTCATAATTGAGAAACTCCTCAAAACATTGTGCTTTCACAATAATATGGGAAAATGGGGTGTATACCCTTATGTCAGAATCTCGGAACGCGGCATGTGGCTGGCGAAACAATGCGAACGAGCTGAAGGACCCATGTTGTTGGGTCCCAAAGCGATTACAAGTCAACTGCGTGTCGCGCCCCTAACATTACCGTGTATCGTTCTAAGACCCAACTACCGCGACGTGCATAGCTCGCACACACTGACATCGAACACACTGAAATCCTGACATAAGGGTACACACCCGTGAAGATGGGTTAACTGAGTATGACTCAAGGCTCCCTTCGCAAATCGATAAATCTTCCGGATCGTTCCATAAGCATTGTCGTTAATTTTGAAGAAAACTTTCTCCGCAATATTTTGATTTCTCGTATGCTCTGGATTCCTTGAAATATATCGAATTTTATGACATCGAAGTGGTAAATCCAGAGGACAAAAATTGAAAGAACCGACAATTCATCAAAACTCTTTATTCCACTGAGGAAAAATTAAATGGTTATGTGACCCGCACTTACCCGGTAGCAAAATTTGATGGATCCTATAGTCTGATTCCGGGGAAGTAATCGATTGTAGGCAAATCGTTCAACTTGTTACTCTGCTCAGAATACTTTTTATTGCTACTGCATCTGGTACATTTTCGTCAACAAAACAATCATCTCATACTTGGTGATTGCTACTTAATGATTGCTACTATTAGGGTGTCCATGAAGTTCGTTGGCCATTCGTTCTTCTCAGAGCTTGTAAAGTTAACTCACCAAGTTGAACTTACAGGTCCATGGTATAATCTCCATGCATACCCAGCACCCTTTGCCAACGATCGGGTAGAGAGGCAACTCGATCCTCCCAAAAGCCGGCCGGTCGCGACTCGACCCAGTCCTCGATCACGTCCTCGAGGTCGCCCTCGTATTCAGCTGTTTTCTGTCCAAGAAATTTTGCATGGACCGGAAAATGTGGTAATCGCATGGATTGATGTCCGGGCTATACTGTGGATGCGTGACCGTGTTGATGCCCAGCCTGTCCAGGACGGCCTGAGTATCTTTCGCTTCGTGGGGGCGCGCGTTGTCCCAGAGCAACCACGGATTTGCCAGTTTCTGGGATAAGGCGGCAGCTTTCACCTTGACCTCCTGCAATTATTAAGAGAGGGTCTCTGCCGTCACTGTGGCATTGTTGGATAGGATGCTGTAGTGAACGACGCCACTGATTTTATCACTTATCACTGATTTTCATCTTCGATGCCATAGTTTCCACTGGTGAAACGAGTCCACCATTTTGACATTCAGGTCTTAGAAGGGGTGTTATCACCAAACTACTGACGCATTCTGGTCGTGGCCTGACGTCTGGAAATGCCCAGGTACTAGTAGTGGTGGTGACTATCACTCATCTTCACTGCTTTATCGTGGGAAGAGCAGGACAGGAAATTGAGAGTTAGCCAGCTCAGAAAATAGCCCATCGCGAGTACTTTCAGTATTGGGAAATCATTATGCAAAATCACAACGCGTTGCGTAACGAGACGCTGTTTACATATGGCCAACAAACTTTATGGACACCCTAATATGACTAATTCCTCTCTATCCAGGTGATTTTTTAGTTCATGACAAAGAATCCATCAAAACGTCTCGGTTGCGTACAATCACAAGGCGGAGAAGACGCAATTCGAGCACATCCGTTTTTCCGTGAAATCGATTGGGATGCCCTTGAAGCACGTCGCGTGAAACCACCGTTCAAGCCAAAAATCGTAAGATTTACATTTCAATTATGTTCTGTTGGAATCTGGGAAACCATTCCTTTTTTCGGCTGACGTCTTTGCTATTTCAGAAATCAAAACGCGACGTGAATAACTTTGATGCCGACTTTACTAAAGAAGATCCAGTACTGACACCAACCGATGTGGCGGTGGTGCGGTCGATTAATCAGGAAGAATTCCGTGGTTTTTCTTTCGTTAATCCACATTTTGTCTATTGAAAGTATTCAGTATTACCGTGCTAGTCTCTTTGAAAACCTGGTGTATTGTAAAGGAAGATCCAAACCTAACCCTTGCATGTCACGGACTAACCTTAACTCCGCCCTACAAACCACCTTATTATTATTATAAGGGTCGGGATAGGCTTCACAGATCTTTTGAGATACTGGGAACCGTTCTCTGCCTTTTAAAGGGACTAAGACGGGTACGGTAGCTTTAACCCGTTAGATGACATATTTTTTCTTCATTTCATTAAGTTTCTGCACTATTGTTTTGCTGGCTGCTCCTTACCCACATTTGCCCACAGAAATTGTCTACATCGATCCAATTATGGTACCACATTCTCTCTACCTGATACATGCCACATCGATTGATCTGAAACATCATGTTCTCCCAAAGATCGCCTATATTCCTTTGTGTCTACCGTATTCCTGGTCTTTGCATCTCATATGTTCCCCGTAGAGACCATCCATCGCTACACACATTTCCCTCTTCGTCTGCTTGCCTCATGCGTGCGCAAACCATGTATATGTATTGATTAGTTGATTCTCTATACGCCTTATTGGCCATGACCACGCCCATTTCCATCTACTGATTATTCATGTTCATCATGTGTATTATGTTTATATATTACATAAGTCTGTACTAGTCATTGTAATTTCACTGGTTGTCGATTTATAGTTTTCTCAGAACGCGCTGCAAGACATTGTGGAAGGACAGGCGCGCGCGGTTGCGATGCGGCATTTTTTGGTCGACTAGTCCATCCACGTCAACCCACAAACCACACCCCTTTTGCGGGAGTGTTCGCGATTGCGCTGCAAGGCTGGGTGTATTGTGCGATGTTTATAATGCAATCATCTATCAAACATTCCTTTTTTGTATTCGAAACCTTTTCGATTCCTTCTCGATTCATCCTCATCCTAATAGGGCGGCTTCTCATTTTGCAAGTTCCGGCTCTAATTGAAAATAAACTACCCTCAATTTTATAGTTCCACTCATGGTCATCATGATGATGAGGTCCTATTTTTGGATATGTAGATGTGTAGCATTAGTTCAAGATGCGAGGTTATGCGAATTCGCCTGCAGCGCCCTTCCATTGAGTAACCACCCAGAATTCCTGCGCAAATTGGTCGTGCGCGGAATGTCGTGAAGTTTATACGACTCGTGTCCGAAAGGAATCTGTTCACCCCGGCGTAGGGTCACGAGGTCGAATTACCGCGCGGCCGCGCGCGACGAGCGGTGCGGCGGGTGCGAGTGCCATTGGCGGGGCGTGGCAGCCTTCAAGCGAGGCAGTGTGGCATGAGTGGGAGCGCAGACGTGACGCAGTCACGCTCGGCCGGCTCCCAAGGGCAATCGATACGGCGAGTCGTACTGGTGGCGCCGCGAGTGCACCGCCGCGAAGCGGAAATTCGACCTCGTGACCCCCACCCGTCCACCCCGTGCGCCATGGAATAGAAAGAACGATAGGTTGCGCAACCCATGTACTTATGCAACTCTGCCGCATCACGCTGCAGTTCTCATCGCCTCTTTTTCTCCTCACTCATTCCTACGTCCCCTTCTTATGAATCCTTATCCAATATTACTTTCATATCAGATGCCATGGTCGTCTTCCTATATTCTCCAGTTCCCTTCCCTGTCAGTTGTTGTGCTTTGTCACGTAGCATGACACGCATCGCAGTGACTACTAAAAGTACACTGACGCAACGCGGTCGCGATGCGGTCAGGCGCTCACAACAAACTTAACACTTTCCGAGCAGCACACCATCAGCAGCATCAGCGCGTATCATCATTCTCATCTCTTTTTCTTTTCTTTTGAAATGTAATAGCTGCCATTAAATGGCATCTCATTCATATTACACATGTGATAGTCGCCACTTGGCGGCTCAACAATATTAAACATCAAAGCTTCATTTTATTATTATGTTAATGACGCCCGTAAATGAAATTTATATTATACGTTGCCTTCTGTTTGCATTTCGGTCAATCATCAATTCAAGTGTATAGCATACGGTACCAACATCTCACGCATCTTATACGCCAGAAAAAATAGAAGCAAAAGTGAAAACCTTCAATACTGTGATTTCGCCGCTGTTGGACGAGATCTGCGCTTCCACCTCACAGAATAAACTGTTTCTGATGGCTCTCAAAAAAAAAAACAATGATTGGGGCACACTTGTTAACAATCATCTCTGACTCTGTCTCTCGTCGGTACAGATCACCCTTCCATTGACCACTGGTACTGTTTAGTGGTTTACAAAAACCCTAATCCCCCAGACTTGTAAGTCGCCACAACCACTGTCCCATGGAGGCTTCGGCGGTTTGATGTTCACAGCCACTTCAGTAGCCGCATGAATGACTCGATGACTCTGAATAAATAACCCGTCGAGCCATTTGCCCTGCTGTGATAGCTATTGCCAAGTCTCTCTTTGATTCTTTGAGCTTGAGCCCGCTGGGTAACGGTGCAGATTTCCATTGTCGCGTTCCCGATACTTAAAGACACCGGTAGGGGTAAATTTGGCAAATGGGGGATTACGAAAGTAGAGGTGCTTAGCAATATAACAGTAGAGAAAGAACGACATAAAACGGCGAAAAAACCGAGGAATAGGAACCCGAAAATCCCCTTTTCTCTCTCGTCCTCTGCGTCTCTAGCCGGAGTGGACTGAAGACAAGCCAGAGTCTGAACCAGCTGGCCGCGATTGTTGTCCTGCCCCTCCACGGCACATGATTATAAGTTTCCGATCCGGCCCTCGAATACAGTAATCCAAATCGAAGCCGTAAAATTAAATGTGAAGGCGCACACGCACAGAGTCTCTGCTTAAAGGTTCTCTCGAGGTTATTTTATGTCCAGATATAGCTAACTAACTAGAAACCAGAAACCAAAATTGTTCCTCCATTTGTATATAACGAGAAATTCGCTTCAACTAGACTAAACAACCACTTACGCATATCCGCCTAAGCCTGAGGAAGGAAACTCCTTCCCCAAGGCTTAGGCTAACATAGGTGCCTTCGCGGGGATCTGAACACACGGCTGCTCCCAGTCGGGGAGCAGGGGTGGACACCGGCCAACTCATGTGCCAGCGCTCCGCTACCCGTGAGCCGAGAGTGCGACTGATAGAAAAAAAGCACGTTGCTTCATTAACATAGTTTCTTTGCGAAATTCGAACCCGATTCAGCTGGCGCTGACTTCTCTACGCTCTAACCATAGCTTTAGAGGCGCGTTTCTCCATAATCTCCCCATTGCAAAAATGAGTGATAAAAACTCCTGCTGGGACCTCGATGATCCGATATTTCGCATTTTTGATTACCCTTATACTACCACCTTGACGCAATTTTGTCGCCACAGTTTAAATTTATCGTGAAGACTATTTCAAAAATCATCGCGGGGTCAGACACCAGACGGAAGAGTAGTCGACGCTCACTTTTGGAACTGGTCCCGGACGGAAAAGTAGTCGAAGCCCACCTTTTGAATTACTGTATTCGAGCGCCGGATCGGAAACTTATAATCTTATCTCCACGGCGACTCCCCCGGCCGCATAACTGCATCACGACATGCCGTGCTGCGGGGTCGTCATAAGACCCCAAGCCGCGTTTTTCAATGCGATTTTCGTCACATATGACCTCTTCTGAAGTAGAAGGTTCATTTTCAGAGAACTTGTACTCCCTAATTTCAGTTTTCCCTTACAACTAATGGTGCTTTTAATCCGTTTGCTCTCCATCCCTCCGAAAAAATGGAGGGGTTTTTAAGTCATCCAGCTGCTGTAACTAACTGCACGAAGATTTGTTTCATGAGTGGCTCCAAACGCTCCACCCATGTCAGGGAGCTGAGTTGCTTTCATTGCGGAGGAGGGGGGGGGGGACATGTTGCATCGCTTTGATTTACATTCAGAAGGTTTGAAAGATTTTTTTGAAGGGTTGAGGGTTCGTTTTACGGATATCTTGTTTCTATGGCAGAGTTGTTAGAAGCGTTAAGGAAGACTCTGGGGATTGATAAATCATGGCTTTCCCATCCCAGGCTATGTCGAAAGATTGTGGAAGATACGATCGGTGTGGCACCATTCATTCAAAGAATGAAGCATCCATGACAATAATATGAGGTCAGAATGATACAACGTGTTGAATACTGGCAGCGAAAATTCGAAATGAACATTTGGAACACACATTATTACTGATTATATACAAACACATAGACTATACTTATTAGAGTACATTAGATTTGACCATACCCATGGACCTATGGTATCCATAGCAGAGAGGTTGAGGCTTATAGCAATCTGAAGAAAATCATCATTTGAATTCGTAACAATATAAAAAGCAAATACAAAAACAAGCGCTGAAAGCTCCTTGGTATCATGCGTTCTAAGTAACTGGAAATTCTCTTGAAATCTAAATGAAACTAAATGTAAAAGAAGGAAACTAAATGAGAGATTTGCGCAGATTAATTTTTTGGGCTCGTCCGTGTGGCCGCTTACCGAAAATGAAAATGAGCGCTAAAGGGTACGACGTTAAAGAACAATCCAAAGAGGAAGTAAAAAAGCCAGAAAGCGCTCATCATTCCCAACAGTAGACATACTTACTGGTGTGCCGCATAGTTTGTAGCTACATATGTGGAGACGTGATAAATGATAGTGATGCTAGCACGTCCATTTGGAGGCGGGGCAGAATACGGGGGCGGAGCGCGAATTTCGTGGTACCCTGGTATGTCGCTTCAGACGCGTCCCTCTCAGCTTAACGGACCATACTTCGTAATCCACATATATTTCTGGCAAGCAACTCCTCCCCCCCCCCCACAGAATAACCAAATTATCAAACCGGCTGTCCTTTGAGCAGTTGAACTAACCTTAAACTGAACCACATTCCGTTGCACTCCTTTCTGAAGCTTTCCTTGCGGCTCCAAAAAGGGAACTTCTGCTGGTGATAGGACGAGGACGGCGTACTGTAGTAAGTAGGGATATTTATGAAAGATGGAACATTCCGAAAAAGTTTGAACACTCACAGAAAGAAGTTTTAGAGGGTGTTACTGGAGAAGCTCCTTTGATGGTTTCATCGAGGCTTTTCGAAGATTTCGCGTCGTCTAGCGATAAACGACCAACATTGAGCTGGAATCTCTTTGAATCAGTGGAACCTTCATTCACTTCAAATCTTACGAACTGACCAGGCTATCACTGAGCGGAGCGATCGCAGGTGGCAATTGAGCACTTTGCTCTTCCACTTCGTCGACTGCTTTCTCCTTTTCTTCACCGTCTTCCTCGATGCGAGTCAACGAACGCACCTCAAGCGTATCGTCTATCACATCTGAAATTCTCTCGTTCAATGCAGGCTGAAAGGTAAAACGGTTAATGGTCCGATTTTAGATCAGTTATACGAGATGAATATAACTGTAGAATTTGAGACCTTCTAATACCCTCATCATGCCTTCTTGACCCATCGTAGCCCGGTGACGGCTTTAAGGTAGTGTTTTACCTAAGGGTGCGAAACGGAAACCAAACTATTTTTTGTTACAAACAAGTAAATAATTGTTGAATAGTTATTACTAATAATTACCTCTTTAACTAATCAGCTTCTGAAACAAACATTTCAAAGTAGATGTTTAAATATATACCTTCAATGTTTAAGAAAACTTTCACAACTATTTCATTTTACACTCTCGAACAGAAATTTCACCCGATTAGTGAACATGTAGAGATATAAGACCTGGCTGGGCTGGTGGGGACCCGATCCCATGTGTTAAACAGAGAGGGGATGACGACTTCAGCCATTGCACCTGCCCTTCCCACTATATTTATCAGATTTTTTACGAGACTCTGTAAGAGAGGAGTCTCTATAAGTCCCTTTAAGATATATAAGAACTGGTTGGCTAGTCAGGATTCGATCCCATTTGTTAAAAAAAGACAGCAGACTACGAATCCAGTCATTACACCGGCCCTACCCCACTATACTTATAAAATTCCCTTTTCTGCTGGCTGCTAAAGGTATTACCGAATTCCCTAACCTTGGAAAGGGCTTCCTTTGAGAACGCTCAATTAGTCTGATTTAAATCTGGTAAGACTGACAAAGGAAACCAACGATTCCTATCTCAGACTTTGTTGTCGATCAGGACATTACGTGATTTTCCGTAGAGTTTAACATGATGTCCTCAGTGAACTTATACTGTACTCCCATGTGAGGCAACGTTTGTCACTGTCCGAAAAAGCGAGGACTACGGTCATTATACCGCTTTTAACTGCGATTCCATCTTCGGCGACATCGACTACAACATAACTTTAAATGAATTTTTTGGCGCGCGGTGACAGACACCAACGAAATCCGTCAACTTATAAATTCAGTATACATATAGCAGTAATGACAGTTAATACTGGAAAATTCAAAAAAATGGGGTTCTACGATGCTTCAAGCACTTCCCCGGATGTACTCATGATATAATCTACAACCCATAACTTTTCCACATGAGCTTATCCACATGTGCAACTATGAGTTCTATGCAGGTTTTAGGTGAATTAAAAAAGTTACTTTGGCGATTGCGTCCACAAATATACTCTACAGGAGATATCTTACCAGTTTCATCTCCCATCACATAGACAGCGCTTTCCAAATCCGTTTCTGAGCTGGCATATGTCGTTCCTGAGGTGGTTAGTGTGCCTTAAAGGAAAGACATGCTAGAATCGATATTTTGGATGAGCCATGGTGAGTCATGCCTTTGTCTCAGCCTGTACGAAGCACTCACATTTCTTGATTGACCGACGGATTACTACGCATACCGTTGTACCGCCATAGCTTCGTTCAAAATTGAAATGGGAAAAAATTGAAGCGTCGCTTGCCCTTCGATACGATAAGTTCAACGACGTATAAACTCTTGGATTTTGATAAGCAGATCACCAGCTTCACGCTGAATACTTACAAAACATCGTTTTTACCTTCAGGCAGGACTTCAACTCTTTCAGCCCCACATTCACAGCTAAGTTGTTGCTCGACCACAGGCATCATTTTCTAGTGCATTGTTCTGAGGATGCAAGACATTCGTTAGCAGGAGCTTTTCACATTTCGAAAGTTTCAAAGTACATTTCGTTGAAATCGATCGAGAAATTCGAGGAATCGTTCTCATTTCATAGACTACTTGTTGCGTACTGCAGAATCACCTTGCCCTCTGGAGCCTGTGTAAGGGGAGATTTTTTTCGATTACACTATCCATTTCAGCTGAATGAGTTTCAAAACATTGAAAAAATGTCGTAAAGAGCCCTCGATGAAAAGTGTTCTGCAACTTCAAAATAATGCACTAGAAAATGATGTTGAACATGGACGAGCAACATCTGAACGTGTGAATGTAGACCTAAAAGAGTCGGAATCTTGTCTGAAGGTAAAAAAAGATTTTTCAAATATCTATATCTTTCGCCGAGAAGCTAATGACCTGCTTACCAAAATTCGACAATTTATATGTCGCTGAGCTCGTCGCATCGAGACGAATTTAGCGCTCCCAATTAGTTTTTTTTCCAATTTTATGTGCACTGAATAAACTTATGGCCGTGCCACCATTCGCTGCGATTAATCCGTCGCCAGGTATCGATTATGGTTATAATTCTCTCAAAATCATTCTGCTAGATACAGTACACGACCAGAGACCCGAAAATAACCGCAAAATCCTTTATTCCAAAGCAGAAATCGAAAAACTGGAAGAGAGTGCAGCTCGTTGGAATCTTCGCTGAGCAAACTTCAAATAGCTGTCGGCGGAAGGAGCGTGGTTTGAATTTTTGCCTCGAATGCTGTTTTAACTTCCCTCTTTGCGTCCCTGTCCATAAAACCATTGCCTCTCTCTGGAGCCCTTTGCGTTCCACCCCCCCCCCCTACGTCTCACCCCGTTGAACATCGCTTTTAGGAGCAGCTCTATTTCAGCCGGATACAGAAATTCGCGTGAAACTATGCATGTGGATCTCAGTAAGCAAATACAACATAAATACGTGGGTAAAAGGACTCGATTTTCCATGGATGTTCACTGCGAAGGAAATTTTTCGGACTGCTTCTGCCGTGGTTTCTCTCAATTCGCTGCACGTGCAATCTTATTGCAACTGAGAATCCGAATTACTCACTGCTATAGGAAAACTGCATTCCCTTCAGCTCATTCGCTTGAGATTTCTTCAGCAGCAAGTCATCCGACAGCTCTTCGCATCGGTCGATGACCGTTCTCTCATCTGAGTCAGACGCGAAAGTGCTCGCTGAACGCCAAATACCCTGAAAATGAGCATTGAACGGAAACTCTGGATGGTAACAGTTGGACGAGATGACGAAACCTGACAATTGATTTTACGGAAGCGCTTCCAACCAATCAGTGAGCAAATCTTTCTTAGCTTTATAAAACCTCAAAACATAGCAAGAAATACAATCGAGGATATACTTTTTGGATTGTATAATCTGTATTCATCCTTACATAATCCATAGCCTGGGCGAGTAGAAAAGGGAGAAGGTGACAATTTGAAGTATTCAAGTATTGCTACATATTGCCAGTGCACTATTCAAAACTATCCGACTGGCAATACCACTGGTTCTCAGGTATTCTATTTGTGTATTGTCCTTTGTGTAGATCTCATTTCAAACACTCGTCGCTCTCAATGAGTTCCTACATATGTGACCCGAAGCCTACAGTAAGCAAGGGAGCGAACTCATCATTACCTTTCTCATTTACAAATCATCTGCTAGAGGGAGTGCAAGATCTTTACAAGAACGCAAGGATAACGAACAGAGCCAGTTCGAGAGGTCCGCTATCAACCTTTCGATAATAAAGAAATCACACCAAATATCTTGTTTTTTTTTAATTTTTGACAACTGTCGACTTTCGCCGTAGCCCACGATGCAAAAGCTGTTATAAGGATGCTGAGTTATGGGCAAAAGCTCCGGTCTCGGACGAGACTCGAACTCGTACTACATGCTTTCGGGCATATGTATATGCTAACCATTACCTACCGAGACTTCTTCACCTTAACTCAGCTTATGCACGGTTCATGAAGAAAAAACAGAGAGAAGGGGCCAAAAACCCGAGAAATAGGACCGCCTTCTCTCGTTGATACTCGACGTGGACAACCTTTCGATCAGGAGGCGGGTAGCCCAGAAGTTTTCTGTTGGCTGCTGCCAAGTTAACACAAAAGGATCTTCGGAACTGCGACAGCATTTATTTTCTGCAGTGGCCTTCAAGCTAAAACTGAAAAGCGCGCCGCGATACCTCCATTCCTGCCGCATCTCCTTGGCCAGTCTCATCACAACCAACCACGACGAATTACGTGACCTGGAGGCGGGGTCTGTCGTCCAAAGGCGTCAGCTGTTAACCGTTACGATGTTTTTACAGCTCGGGGCGCGAGTCTGGAAGGGGGTTTCGCCATAAATGGGCTTTTCAGGCCCCTAGTTTCCATGTGGGTTTTCCAATAACATAGTATCCCTAATGCTATCTCTGAGTATACAATCGATTTTTCTTTCGAAAATCGTTGAAGATTTTAAATTTTAAAAAACTTTAACTTCACGTTTCGATTCCTATATTCGCCAACCATCACGAACGTTATATGAATAAGTGTTTATAAGCTATGTGAATATGCCATTAAGCAGCTGGGTTGAGGTTTAAGAAACTTCACTTGCGAAACGGATAAGCACATGTGTCCGGCAAGCATGGAATCAGCTCTACTCCCATAAGTGACCAAAGATTTTGCCCATAACTCGTTATCCTTGCATTTTTGTGACTTCGAATAAACGATGTGACTCACGTTTTGTTGGCCAGCACCTTCGAGTTGTTTTATTCTTTCCTCTAACGACTGAATGTAGTCGACAAGTCGTTCGGTGTGAGCAATACTTTCCGCTGATGGTGCTTGATTCATCGGGAAAGCGGCTATTCGTTGGCTGATCATTCGCAAAGTGTTCTCCTAAACAGAAAGCATTCAGATTGGCTGGTTATATGGAAATACTTAGCGAAATTCGATATTCAAAACGGCATGTAAATCAGCGATTGAGTCGGTCTGTGACGTTATATACTGGTAAGCAGTAAGAAGGAATGGGTAAGGAAGCGGTAGTAGTGACCCAACAGTATCTGCACTCAACGTGGCTGCATAAAAGCACCGACAACAAACATCCTGAATTCTGGATTTTTCATGAGAGACGAACCTTCTGCTGGTTTATCGTAGGCGCATCACAAAAATCTTTTGTCTCATCACAATCCTCACTTCGTTCACTGCTTCCACAGCCTAAATTGCCCATATTCACCAGTGAAATAAGTAATTAATACCGATAATACCAATAATAGCATCAAGTAAAAATAGAGGGATTGATAATAATAACGAAAGTCATAAATTCTTCTTCATCAGCAATACGATAGAAGCAAAATTGTAGATCCAGGATGTCAGAATGGTGTACCGTAGTCAATAGAAGATGCTCTGTTGGTAATTCAAGCGTTCAGCAAATCTACAGCTGCGGGAAATGCTCGAAATGCTTTTAGCCACACGCAAAACATCCTGCAGAAGCATCAGAGAACAAACGTTATCACGCCGGGTATCATGAGCCGGGCGAGTTGCCGGCTAAGGGCGAAAACCTTCCGACCGATTGATTTAACCTGCCCGTCTGCAGTCTACCAGCGGCTAGTGACGCAGAGTGGCGCCAAAGAAAAGGGGTGTTAGGGTTCCTATTTATCGTTTTTTTTTTCGCCGTTTTATTTCGTTCCTTCCCTTATGTTACACTGCCGAGCACCCCTACGTTCATATCCCAAAATATACCAAATAACTTTGAAATAAGACTCAAATGGTAGCATATTACATGATCAGCGATACGTAAAATAGTTAAAATTTCATAAAAATTCTAAAAATAAAAGATATAAATCGTTATAGTAAAATAAAATATACGTCAAATAGCTTTTGTTCAGTTCCACCGAAATCCTAAAAATAGCAGATGCAAATCGTTATAATAAAATAAAATACGTCAAATAGTTTTCGATCAATTTCACCAAAATTCTAGAAATAGCAGATACAAATCGACCTTTACATCACCTTCTCTTCTCACCTAAATCTTCACTTTCTCGATCGTCTTCCGTACGATAGAGAAACGAGCGTTGCCGTTGCTCATCCAGATATAGACAGAGCTGTTTCAGTTCCTCATTTTCATTAAGAAGCTCCGTTTGACGACTTTCCTGCTCACGCAATCGCTGCTGATAGAGAGCTATCTCCTTGAAAATCAGGTTTTTTCAGGGAATCAGCAATCTTTTATCATAAATAATTAAACGAACCTGTTTCATGACATGCGTTGTGTATCTTCCAAATTTCTGCCATTCCTTGGCTAAACGACGGGTTTTCTGACGGTCATCATCAAGGAAGCAGCATAAATCGCGTAATTCCTAAATACTAGAAACATTTCAGAAAAAGCAACGAATCACTAGCGAACGAGAAACCTTATTAGCGCCGGTCAGCTTTTTATTGTCTTCCTTTAACATGCGGATCTCGTTCACATGCATCTGAAAGCCAAAAACATAAAGAAGAGCGATGAGTGTGCATTGACTGCTAAAATGATTATGATGCGCCACGAATGTGAACTATTCTCGGGAATATGGAAACAAGTGCCCATTTTCAGGTTTTGAAATAATGCGAAATTCATGAAAGATGAAGACCTTCACTTCGTTCAGTTAATCATTAGAGGTGTTTGGCGATTGGTCGAATTTTCGCGCTACCGTCCGCGGCCAGCGGCATGGTGAGTGCGAGTAGTTTATTGTGTTATCTCTCGAAACAGCAGCGGCCACAACATAGGCGAACTGACGAAGGCTCCAACCTGCAATCTTCAGAGGTCCTTCTTTGAAGGTCGGCGGGAAGTCGTACTGACGGCACAACGAAGTAAAAATTTGACCAATCGCCACACACCCATTCATTAGCAGTAGTTGGACATTACAGAACCCGATATAGAAGCTCTATCAGCTGTCTAACTGATTGTAGCAGCGCCTCTTCGCACATCGACAACATGCATTTCTGTAAGACCTTCTATTCACCTCAACCCTTCGATTTGCATCCGCCACCAATTCATGCTGAAGCCTCATTAGCCGCTGGTTCTCCGAATCCAACATTTTACAGCGATGTTTCATGTTCTCACACTGTAACTGTGACGCCGAATACTGTATCTATAAATCAAATTTTTAAAAAGAAGTTATGTTAAAAATGAGATAGTGCAATAAGCAGGAGAATGAAGAGAGAGACAAGGTTAAATAAATAATAAAAGAGACCCTCAATCAGTTTGTTGGGAGTGGAAGAACCATTTCCATTAGAGATAAGCACGAAAGGACTGCTCAGGGATAGGCACAAAAGGACTGCTAGAGGGAGGGTGCCATCTCGATCATCATTGGTGCAATGACGCTGCCGACGTGCCGTCCCACCTACTAGCATGCCAGGTCGAGATGGCGCCCGCCCTCCACCTAACCTTTCGGTTAAAGTAAGACAGGATACTTTAAATTTCAAAATAAAAGGATAAGATTTTTGAGATAATTACGTACAACAATATATTATTTTCGCATCAGTTGAACAATATTGTCAGATTGGGTAGTCGAAAAAGTTTTTCGTATTTTTAAATACGCGCTTTTTCCCTCAAAACTGCTTTCCACAAAATTTCTTCTATATATATTTATGTAGTACAAGTCCACACGCATCTATAGGTATTGTTGTCTCCCATCTCCCGGATAACCTTTTTCGGCAAAATAAACATATCAGAGGTTGACCTCATTTTCAATACAAAATTTTTCTTTGAATGGCGTTAGACGTGGAAAGGAAAAGGTGATAATCCGATGGAGCAAGATCAGGGCTATAAGTTGGATGGGGCAGCAATTTTCATCCAAGCTCGAGAATTTTTTGGCGAGGCAATTTTTTGGCAAGACTTCCCGTTATTGAAAAAGTGACACGCCCAAAAATTCTCGAGCTCGGATAAAAACTGCTGCCCCATCCACCTTATAGCCCTGATCTTGCTCCATCGGATTATCACCTTTTCTTTTCCCTGCCTAACGCCATTCAAAGAAAAAATTTTTGTATTGAAAATGAGGTTGACCTTTGATATGTTTATTTTGCCGAAAAAGGTTATCCGGGAGTTGGAAAACAATAATACCTATAGATGCGTGTGTACTTGTACTACATGTGTATATACAGAAGAGATTGCGGGAAAGCAGTTTGGAGGGAAAAAGGGGTACTTTTTAGACTACCCAATATAATGCATTTTTGGCAAACCCCTGGATTTTATGGAGAACGAAACACGGAAATACAGATATGTAAGATCTGTAAGCAACCAGTCGTATAAATATGCAGGTCTGGAGAGCAACTAAAGTATTAGATCGTTCCATAATTAATGTCGCTTTTTTGAAGGAAAATTTTCTCTATAAAGTCGTAAGTTTTTCAGCATGTCATATATAATCCGAAAGGAAATTATCTGCTGTACACAGGTGTACGTACTATTTTTGGGTGACCTAAAATGGTGACTTGACCCTGCTCTTTTCTACAACTTTCAAAAATTGGATGGGCGGCTTTTGTCAGTGGGAACAACAGTAATACATGAGATGAGTTTTCCAACCGCTCATTTTGAATGCTCACGGGAAGCTCTGGAACGAAATAGGGAAATAGGGACCGAGAATCGCGGAATTCGTGTCGTAGTAGAGAGTGGCTGGTTTAAGTGCGAGGGAAAGTTCTAACAAAATTCCTCAACAACAAGCAATGGATTCTCTAGACGGAATATATACTTCGCAAGAAATACGATATACGATAATAAACAGAAATTAGCAATTTCAAAATGATCCTATTCCGAAATTATGGGAAAATATAGTATTAATCTTCATCGAAGTGACAGGAAGACATACTTGCAGCTTCTTGAGATCTTTGTACAATATTTATAGTCTGATTATTTTCGGACGATCATAATTACTATGAGACATCATTTATGACTTCAATATAGATAGACATATTATTTCTTCATCATTTCAAAGAATGAATTTTTTTGAAGTCGTTATTTTTTGTTTATTATCGTATATTAGCACCGTGGTTTGTAGACAGTACAAGAAAGAACACTATCTAAAAAATGAAATATTCAGAGACAGTTTCCGGAAGTCAAACTGGAAGACTTATAGTGAGAACTCTATTGAAGCACCAGTTTATGCGTTTCGCAATGGGTGGCGCTGTGTGGCAAGAAGATTATGGGGCCCTGTTCCCATTTCCGTACCCTTCAGATTCTGCGGACTTTAACGATTAGCTTCTAAGATGCCATTGAAGGCGCATAAAAGAGGAGAACATATATAATCCAAGCAATCACATGATAACAGAAAAGCAGAAGCGTAAAGTTGCTAACGGCTTGTTAGAACGAACCGGTTTCGCATAGGGAACCGCATAGGAGACCACACCGGGCGGTGTTAGCACGGATGAAGCAGGAACGCGTGGAGGAATTTGAACACACACCGTTGGATAGTGTAGTGATGGACGAGCTGAAAGTAGTGAATTCAAACGATGAACTGCCTTTACTGAAGTTCAACCACAGATGACACCATTGAAACTTTCGCGAAAAGACGACGGCAAGGACCTTTTAGGGGCTCTACATTCACGCAGGCCTATGTACTTTCAATCCGATCATCAGCGGACCAGCTCCATATAGCATCTCTAGGCGGATGGCCTTGTTGCTTGGCCTTGTGGCCTCACGAAAGTAGCGAAACCCACAAAGCAGCAGTTTTTAGTACTTAAAAACATTGCTATGCATGCATTCAACGATGTCGAATTCATTCGGCACATATCAAAAGAATTCGTTGTTTTCGAACAGATTTTGACGGCATGCCCTACAAAAAAGAAGAAGTCATTCATGCAGCAATGAGTTAGAAAATGATGTATGGCCTATAAAGCTTCCAGCTCGGACAATCAGCAAAAATCGTGATCTCACAACTTACCCAGAAGATTCGAGAGAGCAAAAAATCTTCTCTGGTTCATGTAGATGAATTTCAGAGGAAATGATATACTGAATGAATGTACAGGCCATAGATGTGATACCCAGGAAGGGTCATTTCCCCACCCCAACACTAAAATAATTTGATTTTTTTGATAATTGGTAGGGGTCATAGTAGTGTGATGAATTGGCACATATGTTCTGAAGGCACGGAAGGCGCATTGGAGTCCCATCCGAGACCGAAGGTTTTGCACATTATTCAGAATATTTGTGATAACTACATTAATCTTTTTACTAGATTTTGACCGAGTACTTCGAACCCAAAACTTAAAGAGACACTTCACGAGATCACCAAAACCTTGGCAGTCTTCTGAATGAGCATGTCTGGGAGCTTTTCCCAAACAGAAATGATGCGTCGGTTTAGTCCCAATAATTTCATCCGCTATTGGCCACTCCCACTTTTCTCTCGGTCCCAAACCATGGTGCATAGAAATGAATCACAATTTTGCGGTGACTATCCTTTGATCAATGATTACCTTAACCCATCTTTAGGCCCATTCCAAAGCCGAGCTAAGAATTTTCGAGCCGAGGACCGAATGTTTCAGTGTACGCTCAGCACATCGTGAGCGGAGCTTAGCTAAAATGTGTGCTCCTTACCTTTTGTCCCATACACTAGCCATACCGAACCTGACCCTATCTCTACAGGTTGTTTTTCGCGCAATGCCTAATTTCGTGTCAGACGGAAGGACGGACGTACAGACGCACAGACAACAGAAGGGATTGATTGACGCTGAAACTTCATCATCTATCTTCTAATCTTCATATACGAACTTGTCGACAAAGATTGGTCCAGTATTGCAGAGGCGGCGACGAGCTTCTACATAGACATGATCATTACTTGAGGACAACAAGCTTATCATATCTTGAAAGGACGAATAGCTACTCTCATGTAATCATACCCGTGCTTGTCAGAAACCATGCCCTGCTGACATCGATACGAGGATTGATAAGCCTGTTTTTTGCCAGTAGAGCAAAAAATTTGCGTTGCGGTGCGCACTGTGCGACGCGGTGCGTACTATATGGGGCGCCTTATTGATGGGGTCTCATGGCAGTGACGGAGTCCTGTGCCATACTTGACGCGTAGTCGCTCTGAGAGCCAGAATACGTCATCACTATCTCTCACCCGTCGCGTCGCATGTCGGACACCTCGAAATGAATTTTCTGTTTGAAATTCCGTATTAATTTCTGTTCCACCCACACTATGTGCTCGAAAGTTCAACAGTAAAACTGAACCAACGACAAGAGACTCGCTCAAAACTCACAACTTCCACTACTTTTCTCCGAATCCATTGAAGAATTAGCCGGTTGCATCGAACTGCAGGCGAATTGAACAGTATTGCGGTCAGTTGAAGCCGTCGACGCACTTATTGTAGACATGGCTGAGAAGAATGGAATCATTCGATGCAAACTCCACGTTTTCAATTTCAGTCGAAGCAAAATTTCAAAAGCAACCCAGCAAATCATTTAGAATTAGATATGGAGTGAAGAGAAGAACAGTGACACTCGAACAAAGATTCTGGAGAGCTGGCGCAGATCTGAGCTCACCAGTCCAATCAAGACCCCATTCCCTATGAGATCGATGAGCTAGTTGGCTTTAAAGATATATGGAAGGCTGCACTCACGTAAACATATCATGCCTTCAAAACTACTGTGAGGGCTGCATACACTACCATAGAAGGAAATGAGACCCCTCTGGTTCATACGACATAAGTAGACGAATAGGTGATGCCGGGAAAAATCACGCCTGTGTTTTTGAACTACCGTACGAGTCAGCAAAAGGAAATATGTCTTAAAAATATAAAACACGAATATTTGACGATTATGACTATTTGGTCGAATGAAATCAAATGCAAGGCACATCATAAACAATTACTTAAAAGTTTAGCATATTTTTTTATTCGTATGAAAATGTACAATTATTTTGCTTTTTTTATTCTCTCTTGTTTCATAACATCCTCTCGCCATTCAGCAAAATTTATAAAGAAATGTATTTCATAGATCTTTTGCTCTGAAAACTCTGGCATTCAATTTTCTTAATCATTAGGTTGTTCCTAATTTTTGAGGCTCGGGAATGGAAGCAAATTCAAATGTAAATTCAAATGCAAAAACTGCATTTTCACCACCAGCTCTTCTTGTTATTCATCAAGCCACTCGGGGCATCTGGAATCTATAGAGGATTGCACGGAGGAAAAAATATTTGCAATAGGTTGCCAGCTTCAATAATGGTGGCTTTGGCATAGTCGAACTCTGTAGGTATTTCACTACAGTATGTATCGTAAAAGTAATGGACAATTTCAATTTTTGTAAAGCAGGAAACCATTTTTGCGATGCGGCTACAATATGGCCTGAAACACCTTTTTCGTAGGCGTTGCAGATGTCGCGTGCGGCTTTGGCATTTTTTTCCTCACAGATAACCAGAAAATAGCATGTTTTGAAATTACTGATTCTCGCATCGAGAGCATTCCAAGTCTCCAGAATAAATGAAACACAAAGAGTTTGAGCACCATGAAACTTGACTGTTAAGTAAGAAAGCTTTCGAATCAATGTATACATTTAGTCGAACGGCAAAGAGAATTTTCTGAGACAAGAAGAATATAAAATTGAACGAACAAACAAACCAAACCTTTACTGTACAACCCATTACCTCCATGGCTCTGAGTACTTCCTTTAAAACGAGTGGATAATGTCCAGTCACGTTCCTGAACCCATGAGACAAAAAAGGGAGTGGAGATCATTCAAGTGTAAATTCTCTAGCCATTAAGCATGATACACGGGGAAAAACGTGATTTAATGTAACGCAAGAAAAAACGAGGCTATGCGGTGAACTGTCGACGATGAACACCGACGGAATCTCGCCTTCGCCATCGCTATTGAGTCAGAGATTCAACTGCGATAGTCGTCAAGATCGCCGTGACAGTGCCATCATGGCTCACGAAGAATGAAAGAAGGAAAGAACGAAAAAACACTGAAACACTAAAAACACCGACGCCACGGTTAAGTTCGCAGAAATACATCAATTTGAACAAAGGGAGGAAATGACAGGGGATTTTTTCACACTGTGGCTTGCTCATTTATCTTCTAATAATTTACCTATTTTACAAGGCTGAAAGGGTTTTCATATGCTTCAACATATATTTATTCAACTTAGCACTTACATATCAGAGATATAAAATCGTGATCGTTTAAAAAAATATGTGAATTCTAGAGATCAAGTTCAAAGAAGTGCGTGTGATTATAACAGATGTAAAGTTTGATGGTATGTAGCAGTCCATTCCTTTATGGGCACATAAATAGTCATTAGATCGTACACGGTGTCGAAGGATGAGCATATAACTATGGAAATGGAATCATTCGGGCTTCGTTGATAGTGTGAGGTAGTTTCGAAGCTGGCCTCTGTGGGTTTTACCAAAAAAACCCATCAGCGCAGACTCTCTCATTGAATTGAAATTCAACATGACAGGAGTTCTTATAAAATAGGGAATTGGAAGTCGCAGGGTGAAAGGCCGTCCGATCAAGGTCTAAAGCGTAGGCAGACTTCAGAGGAAAGACAGAGCAACAAGAGAAGAAGCTATCGTGGGGACAAATCTGATCAAATTAGTGAGTACTCGAATCCGGAACACTAAACCCTTCATTGAAGCAACTCTGTCAGATGCAAACCAGTTTCATTAAAAGGAACTAAGCGATAATCTGTCAATCGTAATGCTTACCTATATAGTATGTATAGGCATCCCCTGGGACCGTTTGCTCTCGGATTTAATTGGGACGAAAGCTGAGCATGGCAAGTTTACTAGATCACGTTTGATAATAGAAGTGCTCAGAAATGGTATATTTCAAGGCTTTTTTTCAAATAGTACACGGTGCTGCCCTGCTGAAGAAGCCAGTAGGCATAGTGTCGGAATTATAGGGCTGCCCACATTTATTGAAGGTTTTCCCAACATCCAATGTTCCTAGCGTACTCTTATAATTCTACCCTCCCCTTTTGAAAAATTTCTAGAAAGAAAAAAGTTTTCTCTCCTCTTGAGATTTCAATTAAAATCTTTACACTCTACATTTTAATATTTTTCGAAAAGAAATCGAAAGAAATGACTCGTATCGCGCAACCACTCTGTCTCTCTAGAAGAAGTAGCAGGTAGTCACGCGATCACCTCATCTGGCTATTGTTCCCCAGTCAGCACTCAGCCGCCTTGAGTTCCACTGTTCTTGAATTATCCGACAAACAGATACATCCGCATTAGGGGAAAAACTAGTTTTCCTTACATAAAGAATAGAGCTCTAAGAGGTAAAGACGCAGCGGTCCTTGAATTTTAACTGATAAATTTTCCAAGTGATTGGAACAGCTACTTAAGAGCTTCTGTGAGCCAAATAGCATTGGAAATGCTCAAAATACAGCAGAAACAAGAAATGGGAACAAAAGAATCTGATGCGAGACAACCATCAGCAGGGATGAACCACCAAACATCGAATGGAATCAATCGAAGTAGATCAAAAATGAAATTTTCCTTCAGCTGTTAATTCATATGTTTTCGCTCATTCTATGCTGCTAGAAGGAAGATGGCAATTCACTAGATGGCAAGCAAATTCGTGTTTCGCTTGGGATTGTAGAGGCATTTGAAGCTACATACTACGCTACCTGTTATGTCTCAAACCCATGGCAGAATCGCGCTCTTGAGGAAATTTCGGGAAGCTGAACCGTTCTCTTGAGAAGATTCAAAAATTTGCTAATCAATCGATAATTATACTTCGCATTAGGTATTAGGGTATTAAGTAGCAGTAGTATGATTATCGAGTATCCAGTTCTTTCGACAGACAGCTCGTGCATAGGCACACACGTCTTTGATGCGTTGACCAGGGAGCCGTATGAGAAGATAAAGAAAGGACGAAGGCGGAGGATCGTATTCTCCATAACTGCTCATGGTAGTCGTATAGAGAGTCCATTTTCGGTAAGATTCGTTTCTTTTCAAAAATTTTGTTGACGCTAGGCTCGACCTCGCTGCAGACGCTCCGTGATCATCGAGCAAACGCGTAAAGGAGCCAGGAGATGTCGGAAGAAAGAGGTAGATGGGAAGAAATGATCCTTTTGGAACGAACGTTCGTGTTTAGAAGCGATAATCGGTAGAGAAACCCGGATTCGAAAGCATTACGTGGTGGTCTATGATTACATCTCCCGCACATCTCCTTGAACTGCAACACCACGTTTTCGAGTTGATCGCTGTAGGAGATGTCATTTATTGCTTCATAGGGTCTATTTAATTTATTAATGATGATGTGAAATAAGTGAAACAACAAGCAGCAGCAATCAAGTAAAACAATGAATTAAGTTAGCGAAATGGGGAGAAAAAAAAAGGTATTGTGATACAAAAATCCAATGATTTCACACTCAACGTCTTAGCAAGGCGCAGTGTGTGCAATATCTGTGACCTAACGAACTGCAAGCATTACGGTAGGCATTACCTTAGGCTCGGTGTTCTTGAAGTTTTCTCTATAGAAGCAGAGACAACGTCAATTGAGGGAGTCAAAAAAAATCTCATCACGGTTAATGATGAAATAATCAAATTTGAAAAATGAGCCATTTACGTGAGGATATCCACTTTTCTATTTCACGTCATCTGATGGCTCAGGTATAAGAGGCGATCTTCAAAGAGAGATTCTGATTTTGAAAATGAGAACTCAGTTCAAAACTTCAAAAATCAATCATAACGAAATGAAATCTTCACAAGAGGGAGCGAATAGGGTTTTGAAAGTACGGCGATATACGAATTAGAGTTTAGAATAAAATAGACAATCAGGATCACGAGATATTCGTGTGAGGTCTTCTAACGAAACAAAGAATAATCTATTTTTGTCAGCACTGCATAAATAATTACATCTATTATAAAATACTGCAAAAATAATTAGATCTATTATCAAATAAATCAAATTTCTGTCGCGAGGTCTATCAGAGAAAACAGTAAGAAAATTGAAGCATTCTCCAATTTTCCCATTCGAAAGCACTTTTGAAATTTGTAGAAACCGGCTTATCGGTATTTCCAATCCCGGAACAGCAACAATTACTACACATATTTTGGGAGCGTGCCACGTAAATGATATGAATGGCTATTACTGTCGCATTACATCAGCCGAATAGTCATCAACGCCAAACTATCGCTTCCGCATGATAGGTTCCATCAACTGGAGCGACACATCGCTTGCTACATGAAAGCTAAACAGAGGAGGAACTACAGCTAAGATGAAGAACGAGCTCGACTGTAAGATGGCACGGTGAGTGAAGGCGTTGACTTTACTTGTCTGGTCCATTGATCGAATATGACAGACTGCAAAAGTTAAGTTTTCATGCAAAAGTGCTGCGCTGATCTTTATTTGAAATGCGCTTCGCATTTGCAGTTTATTTAGAATGTCAGTGGGCATGGCGCCTCTCACGAGTTGTATTAAAAAAGTAATCAAATAAATAAATAGGCAATTAGAATAAATAAGCAAATGACGCATTGAATGCGTAAGGTCAAAGTGGGACTAACTGATGCACAAGTCGAAGATTCATCTTTCCATCCAGATAAATTTACAAATAATTACATATCAGTTAAGGCATAAAAGGCAGGCTGTAGTGGTTACGAGCTAGATTCGATCCATTCCGCATCTCACATCAGATCATGCACGCGGCAGCTGCGCCATTTTGCTCTGCCCTATCTTCACTCGAAAAATAGGGACATATCCATGTTGACCGTAGCTATGTGATCTGTGTGATTACTACAACAAGAAAGGAGCAGTCTCAACAACAGAGAGGCTCTGTGAAAATAAAAAAAAATTCTAGTAAAACGTGCAGATAAAAGGAGCTACCTCAGAACAACTATGACGGAACTTTGGCGAAAAATGAACGCAAAATGATAACATTCGAGGCGGATTACATCTTGAAACTTTAGAAATTCCTTAACGGATTACCCTGCTCGTTTTGCCATTGAAGCGATATCGGTGAAAAATTCTGAAAATTTCGAAATTGTTTCGATTGTAGAACCGGGTACGATTTGGTACTCAACACCAGTATGAGGTTTCAAAGGCAAATTTGAGGATGCGCAAAAACCTCTACTTTTATAAAGTTTTCTGGAACATTCAACAATGCTAAGACCGTCACAATCTAGGCCTTGAGTAGAAAAGGATTATATGTAGTATAACATGAGGTATGTAAATTACTCTCGTGCTCCTGTTTTAGATTTTTTTTCGTACCTCAATCCTCCTTCACATGGATCACGTGATATCACGTGCTACACCAACGTATCGCAATTCTCACAGTATGATAAAAAAAAAAACTGAGTACATAGCTTTTATGGCTTTCTTGGATTACCGAATAAACTTGTGCAGTCTTAAGTGGCTGTATCACAAAACACAGCCTTCAACTTTTCGAAACAGCACGCAGAGTTCGAGCAAACTACAACGACTATCGTACGCATTCGCCTTTTATAGGCTCGCTGCAACGGCAAAAATTTCGAAAAAATCAAAGAACAGCTTGCAAATAGGGAGCTCATGAAAAGCGCAGATAATATGATAGGAACGTATACACATCTGTGATGCTACAAAGTAGCCGAGCTTCTATGGCACTTAAATTCCTCTCCAAGCAGATCAGCAATAGCCTTAGAAGGTATACACATCTCTTCAGATACCCATAAAGAGCCCCATTATTCCAGGAGCAAGAATCAATTGAGTAGGAAAGTTTCACGTCTCCCTTATTTGAAAAAAGAAATCTTTCGGAGGACGTATACCATGTAGAAAGGAACACTCTAGGAATTCCGCACAAACATAACCAAGAAAGACATCAAAACCGGTACGTAGCTGACGTTGTCCATCGATGTTTACGCTACAATCCGACAAAAGTACCACTATTACCCCACAAGTATACTCAGAGCCATAGTTATCTACGCACGGCGCACTGTGAACACAGAATTTACGAAGAAAACTTTTAAATCGTGGGTTAAAAAGAATACAGTCATTATTTAATTTAAAAATGCATATGAGCATAGTTTTATCCCGAGGCCGGAAGCTTGCCCATGAGGCTCAAATTTCTTTTCAATCAATTTTGTGAAAGATTTTTCGAGTCTTTTGGAATTAAACAGGAATTCTCACATCGTTTTATACACACTTAGACTAGAAACGCATACATATACTCCATTTCGGAGCGCTTGATTGGGCGTGGTCTGCCGACTTAGGTGAGTGGCGAGAGTGAGAATGCGCGGGAGTTCGATACACTTCCACCCAAGTCCGTAGGCCATGCCCTATCAGGCTCTCCGAAAAGGCCGAAATGGACTAGTTAAAGTTTCAGTTTTACAAGGAAATACAAAATTATGGCGCAACCAAATACGGTGCTTTCTATTATGCGGAGCAAAATGAACGATACCCTAGAAGCAGAGCTGCCTGCACCAGCGATTGAAATAAGCGAAGATTGGATAGCTTGACACTTAATTTCGAAAAAAATTTCTGAATTTGCATGAATTACAGGAAATCACAAAAATATACACAAGCAGCGGTATTTTCAAAACTGTATTACTTATTCGTAGAATGCGGACAAACATCCGTTGCACCTCATCAACCCAAATTTTGTCTAAGCGTGCTTACGAAAAAATATAAAATCGGTTTAAATTTGTGCCTGGTTGTCTGCTAGTTAGCAAGTTTGAGCAAGATGATAGATAAGCAGATGTTTGAATTCGAAGCGCTGGCTAAAAGAACAGATGGGCGCATGTGGACTTGACCTTTAACGCCATCGTCCTCAAAAACACAGAAAAAACTTTTTTTCATTTCGGAAACAGGAAGATTTTGTATAAACTTCTTTAAGGTTGTAGCTCTACTGAATCGCTTCATCACTGCAGCTCCCCCCACTGAGTTCCTTGATTTTTGGAAAGCAGCGTCACTGATGAAACTTAATGGAAAAGACAGCCGAAAGACCTATCCAACCCATGTGTGAGAAGGTACCACGGCAAGCGCTACTGAAAATGAACGGTTCTTACGAGCGTCGGAGAGAGATGTCCTTGTAAGGTAATAGACGGTGTCCAATGACAGGAGCACTCTCATTAAAAGGGTGGTTCCTGCCACATATCAAGTGATAAACGGCCACGCACCCTCGATCACTTACACGAACGAATAGCGATGCCGAACCGATCAGGGCACCCCGTTGTGTTTGTGAAACAGCGTCAGCCTCATTCAAAGACACATGCAATCGGCGTTATTGTAGACAGGATGGTGACATAAAATTGGGAGAAGTCGGGGAATCCCTGGGAGACCATCGAAGATCTTCATCTGTTCCGACATGTGGGGAAGGTGGGAGAAGGGAAGTACAGCTCAAATCTGGAAACATGCTTCAAAAGAACTGGCTTTATTAGGCACTCTTGGCCTTTTCGCTGCAAACCGAAGAGCAGAAGACAAAATACAACTCAGAAAGGAAGTTGACAGCCGGAACGCGTGGAAAACTTTTCATAGCGGTTCTAAAAGTCAATCAGACCGACTAAAGTAACCAGATTAGGCGAAATTCAATTCGAGGAACTGTTTACTGTGTTTGCTGCACCGCAATTTCGCTACTTCTTCTCACCGTGCTGCACTCATTCCCTTTTTTATCGAATTTGTTGAGGTATAAAGTGCTGTTTGACGCATATTCAACCACATATGCAATCCTGAGCAGAGATTCATGACATGGCGTAGTTCAGAGAGTCTGAAAAGCGCCTTTCTAGTACTAACACCTTTTCATTGGGCTCAAATCGAGCAACCAACAGAACTACGGGAAACGACATTGTTAGCAAGTAAAGTACAGTATACACAATAAAATGAAGATAAATGTTCCGTCCGACACCGAAGCTTTTGCCCATAACTCAGCATACTTGTAGCAACTTTCGCATCGCGGGCTGCGGCGAAAATCAGCAGCTATCAACACTCAAAAATATCAAAAATCAATAAAATGAAGAATTTTTACGAAGACTGCAGTTGAAGGGAAGCCGAAAGTATCAAAATCAGCCATAAACACGGATAATGGTGACCAACAGCACAAAGTGCTTGGACGGCGTTCCTGCGCTCTCGTACACGACAGCAGGCACCCTATTACAACCACCACGAGCACTAATCTCCCGCATATCAATCTATCTACCGACAACGGAAACCTATTGACCAGTTGAACACATCGAGCGAGACATCGACGCAAGATGCGACTAACACTGCCTAGAGCTGCGGCTTTCCGCTAGCATAGCTCGCTGAAACTTGAATCCCAGACGGTCACGTAACAGAGGCAAATGGATGTGGTGCTGGAGTAGAACACTAGCTCGGCACATTCGCCATTCTGAGAACTGTACTAGGTTGAAGAAGAGAATTCAAAGAGTTATCTGCAGGAGACAAGAAGCCATGATGAGATAAAGGGATAAAAAGGCGATTGAAGACAGTGATAGCGGTGATGTGGTTAACGGGAACTCCTAATGTGGGTTATGCAGATGAAAGCTAAGGGTCCAAACAGACTATATGTGGCGAAATTCCCGATGAGAAAGAGTGCCTCCGGCTTTTATAAGAGCCGTCTTCTTTAACAGTTACCACTTGTTTTATGGCACTTTATGGCACTTTTGTTCTATGGCACCGCCCCTTTTTTCAGAGCGACCCGCCCCTTTTGAGAATAAAAGCCGGAAAAGGGTACTAGTTCTCGAGTTTCGACGGTTTCATTCGGTTGTTTCTCACTGCCGTATTATTGAGCATCTCGACATTCATATTTAATGATCCTTCCATATTCGGCCCGAATTACCTCTATCACTGCCTTTAGATGAAGGAAGACAACCGTACCTAAATCCGTCCTCCATAGTACGCAACAAACAGTTTCATCCCACTTCTCATCTCTACACCACTAGTAGAATGGTATGCTTAAAGTTTCTTTCTCAGGACATTTCTTGCCAACCGAAAAGATCGTTCGGTTTTTCAAATTATTTGGTTTTTTACGGTTTCACGGAAGAGGGTCACCTGGGTGAGATTCGATCTGGACATTATACTCGTGAAAATGCTTTTACCAACCGATTTCCGACTATTAAATTCACTCAGATACTATGTCGATGAACACACCAACTTTAGAGTTAGAAGCTCGATTTGCTTCGGTTCGTCAGAGTCGGAGGCGAAACGCACCATATAACACTTTATAACATATATCCCTTACCTACTCTATCATATTCTTCAATGATAGCATAGGAACCGTTTATTCGTTTGTGCTCTTGAGATTTTGGTCGGATCATAGCCAATTAAACTGGCGCAGAAACGAGACGTCATAATAACGATTTTCTAGTAGTTACTTAGATTTCCTCGTAAAAAAAAACCTGGAGAGCCAGTGAACTTCACCTTGCCATACAAATCTATCAACCGCAAAGGTGAGGGGAACCGTACCAGCGAAAAAAAAAACAGCAACTCGTACTCATTGCACATCGTCGGACCAGGGAAACGGTCTAGAATCATAAAAATTCTCAGGCAATACGAACCCTCCCACTCCACGTTGACGCTTCATACGCTATCTATTCCTATACTCAATGTGAAAACTGCGTAGGGCCATATTAAAACTCCCTAGTGCCAGCGCCAGGGTGTGGCTGCGTGCCTTTGCGTTTGCGCATATGCCTGCGTCGTCTCTGCGCTCCTAGTATCACTCTGCCTCGCTGCCTGTGAACGCAGCCATACCCTGCTGCCGGCACCACAAAGTATGAACACGGCCTAAAAGGACGTTATTCACATCAATCGATAATCATAGCACTGCCACCTAGTACTGGTTATTGATGGCCTCTTACAGAAATCAGTTATCTCATCGGAGCACCAGTCCAAATACCACTCAAAAAGATGGTCTGCAAAAAATCTTCAAAGGATTTTCTGGAACACGACCCATCGAAAGATCATCGATCTGCTCCGGAGCCGTCAGTTCCTGCCAAAACCCAGACATCTTTGGAGGGACATAACCTAATCACTACTTCAGCCAGCCCCGCAAGTCATTGTATAGGGCAATTTGCATTCAAACGCCGCATAGCCAATCCAAAAATAGGAATCATCAACGAAACACTTTTTCGTATGCTTGACAGTCGACTTACTATATTTCCAAAAACGGTTGACTTTGGAGTTAAATTACTCTTATCTTTCTAAATGGCGTTTATAGCGTAGCCAATAAATAAATCAGCCCAGCAACCGCGTAACTAGCATAAGCCTAGCGTAAAATTGTGGATATCAGGGATGAAAGTAGAAAAATGAGATTAGTTTTCTGAAAAAGAATATGTATATTCTGGAAACACGTGGGTACGAAAGTCAATGCCGAATTTTATCACATACGCTGGGGGTGGACGGATACGACCTTAGCGTAGGACCTCATCAAGCTGAAACGAAAGACACAAAGCGGAAAATCGCTTACTGGACTGAGATGATCTGACTCATCCACCTTACAGCGCACCCTTAGCGCCGCCCGACCACCACTTATTCCGGTCAATGCTGCATTCTTTGGCCAAAAAATAAATCGAATAACCACGTGGGTGCCAAACTTCATCGAGTCGCAGTTTAAATATGTTCCATCGACGCAACTATTCCTTTCCAAAAACGACGAGCATTGACATGAGGGATATATCACGAATTAAGATTTCACCTGGTTTTTGTACTAAACTTGATCTTGGGTCGAGGATGGCATTTTGGGTTTCGAAAATGTACTTCAAAGAGCTAATGTTAGAGAACAAAGATAAGGTGTGCGGTGTTTTCAGAAGAGGATAACGTGTTAATTACTGAGCTGCTCATTCAGTGGTATAGTTCCTCCAATTTCATTTCCATTCCTAAAAACTAAAAGAAGAAGGGCTAAAAGGAGAGGAAGGGTCTCAGTACCACAACACCTACGTATATCATCAAGGTTATTAGAGTATGAAGACCTCTGCTTTCAGAGTAATGCTCGTAAAAGTAAGAAAGCACGAGGAAAAATATTACCACAGCCATAATGAAAAAAAAGTTATGTGTACGGAATGCAATTTTTACTAGTAAATATGCCGTCTACCTGCTGCCTTACTCTACATAAGCTTTCAAGGAATCGAAGCTGCTTACACAAAGTGAAAACTGTTCACCCATTTATGCAAAACGGTCACAAATGTAGACAGTTACATGTTTAACCATTATCATAATAAATTAAGGGAATTTAGAGCCATAATCACAGATTGCAAGGAAACGACTATTCGGTATCAGCTAAAAGATCACAACGGAACAAGGTAACGCTTTAAAAATACTAAAAAACCACTTGAAAGCCATTCATAATGTGGCGATTGGAAAATATCAAAGAATGGCATTCAGAATATCAACGTTACCACTTATCCAAGTCCGTGGTCTTCAAATAATCCTTGAGGCGTTTCTTCCTAAAAATGAAAACGTGTTACTTGTATGCCTGGTTAGGTTTATTTTATCAGAGCTATAATTGAAGCGGGACAGAGAAATTTCAGCTATCAAATACGTATACACGAATTCAGTGATTCGTGCTTTCACATTTATTTGCATGCTATGGATTGACATAAATGCTAACCATGTACAGTCCATCCTTTCGCTAAGAACTCAACTTTCTTTGTATCTTTCCCTGACTGGCATGAATTCCTCATGCATAATTGTTGTATGTGAAACTACGTAGCAGCCACTACCACTGAAACGACGTACCTCTTGGATGAGATCTTGAGCGGCGATCGCCTTGAGAACCTGCTTTTTGCTCGTTTCCTGTATCTCGCCAGCAAGTAAGAATTCGTCAAGTATAAAGTAAGCTTTCTCAAAGTTGAAAATGATATCTAGTTCGCAAACCTGGAAAAGAAAAATAAAAAGCAATGAAAAGTAATCAAGAGGAAATGGAACCGGAAATAACAATTTTAAGCGACAGAAATGAGAAAAAACTGAGAAATACCACGCGTTATTTCCCAAGATGATTAGAATACTGAGTTCCAGAAATTGTTTTTGAAAATTCAGTCAAGGCATTGTATCTGAGTATAAAATGTTGATAAGCAGAAGATACTCACGCTTCCAAAATACTTGTCCAGTAATTCCACGTATCTATGAATCACCTCCAAACAGATCAGCTCGTTATCGGTCTGTTCAATTGCACAGCAAAAGTAGAGCGATGCATACCTGAATATTTCATAGTGGCTTCGGTAGGCTTGAATAGTGTGGAATTATTCAAATACGATGTCAACCATTCCGCGCTATATTGTGATACATAAATGAACTTCTCCTCAGGCTAAATCTCCGGTAAAGGTTTTACAGAAATTTGTGCAATTACCTCTTATAGACAATTTTGAGATCCTTGTACTCGAGGAAAGCACACATTTTGGGTTTCCTCGAAAGAATCTGGGTGATCAATTCACGGCATATTTTCTTTTTTATCTGAAAAAATAAAATAAAGCAAATAGCGCGCATAAAAGGTTCTAGGTCGGGGCATGAACAGTATTTGGATAACCATTACTGTTAAAAAACGCCATTTAAAAGTGATCACAGATAACAAAGCCGATAAAGAACCACGAATTTGCAAAGTCAAGTACCACAGCAGCATTTTCGATAGTCACATAACTGAGGCTTGTCCAACTAAGTTGCAGGAAATTAGTACTAACGAAGAAATATTATTACACTTTTTCCAGTAAAGTATAACAGCCTGACATGGTTAACTGAGATGTATTCAGCGCTATCCCAACTTGAAAGAGAATAAAGTATATGTCCACGGCGTACCTTGTCTTGATATGCTGTATACCATTTTTGAAGACGGAGCTTCCCTTGACGGCTGAACAGCAGCATAAACTGCATCATCTTGCCACTGAAAAGTGAGACTGTTGGAGTGAACCCTTTAAAACCGTTCAATATACAAAATGAAGAATAATGACTGCAAATGAGGAAAAGAAACTAGAAAACGAAGAAAAGAGAAAGCAATTCCCTCACTCGAACAACTGCAAACGAGTCAAAGGAACTAATTATCGATAAAAATTGAGGAGACTGAGAAGAAGATCATATTGGAATCGAAGAAAGCGCAAAACGAAACCAACAGTACAAATGAATTCACTACTGCTGATGCATTTAGGCGTCCACAAAATGTGCGGCACCAACTGCCGTGCATTTGCGTACTGTCGGCTGGTACCGTAGTCTTACTACAAGTTATAATCGCTCTGAGCAGAATCTGGCGTGATGTATTCACTTCATCACTACTTAAAATGTGATGTTCTCCGTACTAATCGTTAACACGCAGTAAAGTTCATGGTGATAATGCAGTTAGGGGCCACCACTGTGCTTACGACGTTCGGCGCTATTTTTGGCTAGGCTTTTGCCTAAGCCTTAAGCTGAGATTTACCTTGCGATTCTGTGATCCTGCGGTTCGCACTATCTGTAGGATCGCCTAATCGTAGAATCGTACGTGGCGCGCACTCCCACCTGAGCGCGATATTTTGCCTCCACAAAGCTGCTCTCTTGCCGCTTACGACCCAGAGTGATGAAGGACTCGGGGGGAGGGGGAGGAAGCACACGCAAGTGAGAGCCCATGAAAGTAGCCTGCACTGCAGTCTGAGGATTTCGCGATAATGCGATCCTGTGGATCGTGCGATCCGCAGGATCGCATAATCGCAGATCGCTACGCATCTATTCTACAGCCACACTGCAGTCGGACTGCAAACCGATCGCAAGGTATGACCTTGACCTTGGTTGAGGGAGAGTTCCTATCTGCCTCTGGATAAAGTTCAGGTGAAAATATACACTTTAGTGAAAAAGGATGAAGCTTAAAGGCACAACCTCGCGAAAAATTGTAAGAGCTATCGCGCATGTTACAGGATGTAACATCCCTGGTTTATCCACTAGTGAAAAGAAATGAATAGAAACCCCTCCAAACCACAAAAAATAAAGCTCCCTTCTCTCAGTGCTCGTACGTGTATTGGAGATTATAGAAGAGCTTCCTCGATGATATCGCGCAAAGTGCTACGATATCACCTGTTCTTCCCTGCTGAAGCCACCTTCGCTATTTATATCGCTGCCTTATCTTGTCTTATCGCAAGTTTCCCTCTCGTCTATGCCGGGTGTGATTCGGCTCGGTGGGCTCAACTCGGCTCAGGTCGGCCAGGCCGTGCGCGTGGGGGGTGAGCCGTTTCACAACCATCCAAGGGCCTACCTGCCCTCAGAAGGTAAGGATCACTTTGATTATCGCGTGGTGTGCCTTTAATTTAAGGATGAGGTTTTAACCACAAGCTTCTTGCACAGCTTCTTGGGCTGTGCTGCGCATTCTAGAACAGGGCTTCTATCCTTCTAGACGAGTCGGATACCAATTCAGCAACATGGAAGGGGATGGAAAGCTTGATAGGACTGGGCACGTGTTGATGCGGATCCGATCTCCGCACCATGAGAGTGGGGGCGCACTACCTGTCACTACACCATCTCGACCCTCTTCTAAAAGGGTGGAGGGCACAAAATGTTAGTAGAACACTATGACTTTCGAATGAACGTGAACATTCAAAAAAGATTAAAAGTAGGAGTAAGGTTACTATAGCTGCTAACGCACACGGTCTGCATGTTGTTTAAGCTGCGTTCATACCCATCTGAATGAGATTTTGGGTGCATTGGCGTGAAGTTAAATATACGTATCGATCACGAAAATGAGAGTATTGGCGTATCCGCGATTTGAGAGGATTGGCAGATTGGCGTATCCGCAATTTGGGCTATTTGCCACAATGCAAATGAAATGACGTGGTGGTACGTGGCATCGCCAAAAATCTCATTCAGTTGGGTATGAACGCAGCCTTTAACGGGGTGTGTAGACAGCTAATGTCAGGGTGCACAATTAAGTGGGATTTGTTCATTCTGCGAATTGTCTTCTGGAACTGATATTTTTACCAGTCAAGTATAGATTCATGTTATATTGCAACAACTGAGATGCAAGAGGATGAAGGGTCGTAAATGAGTAATGTATGCGGTGTGGTTTGGTACCTTCGCAAAGAATCTGATATCCTTTAATCTTACAACAATTTTCAGAAATAGATGATGCCAGCTGGGTTAGATTTGGCGTATAAACCGGATGCGAAGTGGCTGGTAGCGGTGCAAGAGCTACGACGACCACTGCACAAGAAGCCTTCCGGTCGAACGAACTTTTCACTGACGCATTTATAAAAAGAAAAAACAAATTAAATAAGGTTTTGCTCAAACAATTACAAAAGAGAATGAGATTTGCTTCGGTTGATCGTATTTCTTTACGCGTCTCGTCACCATCATCCTCTTCACTTCTTTGCCTCTTTTCCAGGATCCTAAAACTCAACTCTTTTTTAATGGAGAAAACATGAAATCCTCGGATTAACACGATGCTTTCTCTTTGACGGGCTTTTGGCTGGTCAGAGACAAAATGAACCGCTACGTAGACCATGGAGCTGGTTTCAGATTAGGATTAGCAAAAAACGAAAAACTTTTTTCATTCATCATCTTTACACATAACTTCAGTGCTATATTCAGGGGACATTCGAAAGCTGAAGCGAAGCGATCGTCGATTCTTTCAAGGCGCAATGAAGAGATAGATGATAACATATCGCATCAGATTACCTCTTCATGGTTGTGAGAACAATAGGGAAAGCCGTTAGATTTCTCCGGCGTAGATCGTTCGAATCGAGTGTGGATCTTTAGGCCAGGATTCCGCACCGCGATCGCGATGCGTACGAGCTAGGAGCGCCGCTACAAATGTGTGCTAATGCGATTATGTAGCAATGCTAGGGGCGACGTACGTAAAGGCGCCACTAATCCTACTATGCCGGCTGCCGTGCTTTGCGATGGTTGGCAGGTTTTCGAAATACTCGAAGTTCCGGTAAGTCGCTCTACCTCTTGTCGTCAACGAAGTAGAGACTTTGCAGTACCTATACCTCCAACTCCATTTCCACTGAAAACTATTGATGCATGAAGGTGTGTACCTTTATGTCAAGATCTCGCACCACGACGAGAGGCGTGCGACACAGTGTGTGCGAGCTATGCGCGTCGCTATAGTTGAGTTCTGGAGCGATTCCACGGTAATGCTAAGGGCGCCATAAACGGTTGACTTGTAATCGCTTTGGGACCCAACAGTGCGACGCCTTTAGCTCGTCCGCATCGTTTCGCTGGCAATACACCGCGGTGCGAAATCTTGACACAAGTGTGCACACCCGACGCATAGCCAGTGTAGCTCGCGGGCTACTGGTCTGCTTATCATTAGCATTTTATCTCGCTCCGTGATAGAATTGTACATGAGATGGCCTCGCTCGCCTGTTTTGCTGGCTTCTTTTCAACGAAGTCTACAACATCCACTTTATGTGTTACTGGGTGGAATACTCTTCCATATCGTATATGCCTTTCCAAAATGATTGGAAGCCTATCCCCTGATTTCTAGGCTGGGTAAGAATTCTGTGATACGAAGTGAAGCTTCAGGCTCTGAGCAGTATAGTGGGTCACTGCTCTGAATATTCCTATGCACAAGTGCTCAGCTCTGTCACAAATAGACTTTGGGCTCTACGATATAAGGCTTTCTGAAGAAAGACGTTGACTAATTGCTTTGCTTCTCTTATTCTGGGAAACACTGTTCATTCAAAAAGGGTGCAGGTCATGAAAGCAACAAGAAGGGTTGTTGAAAAAACATTTTTCATTTTTAGCCTTTACCGCTACTAGTCGATACCACCAATGTTCAATATTTTTGCTTCTCGAGACATATTCGGTTTCGGAAGCCGAGGCCTCTTCAAAACAAAAACAGGAAATTCGAGGGAAATGGTGAGATGTCCCAGAAAATAGTAGGTGATAAAGTATTGGGTGATGACGACAAAAGACGTCTTTACTGAACATAGTGGTTACAATTATACAGTTCATACTCACCATTTGTTATACAACCAATCTATGTGATCTTTGTGAGCAGAACGGTATAAGAACTGTGATTTCAATTACAGGCAATAGATGGCAGATCACAGGACAACACAACGTAGTGTTGCGCGAAAAAGTAAGTTGACTCATACGCAGCTGCGCCAGATGCCTAGACGCTTTATAAAGAGACAACGCCTACAGGACGTTTGTATTCAACTTACAGGCTTCGCCACCATCATTTGCCTCTTACCTCAACCCATTATTTCTTGTATTCCTCACTATAGCCTCCAACCAGTTGTCCATTTATTCCTCAACTTATTGTACGATGGTTATAACTTATTACTCAAATCCTTATTGTATCGCTCGCCTCTCAGTATCACTTTCATTCCAGTGACTTATACTGTCTTAATTGTTTGCCTTTCTGACGGTCTTTACTTGTTTACCAGTTTTTTATATCAATGGTAACCATTTCCGGTAGATACTTTAATCCTTACTCCATGAAACTCACCTACGATATAATTGTGCCTCCTAGCGATCTCATTATCTACTCAGATCTCAACCAAGCATTTCTCAAGATTGAAAACATTAATACTGATTGATGTCTATGTAGTGCTTCGTAATTGGTAATCGATTTTAGCTCAGTAGGATCAATGGACAGTTACCCAAGTCTGAGGACCTCTTTACTCTTGGCAATCCGCGCAGCACCGACTACATTTATATAGGCGGTTGTGCGAGCAAAGTAAAGAAGAGTATCCACAATCGGTGCATCGGCCGAAAACCATTTTTTTCTACGACAATGTCTTCTCTATCTCATCGCCTACAGCTATCCAAATCATTACAGATGTCACAAAATGAGTTGAAAGCCAAAGTAGATGTTTGAAGTCACGTGATACAAAGGAAATCAGTTTCTAGTGCAATGTTAGAACACAGAAGAGATCAGAAGCACTCGACAGATGACTGAGGGCATGCAGGTCAACGCTGAGCAGCCGGAACGTGACCTGGTGGTGCTGAAAAAAGGAATGGAAAACCTGGATCGAGAGGCTTCGGAGATGCAGGACAACTTCGAGCACCAAAACTCGGACCCTTCGCAAAAAATACGGTGTGGAAGAGCTGGTGACGAATTATCGTAGTCTTGTCATCAGAGCCTTGTCGCTAAGGAAGGACCTCATGCGGTTGGAGGCAACGTACATGATCGTGAACGCTCGGTATGAGAACATGGCGAATATGTCGAAAGTGGTCTCTCCGGCAAAGAGAGCGAAATGGTTGAGATTCAAGGACGGACCTACAACCCAAGAAGGATAAGAGCTTCAGTGAAGGTGCCCTCACCTTCATCTACAAAGTCCTGGGTCGAATTAATAAAGCATTAGCCGAAGCGGAGAAAGATCTTCATCGCCGCGACACACAATGGAGGGAATATCAGCAGCTGGAAAAAACAGTATTCCAAGACCATCTGAAAAGATTTACCGTGAACCATCACGCCGCCTCATGTGAATGCCTGACATGAAAAAATACGCAAGACGACGAATGGAAGAGGGAGTCAAGGATCTGCGAGAGATGGATAACGAAATACTACGACACATTCTGCACAGTCAGCCGCATATAAATGAGGGAATACCAACCAACGACGCAACAGAGCGATTGAAACCACGGATCCATCATCCTCGGCCCGCCGGAGTGACGACAAAATTCGCCTTCACTGAATATAGAGGTTACAATTATACATTTCGTACTACGATTTGCTTTATAACCAGTTTATGTAATCTTTGGGAGCAGAACGGTATAAGAGCCGTAGCTTCAATTACAGGCAATCGATGGCAGATTACAGGACAAAACAACGTAGTGTTGCGCGAATAAGTGACTTGACTCCAACGCAGCTGCGCCGGATATCCAGTCGCTTTATAAAGGACAACGCTACGGGACGTCTGTAATCGACTTACAGGCTTCGCCACCATCATTTGCCTCTTACCTCAACCCATTATTTCTTGTATTCCTCACTAGCCTCCAACCAATTAACCATTTATTCTTCAACTTATTGTATCGATGGTTATGACTCATTACTCCAATCCTTATTGTATCGCTCGCCTCTCAGTATCACTTGCATTTCAGTTACCTATACTCTTAATTCTTTGCCTTTCTGACGGTCTTTACTTGTTTACCAGTTTATTATGTCAGTGGTTAAAATTTCGGATAGATACTCTAACCCTTACTCCATGGAACTCACTTATTTTATAACTGTGCCTCCTATCAATCTCATTATCTACTCAGATCTCAACTACTCTACGACAGCATTCCTCAAGATTGAAAATATTCATGCTCATTAATGTCTATACAGTGCTTTGTAATGGGTAAACGGTTTTGCTGATTGGGATGAATGCTTAATTACCCAAGTTTAAGGACCTCTTCACTCTTAGCAATCCGCGTGGCAGCGACTACACTTATATAGACACTTGTATAGACGGCTGTGCGAGCAAAGTAAAGAAGTGTCCACAGGTCATTCCATAAGTACTTCCGCTCCGGAAAAATCAATCACGTGTCTCGTACTCAAAAGCATCCTCTTCTACAAGTGTCAAAAATGAGTGAAATCCTCATGCATGACGCAATCCGCAGCGAGGGCGACCAAGGCTAGTCATCATTCCGTTGAACTCTAAGAGCAAACGATGTATGCTGAAGCCTATTCGGGTACAATGGATCATTTTCTCCCCGAAGACTCATAGGAAAATCTCGTCACTTTGAAAAGAAATTTCCATGACTGGCTTCCTTCAAAATGACTTCTTTCTTTTCAAAAATATGGTATAGTTCAAGTAGTCGTTGGAAAGCGGCAGCCTTGCAGACCCCGCCTCGCAAATTTTCACTCATAAGGTTCAGCTCGAAGGAAGTTACGACCATTTGAAGTACAACACATCGAAATTTTTCAGATTTTTCTTCGACTGGATTTCCACATGGGGAACTGTGCATCAGAGATACCAGGCGGAAATCAGATTGGTCCAAGAAAGTTATAAAGAAGACTGTTCAGTACTTTGAAAGACTGAGTTTTAGTAAACTCAATAGTATTGAAAAAATGCTTCGGTTCACTGCTGAGGAAGTACCGCGCTCCATCGCGATCGCCACGTTGCCGTCGCATTGCGAAGCGGCAATCGCAGTGGTGCGCATAACATGGCTACGTTTTGGCTCGCCTCGTTTACCGCACAAGTGTGGCGCGCACGGCATGGACCTACTCCTAAAATCAGATGTAATGAATATGTTTTTATTACAGTTAAGCAACTGCGAAGGTGAATCAATCATGGAACGAGCCAAAATTGAAAAATGGAGGATCTGGAAAAGACTCACTTTCTCCTCATCATACTCCGCGGTCGGATCCTCTCTTCTGGAACATTTTTGGTTATTCACATTTGATTGAGCCATTTCGCGTTTTTTATATAAAATAGGAATCGAGGGATCGAACGGTCGTTGCTGCTTGATTTCCGTAAAACGCCATGCAGACAAAGAGTTATTTACGCTTTTGCACGTTGAGCTTATACCGTCATTTTTGGGAGACGCTCAGCACCGGGACGAAGTGATACTGGCCTACATTAAAGGATCCACGGAAAAAGAGTTTTTGTGTTACCCATATATTTATGTTGTATTTGCCTAATGTTGGCCTCATGCACAATTTCACGCAAAAAAAATGCGAATCTGGTTGAGATACAGCACCACAAAGTGCGGTCCCAGTGGGCGGGGCCTCCGTGTAAAAGCCTCGTCCCGTCTTCCGCCGCCGTTGGCAACGGAGAGTGGGACTGTTTACGTAACCTTCTGTTCCTACAATGCGTCTCAGACCACGGCGGACGCGGTACGAGGCTTTTACACGGAGGCCCCGCCCACTGGGACCGCACTTTGTGGTGCTGTATCTCAGCCAGATTCACATTTTTCGCGTGAAATTTTGCATGAGGCCAACATTAGGCAAATACAACATAAATATATGGGTAACACAAAAACTCATTTTCCGTGGACGATTCCTTTAAACACTTGCAATCCGTTCATTTTGCCGCTGTTGCACACACGACGCCTAGCCAAGACGTCGAGTGTAGATTCACTGGATTTTTTGATCATGAATACCATTTCTTCTTTGCTCCCTCCGCTTCATCTCCTTTTCACAGTTCCACTTGTCTATTGCTGTTTGTTGCTAGTTGCTTTCTGTTTGTTCACATCGTCATGGGTGAAATCAATTTCGCCCTACGCAACATCAAATGATAGTGGCGTCAGCCCTCCCTCCTCCAGCAGCAGGCAACAGGCCAGTGAAGCGTGCAGCTCGAGGTAAAGCGCTATGGGATTTTTATGACGCACCAGCTGCGTTCTTTGCATCTTCCGCTGCACATTACCTCTTCTGATTGTGAGCTTGAATGTTCATTTACAGAGAATAGAACGCTTTTCTTCTTCACCCCACCTCCGGTGCTTTTAAGTTATCACACCAGTTTGAGCAGTCTCGTCCTATAGCTAACCCGATGCTGCAGTAAAGAGCTTTGCCGAGCCACTCAGATTGGGTACAAAAGTGCGGCATGTCACTTGCGTCATCGCGAATGACACCCGTTACATTTATCTCTGTGTTGAAGCCGTAGGCCACGTTCATTTTTTCGCCGGCAGGGTGCAGCTGCGTTCACGGGCAGCGAGGCCGAGTGGCAGGGGGAGGTATCAGAGATGACGCAGGCAAAGAGACAGTGTGGCTCAGGCGGAGACGCAGGCACACGCAGCTACGCCGTGCCGCCAGATTGCAAAGTATGAACGCAGCCTTAGCGTAGACGAGCGATTACTTGAGCAACTAATAATTTGCATAATTCAGCAAGCATCGGTATTTCCCTTAGCGAGCACAGCTCAATGACGAGAGTGATCTACCGCTCATCTCCGAGTCCTTCATCCTCTGTATAACTCTTGTCTAATGACTGCGAATAAAATCTCTTTGCACTCTATGACGTCTATCGTTATGGGAGAAGCATGGGAGGAAATTCCACTCATCCGTGAGAATTTAAACGAATTGAACAGAAAAATTCCAGATTACATACATCTTCATCTCAACTTCTTTCGATGGTGTTTTCTTATTCGCAGGCGATTGTTGGCCAGTCCTACAAAGCACAACTATTAGTTAATAACTAGCCTTTATATCGCACCACACACCTGATTTTGTCTTGTTGCTTCTGCTCCTGTTTGTTATCAGAATATTTTCGTTGCTCCTGCTGTACTTTATTTGCAGCTGGCGGAAAATCTTGTTCCCTGAGAATCCTTCCATAGAATCTTTTTACAGAAATTTTCATTATACTTCACTTTGTACGTCTTATTGAAATCCCTTTTCCACTGAAGAGGACTCAAAGATGATTTAGGATGTTATCAGGATGGAGATCGAGGGTTGGTGATGCAAAATAAAAAAGGAGCAATAGGGATGGCTATCGTCATATGTAGCATTCACAAGAGGAAGCCTGATAATCATGAGGACTTGTGATAGCTCGAACGATGAATAATTATAACAGTATGTGAGGAAGTCCTTTGCAGATAGTGGGTGCCCATGAACATCCAGAATGTTGGGCATGAATGAATTCGGTGCCGTGGGCGTGGCTGCCTTCACGGATAGCGAAACAGAGTGGTAATGGGGGAGGTGCAGAGACGACGCAGACGAGGAGAAAGGGTGGCACATGCGGAAACGGAGGGACAAGCCAGACCCTGCCGCCGGCACCGCAGAGTATGAACGCGGCCCAAACTCGGACAGATATTCATCGTGTCGTAAAATCCTTGTTCTCTGGCGCCAAGTTAGATAATGCAACAAATTGTGTACAAACACTGCTTCGTCGTGAAATCGGCGCAAAATAAGGTGGTTACTGCAGCACTCAATGAGTGCGCCATTCCAGTAGCTTGTCTTCGATTTCGCGTAAGATGCTAAGAAAATGGTACAACTGATGTCCACAGCAGGAAATGCAATGGTTTCAGATTATTCGGTGAGATGGTGAGTTGAAAAATTACGTATCCTTTTCAGAAGAAGATGAAAAAGTTGCCTCAATGCTTAAAGGAATCGTCTACGGAAAAATGAACTTCTCTGTTATCTGAATATTGTCTTATATTTTGTATTCGCCTAATACGGGCCGCATGCAAATATTCGTGCGAAAAAATGTGAATCCGGCTGAGATACAGCTTCACAAAGTCTCGGCCGGGGGGGGGGGGGGGAGCTTGAGCGGGTGCCACCCCGTCGTTCGCCGCGGTCGGAGACGCATTATAGGAACAGAAAGTTACGTAGACAGTCCCACTCTCCGTTCCCAATCGCGACGGACGGGAGGACGCGGCTTTTACTAGGAGGCCCGTCAACTCGACCGAGAATTGGGGTAGCTGTTTTTTAGCCAAATTCTCACTTTTTCGCGTAAAACTTTGCATGCGGCCCTTATCAGGCAAATACAACATAAATAATTGAGTGACAAAGAAACTCATTCGTCCGTGGACGATTCCTCTGAGAGTAGATACGCTGCTCATGAAATCTAATAAAATGTTCCGAGATTTCACGCGGAAAGTGGAGTATATGGGACGTCTCCTGATCAGAACGAATTTGAGAATCTACCACTGAGGTATAAACCTTGGTGATCCATAAAAAGTAACATGTAACCGTGGCTAGCTACCCCATTGGGAAGTAGAGTTCACAGCTCACCTCCTTTTAATAATCGACTGCTAACACTAAACAACGTACTGAGTGGCAGCTGTGACTGGTGTATTCGCTAACTTGGCGAACGCTTCTCTCAGCTTCACAGGATCCATTTTATTAACTGCTGCGATGTCAGCCTTCCTAAAAATCACTCAATATTTCACTTATAGCAGCATCGGATAAGACAACCAATGAATGGACTCTTACTGTGCGCTCTTCCGGTGCCTCTGTCGCATTGTTTCACGTTGAGTTTTCTTGAAATGGAAAATAATGCAGATCTTGTCATAGTTTTGTGAAAGTCTCAAAGGGATGAGCGCACTAGCCACCACATGTTATTGGTAAAAGCGTGTGTTGTGGAGTTGAGGAGAGGGGTTAGAGCGGTGTAACAGGAGCGAAAAAAAAACGACGAAAAATCCGAAAAATGGAAGCCCGAACCCCCTTCCCCTTCTTCATCGCCTCCCTCCTCGTTACTAGCCGCCGGTGGATTGCAGACGGGCAAGGGACTAAAACAGCCGGTCGCTAATATTGTCCCGCCCTCGCCGGCACCTCCCTTGCCGCATGAAGGGCAGAACGAATCGCTGTGATACGGAGCCGTGATAAGACCACAAGTCGCGCTTATTCCAATGCTGATTCCCACATATTCTGACGTAGAATGTTTGTTCAAAGAACATGTTTTCCCAGTTCCCGCTTCCTCCTTACCTCACACGATGTCTCTAAGAGCAAACGGAAGCTTAGACCACGGTCATACTCACCGCTGGGAGGGAGTGGCTGCGTTCACAGGCGAGTGGCACGGGGGAGGTACAGAGATGGCGCAAGCAACGAGGCAGGGTGGCATAGGCGGGGACGCAGAGACACGCAGTCACGCCCTGCTGCCGGCATCGCAAGATACGACCGCGGCCTTAGCAGTCTTGCAATTAAACGTCAAAGATGATATTCACGCCCTCTTCAGGACTGCTGCTCTAAGTGGAGTGTCATGTGCTGCAATTTACTATGACATATCATAGGGTCACATAGCTATGCACGATACGACAGGTGCTAATTCCATGTGCAGGTTCATGGTACGGTGACAAAGTGTTACGGTAGCAGTCACTTCCACCATCATAATCACAGACCAAACTGAATGATAAAGAGTAGGAAGTGTGAAGTGTGGCCAAAAGTACCTGCAGAAGTACTTACCTTCAACGAATACAATCTTTTGGTTGGGGTTAACGGAGTCAACCTGAAATGAATCTTTGCGAACACTTACAACGTATATGAGATTTTTGAGGAAAAAAGCTGCAGCAAACGATTTTGACTTTGCTAATCCAAAAATAATATCGTATTCCTTCTTGGCAGTACCGCCAGCGACTAGTGGATGTCATAGGATCTACTACGAAGGATCAAACAGTTAAAGGCACCGCCAAGGGTCGATCCTCTTCTTTCCTTCTCAAGAGTTGAAGAAAAGAGAAATTGAGTCGCGCTTCAAGCTCCTCGACCTCTCCCTTTGTCTACTCTTGTGAAGGAGAGGATTGAGAGAAACCTGACGCTGGTCCGGAGAGGAGCGTGAAGGGCGACTCAAGTTCTTCCCTGTGAGACACTCCCACTGAGAAAGCACACCTTGGTGTCTTTATCATGCGCTACCAGTCACGCTGCTTCGCACCGCTGACCAGTTTGCTGTTAAGGCACGGCAGCGTTTGTGGCTGGCTAACGTCAACCCTAGTTCGTGTGCATATACTTCCACCGGCTAGTCACGCAAAAACAGTGAAAGGGTAGGGCTGGATAGAAAAGTTTTTGGGTTCCTATTACTCAAGATTTTCCCCCTTTCTTTTCGTTCATTCCCTGTAGTTGCACTCCGAGCACCTCGACTTTCATACTCAACAGTACCATAATCACTCGTAACGCTGTTCTTGAAATGATCTAGGTATATGGCTTATTTCTTTCACATTGAGAATTTGACTTCATCAAAGGGTTTTCTCGATATCGTGACTTGCCAGTATCCCCTCTATCTTTTGTGTCTACAGTGACAGGAACTAATTACTATACTTATATATTATGAACACATAGCTGCCTAAACATAAGTAATAAGGATCGCCTAGGATTGACATCATATATACCAGTAGGGATGTGCTGAAAAGCGGATTTCTGATGATCTTCACTGGATGCCACGCGGGTCCTTCTCACGCCACACCACAGGTATCGGCGAAAAATTTAACTCAAACTTAGGAATCAAAATGAAACCAATCACAAAGCAGGGCAAGGAATGACATACGATAATTTCTCATGCATAATATCTGTGAGGAGCAAGCTGCTCATGCGTGTAAGAAGAAAAATGTCAAAGAGGAAGAATTGGCATACCGACTCGTACTCCGGTCAGACGCGTTTATATAAGGAGATTTCAAAAGCCTCGCACGGTGGAATGTGGGGTTTGTTATTGAAAAGGACAGAAATAAGTGCATTATTTACACCGCACGAAGCCTGATGAGTAAGGATTTCGACGCTTTAGTCGCAATAAGAGAGCTCTACAGGATCATATCAGTGGAACTCTTCACTAACGAGTGAGGCAAGTAAGTTGATTTCCCTAGCTTACTATTGAGTGAGCTGTTTAACGTCACCTACAAATCAGCTGACAACGACTGGAGCCATCTCGCACTCTAAAAATTAGCGAGTTAAGAGCCATAACCTGGTGATTTTTTTTACATTACAACATTGATTACAATACCTGATCGGCCCTTCGCAAGAACATACACTTATAGTCGATCTATGGACGCGACAAATTTGCTTGAGCAAACGCAGCCGCTACACTACTTGAGGGAAAAGGGAGAGAATGAAGGAGCCAACACGTTGAACAATGGCATGCTTTCACATAAACGGCGTGTCATGGTGGTAGCTCTCATGCCTTGCGGCGCTGGCGTCGACAGCTACAGCGGCGGCATTTAGGCGACGAGTCCTCTTCACATTATTCGACCGAACCATACTACACTATGGTAATGATGGCGACGGCTAGCGCAAAACTCTGGCTAAAACGCGCACGTTAAAGCAACTCACCTCAAAATGTAACTATGAATACTGTATTGGAAAAAAGCATCACTGACCTGTTCTCCTCCTCAGTAGTTCGCTGGGTCTGGTGCGTAGGATCAAGTATGTTCCTACGATTTTCAATCATGGCAAGCTTCTGCAATGGTGTCACCATCATACTCTATATATAAAGCAGAAGTTTGGTGTGTTTGTTTGTCTGTCTGTCTGTCTGTCTGTGTGTGTGTCTGTCTGTCTGTCTGTCCGCTCACCGCATAATATCTCGCGTCGCAGCAAAGCTGGGATCCTGAATTTTTAAGGTAATGTAGGGGTGTTAAGGGGACATCAATGGTGAGGGAACGGAAGTGATAGCACTGATAAGGGCTGATAAGGAGCCCCGAAAGGCGAATGGCGGGAAATTCATATCTCGCGTAGCAGCAAAGCTGGGACCCTGAATTTTTAAGATAATATAGGGGTGGAAAGGGGACATTAATGGTGAGGGAACGGAAGTGATAGCAACTGATAAGGGCTGATAAGGAGCCCCGAAAGGCGAATGGCGGGAAATTCATACCTCGCGTCGCAGCAAAGCTGGGACCCTGAATTTTTAAGATAATATAGGGGTGGAAAGGGGACATTAATGGAGAAGGAACGGAAGTGATAGCAACTGATAAGGGCTGATAAGGAGCCTCGAAAGGCGAATGGCGGGAAATACATATCCCGCGTCGCAGCAAAGCTGGGATCCTGAATTTTTAAGGTAATGTAGGGGTGGTAAGGGGACATTATTGGTGAGGGAACGGATGTGATAGCAACTGATAAGGGCTGATAAGGAGCCTCGAAAGGCGAATGGCGACGCAGCTGTGTTGTGATGGGCCGGTAAGGAAAGGAGGCATTACCTAGGGATACGCCGAGGGTACCTATGTCACTCCCACAGTCCAGCGTCAACCATTTACAACCTGTCTGCACCACATACACCCCTATCTCATTGATATGATCTCTCAACTGAACTGCTGTCTGGAAAGGTCGGGCATGTTAGAATTGGGTAGATGCTGACCTAAGCGCACAGAGCACATAAGAATTAAGCCTAGCTCCGCCCACTGTGAGCGGGGCTTGCGCAGAAACTGCCGGTGTTCAAATTTAAGTCCACGCTCAGGTTCCAAAAATCAGGCAGGCTAGGAATGGACCTGTAGAGGTCGGGCAAGTTAGGGATGGGTTGGGGTAAGCCAAAATGTACGGAGCACATGAGAGGCAAGCTAAAACCAGAATGATGTGTTTGTGTGTGTGTGTGTGCATGTGTCCGTTTTTTGTCACATAATCTACTCTCAACTCAATTGCAACGTGGAGAGGTCGGGCAAGTTGGGAATGGGTAGGGGTTGCCCAAAGTGTGCGGAGCTCATTAAGGACTAAGCCTAGCTCCGCCCACCGTGAGCGGGGCTTGCGCAGAAATGGTTCAAAAAATTGGCTAAATCAAGAGTGGGCCTGTAGGAATTGGGCAAGTTAAGACTCGGTAGGGCCTCATCTCAGCTGTATCCTGGAGGGTCGCGCGAGTAAGGAGTGGTTAGGGGCTGACCTAAGCGTACAGAGCATATAAGAACTAAGCCTAGCTCCGCCCACCATGGGCGGGTCTTGCGCCGAAATCGATGAATAAACGAATTTAGGTCCTCGCTCAGGTGTTGGAAATCGGCCAAGTTAGGAAAGAGTCTGTTGAAGTCGCGCATGTAAGGACTGGGGAGGGACTGACCAAAGTAAAGGGAACACACAACAAGCAAATTAGGCGCGGGCTGTGGAGGTCGGGCAGGTTAGTATTGGGTAGGGGTCATGTGTAGGGAGCATATAAGTTTCAAGCTTAGCTCCGCCCACCATGGGCGGGACCTGCGCTGAAACCGATGGGTGCTCAAATTTAGTCCTCGCCTGGGTTCCGAAAATCGGGAAGGTCGGGAATGGGTATGTTGAGGTAGTGCGTGTGAGGACTGGGTAGAGACTGACCAAATTGTAGGGGCACACAAGGAGCAGAACGGGCCTGTAGAGGTAGGGCAAGTTAGGATAGCGCAGGGGCAAACACAAGTGTACGGAGCACATAAGTTCTAAGCCTACCTCCGCCCACCATGGGCTGGGCTTGCGCCGAAATCGATGAATAAACGAATTCAGGTCCTCGCTCAGGTGTTGGAAATCGGTCAAGTTAGGAAAGGGTTGTTAAAGTCGTGCGAGTAAGGACTGGACAGGGACAGACCAAAATGTAGGGAGCACACAAGAAGCAAATTAGGAACGGGCCTGTAGAGGTAGGGCAAGTTAGGATAGCGTAGAGGAAAACATAAGTGTACGGAGCATATAAGTTCTAAGCCTAGCTCCGCCCACCATGGGGGGGGGGCTTGCGCCGAAATCAATGAATAAAGGAATTCAGGTCTTCGCTCAAGTGCTGAAAATCGGACAAGTTAGGAAAGGGTCTGTTGAAGTCGCGCATGTAAGGACTGGGGAGGGACTGACCAAAGTGAAGGGTGCACACAACAAGCAGATAAGGCACGGGCCTGTGGAGGTCAGGCAGGTTAGGATTGGGTAGGGGTCATGTGTAGGGAGCATATAAGTTTCAAGCTTAGCTCCGCCCACCATGGGCGGGACCTGCGCTGAAACCGATGGGTGCTCAAATTTAGTCCTCGCCTGGGTTCCGAAAATCGGGAAGGTCGGGAATGGGTATGTTGAGGTAGTGCGTGTGAGGACTGGGTAGAGACTGACCAAGGTGTTGGGAGCACACAAGAAGCAAGTTAGGTACGGGCATGTGGAAGTCGGGCAGGTTACGATTGGGTAGAGGCCATGTGTACGGAGCACATAAGTCCTGAGTCTAGCTCCGTCCATTACGGGCGGGACCTGCGCCGGAACCGATGGGTGCTCAAGTTTATAAACCCTCGCTTGGGTTCCGAAAATCGGGAAGGTCAGGAATGGAACTGCTCAGGTCGTGCGAGTAAGAACTGGATAGGGACAGACGAAAATGGGTACGAGTGTGTGGAGGTCGGGCAGGTTAGGATTGGGTAGGAGTCAACCCACCAAACTTATGTACTCTGTACACGTCAACCCCCTGTGTATAGAATGCATAAGTTCTAAGCCTAGCCCGGCCATAATTGCAATATTGGTACCACACTCACAAAGTGACTGTTTGTTCTCGGTTACCATTAGGGAGTGGGTGTTATTATCAGGTGTATCTCTCGGCAATCAGTTAAGGTCAATGTTTCTTATAGAACTGATACATGCACGTCTCTCAAAACTTTTAATCCTCAAAAGTCAACTACTACGGAGCGCCTCAGCGCTCACGATGAGACACCTTCAACTGCTGCCGCTCCTTTTAGCGTGGCCGCCCCTCTGCGATTGTGCCTTACACACTTGATCAACGATGGGAAGGGGGTCTTCTTTCTTGGATTTTTTGACCGTTTCGATCCATCTTCCTTACTTTGGTACTACTAAGTGCTTCAAATCTACTTTTGTGTTCGGATCGAATCCTGCCTTTCTTTAAAGGGGTTTTGCCTTCAGTGGGGAAGGGGTTACAGATGGGTGTGGTGTCTCTTAGTTTCAACTAAAGCCGATGATCGTTGGAGGTTTGCTCACAATATATACAAGCCGCATATTATCCGTTCCCTGCTGCAATGTGCGCTCCCTATACACAGGGCCTATTCCTGCTGCAATGCGCGCGAAGCGCGCATGCGAAAGTCGGCTCGCCGCGCTAGCGGCGAGCCGAGAGTCGCTCCTCGCTACAAAGCAGAAAGCCCCAAAGCCACCCTGCCGGGGCGGCGAAGCCGCCCCTACGAGGATTGGCCGGCGAAGCCGGCCAATCCGAGTCCAGGAGGGTTGGCCGGCGTCAGCCGGCCAACCCGACTGGTTGTCTCATATTATAGCAAAATCACTATTCGATTACCTTATAGAAAGGTAGGAAGTCCCATTAAAGACAGTGATAGGGATAATGTGGGTGGTAAGGAATCCCTAAAAGATGTCATTTACTTGAAAACTAGGGGTCGAGGAGGCCTATCTGCGGCAAAGTGTAAACAAAAGAGCGCTCCTGAGCTATGGGAGAGGCGGTCTTTTTAGCTTTTCCTATCCCGGCCCGCCTCTTGGGGTTGACTTCGCCAAAAATGACTGCGGTGTGGAGTGATATGACAGCAGAATTATACTTATCGTAAGGTATTAAAGGCACATTCCAGGATTATTGGGATATCACATCTCCTGCCGTGGATGGATAGTTCGACCCTAGCCACGTAGGCTGTACCTTTACCGAGGCGTGTGTCAGTTCCTGGAGCGTGCAGAGCCAAAGAATCTAGCGCAACAGCTCGGCCCCGCCCACCCCTCCCGGGGTGTGCTGCAAGTGTTCCGGTGCCTAGTTAGGGGTCAGGTCACTCAGTAGTGGGTTTACTTCACGAGGCGATTGGTTCAAAGATAAGAGTCGAAGAGTAAAGACAGACCCCCGGCGGGGGTGGGCGGGGCCGAGCTGTTGCGCTAGATTCTCTGGCTCTGCACGCTCATTTCTCTGACACCCACGCCTCGGTAAAGGTACAGCCTACGTGGCTTGGGTCGAACTATCCATCCACGGCAGGAGATGTGATATCCTGATAATCCTGGAATGTGCCTTTAAAGGCGTATCGATCGAGATGTCGTGGTGCTTGACCTGTCAGATTTTTTGGTGTAAACACCATCGCTCAGTATCAAAGATTGGAATGAATGATGCAAAACCACCCCTAGCACTTTCTTCGAAGAGTATTTCTTAGGAGGATGTTCAGTTGAAAGATCAGTGGGAACAATTTGGCATAAAGCATTGGATAATTCTTTGTTAGACGAATGTGCGATGTAAATGAGGGTGGTGCAGTGTAGTAGTGTAGTGGTACTTCTCGTACGTTCATCTTTATACTTTTATCCTGATAGGCCGGTTTAGTTCCGTCTAGGCAGGAAGAAAGACGTCAGAGTTGCTTGGTTAGGATGCGGTGCTCCTATCTGGATGGGGATGCCCGTCAGTGTGCCACCGTCATCTCGGTTAGTGTCACAGAAAGAACTAAAAGAACTTATTCTTGAGTTACATATTAGTTTCAGAGTGTTTCGCGATTCTCTGGCAGATCCTTGGTTGAAGAAAAGCGATCCGCCCTATCAATAGGTGGCCATGAATACTGTATATAGTGGTGTCGTGGCTTACACACCACTTCAACAGCAAGGGCGCCCCATGGTCGCGAGCCGCGTTGGTCGCGACACGAAAGTTGCGCTACGGTACTTTGACGCTTCACGAACACTCTCGCCGTTTGATTCCGAATCGTCATCATTCATCGCAAGGCCAGTCTCCGTCGTGTGTTGTCCCGTGCAGTCGCTTCGTCTTCTTCCGCGCCATCGACGCTCTTCCGCCCCTACGGCGCTCCAGCACCCCTCGACGTACGACACCTTCCCGAAGAGGAGCGGAGCGGACAGAAACAAGGGTAGAGACTTAAGGGAGCCATAAGGACCGAAGGTAACCGCTGAAGGGCCGATTACCTCTGTACGAAGTTGCCAGAACCACCAGCGGGCTGGTGTCTCGTCGTTTCCCGTTAGTATGGCTGAGCAATGGTCCGCCCCATATTGTTTGTAGTAGTTTCCATGTAATTTTTGTTCTATATGCTGTGTCATGTTTATCTATGTTTGTTTATTATGTAGTTCATGAAGTATAATAGAGATATGGTTTCTGAGTATGCCGTTACGTAGAAACAGCGGAAGAATACCAGAATCCTCTATATTCAATCGTGATTACGTGCAACGTCTTCGCGTGGGGCAGGTGTTCTTCTGTGTTTGTGTGGTTAAGCCGCGGGGTATGTCATCGTAGAGGAGGTGCATCGTAGTCATCTTTCTTTGTCAGCGTAGTGGCTGTAAGGGCCTGCCACCAAGTCAAGGGAATCCCGCGTGCGGGACTGGTTAGGCAACGCAGGTAATGCCTATAGTATGCCGCGCCGCGCGAAGGCGATTCACCGTTCGGTAACTCTGGTGCGATAGAAGCGTAGCTGGTGGGTTCTTTGACCCGAGGCGGTTCGACAAGGGTAAGACTAGAATTTTGGCACAGTTCGCATGGGCTTTTGCCACAGCTTGGAAAGGGCTTTCGTCATGTCACCCTGGTGTGGTATAGTTCGGTTCAGCGCTAAACGTACAGCGCAGTGCCGGTGGCGGGTACCACTGTCAACTATGAGAGCGGCTTTGAACAGGAACAAATTACAAGGGAGTGGCATTAAATGATATGAATATGATTAACATAACGTACATCATTTGAGTAAGCAAACAAAGGATCCGTTTGCGTGCCAACACTTCTTGTTTTCAAGATCACTGAAAAAGCTAGAGCACCATAATAATAACGTTCTCTTTTACGAGGATGCGAATGCGTCCCAAGTGCTCCTTACGCGATCTGCTCAACGTAACATTACTCTCTGACTTTTGCCCCGTTAGTGTCGATTGGCGGATATTCAAGAGTAGCTGCAGTACCTACCAACAACACATCTAGGTTTTCGAAAAACGCGGATTCGCCTTTTCTGTTCTCGTTTTTTACTACAACTTCTTGATCTTCTCAAAATTACATATCATTGAAATCAACACATCAAGCTTATAAGATGGTTCGAAAAAGCCGAATTTTTACGTGTTGCCGAATTGAAACCAAAACAACCAATATCACCTTCAAAGGGCGAAAATTACTTTTTATTTGGTCCTGAATAGAAACCAGCTCTATGCGTTATTGTGCCATATTGGCGGTAGCTTTGCCTTTTGCTCAGATTTACAGTGCGCGTGGCTCGCTAATGAATGCGTACCGGCACTTTGTGCATGCGAGAACGTGAAGACTTGGCTTTTCAAAAATTTACAGAGACTACGTTGTGGAGTTCGATGAGCTGATTTTGATAATACACAATGTTAAGAAAAATAAGATGAAGAGAACCGAGTTATAGTAAAAAAACGAAAAAAAACGCAGATTCGCATTTTTTTTCAAAAATCACGGCCGGTTTTGTAGGGTGTGTACGCTCAGGTTGAAATTTCGTGTCGCCGCATGTGAAGCGAGAGCGAGTTGGTTTGAGTGGATGGGAACTACCTGTGATTGCGTAGGATAAGCAGCAACCGTATCTACGTCTATTTTCATTCGTTCGCCGCTCATTTGTGTTCGTTTTCAATCTGGTTTTCCATTGAACACAATTCGATGTTTGCGGTTTATGACTGCTGATGATAGCGCACACACCATTTGCTATGCTATACATTGTTCCAATTTGCATTATTTTTGCTCCATCCGGACCTTAGTAAGAGAATGAAAGTTTGTCGTTTTCTGGGAACTTAAGTCTTTCTGGGAGAAGCGACGACGCAAAATGAGTAGTCTCTCATCTACGCTGGCATAATTTCTCCCGCTTTGTTCACAATTGTTTGTTTTTTGTTTACATAGAACTACTGCACGTTCTTTCTGGTGACAGTTTCAAGATGTCACAGGATTTCTAAATTTTACGTTTCGATATGAAAAGTGTAATACTAGGTAGGAAAAAACTATGGGCATGGTTATTGGAATCCCCGTAGTGAAATTTGCAGCGAGCAAAAAATGATGCGAATCAGGATGATACATAGCACAGGAAATGAAGAGACTACTTACGAAACAAACAGGTCACGATATCACGAACCCTTGTATCTGGGAACATTAAATTCTGTGCAGTGAGGTAAAATTGGATTGAAAACACCTCAATTCAGCGAGAAAATCCTGAAAGTAGGCGAAGGACACGGTTGCCACTCTACTTACGCAACTGCAATTCCCACCCAGTTCATCCAGCTCGCGCGTAAATAGCGGTTCGAGATATAATCTATGAGGTAAGGACACGCCCCGTTGGTGTTCCTTCGTGCTTCCGATTTCTTTATCACAATGAAAGCGGGTGTGTGCAGTTATGACGGGGAATCGCGTGCCCTCGCAGCGAGCGGCTCGGCGGGTGCGAGTACCAGTGGCAGGGCATGGCAGCCTTCAAGCGAGGCATTGTGGCAGTGGTGGAGGAGGCAGGGTGGCATTGGTGCAGGAGGCAGTGTGGCATGAGTGAAAATGCAGAGGTGACGCAGCCACGCTCTGCCGGGCTCCCAAGAGCATAGATTCGGCAAATCGTGCTGATGGCGCCGCGGGTGCGAGGTCGCACTCGCTACGCCGCGAAGCGAATTTTCTTTCATAAGTGCCACACCCACTGAAAGCATGTTCAGTTCTGATTGTGTATCTGTTCATTGCTGTATCTCTTATAGTGATTCTGAGATAAAATGAAATCAAGGCACTCCCGTGCCCATTCCCTTGAAAAAGCTATGTAACATACCTCCACTTTTCTTTTCAGGTAGACCTTTCTTGGTGGATTCGCCTTTCTCCGATTTAGAAGGGATTTCAACATCATCCGCTGCATCCTCGTTCTGGAAAACCATATGTAAAAGTTCTAATTCTTTTCTTCTTATTATTTCGTTGTATGCTGAAACATCTAACTCCTGCTAGGGAGAAAGGAAAATTTCCCACGTCAACCAATCCTTTTGCAGGTTGTGCCACGCTCTGGTTTCATTCAGTCGCGGTGGCAGGTGAAAGCGATTTGGCTATACAACGACTTGCGAGGCCGCCGGTGTACAAGTCAGCGCTTTTATATTGCTAAACGAGTCTGGCACCTACTCACCTATCCCTGAGAGAAGGCGCGGTGGGTTTGGGCGGGCATTGATGTGGGATTCAATCTCTGCACTTTGCGAGTGGGAGTGCTTGTCATCTTTCAGTAAACTAGCAGCTACTCCTTTGTTTGACGCACACAGTGGTGCACCGACCTGACTGACGCAATGCAACCAGTTACCGGATCTTCGGTTCACAAAAAGGATAATTTCGATCAATCAACCAATAGCTCGTAAGTGCAGATTTTTCTTTTGCGCTCATGGGTGCAGTTTGATACCTCCGGTAACCTGTACAATACGATGATTCAGATCAATTTCGACTGTGGCTTTGACTCGATCAGATCCCTCCTTTTGCAGTCGTTCCTTCGCGCTTTCGATTCATTAATCGCAATCAAAACAAAGTCTAAATATGTTTTTGATAGAGCAAAGAAGATCTTCCCTGAATAGTTCATAAATCAATGCTGAACAAGGAATCTGGAAGGAAAATTTTTATTTTGTGTAATTGTGAGTGCTTTCGGAAGAAGAGATTTAGATGAAGAGCGACGCGAGTTTCTGATCAACCAATTGGATGGACTTGAAGAAGGGGTCGGGGTTCTATACGGAACACCAGGTTGATTCTCGCCATCCTTGAGTCGGCCCATTGTAGCATACCGATAGATTGAACATTTCCCTTTGTAGAGCAGAGAAATTCCTATTGAACGATCTATAGAGTGCTGCACAAACTCGTACATTCTTGGGAAATTCTTGTTTGTAAAAAACGACATTACTTCCTACTCAAGGTACATTGACTACATCTTAAAGGCACAGTTCACGATAATATGAGTACCTTGGTTCCATCAGCGAGTAGATAGTCCCTTCCACAAGGGCAAAGTGTGTGCCCTCATCACGGCGCGAGGGTGGGTTCTTAACGCGTTAGGAACATGTAAATAAGATGACGGCCACCGCCTCAAGATGGCCCACACCCATCTTCGATTCAACCACCTAGTGAGCGGTGGCTTTTACGTGTATGAGAAGCATGATATCGACCGCGATAAGAAATGATAGGAGACACTCCCATTGTATAATAAAAACAACGTTATCGGATATTATCATGTAAATACTTGTCCAAATATTACTTACTTTCAAGCTGCAAACTCGTCGAATCCGAAGGTCAGAAACATTCAATTTATAAGGTTTTCGAAAAGTTTCCCAGCTTTTTCTCCCTACTTGTGTTCTTTAGCACTCCTAGGGTCTTTATGGAGCGCGACGAGGCACGAAAATTATCGTGAACTGTGCCTTTAAACATTACTCATCTCCATAGATTTTTCCTAAGACACTAAATAACTTCAAACCCAATGCCTGAAGCTCTTAGTACTGCGTTCATATCTCCAGTTTCAAGAGAATGCAGGGAGTCGCTGTAGGACCCATGTACATCCAGCACCACGCGCACACTTCTTGTCTTGCGCCACTGGCCAAGAAATGGTTGATGGTTCGATCTTCATTGGAGACAAATTTTGCATTTTTTTTCGATTTTCCTCCTTTTGTGCGTATGTACATATGAGCACACATGCAAATGATACCTCTATTTCATTTTTACGTGTACTTGACACTGATTTATTTGGACCTGCCAGCGCTTACAACCCGGGAATCAGGCAATTTCTAGCAAATTAGTTGTTAGTAGCTAGTTGGTAGTTAGTAGTTGTTAGCTTTTCCACCGATTCCTCTTAGCACACGAATACTTAGGTGCATCAACATATGAATGGATGCGGAATAACTATGTTCGGTGAACATTCGACTCACGAGCATTCCTTCGAATTTGCTTTCTCTGTAGATTCCATCAGGATCGAATATGTGATCCAGATGGGAGAGATCTTCAACGTGTTCCTTCTCCATGTTACGTCCTCTATGCGATCGTTTGAAGCTATAACTTCACTGTTAAGGTCAGTGAAGTACTTCTCATGTTCTCATACTTCCCTTGAAGCATTAGAACAGTCAACGAATTTCTCAATGCAGGTGCCCATCTTACACTTGCAATACATCGAAACACATGATCAGTGCCACAGATCCCGGTGCTTCCGGTTGATATATCAATGATAGAGTGCGCGGAGAAAATACGTCCGCAGTTAGAACCGAGCATGCTTGCGGGTCTCCTTCAAGGGTTTCCAGCCATTCCATCTCTGTAGCTTCGCGCTTTTATTTTCGTTTTCGACTTTCGGTCAATGTGTCGAACTGACTCTATGAGTTAATTCGAGCTGTTATTGGTATATCGAGCTTTGCCGATCTTACTTGGAACCGCTCTTCAGCATGTGTATAGTGTGTGTTAAATGTGTGCGTAAAGAAAATGAATATCGATCTCGTGCGAGCGAAGCTATACATATTCTGAAGTACGAACTGTTGGTTCAAAGTCACAGCTCGCGATCAGTTGTAAGTGTTTCGCGGCTCTTACTGAACGTAGAGGTCTCCATTCACATGAGCAGAAAAACGGACGACAAGCTCAAGGAACGCCGAAAAGGAGATTCTCTGAATACATTTTTCGTACAGCCTAGAATCGGGACCCCGCGTACCACACGAATTTCAGCGATATCACCTGTTTTGTCCTGCTAGCGTTGTCTTCATCATAAGAATTTCTGACTTATCTTAACTTTCCATGATGGTAGGCAAGCTTCCATCGCCATGTAAACGCCTCGTTGGAGTTCGGTTCATCCAATGTCGAGAGTAATTCCGTTCTGTGGGTGCCGCTTGGCTCGGCTTGTGGTCGAGCGGGCCTATCGTCGCGAGGGTGCGCAAAAAGTGTGCTGCCTGGTCAACTACCCAAAGGTCCACCTGCTCCAAAAAATCAATGCCTAAAAATCAGTACCCATTTTGATAACGCGATAATCAAACTAGTGGCGTACTTTTATGAGGCGAGTAGGCCCCGAGATTACTGTTCAGGGTGCACTTTTGTTGCGGTCTGAATGAACGATTCCAACGTGGAAACTGCCTTCATCACCGAAATGGCTTTTCGAATTATCTTAGCTTATCGCAGGTTCCCTCCTCCATGTGAGCGCCACCTCGGGAATTTGTTCGTTCGAGGTCAGGTGTGATCAGGGTCAAGCTTCTGTTGAGGATCCCTTAACGGGGGGGGGGGGGGGGGTCGTATTTCATCCGCTGAGGGGGAAAATCGTTGAGATAGGCAGTGATCAATAGAATTTCTCAGGCTGAGGGTCCAAAATGTAAGGGGAGAAATGATAACACTGACAAATTAGGTTCAAATCGAAAACCAGTTTGGTTTAATCATGAAAACCTCATGCATTGCGCGATCCGCAACGAAACCGGTCAACTCCAATAGCTCTTCCGTTGGTACGCTCACATAGAAACCACGTACAGAGACACCTCCGAAATTCACAGATTGACCGTGGAAAGCGATATCTATCAACAGGTACCACCATGGATGGACACTCCATAAACAATGGGATGAAAACGAAAAAGTTAGCTGATATGGACTTCTTTCATATCTTACCACGATTGCAAGTACGTAATCTGGCGTTGGCGGCCACTATGCGGACCGGAAAACATTTGTATTAGTTGAGAATGTGAATGAAATCCTCACGCATGGTGCATCCCACAGAGAAGCTCACCGACGCTTCTCGCCCTCGCACTAGGCCTTCGACAGCGAAGAATGCATACAAGAGAAATTTCAGTAACAATGAATCGATTTTTCGGAAGAATCGTGAGAAGATCTCGCAAACTCGACGAAAAAAATTTTCCTCCTCAAGGTTTCTTCTTTCATTCTCGAGATATGGCATGGTTCAGGTAGTACTCTAAAGCGACAACCTAGCAGACCCCAGTCTACCGATCTGCAGTCATATAGATAAGTATGAAGGAAGTTATGACCAATTGAAGTGAAACACTTCGAAATTTCCCTCAGCTAAACCTCAACTGGAAACCCATATCGAGAACTACCCAACTATTGGGGAAAGCTAGCGGACAATAGATAGGTCTAAGGGAATAATTAGGAAAACAGTTCACAGCTGTCTGAAAGACGGGCTCTAAGTGAGGTCTGAAGTATTCAAAGGCGCCTAAATTTACTATGGAGAAGATAGCGCGCTCCACCGTGATCGCCGCATCGCAGCCGCAGTAAATACCCTCGATCAGATGGGGCGTTGTGAAGCGTAATAGATGGCTCCTATTTAGCTTTTTTTTCTTCTAACTTTTCTATTCTTATTTTTCATCATTTATCTCTGCCCCATGACTTGCATGACTATTAAGCCTTCTCCTTTGTCATCAGAGGACGAGCACTAACGCTTTCGTTTCAGAATATAAATATTGGAATTGTTGGATTCTTATCTCAAACGAAAAAAAAGGGGGTCGTATTGAGGCCCCTTTTTTCGGGGGGGGGGTCCTGTTTTTTGAAAATTTTCCTCAACTGGACGCTTGACCCTGGGTGTGATTTGCTTGGATGGCTTGGATGTGTGCAAGCAGGCACAGCGCCACGAAGGCGCATCGTCAGCCGCATCGAAAAAACCTAATTGGCTCAAGAAAGTGAGCACCTAATCTGTTTATCGCGTGGTTTGTCTTGAAGGGTGAATGGAACTCTGAAAACAAACCCGCTTAGAAGTAGAAGAAGGAGGATTGGAACGATTAGTGTGAAAAAGAGGAGACCAAAGGAAATCGACATGACACGGAGCCATTCATCGTCTTTCGGTTCATCAGGCTCGAATTTGGGAAGGCCTAAATTATTGGTGCAATTAATGCAATGAATGTTGCATAATAATGACAGTCAAAAATGAAGGCGTTTCTCGCTTTTCGACCATGAATCTGGTCAATGTACTTGCAGATATCGTTTGAATATTCCTCAGTGAAGTATTTTAGCCAGCTGTGTAAAATGCATGGCAGAGCTTGAAACAATCATTTCACTGAAAAATAATAAAAGTGACAAATTTTAAAAAATTCAATCAGCCGTAAAAAGCTTTCGATCGAAATGAGCAGATGCGCGAAAAGTACCACGGTGTAATGCCAGTTTTTTGTTCCGCCCATTTGAGAAAAAAAACAGATCAGATTGACTTCATTCAGATACAGTGTCAATGAGTGGCCTCAATTTTTCTTTAACTTTAACTTCTCTAACTTTTCCTCTTCATCTCAGTTGCTTCTCCAGGCAGGCGTTTCCACCCGTTCTGTCATAATGGCTCGATGATGCTCAATTCAGGAGAGTGGCTTGGCCAACCAATCAACCGTTTGGGATAAACCCCGTTCCTGCTTATAAGAGGCGTGCTCCTTTGAGCCTTCATCCTGCTGGAGGATGAGGTCTGGTCTTGACCGCCTTCACTGTGCATGTACATACGCAACATAATCGAGGATTTTCCCGCGTTCTTCCGCTTCCTTGCCACATCAAACCATTTTAAGGAAAGTCTCCTTTTTTCGGAATGATACAAATCAAAGCATGATAGAGTTTCTGCTTATTCTGGGACTGGAGGATGATACCTTCGATCAGAACGCTTTCCACTGTTGAGTTGTGTCGTCCAATCCACCGTTGTTCAACACTACAGTCCTACTCCATTCGTTCTAGAGCAACATGAAAATGCCCAGTTCAGCTGCTCACACGCTAATTCTAGTCAAGCTCTTCTAATGACAGCAGAATGTGTGTTTTTCACAGGGCCGACTATTTCAATTCCACTGCAACTGAATATACGACGGTGGACATCGGAACTATGACATGTTGCTTCAACGGTGAAGTCCTTCTGAATGTCCACGACAATGATCCAAGGGCCATCGCGCGACAGGCGGATCAGTTTTCCTACTGCCTACTGATCGTAAAAATTGTACAGTAAGCTGCTTGACTGTTTTTGTTGACTCTGCTACTGAATACTTCAACGCTTGGAGGATTCGGGAGGGTAAGGGAAGAGAAAGATGGGAAGAAATGATCATTCTGAAACGAACATTCGAGGTAAGTGATAATCGGTAGAGAAACCGGGATTGAAAAGCGCCACGTTGTGGTCCGTATTCGCATACTGAACTCATCTCTTCAAACTACCACATTACCCTTCTGTAGAAGATGTCATTTGTTGTCTTGCAGAGTGTATTTCACCCGATTTATCCCATTCGATGAAATGAAATAAGTGAAAGAACAAACATCAGCGATAACGTGAAACAATGAATGGAAGAATAAGCGAAAGGGTAGGAAAAAAAGGCGTTTGTGGTGAAAAATCCATAAAGTTCACACTCGACGTCCTAGCAAGGTGTCGTATGTCTGCAACTTAACGAGCTGCAAGCGTTGAGGTAGTTTTACCGTAGGCCAAAATGCCACCCCCGGTGTCTTTGACAAAACCCCTCACAGCTGACCCGGACATCCCAAAGTGTTGTGCGAGCTGCTGGTAGGTCCACTTTTTGTTGCAGCCCTGCACTGCTACCTTCATCCATTCTCGTGGGATTTTATCATTATTCTGTTCACCGTAACATTTCACGCATTCTACCGGGATTTTCGTGAAGCAATACATGAAGGAAAAGGCGTAAGTGTGAAAAAGGCCTTTGTGGAAGAAAAATCCACTAAATTCACACTCAACGTCCCAGCAAGGTGTAACCGCCTGCAACCCGACGACTTGCAAGCTTTACGGTAAGGCTTACCGTAGTGAACGAGACCCGATGCCACGAACGAGCCCCAGCCAAAATTCCACGACTGAACACTTCTGAATAGGCAGATGGTTTTTTTTCAACGCAATTGGTCAGAGTGGAGCGCAATTCTGTTCGGAATCGACAACCACCCATATTTTTTACTGGTACTCATTTCGTTTCAATAATTAACAAGTATTACCTCTCATGTCGAATTCATCATTCACGTTCGTGTAGATAAGCTTCATTTCAAAGGGTGGATTCTGTCTTTTAAAGAACCATTACTAGTTACCACAGCATAGTACAGAAGCGACAGTGAAATATATGTGCAGCATTTTGAGGCAGTGGGCACGATACTTTGGCTGAGCACCCACTGTTATATGATAAGATGGTGGACCAGGTCTGAACGGCAAAAGAAGCCGGAGTGGCCAAGCTTGGCGGATAATTCGAGCCATACTTCGTGAACTTCGCATGTTTTTTCTGACTCGATTCTGATAGTATCAGCAGTAACAGCATTCCTCAACGGAATGGGGACTGATCAGGAAACCCAGCTTTTTCCTTTATCCTAGAATATGGTAAATCCCAAATTCAGATCAAAGGCACAGTTCACAATAATCTAAGCATCTTGTTTTTATGTGCTAGTAGGTAGGCTCCTTCACAACGACAAAGTATGTGTAATCATCGCAGCGCGATGGTCAGTGCTAAACGCGTAAGGAACCCTGAATTAGATAGCTCCACCCATCTATGATTCAGCAGCAGTGGGATATAATACGTGGATAAGGGGCATGATAACGACTGCGATAAAATAGAATGGGGAAAATTCCCATAGTAACTGTACACTTCCACGTGAAAACCTGTCGAAAGTGTTGTTCTGGGCTGCAAACTCGTCAGAACCAAAGGTCAGAAACACCTCATCTTCAGGGTTTTTGGAAGTTGAATTGTGCCTCTTAGGGTAATGTGCAAGAACGATGCTCCCTGTTAGTGGTTAACCTCAAGTGTTATCAATGGATTATGGATGTATGTAGAATACAGTCCTGAACACGGAATGAAGTCTAGACGAGGGACGCACGATTCTATCGTGACCTGGCAGCCCAGCGTCGCGCACGCGCACGCGGCGCACTGCGCGGCAGGTGACGCGTCGAGTCAGGCACGCCGTCGCAGTCGAATGAAAGGCGGCATCTATTCTTAGCTTTTTTGCTTGATTATCGCCGTTTTTGTGACAGTTCGTATTATTATTATGAAGGGCATCAAGCGTATTTTGACAAAGTATCGCTTATAATGTTCCATTGCACCAATTCCCACTATTGAAATGGTAAACATATTATGGTGACAGCAACACTCGGGGAAATTCATTTCGACAAGCTCCGGAAGAGTAAGCTTCCGGAAGAGTAACAAGCTGGAACCGGGCTTTACATGATGCTAAATTGCACGTCAACTCGGCCGCTCTCCAACATGCGTGGATAGTTCATCCAAAATCCCTATGCTTACCATTCGCACCCATCCCCAGCCGTCTGCGACATTTGACTCCGCAGGATAACATAGGAGTGGCCCGACTCGTGTCGAATTCTTCATTGTCGGTGAGCCGAGTCCAAGCCGAGATGGGCTTATCGGTCTCGAGGATGACTATTTGGCGTTCCACCCGATCAAATCAGCACATAACGCGAGGGACCTCGATGAAGAAGAGTCTCGGCTGACAGCTTAGCACAAGTTGGCAAGACTGAGAATCGCCCGTAAAAACATGGCAACAGCATGGGATAAGGTATGGATTTTCGAAAAATTTCTACGTTCAGTATGGAACTGCTTTGAGCACATTTTCTTTTCAGGTCATCTTCACTTATGAGAAGAAGTTCAATCTTGATGGCGGAGATGGATTTCGACTTTGCTGGAGGGGACCTACGACGCGACCTGCTTGTGTTCTCGAAAAGAAACCTCGAAGGTGGCTCGCTGTTGGTTCGGGGTGGATTCGGACGAAGAGGAGAGAGGAGCTCGCTTTCTCTCGTGCCGTATGGACAGCCAAGAGTCCCAAGAAGTACTTCAGTACCATCTGCTGCCGTTTCTGAGAGGTGCGCGAAGCCGGAAACACATTTCTCAGCAGGATGATGCCGCCGTCCACGTTTCGCGTTCAACCATAGGATGGCTTAAGGCAATGAAATGCAAGTGATGGATTGTACAGCATGCTCTCCTGACTGCAATGCAATTGAAAATCTATGGGGAATCATCGTCCGGTGAGTTTACCAGAATAGTAAGCGGTACAGGTCAGTGGTAAGTTGAAGGAAGTTGCAGATCGTGGGACAGCATCGAGGATCCAGTGTCCGGAACCTGATTCAGATCATGCCGAATAGATGTTCGAGATTATCCGAAACTCTGGAGGTGCAATAGATTACTGATTGCTTTTGATTTATATTAAGTGTCTACATACTTTCAGTACAAAGAATATTTTTTAGTAATGAAACATTGTAATACCGCTTACAGAACACTGTCACATTGAGTATTCTGAGGTCATCGCATGTGAGGAATCCAGCAGTGACCACATGGCGCAAGAATAAGCGGTGTATCCTACGGACTACAGTTAGATCGCCTGATAGTAAGATCGAGAAAGGTGGGGTGTGTACCTTTATGTCAGGATTCCGCACCGCAACATGGCAAGCGAAGCAATGCGGACGAGCTAAAGGCGCCATGTTGTTGGGTCCTAAAGCGATTACAAGTACACTGTGTATCTTGCCCCTAGCATTACCGTGTAATCGTTCCAAGATCCAACTACCGCGACGCGCATAGCTCGCACACACTGCATCGCAAACCGTTCGTCTTCGTGCGAAATCTTGGCATAAGGGTACACACTCAGAAAGGTGCATAAGCGCTATCCTGATGTACCTACATCTCGAACGTAGGTGGCATCTCCTGCATGTTGTGACTGTGCAGCGTATTATGCATCGTATCATTTACTACACGTTTTTAGTGAACATTGGAAACTGTTAATGACAGGCTGGTCCATCGGCCAAATCAACCACAGGGTTTGCCTCTGCCCTTTTTGTATTATAGCAATGAGGGGAGGAACCCAAACTGCTTTCACATAAGCTCAAAGGGCAAAGGGAACCTCTTCCCTCGTTCATTAACTTCGGCAGAACGAGTGTGCGGAATGACACGTCCATGTAAAGGTGCTCAAAACTGTTCAAATTCTATAAACTGCTCCCTCATTGTGAAAGCATGCCTCTTCAGATAGTTTTTCACTGCAAGACGGCGTGACACCTCATTTTTCATTTTCAGCGACAAGCAGCAGCAAAAAAGTAGTCGTGCCCGCTGCTTCGAAGCCATAAAATAGCAGTACTCAGCCTCTGAGTTGGCAGCCTTCATATTGGACGAGATGATCCGCTCGGAAGAAGAGTCAGGACCTCAAACCAAAGAAGGACTATAAAAACGAATGCGGCTATGTACGAAAAAGTTACGGATGAATTAGCTCACGTTTCTGCAAGAATCCTTTCCAGCCGGTTCTAGAAGGTTCGAAGGTATTGAATAATGCTCACCGAGTTACGGCTTATCGAGTATCACATTTCCACCCAACACTTGATACTGCAACAAGTGACTTCTTCCGAGACTAGCAGCTTCATCTATCGCCAGCTTCATCTCCATCTATCACTGCGGGGTCGTGATAAGGCTCTATACCGCGCTCTTTTAAAGGCACAGTTCACAATAATTTTCGTGCGTCTTCGAGTTCCGTAATGGTTCTGAGGGTGCTGAAGAAAACATAAGCGAAGAAGCAGCCAAAGAAATTTCCAAAAATCCTTAAAATAAGGTGTTTCTGACCTTTCGCTTCGGCGAGTTTTCAACTTAGAAGCAAGCATTTGAACAAGTTTTCGCGTGATGATATCATTCGATAAGGTGGCTATTAATTCTCCAATTCTCCCTATCTTATCTTATCGCAGTCCATGTCATGCCTCTTATCCACGTAGATGCCACCGCTGCTCTGCTGGCTAAGTCGTAGGATGGGTGTGTGCTATCTTGAGACGGTGGCCGCCAGCGACTTACGGGTTCTTTAGGCGTTTGGCGCTAAACCCTCGCACCAGGTGATGGCACACGCTTTGCCGTTGTGGTAGGGTCTGTCTACTCGCGGATGGAACCAAGACACTCATATTATCGTACACTGTCCGTTTAATGCGAATTTAGCCAAACCTCACCTCTTGTGAACTGGAAGTTGATTTTCGAACAACAAAACCCCAAAATTCTCACTTTCTTCCTACCTCAGCCGGTGCCGCCAGATTGTCCCGACGCCCGCTCGCGCCTTGATCAGTCCCTTTCCTTACAAATGGGCCTCTGATTCTACCCTATTTACCACTGTGAAGCTTCAACGACGCACTTGACCTTTGAATAGCTTGCAGAAGACAGCTTATATGATCAATTTTAAGCTTCGCTGTTCTGGGAACTTTTGGTGGAGCGGTCACACGAGGGTGGAGCGGTCACACGAGCCGAGATTTGCCAAGGAAACCGTGCCGGTATCTTGTGAAGTGAGGAGGAAGTTATGCAGTCAGTCACTTGCACGTCTCGATTCAGAATGGGGTGGAGACAGAAATGCGTAGCATGCGAAACTCAAAAGCTTTTGAATCATAATAGTTTATCTAGTCTATTGTGAGTGTGCTAGCAAGCACTTATCATTGCGAAGGACAAATGGTTGGTCAAGGCGAAACATACATCAACACACCGCTGGATCTACTCGGGTGTATTTCTCCATATTATGTATTTGAAAACCGTTTTTCTCGAATGAAGAATGCAAGACGTAACTTTCAAAGCACCTAGTCGAGCTACCGGATCGCAAAAGTCATTATCGTCCCTATATAGAGACTATGGCTACAACAAATAATGAAGTAGTGCCACTTTACAACCACATCACCAAGGTAAAGCGGTCAGCACAGAATCGTCAGTAGACAGCTCGGCTTAAAGGAATTGTCCACGAAAACTTACGTTCTTTTATTGCCTGTATATTTATGCTGCATTAGTTTACTAAGGTTGCATGCAAAGTTTCACGCATATGAACAAAATCCGGACGACACTGAGCTTCTCGAAGTTACGTCCAACGGAGTGGGACAACCGAGGCAGCGCAGTCACGAGGGAGGAACAAAGAGGCGACGGTCACGTATCCACAGACACAGAGTCAGAAGCAGACCAACGTTTGGCGTGAAACTTAAATTGTGCTCTGCCCGCCGTCGGCTGTTCAAGTGCTGCAAATGCTGCTCGACGGAAACGAAAACAAGAAAGAAACCAATGAACAACTGAAACAAACATTCAAACAAGTTGCTCTTTTTCAGTGTTTCAATTTCCGCTTTGAATGAGAGAAAATTTCTCGGTTCTTTCTTTTTTGCTTCTGTTTATGTATGTTATTTAGTGAAGTGATTCCATGGGGACAATAATAGGATCATGGGAGTTCCATGGACCATTCCACTCGGCCTATCTTTCCCGTGATTCCAACTGCCACAGCGCACCATCCTCTTAGAGCCAAGTAGGTAAGAACAGACATATTCTGGGGCACAGAAACACTTGAAAAATGTTGGGTGTTCTCCTGAAAAGTGTATACTTGTGGAAAGAGCCCCTCGCTGTGTTCCCATCACCTCTCACAGCTTCCATAAACGCTATCAAGAAGCAGGTCTTCGCTTCATAAAGCAGCTTTCTTAACATCCATGTTTTGTAGTGAGTCAGAAGTAATCTAAAGTATCATGGAGAGCGAAAGTGTTTTATGACTGTCGTTATGTATATCTAAAGGCCATTTGTAATGTCTGACTACATGTATAGCAACGGCTATTACACTACGGCAACTGGTTCATCAGTAATCTGCCGATTGCGTCATCTTTATGAGATTAGCAACAGTTATACAGCGTAACTTGTTCGACGAAGTTGGGCGACACATGAATCACTTGGGGCAATCTGCTGAATTTGGACGACGCTGACGATGCAGTGGCAATAGGCAAAGCCAGAAGTTACATGTTCACCGAATCAAAAACCATCTGCGCTCACCATGCTCTCCAACACTCCATGGCTAACTACATGAAGCACACGACAATTATCAGTCCTATCGGGCTGCGACTCGTACTATATACCCGTACAGAATCACAGTGGTATATGAATGCAAGTTAGCCTATACAATGACTTCCATTGCCGGCAAGGACAAGTTGGCGTTTCTTATCTTTCCACACAAGTACCAATGCATTGACCTCGGCAATATGAAAGTTTTGTCTGATTTCAGCGGAGCATTGATCAAGGAACTGATGATAAACGTACTCAGAAAGCAAAAACGTGTATTATCATATTGACCAGTTCTACGAAGCCAGTGCATAGACCTGTTACACCTACAAAAATTTGTACGATTGGCGGAACCAAACCTAGCGGAACCGAATGCATGGCGTACTCCCAATGAGTAAGCAGTGATGGACCATTTTTTGAATTCCGAGTGATCAGTGCTTGCGCAATGAAGAAATTAACAACATCAGTGGGTGAATGGAGCAAATACCCTTAGAAATACCTCTATGTATCTAAAAAGCAGTATTTGCGTGGCGTATATCGGATGTTCCGCAAACAGCCTTAATTTTGTTTCAAACGTTGGCGTCAACCTTTTTCGATATGGTGTGAGTTTGTGTGTGGTGGCAAGAAGCGCCGCTTATGCAAGCATGGTCTGGGGTCCGAGCCCTGAATACTTGCCTCTTCTGTCCATCCTCCCAGGATCGACAAATCGGTCGCAGCTCATCGGGGAAAACAAAAGCGCTGAAAGTCCGGTGCTCAAACGCAGAAGTGACAAGTCACTTCCAAGCCAATTCGCATTCAAATTCCGCTACCATTCCGCATCTGGGTGGGACGCCTGGCACTTCCCAAAATAAGTCTGGCCAGCGTCCGATGCCTTTTTCTTTATCATTTGCATAAATCTCAAATTGAATATAAGCATATTGTATACTTAAAAGAATCCGTGACCAGAATTGTGACACGGGAGCAGTAGCTTGTCCCTTACCTCGACATTACATGGGATGCCAAAAAAGTAACTTTGCTCACGGCTCACATCCGCAAAGTATACAAAAAATAGGGAAACGAAAGGGATAAAAGTATTGGGGCAACATATTCTCAAAGCGTCCCTTCACAAATAGGAGCAAGCACCTTTTATTTTCACCTTCATCGAACTACGGAGCCTTCAGTCGTCTCAGTAGAGCTTCAGAGCACCTACAGTATCAAGGTCCCCTCAAAATAGTGACCAGGTTCCGTGGTAGGTCTTCTGTGGGAAGCTTCTTAGGGATTGGCCCTTCGGTTCATGAAAGTCACAGAGCCCTTGCTGCTTGGACAAGGCTGCTATGATACAAAGTGTCATTTTTTTATACCTCTAACCCTCCGCCGGAGGGTTTTCAGTGGTAATGGCACGTTCTGGCTCTTGGAATCTAAGGGCGCTGGAAATCCGGAAAAAACGGAGGGTTCAAGAACATCACCCAATATGAACCCACTCAGGTATCCAGAGTGAACCGACCTTAGCAAGCTTAAGAACAAGCGTGACGAAATCTCGGATTCTGCCGCGTGAGGTGACACATCTTGTTCACTCGGAACAAGCTCCCGTTCCTGCTCGTGCAGAAGGCTTTCACGGAGTTTAGTGATAGTATGGGGTGTGCTCTAGAATTTGTGGATGGAAATACCTCGTCAGAATTTGCTGAAGTTCGACTCATGTAATTGAAAAAGGAGGAGGAAAAAAATTACTTTTTTGGCACCCTCTGTGTAAACCGATTTTGAATGTTCAATATCCAACAATTCCAAAGTTCTTCATTACCATGATATCCAGAAACTCAGTTCCGTGGCTTCAACAATTCATTCATCCAGTGCTTGGCCAATCCCTGACATTCCATGAGATAAAGTCGCTTTTCGAAAATACGATTTCGGTTCCCTGCTGTGACAATAAGCCCATATATCTACGTATGTGTGACATCTATCACATTCTTTACGAATGCGACCAGTCTAAGGAGTAAAGGACAAACCTGTCCACGATTTTTTCTGCAGTCCACGAAAACATTCCAAACCCGATCATTGTCTTCAGTGAGAAACAAGCACTTCGAGCCAACAAAGAATTACAAAAGATTTTAAATCATCAAGAGTGGACACTGGCTGAATGGATGCGGCCTGATGTCTCCGTTTAAGTCTGCTCGATCCAAAAAAGGAATTGATGATAACAGATTATCTTTCTGGATTATGCCACATACCAAGAAAGGACAAAGAACTTGGCATTCTTTTTCAGTCATGTTCCGAATGCGCCACGCACTCTAGTTCCATGCAGAATCGAAGTACCATTTGTTCTCAGACCGGTCTGGTCCCACTTCTTCTGTTAGGTTGTAAGGAAAGTTCTGGCCGGTTTTTCGCGTTCACAAGATAAATTCAAATATGAAAGCGCGTCAACATGAATCAGCCTACATGCTGCGCTCCTTAAATAGACAAAAAGTTGCTCTTCCTGAATATATGCTTTCTTTGGAATGGCATAAGCTTTTCGAATTATCAGAAAAATATTGAAGTACTACGAAATTGGCACTTTTTGGATGATTCATTCAGGAGTACTTATTCGGTCGAGTCTCAGCGAAGGCAACCACAAATGTGAATACTGCAAGAGGAGGAGGTGAAGCATTGGATGGATCACTTTGCCCCTGGTTTCAAAAGAGCACAGATGGAATGAGTTGCTTCAATTTTCATTGATCAAGCTGCTTTAACTAAAACGTCAGAAAGCGATGGGCGCCCATACGTGCAGGGGATGTCCAAAAGTATTGACCCTCAACATGCAAACTTGGTTAACCACCTCAAGTAGGCTTGATTAGGGAAAACCCAAAAAATGGGTGCAGCGGGACCCCTCAGAGCAGCTATGCGCAAGTGCATATTCCACAAATCCTCTTTCAGTAATTGAAGCAGTTGCAGACTGAAGCCCTTACTCGCCCATCATTTTCACCAGATTCAACGCTAACTAAGCCTCACCTTCTCAAACATCTGGACAGCTTCTTCAGCAGCAGTGTGTTCAGAAAGAATGGTGATTTGAAGTCGACTTTTTTGATTTTTTTTTCAAAATGAGATATGCAAATATACTACATGATATTGACAAAAGTATAGCGAATCAAGTGGTGTTTATTCTGTGCGAAAAGATGCAGTCTGAGCCGAGTTATAATCTCTCGAATTTGAAATTGCGAAACCGGCCAAAACTTTCGTTACAAGCTAATAGCCTGGGGTGATGGAAGACTTGGTTAGTCTGAGTGAGAACGATAGATTTCAGCTGTGAACCATGTTGTAGTACTATGTAGTGGCGCCACTTGTAAGGAAGATATCTTGTGAACGGCTTAGTTATGTATTCTTCTCCGAAAACTATGCCGGGTCACATTTGAAAAGGAGTAATCGAAGGAGCGTCGTAATCTGAATTAGAAACAAAGACTTCTTTATATTATCATTTTTGGGGTAATCGAGTTTTTAGTAAACCGAAGTCTTGGTTGAGGAAAGCAGGGTTTCTTCCATAAGCTACTGGTAGACCAAGCTGAAGTGGGTAAAAAAACAAGTGAAGTGGATTCTAGTGTTTGAATTGCTCTTTTGCAAGTATATTTGAATGGTATCATCTTTCGAGTCACCCATTTCACCCTTTCACCGAGTCCATCCTATGCAATTCGCAGAAACGGATGTAGAAGCCGAAAGTCGGAAGAAGAAGTTTTTTTATATAGTACGAATATCGGAATTCTGAATTCAGCTGGCAGCATCCACCCTACAACATTGAGCATCCTGCGCACTGGGTCTTACCGCAATGAGAGGTGAGGCATTCCACTATGAACGTTATTTCTGCCTAAGCCTAATAAGCAGAAAGGACCCCCCCATCTTTCATCAGGCCCTTAATTGCCCTCCCCCCCTTCCCTTCATTGCGATAGCACCCGGAACTCCTCTTCCTTTTGCTGATGTGCGGGCACAAATATGCGTCTTAGTGTGCAGATTGACTGTCCCCGGACTGTGCCTATCCGTTTAAACCAGTAATGGGAAGGTGACTCAATGCATGAATAAGGATGAGCCAACCCAAACTAATATTGTTAGTCATAAGGTTTGCACTGCCCTGGACTGTCTCAAAAACGCTAACTAACCTGTCGCTTCCACCGTATTATCTATAGTATATCACTGTGAGCCACACTGTAGCCTACACTCAAAGGTTCCACGTCCTTGCGGCGGTAGCTGCATCCTTTCGTAAGAAATGACCACTGGAAATCTTTCGCTGAAATCTCAAGAGCAGCAATAAGAACGCTGTATCCATTTTCAAGATATCCTATATTGGAAAAAAGGAATCGAAGGACAGTGGGCAGGGGTTTAGAAGGAAACAGGCTGGATGGCTAATTTCAAGCCCATGAAAAAGACTGACTCAAAAAAGCTGAGAGATTTCCAGTTGTGTATCAAAGCCACAATTGGAAACGTGGCCAAAAATGTGAAGTTTAGATTGTGCGGCAACGAAGTTTCTTTCGTTTTTGTAATTTTTTTCAGGATTGGATCTGCAGAGGAGCATCCGCCAATCGTCTCTCCTGTGTTAGCTTGTTGTGTCCAGAATGTGAGTTTAAATCAGAGAAAAAAATAAAGGGTGCATTGAGATGGATAAAAGGCAGCTGTTTCAAGATTTCAGCCATTTCAAAAAGAGTTCGGTAGCGTGGCGCATCCCGAATCGCCAATTTCACTCCTTTTCCCACCCCTTCGTTGAGATGTAGTACGGGAAATCACGACATTTGGTACACATAACATAATGATGAAAGCATAGCTTCGCGACTGCATTATCCCCCAATTCGTATGCCGTCCTTTGCCAAAAATATTCTTTTTGTGAACTCAGAACGTAGCAGGTTTGTGTGTGATCCAAACACAGAACTCGATTTAGACCACCCTGATCAATCATCGTTATAAGAAGGAGTTATATGATTCATTTATTCGGTATTTCCAAGAGTGCTCCAAATTTCAAACAATCTCTTTTCCATACGGACTAGTTTTTTTCTAAGAATCGTGGGGAAAATTGTGCAACTAAATATCCAATAATGTAGTGATGCGTGCAAACCGAGTATGCAGTCGAACATGTGAAGAATGGGTAAGTCACACATTATGTGACCGAAAAGCGCGCGATGTTTGGTGCATTGGAATGGTCAACCGATGATTACAGAAGACCTTCACCATCTTCTGAAGGAATTCGTATTCAACGTCTTTAATTCTTGAAGGAGTGATGGTCTCGTCCTTAGTCACCATCCCTTCAGAAATCAAGAAATCAGTAAAGTTCCAATGAGTGGGATTTGTGAAAAAAAATGACCCTCTTAAACTCATCATGGCCATGTAAATCTACATTCTTCCATGGCTTTTACTGTACCTTAGGGTTTTCCCTGGAAACGGTGACTCCTCAGACTCCTCACTAAGGTCGTCAATGGGTCAGTCGGAAACCACTGAGAATGGTTACTGATTGTCGAATTTATCACTTTTTTTGAGGTTAGAGATCAAATCGAATGCCGTCGCTGCCTATAAATCCATTCTTCTCCCAAAATAACGACCACCGGCTTTTTCCAATACAAAAGACGATCTCCTCATGAAATCTCATCCTAAGTTTGACCGCGATTGTGGCTACTCTTACAACCGTTTCCGCTAACCTGGTGATATAGCACCCCAAATCGGTATAAGGGGTTCCCCCCCCCCCTCCCCCTATGGCGTAGGCCAGGGCTGGAAGCTGTCACCGCACAACTCCGCACCCCAAATGTCTGATTGGTATTGTATCCTGAATTTATTCTGAAATCAGGTGAGTATACCAGGCCAGTCTTTGAGGTGTGGAAGCTTAGGGATATGTGTACAAAATGGCTGCCTTCACTTGCATTGAACGCAAAAAAAGAGCAATTGTTAGGCCTATTTCAGCCTTTACGATGCCACGATTTCTCATGCGCATCATCGCAAAGTGAGAAGATCGCAGAATCGCGTACGACATCGCAGAATGGCGAATCCCCTAGTCGGGAACTCTGATATCAGCCTTAACCGACATAGGCCAACACCTTTCCAATTGTGCCATCCGACTTCCACTCGAAAAAGACATATGTTTGGGTACTATTCGTTGAGGCAATGAATTATTTATGAAAGGAAAACTAGATGGTGTTAGGTATTTTTCTGAGAAGGGGGAGCAGACCGATCTGTAAGGCGTTTGAGGCCTACTGCATATAGTCCCATACCGGCGAAAAAATGAATGTTCGTTCCATTAATCGATCTCTTCTGTGGAATGAGCCGCACATCCTAGTTCCATTCAGAATAGAGGTGACAGGTGAATGCGATTTGACTCATACAATGGCTTGCGAGGCTCAGCCGATGTACAAACCAGTACTTTTACTCTTCTAGACGAGTCTGATACCAATTCACCAAACCAACCCGAAGGAATAGAAGACCTGGTTGATCTCGGATGGCGTTGATCGAGATTTGATCCCGCACCATGAGAGTGTGCTGCGCGCCACCTGTCACTACACCACCTCCGCCTTTTCGTTACCGATAGATCGTCCAGTTACTCTAGAAAACATCATCATTTAGGGCAGTCTTTCAAACATTTTTGGAGCTTCCAAAAGTCCAAGAAGAGCGATTTTTCAAGCAAAAGTAAAGATAATCTTAATGATAATCAATCCAAACGGCGGATCTTGGTAAAACAGATGTGCTGACTGCATCTATTCTTCTAGCATTGCATCTGTAGACTTCACAAGCAACCATCGTGAGCTGCGAAGCTCCCCTTTGCAATGTATTGCAGAGATTTCTGTGCAGGCCAGTTGATGGGTGTACGATGTCAAAAAAATTTCCGGTCTTCCCCATGCATTCGAGTGCAAAAGCATGGAACCTGTTATTGTCGGAAAAACATTTTTCTCTATTCTCTTTGTTCTCGACACCACATTTGCATCTGTTAATTGGTTCGATGTGCGGAAGTGCGAATCACGTACGGTTGCTACGAGAAAAGTTCGTAAAACCTAGGATAATTAGCCTACAAACAAAATTCCACCGCTGCTCGTTTCAGAAGTGACTGAGGCGCGGCAGAGATGGCAGTGGCACAGTGGTTAGAGAATCTCCTACAACTGGATGTTGTAGGACCTCCCAACTGAATGAGGTCCTCCCTTCCTGCAAGGTCGCTCAAGGAATGACAGGATATACAGTAGCGCTCAAAAGTCTTCGGCGAAATGGTCTTTCACTAAGAGTTTTTCACTTGTAACTTTTTTGCAACTGCACCGATCTAAGAGAAATTTTAGTATGTTGTACTTGGAGGCACTGCATACTTAATATACTATTTTGGGGTTCAGCGGTGTATGTTACGTGGTTATATGAAATTTTTTGTTTTTGGAGTGCCATCGCTATGCCGTCCCGCTGTGCCGCTGTCATCAAAAGTCGTGGTCTTTCTACAATATATTAATGTTCTCTAAGGCTTGCTGGTTTTGTTTTTGTAAAGAAAACCGTTTTCCTTGACCAAGCCTTTTACTTTTTTGGGTGGTCTTATAGTAAATTCTTGTAAAAAACCATGAAAAGTGTCAAGCGGCACTCAAGTAGATGGAAGTGTTGGCAATAGGTTCAGGCACCACATATTAAAATTTTGTCAAATTTGGTCAAGTAGAAAAAAAGCTATGACAAAAGAGTTTTGGCCGAAGACTTTTGAGCGCTACTGTATACGGCAGATAACACTTATAATCGTTGGCGAGCAAATGCATCACACATTTCCACTCAGGATTGGGAACGCATTCGAATGCGATTTCTCCTATAAGTAAATCGGAGAGCCAGTTAACATGTCAGCCAGCGCTTTTGTGTCCCAAACGGATTGTACTGATTCGTCGACCACGGAGGAGTGGAAGTCTTGGACGTCCAGTGAAACATGGATCGAGTACGATTGGTGCCAGTTGTCGCTTCATCACCCGTGCCACAGCACTACACACTTGTTAAACCCGGAATCAGAGCGTTAAATGTAAAATCTAATGTTGAAGGAATCGTCTACGGATAAATGATTTTTCCTGTCCCCATATATTTATGTTATATTTGCCTAATGTGGACCGTATGCGAAACTTTATGCAAAAAATGTGGATCCAGCTAAGATACAGCACCACAAAGTCTCGACCGGGTGGGCGGGGCCTCCGAGCGAGTGCCCACCCCGTCGTCCACCGCGATCGCAGACGCACTGTACGTTATGCATTGCGCATTTGTTGAACAGAAAGTTACTTAAACAGTCCCACTCTCCGTTACCAAGAGTGGCAAGCATCGTCGCCTTCCATAGCCATTACGAGATCAAAGCTCAACCTACTACTCAGAAATTTTAACTTAAATGTAAGGGCACGGCACATCCCTTAGGAAAGATAAATGGCACGCTACGTCTGACCTTATACTAGATATCCCCAATGACTGCATACCGACCATGCTTTTGAGCGAAATTTTCTAAACCATTCTATCCCTTCGTGAAAGATCTCAACAGATGTCCTTTCTTCAGTCGAAACGGTTTCATTTGGGAAACTCGCTGCCAGATCAGGTTACGAGTTCAGCCAACTGTAACTTGTAATTAAACCGACAACAACCAGCTCCTTTCCCATGAAATATCGAATATCCTCACCAGTACACAAAAACATGCACTTTTCCCTTGAAATCAATCTTTCACGAAATGTCTACTACAACGAAGCCGGTCCAAAGGCCAACAGCTTTCACTGCAAGCCTCTTCAATGTTGACGAATCGTCTGCGATAATCGGTCGGCATGGTGACAAGACACGGCCGCCGTTGCCACCGCGCTCGACTTGACGACCCTCGGCGGCTGCTTTTGACGCCATCGAAGTAGCGCAAAGCTGCTTTTGGATTTAAACGTCATGAAATGTTCAACGTGATCGCCGTAAGCAGCTGGTGTACCAATGTGGCGCATAGCCTGTATACGGATAACAATGACTTGTAATGAGCGGAGGGCTTGTTGTGGTTCAGGCAATAGCCATATCAGTGGCATATCCTTCATCATTATCATTTGAACGATTCGTGGTTCTATGAATTGCTGAAACCATTCCCATCAATCATTTACTTTGACAAATGCGCTAGCAATCTATTTATTTTTTGCAGAAAAGTGTCCCAGATCACCAACCAATTTAGAGGTACCCGTTGCCCACCCGGCGTTTCCTGTCCAGCCTGGGTAGAACAAGTTCCCTTACCAATGCGCTTTGACCATTCCCACTGAGAGCGATATACATTTAATTCTACTAGAGAGGAAGTAAAGGAAGGGTGGCACTGCGAGCGTATTTGACGTGATATGCAAAAAAAAGGCTCTGACGGTTTATTCCTACTGAGGCTTTTGCAGACAAAGAGATTGTCAATTTTGAATGGGATTTAAGGATGAAAAGGGATCGTCGGATGGGATGGGTTAAACAATTTTTATGTATAGGCAACCGGATGCTGGGTGGGGTGCACGTCCTTAAGACAGAAAATCGCGCGGCCGCGTGCGGCGTGCGACGATTGCGCACGAGTTGTCCAATTCCGATTGCGCCAGAGCTACAAAGCTCCCAAAGAATGGGATTTTTCCGCTCCTACAGAAAGGGGCTTTTCGTTGTGCTTGGTTTCTTTTGTTGCGTGATCGGTTCTTTGTAATTGCGAACATAAGGGAAATAGGAACAAGGTGAAAGTAAACGAGTAAACAAGTAGACGGGAGAAAGAATCAAGCAAGGCTAGAAATAAGCCTAATGCTAGAAGGCTTAATGAGTATGAGCATCCTATTCTCCCTGCAGTCGCGAACAAGACTGAAATTTAACGACTTCCTCTTACAAATTTGCACCTTACAATTGAAAACATTCAAAAAGGTGCTAATGTACTTGGGGGGAGGGGGGGGGGGGAGATTCACTCAGTGTCGCGCTGTCGTCGCTCACTCGAAACCGTTCTACAATCATCAAATTGTGAACTCAAGTGTATATTTTTACCTAAACCTCACAGGAAGAGCTTCCCCTGGAACTATGGCTTAGGCTAAACACCTAGGTAAAAATAGCGCCGGGCTTATTCCAGTGCCCCCCCCCCCCACAACTACACTGGCACATAAAATGTGTATGAAAAAAGGGTAGAAAAAAGTCATGATACGGATAAAGGGTTACAGATGCTTTGAAGCAAAAGGTTGCTCTGAACAGAAACGGGCGACTCGTGCGCAAACGTCGCGGGCGCGACTCCGCATCGCGATTTTTCTGTCCTAACGAAGACACCCTAGGTAGCTTACCCTTATGGGAATCGGTTCACACTACCCGTAGATCTTCCCTCTCACAGGTTCAAGCAAAACTCACACTCTTGGTTACCTTCGAGTTTTCGTATTTTGAGAGATAGGAAACCACATTTCGTATGAAATGCACTTATAATATTCTACCACTGGTGGAACACTCACGCCACCCGTTCTGAATTCCTTATTCCTTCCAATATACTTGTTGGGTTATTGTCGTGCTGTTATTATCTAGAATATTCGAATTACCCAGCATTGCTGATGCATAATATTGCGCGTCACATAATGTAACAATGTAGTGATCCGAGATAAGCTTGATCTAGGCTGACAGCGACTTGAAATAAGCCCGTTTTGCATTCTACCGTGTGATGCGCGCAATGTTGTGTGCAAGCAAGCTGGTCTTTTGTAAAGGTTATATGTAATAGTCGTGCATCAAGTGCAATTGGTGTAATGAAACATGATATACGACATTGCGTCATAATACGCACTGCTACCCCTCCCCCATTCGGACTCAAAAATGCAACGCCATGAATTGTCATAATCATTTAGAGGTTCCGTCCACGAAAGAATGAGTTTCTTTGTTGTTACCCATATATCTATGCTGTACTTACCTGCTAAAGGGCGCATGCAGAGTTTTACGCGAAAAAGTGACTATTCGGCCAAGACATAGCACCACTGTCTCGGCCGCGTGGGCGGGGCCTCCGAGCAAATGCCCACCCCGTCGTCCGTCGCAGTAGGAGACGCAATGTAAGAATAGAAATTACGTGAACGGTCCCACTCTCCATTCCCAACCGCTGCGGTCGATGGGACGGAGCATTTACGCCGAAGTCCCGCCCACCCGGCCGAGACAGTGGTGCTATGTCTTGGCCGAATTCCCACTTTCGCGTAAAATTCTGCATGTGGCCCCTACCAGGCAAATACAACGTAAATGGATGGGTAAAAAAGAAACTCATTTTTCCGCAGAAAATTACCTTAAGGAAGAGGCCGTATGGTCACACCACTGCCGCAAGCGGCCGCGACGCAGCTTGTCCACGCCCAGCTCACGAATAATGGCCACAAGTGAAACTGTAGCCAGCCACACTTATGTTTCTTTGTTTTCCTTTTCTCGAAGGCTCCAAAACAGTTTTTGCACCTTGGCAGGGGCTGAGGCAGCTGCAAATTAAGCAGCGCTTACAACATAAATGGTTCAGATGATGGACCAGTTGTTGTATGTTCGAGCCCTCCATCCCTCCAAGGTCGCATGGACCAGCAGCAGTCTAGGAACACCCTGTGAGAATCCTGCGACTGTTCACTGAATACACCAAATCGTTTACCTACACCATAACGATTTTAAATGAAAGTCGAATGCATGGCGTACTCGAAGAGTTCGATTATCCAACTGCTCCACCACTATCTTTAGGCGCACTCATAGCTGTTATGGGTTTTCGTTCTCGCACTTTCGCATAGTTTTCAATCATCCCTAAGCCAGCTCCTCCCCTCCTGAAGAAGACTATTATTAAGGCGCGTGCACGTAACACCGTTCAGGTCTTTTCTATACGGAGGGTGTTGTGGCCGCTTTCGTAGGTCATCAGTCACATTCCTCTTCACATAAGTGTCGTTGTCGTCCCACCTCCATCCTCATTCTACCGGTTTTTTCATGGTCGCTGATGCCTCATGGCGAGGATACACAACGTGGGTCACAGTAGTGGATGGATGACGAAGGTTAATTAACGAGCAATCCGGTCCTACGGCGAGACTGCGGAATACAGTGAGGTTAATGATGACTTCTCATGGAATCAAGTCATCGAATCAGCTTAAATCCCCTAAATTAAGGCACCTCAAACCTGTGAGGGGAAGATCTACGCGGTGTGTGAACCGATTCCCATGTAGGGAATCCTACGTACACATGGAGATTACTTCTTCCAACCTGCCCAGCAATCATTTTTTTATCCCGAAACCTCAGATATCCCCTCCTTCTGCAAATACTCCATGGCTACTACGTCTGTAGGAGCGAAACGACACAGCGTCTCTTGCGTGCCGTTAGTCTAATTTCGGAGCTATTACTTTTCCTTCACACGCCCTATCTATACTAAATATATGCCGCTTCAAATCGCTCAAGTATATTGTTAAGCGGACTTATGTTACCCAGTTTGGTCAGTGATTACTAAGTGTGGACAAAGAGTGAACCTAAGATGCTTTGCTTGGGATTTTTAACTGCATGAAATAGATATATTGCTAGCGTATTCGTCCAAGTAAATGATCATTGGGGATGGAATCACTTTTTTGTGCGGGGTTTCCGGCAATCGTAAGGCCCATAAATCCTCCCAAGGATATGTCCGTATTTCTCAACAGGATATGATTGCTCCATACAATCACATGGAAAATGCACCTTCACTTTGCTGTTGTTGATACTTTCAGTCCCAGTATTCAATACTGAATGATACTAGATGATACCCAATGATACTTACCACTTACAATGACTGAGTCTAATGAGTGACTACTTACATGAAGAAATCCTCTGTCCTGAACAAGAACTCTACCATCCTGCGGAATTCACTAGCTAGAGCTAGAGTGAAGGGATTTTCAAGATAGACGTGAGCTCGCCCGAAAAGAGCCAACGCAATCACCTACCCAGCTAGCTTAGGTCCCTAACGAGCCTCGTCATGCTTCCTTGCGTTACATGAATGCATGCAGGTGGGACGGCAATAGTAATGTGAGGGTTAATGGAGCAAGTGATTGAGGAAAGGGACGAGAAAATGAGAATGTGGCTTCAAGTGTGTTGTCTTCAAAACTTGTTTCCAAGTCAATGCGAAGACAGCGATAGGAAAATGACATGGCCGCCATGAGTGAAAGTTATTGGACAACAGGACTATATACTTTCCACAGCTGGTCCGACCAATCTCTTGCGAGGACATTAGGAATATCAGACGTTGCACGTGCCTTTCTTGCTCACCCACCTGATCCAGTGCGACCATTTTCTCTCCCACCCGCCTAGCCCAGGAACCAAATCCTGTACGGAGCAGGCCCTTCACCCTTCCAGAGTTGTTAACTGGTGGCATAGTATTTCACATGGAATTAATACTGACCAGTACATGGAATGTACCAGTAAGACACCGCATAGTCCAAGTTACCTTCAAGTGACACCACAATTTTGAGAGGAAGCAGAACATGCACATGACGCATCCCAGACAGGAATTATTGGGTCAAGTGAGATGGTTTTTCGAACTTCAAATGAACCATTCCAAATTACATGATATTATTTACATGATTTTGTTATTATTTATCGTTATGTTATTATTTACTGTTATTATTTACTGTTGTCATGTTATTATTTACATGATTTTGTCACGTGATTAGGCGAACCATAGACTAAGGCAATGCTTCTGGTGCAAAAGAACGAGCATCAATTTTGCCCTGGAGACTTGTATGGAATTTCAATAAATATTAATATTACACCAATTTAAGCTCATAACTTGTTTGAAACGTAATAAAAAATTTGGGTTCATTTGTTATTGTAATTTTCAATTTTATTTTATTTATTTTTATCAATTTTGATCTTCCACAGGATATCATATTCACTTACATGGTTGAGCTTGATTGAGGTTACCAGGCTGTTTTGACCACTTAAACGTTCTGTTACCGGCTTTATGCTGAATTTCTACATCTCCAACCTATTGTTTATTTTGCCACTGCTCATTAATTATCCTGGGTTGATTCTGGTTTCTGATAGGAACCGGGTATGAACCTATTGGAGTGGCAAAGGAAAAACATGGTGATCAAAAACCTTTTCCGGAAATGGTGGCGGTAGCGGTAGCTGGCTTCACATCTCCGAACTAAGCGTCCCGCTTCGGGGCGGCTTTCTCAGATCTGACGTTTTACGACGTTAGCGGTACAGTGACGGCAATATGTTCACCTGTGACGGTTCAGAAATCTCTGAGACATCAATCTTGGTGCAAAATCCAGAAGATACTCAAGCGGTCTATCCGCAACCGCAAAATCTGTCTCGACCACTAGCCTTTCGGGTAGCATCTGACACCGGATTCCTTCGAAGGAGTGCAAATTCCGCACAAAAGCTTGATTTTCTGCTGTCCACATTAATGACCCAATAATAGTGCGTCAATATCGCGGCTAGGATTCTCTTGATAGTTTACATAAAGTCTGAGACCATCCCTATTTGAAAGCTACTATAACTTTACGATTTACGATTTATACAATCGTCATCATTTATTGGTTCACAAAGAGATGCGTGGTGAAGTGGAATCGGAAATTGTGAAAATCAACTTTGGGAACAGAACGAATTTCTGAAGTCGGAGACAATAGCTCACTGGAAGGGGGATCGAAAGCTGGGAGAGCACAACTTTGGAAAGTAAACGAGGATCTTACATCCCAGCTTAGGATTCAACAAACTTCAGCTAAAGCACTTGCCCAGACATGAGGTATCTGTATGGATCAATAAGCTTCAGAGTGAAAGGGATCGTGCACGGGAAAATGAACTCTTTGTACCCATATATTTATACTGTATTCGCTTAACAAGGGTCTCATGCAGAATTTCAGGCGAAAAAATGAGAATCCGCGAAGATACAGCTCCTCGAAGTGGCGGCCAATGAAGTGCCTGCTCTGCCGTCCGCAGTGGTCGGAGACGTGTAGTTAGAAGAGAAACTTACGTGAGCGGCCCCACTCTTCGTCTCTAACTGCGATGGACGACGGGGCGGCGGATTACTCGGAGGCCCCACCCCCTGGGCCACCACTTCAAGGAGCTGTATCTTTGACGGATTCTCACTTTTTCGCGTGAAATTTTGCATGCGGTCCTTAATGGGCGAATACAACATAAATAGATGGGTGAAAAATAAAAACTTACCATAGATATTTCACCTGGACAAATCCAGATTCCTGAGGGCGCCACCATGACAGGAAAGCCAATACTTATATACTATAGTGAATCAGTCGTTAAGGAAACAAACTTAATGAGACTTTTTGATTTTAATCTGTGGAAAAGCATTCCCAGTTTCGCTGCTAATCACACAATCCTATTACGGATCGTCGCGTCACACGATTGACGCCACATTTCGTTGACGATTTCTATCAGAGCACTATGACATGATCCAGCGCCATGAGTGGTTTTCGAACTGGTATGGCTGTTTTGTACAGTTGTACAAATACATTAAACTGAACCAGATAGCGCCACGACATAGTGAATGTGAATGACGAGGAAAATCCTTGTATCTTTCTGGCTTAGCCGCCACTCTTAGCCACAATAAATCCAGATTCATTACACATTTTAGTGGCGATAAAACCCATTAAAGAAGCTGTGGTCATTTGATTTGCATGGCTTGCCGATGTCAGGTCTGACTGCTACACACTCAAGTGGAAACTAATCACCGTCATATTCAAGGCGAATCTCCGGAAACGACCCTCTGTGCCTTCTAAGATCACTCAATGTAAAATTAACGAAATGAATAACACATGCGGCGTAGATCGATCCTCTTTCGGGATGTGCCATGCCGTCTACTCCCTTTGAGTTCTGAGTACATGTTTGGAGGCAATTTGACCTATACCATGACTTGATCCGCGCTAGGCGATCATTTTTTATCCTCTCAGACGAGCATAAGGTTAGTCGAGCATAAGGTTGATTGATTGTATGTTAGTCCTTAGCTGCAAAACGGGAAACTTAACAGACCTACCCAGTGCAGGGTCCGATCTCTGTTTCAAGCAAGTGAGAGCGGTGTCTATGCCACTATACCATCTCTGCCTATGTATGTAGTGTAAGCGAAAACCAGGGGTAAAGCTCATGGTTTCATCCAGTGACGGCGAACGAATGTTTTCAGCCCAAGGGACGTCGAGGATCTGTTCAAAATTGAGACCTCCACAAGCCGCTATTATCATCAGCCCAAAACTGGAAACAAACAGTTAGCTGAAACCTCATTCGTCCTCCACTCTAATCTTCGTAGTAGAACACCAGGGTAATATCAAGTGTTGAACAGGGACTTCCCCCTAGAGGCTACTCTTTCATTCATAGCCAGACTCTATTGGAGATTTACAGGTTTTTGAAATTGCAAATTCCTTGTGGCGCTGAATGGAAGTGACAGTTTCTCATTTCCCGCTCGAAATTCAAGTCTCTCCCCGTCTGTTAGCATATAGTAGATCGGAAACCGCCACCACCGATTGGCAACTGAAGAGGGGGGGGGGGGTCTAGAGTGAGGATCGTAAAAACGCGGTCAACTTTTCCGATTTTTCCGACACATGCTTCACCCTGGGCCACCGCAATATAATTTTCATTTTTTGCAATGTAATTAAGCAGTTTCTTGATAGACTGAAACGGCCATCGTTCCGCCATATTGGGTGATATAGTTTCAAGAGATGGAACAGGAAATTGGACAGCTGAGTGGAAATGTTGTCGTTCGATCTTGTTCCGCTATCTCGCAGGGTAAAGACAATGAATGATCCCCATATTTTTTGATTTGTTTATGCCTGCATTAGACGCGCCAGAACTTTAACAGAAATTTTACAACCACCGTAGTCAATCAACAGAACGATACAGCATTCCTACAACTCCGCACAAAAAGTTCAACCCATAAGCGAATCTCCCTTCCAGGGCAGCAAGTGTTTCAGAATTACTGGTTCATCCCTCTTGGACTATGCATAGAGTTATGAGCAGAATTTTCGGTGTTGGACGAGACCAGGAAGCAGCTGGGCTATGCATTGCCCAAGAGGGATGTGCCAGTACTCCTGAAACACTTGTTGTTTTGGAGGAGTCCCGTCCGGCACCGAAGATTTTGCCCATAACTCGGCACACTTGCAACAATTTCGCACCTCGTGCTGCGGCGAAAGTCACTAGCTATCAACGTTCAAAATATCAAAATCAGCATAGCCTAGCCTTTTCTTAAGGTCGAAGTGGAAGCCAAGCGTGCAAATCAATACGTTGGCCAGGACCCACAAGTAGGTGCAAGCACGTCAACACATTCGATTTTGTTAGCTCTCCTGAATGGAAGATGGAGACATGGCTCATCCTGTCGAGGAAGGGCTACGGCGATCGGTTGACTTCATGTACAGTGATGTGATGCCCATGGTCAAGCATTGCTATAAAGAAAAAATTAAAAATACGACCCCCCCCCCGTACCCCGCCGAACATTGATATAAAAGGTATACTATACTAAGTACTAAATATTAAATTACCTATGCACAAGGTGAACATCGATGAACCTTTTTCTGGAAACAACGTTCAAAAATTCAAAAATGGTTGACATCAGCAGAATGTCGAGGGTGCCATCGCATGGAAGGGAGGGAAGGGAGCATCTTATAAAAGGTTACGCATTCAAGCTCTTGGATCGATCAATCTGCACATTCAGGTGCATATTTTTTCTCAATCCTTAGTAGGGAAAAGGAGAAGTACTTTCCCCTTTTAGGCTAGGTGAAAATAACGTCCATTGTGGGATGCCCCCTACCCCCTCATTGCGATAGCGCCAGGTAGAGAATCCATCGACCGGCAATCGCCAAACATGACCCAGCATCCTGATTCAAAGTATGACCCAGTGTTTCAAGGTTTCTCAAGCCATTCTCAACTATAATGGCGCCACACCCGCTTATATCAACTCGACAGCCCCATTCTGGAATTCAAGGCTCCGCCTAGCCCCCAAGAGAAGGCGCTCAGTGAGCTCTACTAAAACTGTAAGTGTTCGGAACCTGTAACAATGGCCAAGATCTCGATCACATTTATTGTCAATAGCGTAACTTGGACAGAACTTGGAAAACCATTACCACCTGAACCTACAGTCTCACCACAGGGCTTACAGCCCCTTCAGGTGGCGTCCTAAGATGTCTGCTAACAGGACATCACAAAACTCGCTTTCTCATGATTACGTCGAGTTAGCACGCTTGACTGTCAAGTGTTCCCGATCGGACAATATGTCCGTCACGTCAAATCTTCACCAAACTTGAACAGGAGAATAATGGTTTAGATTATTAGCCAAGAGGGAAGCTTTCTCCGCATACCAACGCTACTTACTCATAGTCTGAATACCAATAAGCGACCCGTGAAAGTTTGTTTTCTGTGGATGTTTACCGTTACCAAAAGGCCGTTTGCACAGATGCGAGCACAGATTGTATGCTTTTCCTCCATTTCATCTCCGTACCAGATCAGAGAAAATGTAAAATTCTTCGGACCTTCGAAACGAGGAACGAGTTGAATGAGGCCCCTCAAAAGCAATGACTGACTGAAACCATTGGAACAGGAACATTTCGTAAAACAAAAAGAATCATGGGATATACTCTTCATAACAGCACAGAAGATAATAGCGCCAATCGTTCATAGGCATCTGATCGACCGAACAGTGAGACGGCTCCGTAGGAAGAACTGTGAACAGTTATGAACGCAGGGTCGACTCAGGTACTGTATGGACGCAAAAAGTAGGGGCATAAATGGTTTATCCAGTTCGAGGCTCATTTGCTTCCTAGATTTTGGTAAAAAACATAAAATCAGGTTTACGTTCAAAAAAGATCATGGTGGTTTTCGAAAACACACAAGGGTTCAAGAACAAAGATACAACCACAAAAAACCTTGAAAATTTTTCTTACTCTTGAAATTATGAGAGACTATCCTCCAAAGTAAACATTCGGAGGTGTTTTCCGCAATTGAACTGCTCGCTAGATCCATCATATCAACACACGGATGTCTACCATATAAGGCCATATTATGGTCCAGTTGATTGGAGAATTCCCAGCCCTATGCTAACATGAATGACCACCACAACCTATACCTCCCACCTTTTCCCACGGAACAGCTTCTTCTAAATCTCACGGTCACGGCAAGTTAGATCCATGCTATCCCTAATAGCCCCATATACCATAAAAAAACAACAGGGCAATAAAATAAAAACGTCCATCTCAGAATGCCATGTCATGCTGAGTCTAATCCATTGGATTACAGTAAGAAATGGAAGAATTAGAAGAAGGAGATACCAATAAATCCATTTCATTTCACGTCTCGTTTAATCTCATCCGACCGACCCTGTGCAGGGAATTATACCAGTTATCCGTGGGTTACACTGTCACGCATCCTTTAAGGTCTTCTGGAAGTGATTTATGTGAATATGTATCACAAATGAGAAATGAGGCAATATCTGGCTTGTTTTTTACGTCTCACTCAGCCTGCTTTTTTGTTCTGTCGTTGTTTTATTCATAGAAACACGTTCTATTACTCGTTGATGAGGTGATCCAACAAAATTGCCGTGAGAACTCGTCCATCAAACAGAACTGCACAAAAGCGACCCCTTTCATTGTGTGTGTGTGTGTGCATGAGTGTGCATTGTGTGAAATACGATGAGGACAACGACGACAACGATAATGATGAAATGAGGCTAGAAGTATTTGTCTGCGCCTGTGTGCCTCTCCGTGTTCCCGACAATGAGACGGTTTCACTCACCACAAGAGCTGTATACGATGAACTATATGGCAATTAAATGCGAATAGTGCATGACTTGTGCCTCCCTGGAGGAGAAAGCGGCCCGCTGGCCACCGGACCCTAACAGTGGCACATAGTCCGCAAAAAGAAGCTGACTTATGTAGTACTACTGACTAGTGCATGACTTGTCCCCCATAGATAAGAAACCGGCCTAATGGCCACCGGACCCTAACAGTGAGCAGTGGTACCTCGTCGATACCGCTTAGGTAAAGACATCTACCCATAATTAATTTTATTTCCGTATCCCTGCTAACAAAGAACACGTCACAATGTTCAAATTCTTCGGCTAATACGGTTAACGGCTGCTCCTCAACTGCATAGATCACAGAAAGAATGACATTTTCATTTCTTTCATTCTTTCTGGTTCTCAGTTGAGGGCATAACCATGGCTAAATATCAGCGCCTTTTAAACGGTGTACTATTGCTGCTCCAGAGGAATGCGGTAAATCCGAGGTTCGTAGTAGCAAGTGATCAGAGCCACAAGCAGCTGAGGAGAACTCTCGTTTAAAGTGTTATCAGGAACGCATCTAGCGGTAGAGTAATCGGAGGTTGTAGAACAGCAGTTTAGCCCCTCGCAAAAAAAAACACCCCAGAAACCTCACTCCTTATACATACAGCACCCCATATGGAGTTGAAGGAATGTCCAGTGAAACTTCAAACCTGCATGGCCCACAAGACCGATCCCGCCCTTAAATATACGAGTTTCCTATTGTTGCGAGTTGATGGATAGTATTATAACTGTGTAGAGATGAAAACACCGAATGAATCACAACTGTGTCCTCCCGTTCAACTAATAGTATACTCGAGCGATACAAGGATTTCGCAAGGCTGGGTGCATGGCGCATCGTAGAACATGCCAACACTAAGCAATTTTCTTCATCGATTTCTGATTCTCTAAAAGAGGTTTGAAGACAGAGATAGATGAAACAGACGAGTGCAGGCCAACGCAAGAATTCAACGTTCATTTCACCTCAACGGGTACGTAAGACTGTCGACTCTCTCCTCGTACGCTGTACCACATATTTTCTGAAATACGCAAGTTCCTTATCAATGTTCGTGCTATACTGTTAAGCCCTTATCAAGAAGAGGAAGTACGTGACGCGTTTCAACATCTACGACCCACTGGACAGATACCGAATCAACGCTTCTTCAGGTCAACTGTGTCTTCCATTCTTTCGGAATCGCATAACTCGGGCCAGACTGCTTTGGGACAGTCGAAACATTGGCGTCGTACATTGACTAACTATCGTCCTCAATGTATAGCCCAAATTGCATTTGACTTGCCGCCCTCTTTGTATAGAGCAAATTGCATACAAAAAACTGTCGAAATGGGAGTGAAGTGTGTTGGATACGAGAATTCAAAAACGAGATTGATCAAACCCAAAGATTTTGCAATTCTTACCTGTGAGTTACACGGTGGTACAAAGGTACAACCCTCAGTTTTGATATTTTGATTTTTCATAGCTGCTGATTATCGCCGCAGCCTAAGACGCGAAAACTAAACATCCTTTTATAATAGTAACTTTCAACTCTTAGTTGCCTACACATAGGTTTAAGATCAGAACTTTTATGATTCCTTACAAGAGTAGAATGTGCGGCGTACATTCGAGAGACCGACCATGTTCACTTTCGTGTCCTTTTTCTTTTTTGCTATTTATTATTTTAAGTCCGCTCAGCGTGTACCATGAATATCGCATTAGAAAAAATCCATCCCCGTAAACCTCGGGCTTCACCAGTTCTGTGGGAGGTTGCTGGGGATAATGCGAACATATATATGTGAAAGTAAAACAAGAATAATCCTCTGAAACGGCGACGACGTGTCTGCACCGTAAAACCGGTACCACGTAAGAGATGAAGCGGTCGTCGAAATGAAGCTTCTGCCGTTGCGCTTGAGCAATTTCCTCGATGTTTTTCCAAAATAATCAGACGTCGTTCTTGTCATAGTTGTACGTTCACTGACTATAGCTGTGATTGGATGTGTTTTCCAGTTAGTTAGATAGTCGTGGTGGGTGCAAGAATGAATGAAGCTTTACAAGGTGGCAGTCGGTGAAGACAGCGCCAACATCACAAGTGAGAACGTACAATTATAAACGAGTTCCTCTAAAAGCGGTCATTACCCCAGGCTGTGGCCAGCAGCAACAGTTACTAAACATGATCGAGACACGAAGAACATCAGAGCAATGAGGAAAGGATCCAAATTTCTTTTATTTCAATTTTTGTTCCTTTTTTTTTCAAATCGTCTTGGATAGGTGGAGACGAATAGGTACGACCAATGACTCTGGCAATCTTCAGGTTGAGAACATACCTTTAGAGTCGGGAGGTACAACGAGGTACAGGGCTATCCGGGCCCGGGAATCTACGAAGGAGGAAAGGCATGCGAAAAGATCAATTTAGTCGGCTCTGTGAAAATGAATGCCAGATAATTGAGCCGTTGGGGAGAGCTGCTTAGGCGAGAATTGGAATTTCGAATGAAAAATGTCTTTCGCTACATTCGCTGCTTGAATCCATTCGAGCACGTATACTAGACCATCACGAGATGCGACCGCAGAAATATTCACTATCCTTGTCTCAATACTTCAGGAGAATCTTTATGTAATGGGCCATTCTTGGGACACGGGCTGTGAGCTACTCTCAGTCGTCCTTCCGGAATCCATTAGGACGCAGCGATGCCATGGACGGCAGCACACGTCAGATCCGAAGACATTAATCAATTTCGGAGCTGAAGAGGTGAAAGGAGGGATTGGCGGGAGGAGGTGGTTTGAGACCGTTTCATATGAATCATACTTGTTCGCGGCTCTACCAACTCGTTCCCCGGTCTTCATCGAAACAACCTTTTTTATTCTTTCTGTTCAACGGACGAAGGCGTTTCAATCTACGCGTCACTGCGAAAGTTGCAACGACATCAATCTGTGGAGCATTCGAAAAAAGTGGAAAGGATGAGATAAAAATTCCTTGAGATGGTCACAATCATAGGGTTTACAAACACGTACATATGAAAGCCAGTTGAATGGCTTGAGAGATCACTGACCGGTTTCCATCACCATACGCCACCATGCATGACTTATGGAACATACACAGAGTAAACAAGGATTATGTTGAACCAGTGGCTATCTAACACCTAAAAAGAAGATCTCATGATAAAAAGATCACAGCATTGCTAAGACGGCCACGAATGTTACAGTATCTGGAAAGAAAGAGCGATTAGAAGTTCATCTTTTGTAGAATTCTCCAACCATCAAATTCATATTCGAGTCATTAAAGCACAAGAAAGCGTGTTCAATCTGCGCAATAACATAGAGGCCGGCCAATAATCAAATCAACGTGCTTATCATTCCAATCCAGCCTGGCACCAATCAGTTCAAATAGGTCTGAGCCTTGCAGCAGAATTGCCTTGCAGCGTCTGCAGCCACCGTACCAAGTTCATTCACATCAATCGCTCGCCCATAAAACAGAACTAGTCCAAAAGTTAGGATAAGCGACGAAGTTCCAGTCGTGCCCCTAGATTCAAGCAAACCTGGGAGCGAAATCTTAGGTTGTCCTAAAAGCGATACTTGTCCTTTTTCAACTTCCTAAGACGTTCCTGGAGACAGCATAGAAAGCGTGGGATGAAGATTCGTACCAGTTGTCCCTGATACTATTATCAGTGCTCGATAAGCCTTCATCTGAGCGTAGCTGAGAGCGTTTTGCAACTTTTCTTGATTCCTGAGCGCTCGTGTTTTGTTTTCGAAACGGGGCGTGGCTGGCGGCGGTGGTGGCGAAGGTGTGTGCGTGTGCGCATCGTAGCCCGGGGGGCGGGGGTATAAAAGCGCGCCGTTGACGTATAGTACCCTAGCGATGATGGACGACGACGCTAAGCGACTTGAAGCCGAGGCTGTCACGCTCCGAAGGTAATCTCTACAGTACTGTACCAAACTGCACTTCTCCTTAAAAATTCATGTCATCTTTCCTTAGTTTAAAAATTCTAATTCAAAATTTTCGGTATATTCTTCACTATTTCTAATAGAGCGGTGCTTTCTCTTTCGGATGAGCCTCTACCCCATTGCTGTGAACAGTTACTGTATTCTGCTATATGCTTATTGCTTTGGAAGCTGCTACCATTTCCTATCATGATTCCTTACGCCATAAGCTCAGCAATTCTCATCATCCCACTTGCCAGTCAACTGGTATATTCGCTTGAATGGCTCTTACTTAGCCAGCGAAGGAACAGGATTTGTTCCTCGATTAGCTCCCACATTGAATGTTCCACTGCTTTGGTTCTTGTATCGAATCCCTGGGTACTCGCATCATTGGATTCTATGAATGATACACATCAAAAAGCTCACAAAAACTGTTGTTCAAGGGGAATGTCGCTACAGCCATACCCCTTATTCAGGCCCCTCGAAAATCTGTAGAGATACCAAGGATCAACTACTTCAGAGCCGTAAATTCCTTGCCTGTTGCCTAAACAGGTCCCTATTGAGGTCCTTAGCCACATTCTAGTCATATAATCGATTTTGAAGCAATTTCGAATGTTTTTGGTTCAATGCTCTCCAGAAGTTCTAAAAATATTTTTCTGGCTGTTTCTTCAAGTAGATAGAGGTTTGAGATGCTTCCTAAGTTGAAAGCTGCTCCGCTTCGGAAAAAAACCTTCAACCTTCAAAACTCTACTTTTTTGGGAGCCTCAAAGATGAATTCAAAATCCAAATTAAACCGTACGCTCAAATCTCAGTGGAGGCTTTATCTTAGAGTCGTTCTGAATCTAGCGAGTATGTTTTCGCTCTTTTCATCTCTGTTTTGATACTTTTGGCGCCCCATTCTCCTTGCTCTGCATTATTTGCTCAATAGGTAGGCATTTTTAAGTATTCTAGCTTCATGGACAAGTAGGTACGGTATGAGATGCCTTTATTACCAATCATTTCGTAGCTATGCCAACTGAGAAATGGCTCTGTGATTGGATTTTCCGAAAGTCGAGGATCCCTCGACAGGGAGGGGGGGGGGGTTGTACTTGACTGGATAGTAGGGTGAGGGGAGGGTCGTACCTTCAGCGATAAGCACTAAAATCTAAACTTCCACTAAGCAGATGAGAAACAAGGGGTATTTCACCACAAATCCGTGTGACAAAAGTTAGAATAAATATCTTTTTGCCTGAGGAAACGATATACAGCAATAAAGCATATTGCAACTATACAATCCGGCAACAGTTACTGATATTGTAGAGGTCAGAAAAGGAGTCCGTGTCAGGTCTCCGTAGAGAAGGAGTCGTACTGAAGCGGGTATTTTCCACGACACCTCGGAGTAGCCTGCCTGCGATTGCGGATCTTCTCTGATATTTGCTCGTTTTCAGGGTTGCGTTTTTCGGTGTGGCCATATCGACAGTCGCCACACTGGTATGTGTCATATCTGTGCCATTACTGTACAACTATATGCAACACATGCAATCAGTAATGCAAAGTGAAGTCGACTTTTGTAAGTCACGATCAAGTAACATCTGGCGAGAAGTCACACGTACACAGGTCAGCACTCAATCAGGCTTTTTTCAGATTTAATCATTTTTTTGTCGGTTTTCGGTATTTTCGAAAAATCAGAAGCCTTCCCATCCTCACAATTAACTCCATTTCATAGGATTACACCATACAACCGGGCGATACCCAAAAAACACAGTCTAAGGAGTAAAGGGTCTAGCAAAAAGACCTCATCAGACATTTACCTGTGGTGCTATAGCAGCGGAGCGCTGCAAAATAACATTAACTGAATGATTCCATGATTAGTCCAAGCAATAGCACTACCGTACCCCAAACTGCTCTACGCTAACTGAGAAAGTAGGGTCCTGAGGGCCGGAGGTAGAGGAGCGGCTCATGTTCTAGCAACATCGATCAATTTCCTCATTAAAAGCACTTAGCCTTATTCAAGTGTCCTCTATGAGTCATAGCAAATCGATCAGCGCGGAAAGATTTCTCGATAGCTCCTACAAACCGTTCCGCCGCCATGGACGCTCACACAGTACCACGAAATCAAGTCAAGATCCCGCAAAAATTATGCACCAACTTGAACTAGACTACCGTATTGCCCCTATGTTTTCATCTCAAAATTCATAGAATTATGCACTTTGCATATTTGAAATAGCGGAAAAGAAATAGGTACAATATGAATTACGGTACGAGTTAAGCCAAATGTTCCTGAGTAAGAACCAATGCCAGCATAATTACTCTTAAATAATTTGACTAAATTCCTGGAATTACCCGGCGATAGCTCGTCAATAAAAATCGATGTGTTGTGATCTTTTACCCATAGTTACGTGAAAACCCTTATATCTGATGTGACCAGAGCAATATAGACGAACGACGTAACCCAAATGCTAAACCAGTTCCTAGGTAAACGTGGAATGCACCCACAACCCCTCATAATGCAACACTTTTACAGAGCTGATCTTCACGGGAGAATCTCTGAAAGCAGACTATTTCAAGTGCAGGGAGATGCGTTGAAGTGGTTTCTTGTGTTTCACTCGCTTTCACGCGCCTGATGCAAGCGTTTCCCCCTTCTCTTTCCATTCGATTACATGTATGTCCCACATTCTACCAATTTCACCACTACCTCCTACCTTGCTCTACCTATTTAAGAGTGTTTGTCTAGACATACCTTAACCCCGTAACCTCTCTCATTTATTCCCCCCTCCACAGCACTTAAGAACAGTCAGCAATTATCTTTACAAGCCTCGAACAACGCCAAAACGTGTTTACCATGGCGCTTGGTATTTCTACAGACCACCAACATTGCGCACCACCATCTGAACAACGAGAGATTCACACGAAGAGCACTTCAAATACGGCATAGACAAGGGCACGGGATGACCTCGAAGCTGATGACTTTCACTGGGAAAATGGCTATTCCCATCGAAGGTTTCAGGCGTTTATATGGGAGCCTATGAAATAGGCAATCTCTTAACCAGGGAAAACGCTCTAAAAGTCCACCATTCAAGGCCAGCATGAGACAGTAATGTGGTAAAGTGGTAATGAGCTCCACATTATAGCGAAACCTACAATTGTCTGATCCGGCTCCGAGTAAAGCCCTATTTGAGTCACAATGGTCACTTTTACATTCCAGTCAACTGAACCTAATGGTCACTTTTACATTCCAGTCAACTAAACCTGTGATTACACCGCCCCCATACCAGTTTTGTGAACGGGATACGTCGGCAACCTTCCTCAGCTTGAAGTAGCCATATCGTAGCTATATACCGTAATACGCTGGCAACGGCGGAGGGGGGTAATCGAGTGTATGATATCAAGCAGCACCCGAAGGGACGTCTAAGGGAACTTTCCCACACCACGACACCTGGTCCAAATAAAGTAAATATGCCAAAAAAATATGCGTGTGTACAAGAGAGCTCTCTCTCTGCTTGAGCTTCAAAACAAGTATGTGTAGATTACTCAGAAGGCTTCCGGGGTTACTACTACCCAGGTGGTCCAGGTGACCACGTAAAAATAGGCAGTTCAGTGACCGTGAGAAGCTTAGTTCCTTGGTCCTATTACTCGTTGGCTAATGACCCCCTACCTACCAGCTTTTGGGCACTTTGTCAGTGGACTCTCGTCCAAGCCACCTGCCAAGCAAACCGTAACGATTTGTGCACGAATAAGGTTTCCGATCGATCATGTGGCCCACTTATGTAGCAATCATGACACCTTCGAGGTGAATCCCTGTGTCGCCTTGTGTTACAGAAATTCTGCTTCATCGTCGAGGAGCAAGTGGAACCACGCCGCACCACCCACGAAGGGGTGCCTAATTGCTGAGTGAGCGTTTTGAGTGACATAATTGTCGACGCCTCGATGAAAACTGGGAAGGGAGGGGGAGGGCTGTTGATGTTGGTAGGGACGCTTCATAGAAGCTTCTAATTCATGACTCGGTCAGGTCGGTGGTCTTTAAGAGGAGGACCAGTTGGATGACTCCTCATGGAACGAGTTCGTGGCGCCGATTGCGATCATCACCAATTGGCGCCTCCACACGTCCGCGATTTACCAACGCCGATTCTATGTGTTTGCGTGTACGTGTGGGGTCCAACTCGTTTAGATTAAGATATTGGTATTAGTGTGAAGATTCCCCGCGATTTCCTCAAACAAGGGACGGGAGATATACGTGATTCCTACGCGGAACGAGGATTATGCATCCACTAACGTTCCAGAGGAATTCCACAAGGCGAAACCTTGCCCTCTGCAGACAGACTGCTTGTAGCAGTTTTTTCAGAATATTGCTATGACATAAAGTGAAAATTAGTTGGAACCAGTTTATAGTATAACGTTCATAAAACGAACAATAGGTGGGGTGACATGTCGTGTGCTAAGTTTTTCAAGTCGCATATTCTTGTTCAGCATAATCGTTTATGGCCTTTGTCAAGGGTGCAAACCAATCCTATTCAATAATAATAATAATAAATCTCTGCCAAACCGTGTAGAATTGATTCCAGAAGAACTAAGCCGCGATTGTGCATGGTTCCGGGAGCCAAAAACTGTCAGAGTGAATGAGTGAAGAGAAAACATTATGGGTGACCTTCCGAGAACAAACTGGGTCTCCTGAAACACTCATCGTAACCAACTTCCATTCACAAGGCTTTTGACAATGACTCAGGCCGACGGGCATCGGAAAAATGCTCAATTGGAGCCACATTACCTTCACCGGTAGGAAAAGTACTGTGTGGTCAACAGCAAAAAATGAAGTGTTAGATGACCCTTGAAGTACACTCACAGACCGTAGGTGACTCTGTTGATCCACCTCGCTACCACTACTTGGCCTTTGCAGATGTAAAGCGTAAAAAGGGGACAAGTTGTGGATGCTGAAAGTACCGCTGCTCAATATAAATCTCGTACAATAATAACGCCTACCAGGTGGCCGGCCCCTCGCCACGTCATCATTCAGCACCTGATTTTTTTCATTTATGGAAGTCTGCAGCGCAGTGGCATCAAGACCTGGCCCGTTTTACAGATCAACTTCTGTCCCATGCCAGCAGGGGTCATTGCCATTCATACTAGCAGGTAGTCGATTAATATAGTACTCCAACGCATTCACAAGTCGACCACTGCCACTCATTGGTATCAACTAGAGGTACAGTGCGTGGTGCAACCCACAGGGATCGACTAGTACGGCAAATCTGTCCATGCGGTAGACCTACGATATATGGAGAATATTAAGCGCTTAGGGCGTTATTTCCTTTCGCCCCCACCCCCCGTCCCCCCCCCCCTTCTTGGTCACTAATCCTCACCCGTGAAGCCTTGGTGAGTGTAATTGATGTATAAGGCTGGTTGTGAGTTACCTCCGGCTGCGTCAATCCAGTAGAGTCCTCATCAGCACTTCATCAATACACTGCCTGCAAGGAACCTCTTGACCAGCTCCTGGGTCACATCATGAGTACCTTTTGAGCGACATTACCCTTGCGAACCCATTACTCGTGACTATCATAGATTCAGAGTCGCAATTTCATGTTTTTCATATAGAAAAAGCCGTTCGAAACTGACAAAGAAGCGCATCGCTTTAGAATCCACACCCCACCACCGCCCCTCCCCGGAATGGTGTTCGCGACGCATTCATTACGTTCGGTCAATTGAGTGCTAGAAACCTCTTTCACGTCCCCTCGTTCACATCGTCGTTACTGTGGCCTTTTCACCCCACGAAAACGAGTCTTTCGCTCCCCAAAGGAAATGCGAACAACCAGAAAATTTGAAGGGTCGATTTCTACATGTCAAAAACGTAGACTTCACTTTAACAATGCCGATTGACTAGAATGCAGGCAATTTCGTCAGAATTACTTAGGTGGTCTTAGGTTGAGGGCTCTACAGTTATTTCTTTCTCGAATTCCTTTCTCTGCACTGATAATCAAAACGAATTCTGGAGGTTTACTGCTTCGGTAATGGAACCACTGTTGTCCCAAATGGCCAACAAGAGACCGTCAGGAGATAGTCCCTGGAAGATGGCACAAAATGTGAGGTATGTTGGAGTTGCTCAAGCGAAGTCCAAAGCGAAATAGCTGCTCCGGAATGCGCCACGAACTCGACATCCATTCGTGGTTTAAGCCATGAATGGACACCGAAGGGAATATACGGCAGTTTAGGAAGGCAATGCATGTACAGAAAGATTTCACCATCCACATCCCAAAGAACATGGCATTAATTCCGTCACTTTGAAGCCACATGCGTTCACTCACTCATGTAATGAATCGTACTGGCGCGTATAAGAAGAATAAAGGTCGTCCATCGTCACTGCGCCATTAACGCCCGCATCGTCTCACCAAAAAGTGTCAAATGGGAAATAAAATTATCAAAGACGGGAGGATGAGGGGAACCCGTCTGAGGGAACGATCGCCCTTCCCACGGATTGAAGGTCAGGCTGTGTTCTGATTCAGAGCGCAGAGACACCTATACGATTACGATGGCGATTACTCACATCTTACCGACCAAGAACGTTGCCGAACTCTGCAGAACCATGCAAAAATCTCGCCTCGACAGGACCACACCTATTATGAGTCATCCAAACTGATTTCTCATTATTCAATTTCATCACAATTTTTACTGCGTAGAACTGTTGGCTGAACACCCCGTCATCTTGTGAGCGTCACTGTCGTCTCTTAACCTTAGGGTAATCAAATGCGGGTACGGTGACGGGATAGATCTGTTCCAGTTTGAATGATATCAGACAAGTCCCTTTAGAGCTGCATCTTATAGCAACGGATATAATACCGCTCACAAAACCTGAACAACTTGTTCAAAGCTCAAAGCCCTGCCCTGGGTTGTGAAACGTAAACCAAGCAGATGATCGTCCTTGAGTCTCAATCGATGAGAGATGGTGAGGGGGAGCACGGAAAAATGGGTACAGAGGTTCTTAAACAGAGAAATTTGACGATAAGTATCAATAATGGACTCGCCTATCGCACCCCAATTGTCCTCAATCCACGTCTTAGCTGAACAAACCATTGAGATCAGCTTGATATGCGAATAATTGCCCCAACAAACAAATAAAACGAATAATTGCCCCAACAAACAAATAAACAAGTCGCTCTTCATCTGGCACTTTATGCGCCCGAATTAGTAAAGCACTGATGCAGCGAAGGATTCGATAAAGGAATTAACTTGATGCACCGGACCCACCCAATCACATCTGCCACTTTGTTCGTTGAACAGTGCAGCACGCTCCAGATAACTGGCGGGATTCCAGTCTCAAATCTGATTTCGGCAAGCTCTAAATGAAGTGAACAGTTACTTCTCTACTGGAGGATCAAAAATGCCTATAAAAACACTCATGAAATATCAACCAATTTTATTTTCTATGAATCTTCCAGAAGACTTTTCTATGGAATCAGAATTACCCATAGTTCCTATTCTTAGGAATGTAATGTTGTGGGAATAGGGAACATCAATACCTTCCGTAGTCAGTATGAATCAGGAACCAGAAAAATCAGAACCAATTCTGTAAAGGGCGAATTCATCATAATCGAATCATAAACGACATGTGCAAAGAATCCAATTGCCTCAGTGTTTTGCGTCAGAAACAGTGCCATTCAAGCAACGTAGGTTCTACTACCGGCGGGAATTGCTGGGTACTGAAAATTGCCAGTTTTAGTAGATGGGATGGAGGGCAAAGTCGGAGAAATGAGACTTGTCACCCACAGCTCGACGTGAAAGTCCAATGAGCACAAAAAAATAGCACTAAAAAATTGGAAGACAGTTGGATCATTTACGTCTCTGCAGTTCAATTTTAGTTTCTCCGAGCTTTAGCTTGTCCGCGTTCATTTGGTATTCACAGGTTTCCGCCAGACTGCACCCTCTGGGATGAGACACCTGATGGGTGCTATCGCAGTGGAGGGGGAGGGGGCATACCACTATGGGTTATTTTCACCTGAGTCTAGGGAAAAAAGGAACCCCTTCTTCGTTCCATCGAATCTTAGACAAAAGTGTATGCCTGAATGTGGAGATTGACTCCTTAACGACCCTTTCAAGATTTAGATAAGCAACTTTTTATAAGATGTCCCCCCCCCCTTATTGTGATGGCACCACCTGGGTTTATTCTCGCACACGAGATACAGGAACATCGTATGATGTCAGAATCATGATGCCGTGCCGAGAGCAATCAAGCCTTCCTCAGATCCCTCATGCTCCTTCAAAGGTTCAGGTTTACGTTCACTTTGAGCATCCAAAGCACAAGATTCCCTTTCTGTTGCCGAGCTTAGTTAGACATCGTAGTACGGCCCTCCGTATTCCATTCCATCCAGATCGTGATGGAATAGCATCAGCTCATCGGCAAAAGAGCCTTTTATCTTGAAACGCTACCTGTTTTTCACGTCCCACTTCGAAGACAATAAATCCAGATGATTGAATTGTAATCGATCCGAAGTTCGACGTTAAAAGAACAAGATTGCTTCTTCAGTCAGGCAACAGGCCACCCAGCCAGCCTATGTATATGCCTGTGTGTCTGTGTGTGTTGCAGATGTGTCCCACTTGTACGGAGCGGTAATTGACGTTAGCGAAGGGCGATAAACCGGAACTGAATGCATTCAAATAGTACAACGACGTATTGTTGCGAAGCTAAACGGACAGGGCCAGGCTAGACGATCCTGGACAGGTTTCTTAAGCAGATTCATTGCATGGATACGCTGGTCTCACGAATCCAATCAAGGAGGTGATATGACGATTCAGTCTGACGACCTATTCCAGACTTTGAATAGCATTCGTCACATTCCTGCGACGGAGGGGTAGTCAAAAACAAGCAGATTTTCATGGTTTGATGCACAAGCATCAAATCGCAATGACACAGACCATTAGGCGATCAGGATTCAGCTTCGTGGGGACTGAAGACTCGTAGAGTTTTCATGAGCGACCAACAACATGAGGTCTGGATTCTGAGACTCAAGTGGATAACTCGAGAACTTGGGATCCATAGTCCACTTTCACCATGACGTTCAATAAAGGTAACAAGCTGACTATCCACGATTCATATCAGCACCCACCAGTCGCTCTTTTAAGATTAGTCATCGGAGCTCAGACCTAAGAATAGTGGCTTGTAAGCATCTTTTATAACAAATAACAGCAGCATGCCCGTCACAAAAGACCTGAAACCTCATCGAAGAAATCGTCCACAGGAATTCCATGATTTCACTTCCCCCTGAAAATCACATTACTAGCATGAATAGCAACGAGAAGAACCGAAAATTTTTTCAATCCAAACCAGATATAGGAAAAGTGGAAGGAGAGCATCTCATAAGAATTCCCGCCATAGCATCTAAACAAGCGTCAGTGGGCATAAGGCTGTTCAAAATTTTCGCGCTCAGTGTTGATTTGTCACTCTGAGTCTCTGACCACGTGACTGTCGCCTCTTTGCTCCTCTGCTCTCTTGCGTCCACACCCATTCGTACGCACCACCACGTGATCCGTATTTTGGGGAGCTCTATCTCAATTAGATTCTTATACATGCGTGTCAAACTTTGGAAGCGGTCCTTAGTTAGCAAATATAACATGGACGTGTAGATAACAGAAGAACACCGATATCCGTGAAAGAGATTCCTCGGGGATTTCAGGGGATCCTTGGGTAAATTCAAGGGTTTGCGTGGAGGTAAAGATGTACGAGCTTTCCTCTACAAAAACTATGCATGGAGTGCATACCGCAAACCTAGCAGGCATTTAATTTTTCATCAGTCCGAAAAATTCAACAGTGCCTCTCCTTCATGTCGCTGGAGGCTATCCGCCGTCATAAACCACGAAGCCAGAGCACGGATTCAGATAGGAAACAGAGTACGTGGCATTTCCGAAGAGATTACTTACCCATGACACTTGATGATACCATTCTCATTTTCCTCTACAAACACGGGCTTACTTCGGTGTAATAAGAATAATACTCGGACATTCTAACCCCTGTATTCTCCCAAATCCCAACGCCACATTTCACTGCTACCCTAAATCACAGCTCGGCCACATATTTTCGCAGCAACTGCGCAATAGCAAAGACATAAATCTTCGAAATTTCACTCAAGCTAGACTATCTACCCAATCGAACTCTCACTGTATGCGGACTTTTTCGCTCAATGACCGTGCTCAGTTGGCGATTTACGAGCAATGATTTATGGCTTTCAACCCTAGCTAGAGCTAGAATTTATCCAGCTTTCCTTCATCGAGAAGGGGTGTTAAAACAGTACCAAGTAATGGAATAAAAGCAGATGTTCAATAGGCGAAAATTGAAATCGATAGGACCCACTCAAAACCCCGTTCCCGTTGCCACCGTAGTTCTGGGTTGATAGCCAGTTGTAACCATAGTCACTGCATATAATCGTGACAGGTATTCCGTTCAGTAGGCAAGGTATTCCTCTGGACCATCCATGATCGCCATCTCGACAGGAAGATTAGCGTATACTAACTCATCGCGGAAGATACCAACGAGTGTTTTGCGATTACGTCTACAATCCCAAAACGTTACCAAGTTCATGGCTCATCTCAAATGGACTGATTAGCCCAGATTAGCTAAGTTTCCACCGATAAGCAAAGTGTATAGAATATCGGCCATAAAGGGACGATCATCCTTCTAATGGTCTGGCAACACGACCTCATCGGCTAGAAGGGGTGCCGTGACGTATGAGCTCCGAAAAAACCGTCAGGATGGACTCCAAAAATTTTGATTGCACACCTCATTTGTCGCTTCCGACCTTCCACCTCTTTGACCCCACTTCATTTTTGAGAATACAACACCTATTCAACCAGCCAAATATGAGTCACCTCTCAAACTATGAAGTTTTACTCCGAATTGGGAGTTCTGTGATGCAGTCGAAGTCGTACAAATGTGATGCTTGCTCTGCCGCCTTAATGCCTCCATTGGAATACGCTTCAGGTTCATTACATAAAGCCCCACCCTATCATAAGCTCCAAAGGTTTATTATTCAATTCTCAGCAATCTGTCGTTTATTCACTCAATCATTCCATCACCTTTACACGAGAGCATCACATCCACATCATAGAATATATCACTGATGAGGACTAGTTTATGTTCTATGCTGAGACGGTCCATACCCACTTCATTACCTAGCACAATTCAAGGAACCGGCCACGAAAAATTGAGTTTCTTTGTTATTCATATATTTATGTTGTACTTGCCTAGTGAGGACCGTATGCAATGTTTCACGCCAAAAAAATGAGAATTCGGTCAAGGTACAGCCTTCCGAATTCTTAGCCGGGTGGGCGAGGTCCCTAAGTAATAAGCCCCCTCCCGTCGTCTGCCGCGGTAGGGAACGGAGAGTGTGACTGTAAGCTTCTCTTCTTACAATGCGTCTGCGACCACGGCGGACGAAGGGGTGGGCACCTGCCCTGAGGTCCCGCCCACCCGGCCAAGAATATTCACGTTTTTTCGCGAAAAAATTTGCATATCCCCGCTTTAGACAAATACAACATAAATACATGGGTTAAAGAAAAACTCACTTTTCCGTGGACGATTTCTTTAATCGTTATGATCTCTTTCAACAATACACCCGAATGACCTCACTGACATTTATTTTTCTGATAGGTCTAGGAACTGGTACATTAGCTGAGAAATTTGCTGTCGAACCGGTTTTCTGAACTGAGATCCAATCGAACTGAGACAGTTTGCTATATGTACTTTATGGTATTGTTACTCATTAACTGAGAGACACCCGAATTGGTTTACCACAAAATATGTCAAGTTTCGGGGTAGGTACGTGTTTACGACTTTAGATCGTTACCGCATTCTAAAAGTAGCGAGTGATCAAAGTGCAAATTTGCACATTATGGCAGGTTTATCACCTACATACATATCCTGCGTTGGCTCGATAAACTCCTGAAAGGCAGTTGCTCATGTACGGCGCTTTTCCTGTTTCTCTATGTCTCTGAATAAGCAGTTACAGAGCATATTCTTATTAATTATTATTAAAGCTGTTCTCCTTTGCAACCTGGTCAAGACAACTTGAGCTGCGTCAAATTAAAGCCCCTTGTAGCCCTTCCAGCCATAAAAAACGGTAAAAGAAATGTTAATCCTTCGTAAAACTGAGCCTCCTTTCACCAAGATTTTCAGGGTCGCACGCCATAAAAGCGAGAAAGGAGGGCGAATGGAAGGGGCTAGACACTAACTTCGTCAATCTTTTACACTATTCAAGTCCAAATAAAGTGCTAGAAGCCTTGTTGTATTTTCTATAGTTTGCCGCACTATCCTTCTTGATCATCAACTGAGGGAGTGACTTATGAGGATGGGCGGGTTTTTTCCCAATGGAGCATACCAGTCATTATTCACCTGTGACCGTAAAACTGACAATGATCATCATTCAAAAAGGTTTTCATAAACTCGATGAATAGGGATAATCGATCTAACCATTCTATCGTGGTTACCTCCAACTTTAAAGTGGGTAGTCTTGTGGGGGCTGATATGAAAACCACTTCTAATCACTGTAATATCCTGAACATCGGTTCTCATGAGTTCGAGTATACGGTTCCGCTTCCCCCACAAGCGTAGGTCGCTAGCTCAATTCTTAGCTTTCAAGTAAAATCCCCCCCCCCTTCCCTATGGCTGCAAACCTCATAATATAATTACAATTGCTACCTCGAAACCTCAGATTACATAGGAGTAGAGGTGGACATTCTGGAAAAATCCATCGAACACAATCTTTATTCCGTAGCAATTCTGCAAACCAGACTGATGCAGTCTCGCAGCGATTCATGGAACTAAAAAAAGCCAACGGAAGCTGTTTTTTCAGCAATCAAAACTGGATAGGATAGGCGACTTGCAGCTAGAGCTATCAACAAATGCTTGATGAATAGCTCGTCGAAACGTTCACAACACTGCCATAATATCCAAATCTTGATGATCTGCTATCCCATCTCAACCAGTTTTTGACAGATATGGGGATTCCAGTCAACCCACCTCTTGAAAGTTATTACTCCTCCTTCGTCTTTGACTGCAGCCCATTAACTATGCTAGGTCACACTTTGCCCAGTAAAGGAAACTTTGCGTCCAAAAACAGGGTGGTTGAACTCCAGCTGAAGTTACGCTTCTTAATTTTTCTAGAACAATAGAATAATTCGATGTAGGAGGTCAGAAAGGACGCATGCCACAGTATGCACCATTCTGCACCAGTCGTGGAATAGTAATCTTAGCAGATTACTTGCATGATCTCACCGTTCACCATAAGTCATCTAGCCAAAATTTCCTATAAATACAAGAAAATGGTTAGATTTATGCGGCAAAACCCGTAATCCCCACCGCTTAATGCTTAAGCCGCTTGAGAATCCGGTCCCGAACAAGCTGACGTTGGAATATGAGAAAAAGACCAAGGATGATCCTAATCGCCATCTTTCGAGTGTGACAGGCCTCAAATAACTATAGAATGCACTCGAGGCACTTTTCCTCCACATATAAGTTCATCACCCAGAACTGACAAAATATGAAAGGTTGCCAAACAACACTACAATCTCTGTCATTTCAGGTACTGACAAAGGTGTCCGGAGTCCGCAGGGATCGTCGTCAAGCCGGTTATTCTTCAGCGGGAGTGGAAGGTGGTGTGGAATCATCTCATCAAGGAGTGTGCTGTGGATGTGGTGTATCACCACAAGGACCACCTGGTGCACCCGGTCCCGATGGTGAGAATGGAGCCGATGGTGAGCCAGGAATGCCTGGACGAGATGGTCCTGACGCACCTCCAGCCACCCCACCACCACAGCATGAGTTCTGCTTTGACTGCCCCGACGGACCTCCAGGTCCACCAGGAGCACCAGGACCTAAAGGACCACCAGGAAACCCTGGTTCTCCAGGAGCTGATGCTGACGGAGGTAGCCGAGGACCACCAGGTCCACCTGGACCTCCTGGTCCTCCTGGAGCCGACGGAGCTCCAGGAAATCCTGGCGCTCCTGGAGCGCCAGGTAAGCTCAACGAGGTACCCGGACCAAATGGACCACCTGGACCTCCCGGACCTCCCGGACCACCAGGACCAGACGGACAACCTGGAAGTAATGGAAACCCAGGAGCAGACGGACCACCAGGACCACCTGGAGACAGCGGAGCACCTGGAGCACCTGGACAGCCTGGAGGACCCGGACCAGATGGACCGAGCGGAGATCGTGGACCAAGTGGAGGCTGTGACCACTGTCCACCACCTCGAACTGCTCCCGGATATTAAACACCTATCAATTGTGACATGTCTTTATCCTTTGATGTACCATTTCCGTGTGAATGGAATGCGAGCGATCGGGTTGCTCCGTTGTGGCGCCCTTCATTTAAGCTATTTAGTCATGAATTTCATTACAAATAAACGACAATACACTGTTCGACAAAATACGGTATAGCTAATAACCACACGCCCACACTTCCTGCCAGATCAATATTTTCAATTTCATGTATTATTTACTAGAATTTTGCTTGAATTTCATATTGTGGTTTGAGATCTTGTACGTACTGCTTTTGCCACTTGTTTTATCAATAAGCGTGAGGATTATTGATTAATATGGTCCCGCTTCGATGAGATTATCTTCGATAATGAAACGTGCATGCACTTTTCTGGTAAAATAAAGCATTGCCGACACATTGCGCATCAGGCACAAAACTATTGGGGCACCAAGAGCACATGAAAGCGAAAAATAGGGCCGCATTACTATAGGTGTCGCTATCTCCTAGAAAGAGCCGTTGATCGATACACATATTATGTATTGCTATCAGGACACAAGTACCTCCCAAAACTAGCTTTTAGCTTGTTGAGGATGCTTCGAGGGGAGCGCTCGCCGAGTGAGCGCCATATTCCTGTCAATCCAACCCCCAAAACACGGCCTTCTTGACGGGGAATAGGGGAGGGGGGCCGGAATGGTTGGTTCATCTACCTTGGAACTCCTTTCTTTCCTAGACTCCGGTAGAAATCACATCCCATGTCTCACAATTGTTTATTTATGTCGTCTCCACACCTCCGTTACTCTTCTTTTAACTGTGCTCAAACACGGATGCATTGATCCCGAGATACTTGCCCTCGTATCATTTATCAACATAGTACTACCATTTGGGGAAGGCCAACATAGTCCTTTGTCTTACTCTTAAGGAGGGTAGGTAGAGATAGGGACCCCCTCTTAAGTTGAGCAAAAAAGCGGTCTCCCCTGAATCCAGAGAGTTTCCTCGACGTTCTTTCCTCCGCGCCTAATGAAATTGAGTTCATACATTGCGGTGCCGGCGGCGAAGCGAGGCTCCGTCTCCGCCTATGCCACTCTGCCTCACTGTCTGGAACGCAGCCACGCCCTGCCGGCGCAACGTATGAACGCGGTCTGAGCCTACACTACTATATCCGCTACCGATGAAAGGAAATTGACGTAGAACCCTTGACTCCATTAGCACCAAAATATTTTACTATGTTGCAATTCTAACAGATTACAGGGAACTAACCATACTTTCTTGATAGAGCACACAACAGTCATCATGTCTTATAACTGAATTTACACATGATTTTAAGGCAACTTGCTCCTCATAACTAGTACTCTTTCTATTCCGCAACAAATTCCTCATTAAGAATTTATTTGCCTAGTATTGCTGATAACTTTGTTGTTTGCTACAAAAACAGCTGCGAAGCACCAGTGATTGACATTGCAAGCTACTAATTATGAATCCTGAATAGGAAGTACGATAACACGAAATCTTTTCAATGCAACTGGCTGAGCAACATTTCCCAGAATTGTCCGATGATCTAATTTCAAGAATTTAGAGCACTGATGATAACCTTATCATCACATATAACCACTGCAACAATTGATATCAATTTTTATTTACACCACCTATATCATACGGCGACATTCTTGAAAACTCGCTTCCGCTCCAAATCACCTGTTCGCGAACCATTGATCCTGAAAAATGCTGTTCACTACAAAGTCACCACTTACAGCCATGATTCATGCGACATTAGCTCTTCAGTACGGGCACTGCCATGCGCGCAGAGGGTGACCCCCACTTCCCTTACAAAAAAAAAGGATAAAGGAGGTATTATGAAGAACGGAATAAGTATGAAGGAAGCTATGAAGGCAAACAAGACACAACCTCCACAGACACAAGTCTAGCACTCTGCTTCCCTAATTAAGTCGTTCGGAAAGTTCTAGCGGTTTTCGACCTCTAACTTCAAATGCGCATATCTCAGCGCATTCGAAGTTTTACCAGTAGAGTAGAAACCATGTGCATGCTTGATCTTTTTGTCCAGAACTCTAAAGATTTAGAGAGATGAGTTCGCCGAAGGTGGGTTCAGCATCGTGTAAGGTCTTGAGGCCTTTATTCCGAAAAAAGTGCACAGATGTGAGGAAATAGTTCTCGATGAGAGCCAGGTCAGGTGAATATGCTAGACGCGGCAAAGTTTCGTCACCCAGCCCATTCCACATTTCGGGGTTGTTTGTGCGACATGGAGCCAAGCGCTGCCGTGAATAAGAAAAGGTACCCTCGTATCGTGCATTCGACAAGCTGCAGACAGCGTACCGCCACAACAACGGGTTCGGGTATTGTTGAAGAGCCTGACTTCTCTTTCTACCATCATGCAGTTCGTCTTTGATGGTCCTACAAAATCCCATTCTCACCACATTTCACAATGCGATCAAGATATGGGTAGCTATGTGCTGGCGAAGAAAAGTGTAGCTAAGCGGTACGGATCTGCCGTTTGTCCATTCTCTCCTAGAGTCTTTAGACAAGTTCAAAACTTTATTTGGGACGAGAATGTTTCTATGTTTGGATAAAGAAGGAGCGAACTATATCATGGCATAGACAATGATAGTGATAAACCAGAAAATTATCCAGAGAACCGTATACTCGTAACCGCAAGAGCCATCTGAACAACCTCATAGCGGAACCTTATCCTCATCCCGCGTCTCACTGAAGCTAGCCTCAAGCTCGTTACTCTGGGGGCAAGTTCAGCAAGCGAAGCATTGCTGTGATAATAAAGACTGATAGGAAGGAAAGAAACCTGAAAACATATCCTTCTTCAGCAATGGCTGACGTTAGGCTGCATATTGTTTTCACGTCATCTATACCACTATGAAGACGGCCCTAAATACAAATCCTTACCAAAGAGGAGCAGCTGGGTTACCTGAACAAGAAGCTCTATCACTCACAGCGTGTTGCAAATTGTATATGCGTAATAGGTCTTTCAAACCCTTGGCAAAAGTTCCTGTGTGCTCACAGTAAGACTTCTTTATGTTGATCCATTTATCGAAGTAACTGAATGCAAGTCTGATTGGAAGAGAAAGCGAATGGAGGCACTCAAATTCTACAGTCTCTTCTTCTTTCCAGATGTGCGGCATGGAAAAAAAACCCAAAAAACAATAAAATATTTTACAACCCAAAATATCCTCACCTTGGAAGCGGTAAATGCTTGTTTGCACTTTCCGAAGGCAACATAACGCCCAAATCCCAATCACCACATGTCACAAAAGCGAAACGAGAATCCAGAATACCTTCCTACAAAGCCGAACTAAGCATATTCACGTCAAAGTACTTCGTGCGTGTTGTATTTCTAGTAGAAATGCCACTTCACTGAAAAACTGTAAGCACCACAACGAACCTTTTTCAACCAAACATCGAAGTCATTCAAAACTTGGTCAATAGTTGGCTGCGTGTCGACCATTTCCTTCAAGATAAAAGAATTCAGAGAAAAAGTGGGAGGGAACCAGTAAAAATTATCAACCAGGAGCCTTTAGAGAAAAAAAAAACAGTACAAGAACTCATTTTTGAACGAAATCCGATACGGTTCATTACACTTGAATTGGCACTGGGGAAAAATGCTCACAAAAACCATAGCAAAACAAAGAAAATATAAGAAAGGGTACCATTCATAAACTGACACCTTGGGATCGATGGAAGGAACAATTTTAACCAGAAACAAGCGCAATATTCACCTGGATTATTCCAGTAAGATGCGTACAAAATGAGGTGATGACAGGGTTGACAGTTGGTCTGACATACTGATGGAAGTACGAGTTGACTGTCCAAGACCGAACGTCGAGCTTCGCAACTGGAAACTCTATGATTTCCTGTAAGAAGAATGATCTGAGGAGGAGAACAGAGTAGCTAGTTAAGTACCTGATAGGGTAAAATTTTTCCATCATCACAACAAGTGGCTTCAAAATCTAGCACCAAGAGATACTCGAAGTCCTGAGTCACTTTCGGGGATTCTGAAACGATCTGCTAATGAAAAATATACAATTTCCCAAAATAGCTTAATCATAAGGATCGTGATGAAGAGGTCATAAAAGAACAAAGCCATGAAAAGGAAATAAGTGAAACATGTGCTAACCATTGAAACTATCAGACAAAATCGCTCGTTGAAGTAGTCGAAAAGGATAAACAACCTCACGGTATGAACCGCTCAAAAAAATAGAAAATGTCACAACACATTTCGGTCTGTTTTGCAATAATGGCGACTAACTTTTCAACTGAGGACCGATGCAATGTGAACTTTTATGATTCGCATCATTTAGATAACTCGGGGACTAATACGAATATTATATGTTATACGAGATATGCTTTGTGATAATGTAATTGAAACTATTGATAAAAGTTTGTGACTATGATAAACTATGATAAATGATATAAATGTAACTGAAACTATGATAAAAGAGAACAAATTGTTGGCCAATACCGAAATTAATCTGCGGTTGCTAACACACTACGTATTAAGAAGATTGTAAAATTTACATTGAATCACGAACCGGATTTAGAAGTGGACATCAAAGGAAATGGCGGCACCTTGGATAAAATCGACTGAACGACGGAAGAGCTGCGTTTCTTCAGAAATGGCTCCTTTTTAGCAGTCTGAAGTATTCTGTTATACTAATAATAACTATTCATAAGTCATAACAAAAAAAAAACTCGACGTGATGAAATTATTTCGGTATGCAAAAGAGAGGGTCAAATAAAGTCGGGGGGGGGGGGGTGGGGGGGAGGGGGGGGACACGCAACTTTGCGTGGGCGTTTCACCCACGTCAAGCTTCTTCCCCTCCCTAGGCTTAGCCTAAAGCAGATGAAACCTATGCTTCGAGAGATGCTTTTTCATGTGGGAGGAAGGGATATCAATTTTAGTCTAAGCCTAGGGAGGGAAAGGAGCTTTGACGTTGACGCAAAGTTCCCCCCCCCCCGACTTTATTTATCCCAAAAGAGATTCTTAGGTAAGACGTGTCACCTCCCTAACTTACGCTGGCCTCTGATGATGCCTCCACTCTGAGATAGTAATTATGAAAGAAACTACCAATAAGTTAATTCACTTTGTAGCAACTGCTTGTGCTTGCGATAAAGGAATGTGGACAGCGATTGAGGCGAAACGGCGAAATCAAAGAGTTGGTACGCAAAGCCACCGTGTTCATACCTGAAAAAAAACAGACAACTATATGAAACAGACAAGAAATAAATAATATGAAATAGAACAAGAAATAGTTGGCACCAAACAACCAGTAGACCGTGTCATGAAAGGTAAAACAGAAAAACATACTGGGATTCTCGATATACTCCGGTCACCACTAGATAACCATTAATGTAATCATAATCCTAGAACGCGATTGAAATTGAATTCACCATGAATACAATGGGTGATAGTGTGATTACGTACATTATGCAGACATCGTAACCCTACGCCTAAAACTCTCTGGGCATGTCTTCGCGCGATGTACCTTGGGGAGGGCAGCAGCGATGGTAACATGGCTTTACGTGACTGGGGGGTTAAAAAACAGCACGAAAGTGAGCCACGGATAGGCGAGGTGACATCTTTGACATGTAGACGCACACGTACTTGACCCATGATTCATGAACAGACATGTTGAAACCCCCCAAATAAATAACATCGATATTATTTCCTTTAAATAAAAATGTCTGTGAATAGGTAAGTTTTTGTACGTCTCCAAGTAAGGCTGATTTGTAGCATATAGCAGTGACGGACACTGTTACGTTAGGACTTAATCAAAGGGAAAATGGTAGGGGAAAACGGCGACAGTAAAGATTCACTAACTCATTTAATGTCACGAAAAAATAGAAAATAAAAATTCTAGTAAAAATATTGCTTTTGTAAGCCATAGCGCTGCAATAAGACAAATTCGAAATGATAGGGCACCCCGGAAATCACCCTGGAGAGTTGAAACGCATTCGAATGCATTGACCATATTGAGTGAAAATATAATCCACGGCGCATTCCCAAAATGGAACGATGAGTGCTCGATCTTTGATTTTTGCGTAACCACCTAAGAAACTGTTTTTAAAAACCTGCGAGACTTCCTTGTTGTGCTGATAGAATCTTCGAAAAGCACGAACTAGTCCTCAACGAAACCTGGACTGGTCCTAATTCACTTCACCGTTTTGAGCTCAGAAGACTGTTATGAAAAATTTGGGGAACAAAGATCTACGGCTATCCAAATGTTGTACATAAGCTCTTGAAGCTTCAGAATGAGATGATGAATAGTAACAACGTTACGAAGGACAATAAATTCTGGACAAAACCACCGAAGTGATAGAGGAAGTAGTAGGTAAGAGCTCCCTACCTGCTACAGAGAAAAATTCAGATGGGATTTCGCACGTCGACGGGATTCACCCATGGGACCTTTCCTATTTACATCCACCTATTCATGATAACATTACATTCAGTAAGAATGAGATTTTCGTTTGAGTATTGCTGATACTCTAGGAGTTCAGTTCCTATAGTTAATGGCTCAGATTTCAATACTTCTTTATGCACTTATATTTTTGCTCTCATCCTTGAAGTTTTGACGCTAGACAATCGAAATGCACCACGCATTATAGTTCCATTTAGAATCGTGCCATGAATGCGATTTTTCTTATGCATTGACCTACGAGAACCAGCCGATGTACAAGGCAGTGCTTTTATCCTCCCAGGCGTGTCTGAAATTAATTCACTTAACACTGAATTATGGAACACATAGCGACCTGGGTGGGCATCGATGCAAGATGGGTTCCCGCACCAGTAGAGTGCGCCACTTGTTACTCCTCACGCCCCACACATATTTTGCGCACATTTTTCTGGCGTACGAGAAATTCGTCATAATATTCGGGCTAAATCCAAACCATGACTGAAACTCCGAGATTCTCCCTATTCGAACAAAATCATATCTGATCCTAATAAGAGATTTCCCTTTATAGCGATGAGACGTGTTGATTTGGCTCTTAGTTTCTTTTTCTTCTCTTACGTAAGAATTATGTATTAAATGGCATATGCTGACGTAGTTGGAATTATGATGTCCCTCATGGTGTTATTATTGATCAAGAGCTTCTTATAGCTTACATAACACATTGTAAGGTCTGCCTTATAATGATTACACTCCGTGGTTTATGAGGTATACATATATGCGTTTATGTTATGACGAGATAAATATCTGTTGTCACCTTAGACATCGTCCAAAAAAATACGCTAAGGTGGCAATGTTTATATGCTCATCAGAACTTCAAATTTGGGTAGTTAATATGCAATGAGCAAATGTCGAAAATGGTTAATAAATGAAGTGAAGCCGAATATCGGGAGGGAAGAATTTAGGGTGGTGATGGCCAAGGAGTTTTCCTCCTTCGGCTATTAAATACGGAGACGCAGCTGGGTCAGTATTCGTGATCTGAAGAAAGTTCCCTTTCCCGTCCAACATTTGACCTCTCCACATACTCATCCCCTTACATTGTTATTGTCCGTATATGAAAATAATATTGAACTGCTAAATATTTTTTCACATTGTCTCTCTTCTTACAGTATTCCTCTAGATAGCGGATCTCCGCGATATGCCTGAAGGTGTCTGATGCAGTCATCTTTGCGGTTGTGGTGAGTTGAGTGCTTGCTGAAACAGCCTGATGTCCACCAAAATGCAGCTGTTGTTTGGCGTCAACTTCGGTTTGCCCATCCCGCGATTACGGTCGTCTGCGCGTGCGACTACAGGACTTAATACTGTAAAAAACACTTGTTCCTCGAGGTCGTGTTGGAGGAAGATGCTCAATTTGCTCGCTGACAAATACTCGATATGGGTTGAATTGGAGATATAGCTTCAACTTCACTAATGAGTGCTTCTGACGTTCAGCACTAGTGCGCGGCTCACTCCTGAGACTATCGGGGTGAGGAATAAGTACCCGCCGTTTTTTGTTCTCCGTGTGTCGCAACGTTCTCCTCACGCTGTTTCTAAGGCTTATAAATGCAGTTGAAAAAGTCTATAGGATGAAATTTTTCGGCGTTAATCCCTTCTCAGGATGCGACGCACATTCTATTGGGTTGAGGAATAAACTCCCACCGTTTTTTTAACCCCGTTTTCCACATTGTTTCCTTCATCTTTCGACAAAGCATATTTATTTTTTCGATAGAGCCTTTTTTGCTCTACTGCTACCATCTGTTTTTCGATTCGTTCGATTGCCTAATATTTCTAAGGTTTGGAAATGAAGTAAGCTGAAGGCAAAAAATTGGCACTTGCACACCTCATCTTTCTCCTCTGTCATCGAGATCAAAAAATGCATGTGTATATGTTTCCGGCAAAGCGTTACCAGCTCTTCAGAATGGTACTACTCTTTATTCAAATTGCTTAACTTTTTGCTGTTTTTAGGACTCGCAAATGAAGTACTCACAAAAGTGTGCACGTTCGTTATCTTCTCTTCCTCGCCTACCATCGAGATTGGAGAGGATGTGCATATATGCATTCGATAGAGTTTCTTTTGCTCTACAAGAAGATACCGGCTCGTTACTGTAAAAAAACATAGATCCTTCGTTTTCAAGACATCCAAGTTGTAAAATAGTGAAAACTCCTAATTGGCAGGAAGATGAAGTCACGTTCACACCCCATAATTGGTTGGGTAAAAGGCTCCCTTCAATTTCGAAGATGGGAGCGCCCGAAAGGGGGAGGACTTCATTAGTTTCACAGTCCAGCACTACTTACAAGTGTCATAGGACTATTCCGAGCTGTGTAATGCAGCAGCATGTGTAAAAAGTGCTCTGACGTAAAGTCGATGTCGCTCCCTCTCCCCTATTTTCGAGTTTGTCAAACGGTTTTTTCGGTTTTCTACTTTACTGTTTAGTCAAGCCGAACTTTCTTTACTGCTAAACACGAAAAACCGACCCAAGATCAAATCGATACGCCTCTAACTCAATAATCCTCCTTCTCAATGCTTCTCTTTTGTACTCTTTGCGTCACCTGCCGAAGGGTCAATGCAGACTGCGAAGGCTTAAAGGCAGCTTTCGGGAAAATTCGGACGAAAAGTATAAGAAGTAGTGAATATGAAAGCCGAGATGCCTAGTAACAGGAAAGTGGAGAAAAAACGAATGGAAGTGGCCAAAAACCCAAGAAATAGAACCCCTTCCCACCATTGGTTCTGGGCGCGGACGACCTTTCCGTCAAGACGCGGGTAGTCCGCATAGGTTTTCCACTGGCATTACCAAGACGTAAGCATGAAGGGATGTTCGGAAATGCGACAGCATCTATTTTCATGTGGTCAGTTTCAAGCTAAAAGTGAGAAAGCGCGCTCGATACATTCAATCCTGCCGATCTCCTTGACCAACCGCACCGTGACCAACCCCTAATCACGTCGCCTGGAGGCGGGCTGTCCTTGTCCAAGGCGGCTTGTCCTGACGAGGCCGCCTCCGCCACAGCTCCAGGGGGCGCCTTCCGCGGGGGATTTCGCCATGCATAGGCCTTCCAGACCCGTAGTTTTTCACTCAATGCCTCCTTATGGGATTCCCTGTCACCCACATTATCCCGAACACTGTCTTTAAGACAACCATGGATGCATCAGTCAAAATAGGGTAATGGACGAGCTCCGGTTGAAATAAGCTCGGTGGCTTTTGCTTCCGTGAAAACGTTTGATGACGTCCCTCCACCTTTCTTTTGGCCTCCTCATGGTCCCTTGCCGGATACTTTGAACTCTACAGCCTTACTGATTCGGTGGTCTGCCGACCTTTTCAGCACGTGCCCATTCCATCGCAGACACAGCTCCCTCAACTTCAGCTGAGCCGATGCCGTCTGCAAGACTGCCCTGACGTCCTCGATCCTGATCCTGTCGAGCCGCCCCAGCCACATGCCCGTCTCAGCATCCTCACTTCTGCGGAATGTAGCTGCTTCTCGTGATTCATTGTTATGGGCCAAAACTCGCTGTCATAGAGCATTGCAAGTCTTATCACAGATCGGTATAGCCTGCCATCTCTGCACCTTCGCCTGAAGTTCTTCTCTGATCTTTGCCATCAGGGCAAGTCGTCAACGTAGAGAATGGTCCTCAGGGGAGCTATGAGGTATTTTACCATGCCATCCAGGGTGAGCAGGAAGAGGACGGGCTTATATCTGAGCCTTGGTGTACCCCTACCGAGATCCGTACTTCCGCTGTCAGATCTTGCGGGGTGAGTATGACAGCCTTAGACGCATTGTACTTGTCCTATATAAGAGAGACCAGGTGCTCTGGCATTTGTCGTTCTCGAAGAGTGTTTCAGATTACTGGCCGACGGTCGAAGGTGTTTTCAATGTCCAGGAAGGCTAGGTAGCAGGGTTGACGCTTTTCACAGTACTTTTCCATCAGTTGTGGTGGACCGTGGTGGACCGCTCAGACATGAACCCCAACTGCTCCTGAGAGATGGTAACGAACCCTTAGCCTCAAGTCAATCAGCCGTTCGTACATAATGGTATGAGCTGTCAGCTTTATTCCACGGTAGTTGGAGCATTCCATCGCGCAAACAAAAAATGTTTTATGGTAAACCGTAACACTCGCAGCATATAAATGAGTTGCACGAGTTTTCTGCCAAGTTTTTTTCTTTTTCTCAGCAATTTTTTGACATCGTCTACAACCACATCATTGAGAAGTAATTATAGGTGCTAACATATATGGCAAGAGGGCAATGCATATCAGACCTTTGCGCTCATTTTTATCTTTCTATTACTCATCTAAGCTTTGTTTATTTTAGAATAACCAGTATGAATATGTAGTGTGTGTTCACGTTGTTTACCATTCATAAAATACCATGTTGAAAATACACAGGGTGTGGCGAAAGTATTGACCGCTTGATGGAGTCTTACCATTTCAACAAGAAAAGGGATATCAACATGAATTTATATCAAAGTAAAGATGATCGATAATTATTCCATCACGTGCCTGTGGAAACTGATAAGGTCATCGTCGCCTTGGTTCTGGCTCATACCCACGCACGAAGTGCAAGGGAGAGCGTAATGTCATCGGACGCGGGTGACCATTGCTCAAATCGCAAACTTTCGCCAAAACAAACTTCGGGGCGAGTATATTGCGGTAAGTGGCTCAGGATTTGCCCCTCAAAGATATTCCAGGAGCAATGTCGAGTGGGTTAGAATGACTAGGTGGGTAATTGCTGCGAATTAGAGTAGTCGTGGCAGCTGTTATGAGAACATCCGTGCCTCATTTTAGGTATGGGCTGCTTCCTGTTCGGAGTCGACTCGACTGGGTGAGGTATTATCTAGGATGTACTTGTCCCCTAGTGACATCGTCGACTTGGTTTTGAGATTGGTTATGTCTCGAATATTGTCTGATTTGTAGAATTTCAATACTCCGACGCACCGTCTTGCAGGATCGTCCCTACAGATTTCCTAGATTTTGAGCCATTGAATTTTTCCGTTTCGATCATCTTGCGGCACAAAGCCTGCACTACTCCTCACAGTTCACTCGCTCTATTGAGACCACTCTTACGAGAACATGGAACGATTTGTGCGGCGATCACATGCGGCCCACGGCAGATGCTTTTTCTCGCCATCTCGTCATCGTGCCCGAGCCATAGACGATCCTACCGAATTCTGGGGGATTATTATGATCTATTGGTAGGAACTGTATATATCACATACATCAGTAAACTTATGATACCTCATTTCTTTTTAGTATGGCAACGCTTTGTCAGGCAGTCAATACTTTTGCGGCGCAATCTTAAAAATGAGTATTTCATTAATTTTTCAATCAAAAACCGTTGAATTTCTGTTCTTAAGCGATTTCGCAAAGCCGATTCTGTTGTTGCCAACGTCGTAGATATTGCAGAACTGACGGATAAACGGATCGCCGAGAATCCACTGTGGTCCGAAGCCAGCTGAGTTCATTGCAAACATCTTTATAAAGCAGAATGTTCCGGCATCAGCTTTAAGGTTATCCGACTCAATGACATAGTCGTGGCCTCCAATTGTCAGTGTGAATTCCACAGTCTTATTACAGTCGACTGTCCAGACTTCATAGATTGTGTACCACTGGAAATAAACAAATTTGAGCATAAACCTCAATATAAAGTCATAAATCAAAGCCAGTGGTAGAGGTAAGCAGGCCGAATATAAAAAATTTTTGAGTGAAAAAGTCGAGGTGCAGAAGGAAAACGGAGTCATACGGTCAAAACCGTGGAAATAACAACCATCTCCACAGATGATTCCGAAAGACAGCGAGCCACGCTAAAGATCCCTTTAGGGGGGGGGGGTGGGGCAAATTATGGAATAATCATGGCCTACGAAAATTCATGTGACATGTAGCTTGTCAACGAAGAATGGAATAAAATGGTCAAAATCCGAAAGGAGAAGCTTGAACCTTCCTTCGCTTTCGCTCCTTCTTCGTCACTAGCGGTTGGGTTCCATGCAGACGGGGGAGGAGGCTAATTCAGGAAGCGACGGAAGCTGCTCCACCCAAGGAACAACTTGGAATATTGATTTGATGTGTTGCAGGTGCAAGACGCGCTTTTTCAATAAGAATTGACAGATCATCAGATTCATCTTTCCTAAATTGTAGTATTCGTTCACGAAGATTGTATCTTCCCGATTCTCTCTTTCTCCTTACCCCTTGCGGTGCTTCCGAAAAAGTAGCTCCACTTCCTTACCGAGAATTTCACCATGCACCATCCTCTGAGACCCAGGTCTCAGGTTGGGTGACTCATTTTAGCGTTCTCATGACCCACATTACCCTTAACACTGACTTCAAGAGCACTGGAAGCACCTCAGCATTGAGCGAATCAGCCACAATGCTAGCGATAGCTGTTGGAAGGCCCATAAACGACGTGCCGGTATCGGAGATAACCTCCCAGCCCAGTTTAAATACTGCATATCCTGCACTGAATCCTTTCATCTGAAGCGAATCAATCATCAGTACAATTAGACAAGTCACTGCAACGAATAGAACTCGGAGACTCACTCGAAACTGCCAGTACGTGGCCTTTGTGAGAGTTTCGTACGCAATCACACTACCGCAGTTTTCCGTGTCAATGGCACCGTAAGTGTAAACGCCTCCATAGTTGACCGTTGCATTTTCTAAGGATTTTGAGTTTCGTCTAGCTCGATTAGCAAGAACTGTCAACGAATCGTCAAAAGAGAAAAAAAGAGAAATCTTAATGGTTCGTTTCCTTCATAACTTCAAACGAACTCTTGTCTTCCTCAAGCCAGGAGGCTCCTCAGTGAAGTGGGGTTTACGAAAAAATAAGTCGTTCAAAGAATATGATGCGATTGGAATAGAGAGATGGAAGAGAAAGGGAAACGAATAAGAGGACATTCACAGGGTGAAAGATTCGAAGACAAAAAGCAAGCTTAGGAATCTTCGCTTTACCACTCAGGCGCTCCATGTAGACGGTGAATATTGGATCCACTAACTTCAAATCAATGGCTCGTTGGAAAGGTGAAGTAACGTTTTTCACCGATAAGCTTTGGAATGCTAGGCCGAGAATGCCATCGGTTGGTTGCTGAATAAGTGATATACAGTAAGTGAGACTGCTTGCTACTCATAGATTGTAGGCAAATTTTTGCAACATCTTTCAATGCTTTTTATTTTTTAAAATCTATATTTCTACCACAAAGTGATAAACATGTATTATCTGTAGGTCTTTTTCTGAATTACGTTTGTGCAGGTTTCACTATTCAAAGGTTACATAGCGAAGGATCCACACTGTTAAGTCTAGCCGTTTCTTTCCATTTTTCTTTCTACAAAAATTCCTTCGGAGATGCACAACATAAATATGCAGTAGCGCCCAAAAGTATTCGGCCAAACACTTTTTTGTCATAACTTTGCTTCTACTTGACCAAATTTGACAAAATTTCATCAACATTTCCTTCTACTTGAGTGCCGCTTCACTCTTTTCATGGTTTTTTACAAGAATTTACTACAAGTCCACCGAAAAAAAGAAAAAGGCTTGGTCAAGAAAAACGGCTCTCTTTACAAAAACAAAACAAGCAAGCCTCAGAGAACATCAATATTTTGTAGAAAGACCACGACTTTTGATGACAGCGGCACAGCGGACGGCATAGGGATGGCACTCCAAAAACAAAAAAATTGCATTTAACCACGTAACTTATACCATTGAGTGCCAAAATAATAGTATATCTAGTATGCAGTGTCTCCAAGTACAACATACTGAAATTTCTCCTAGATCGGTCCAGTCGCAAAAAAAGTTACAAGTGAACCCAGGTAAGAAACCATTCGGCCGAATATTTTTGAGCGCTACTGTGATGGGCATATAAGCACAACACCACAACGGATGCTCCTCAGTCTAGCAGTTCGCTCGTCGGATTAGGTGTGCTCTCTTCTTTGTGGTGCTTTCTTGCTTTCCAGTTGTAATCTTATGTTTCAGGACAGTGAGGTGGTGCTGTGGTGCTTTCTGTTGCAATCTGTGCTCATACTTGTGCGTTGGTGCTCTCTGTTTAGTATAGTTCGTGATCACATTGGTGCTTGAAGGAATCGTCTACGGAAAATGAGTTTTTGTGTTACCCATGTATTTATGTTGTATTTGCCTAATGTTGGCCTCATGCAAAATTTCACGCGAAAAAATGTGAACCTGGCTGAGATACAGCACCACAAAAGGCGGTCCCAGTGGGCGGGGCCTCCGTGTAAAAGCCTCGTACCGCGTCCGCCGTGGTCGGAGATGCATTGTAAGAACAGAAGGTTACGTAAACAGTCCTACTCTTTCCCTTCCTCTGCTTTCAGCTGAGCTATAGAACTGGAAAAAAGAAGAGAAGATGGCGTGATGAAAAAAAAGCTTTTCGATATTAATATACATCACTCGCTTTGCATCGAACCCATTTTGCACGTTATCGACATGAATCGCGCGCAGTAGTGTGCGCCAGCCAACTGGTTTAGGTCATCATTGGGAGTCTGGATAGTTTGGAGATCGATAGTTTTGTATTCGAATGCATCAATTGGAAAAAATTTGTTCACTTGCTGAGCATCTAATTCCTACACATTGATGGTAGATCCATATCCCGCTTATCAATGTTTATCGTTTTCGTAAACATGCTTCACTATTTGGAATTTTGTGTAGTCTAGCGGTCGATACCCAGTGGTGCTGCCAGTACCGCATTAGAAAATGATTCCCAGAGAAACGCTTGCTTTGCTATCACAAATATAGGTGTATCATGACTATCAGTGTAGTTCGCAGTATCAAGGGAAATGCACCATTTTTTGGAACGCCATGCAGTTCAGCGGTCGATACATCGGCGAGTGATATCAGAACATAAAATGTGTTCACCCAATGACACCGAGACTCAGACGCTTTTGCTAGAGCGATCATATAGTAGTAGTAAACGGTGTGAAGGATTTTATCCCATCTAATTCCTAACGGTTCCTTATCAGCCACTGTGAGCCGATTTCGAATCACTGAGGCCCTTTTACCCAACAATACCATTGAGGTCCCCGTACCCTACAATACCTGCGAATGTGAACATTCCGCTGTTAGGCGCAAAAGCGAACCGGCCTTGGTGACATTTCCCTTCTCGCGCTCCTTATCGAATCTTATCAGCCATTATCAATTTTGAACACCCACCATAGATGTGCCCGTCCATCCTGCCAAACAGCTATGAGTGTCGGCGCTCTTGGATCAACACGAAAGGCGAAACGAATTTGACGACATTTGCCTTCACATGCTCCTCATCAAATCTTATCAGCCGTTATCAAGGTGGATCACCCGCCATCAATGTCCCTGTCCCACTCCACAAAACACTATGTGAGTATGAACGCTCTGGGATCAACCCGAAAGGTAAAATGGATTGGACGGCTCTGGCCTTTTTACGCTCATTATCGAATCTTATCAACCGTTATCAATGTGGATCACCCACCACCAATGTCCCCGTCCCACTACGCAAAACACCTGTGAGTATGAACGCTCCGCGACCTGTGCGAAAAGCGGAACGGATTTGACTACTCTAGCCTTTTTACGCTCCTTATCGAATCTTATCAGCCGTTATCAATGCGAGTCACCCACCATTAATGTCCCTGGCCCCTCCTGCTAAACACTTATGAGTGCCAGCGCTCTTGCATAAACGCGAAAGGCGAAACGGATCTGGCGACATTTGTCTTCCGAGGCTCCTTATCAGCCCTTATCAGTTGCAATCACTTTCGGTCCACCACCATTAGTGTCCCCTTGCCACCCCTCACATCACTTGTAAAATTCATGGTCCCAGCTTTACTGCGAGGTGAGATATGAATTTCGTGACAGACGGACAGACACACACACACACACACAGACAGACAGACATACTAAGCGAATTGTATATAGTAGGATGCTGTATTTGTATTAGTATTATTTTAGGTCTAGTTATTTTGATGTTAGTTTAATTACCCAAGTTTGAGGCCTGACAATAAAGTTCCCGCGTGGCAAAGTGTTCTATCACACTTCACCCCAAAATTTTGTGCTTATTTTTTGGAAAATAATTCTGTGAGAAATTTGAAAGGATAATGTTTCCCCTTCTGCGGGTTGCGTCGGGTATTCTAGTCCCATTTAGAATCGTGACGACTTGTGTGGGCCATCCGATGTCCAAGTCAGTGCTTTTATCCTCCCAGGTGCCAAAGGTGTGTGGTGCCAATTCACTCATTCCGGAGGGATGGAAGGCTAGGTTGGCCTGGGCGGTCGTTGATGCGCGATTTGATATCCCACCATGAGAGAGGGGTGCGCGCCATCCGTGACTACACCAAATCTGCCTCGAATTTTATTATTCACATATTTGTATTGATACATCGGAGTGTATCTAATACTTGAAAAAATAGAAATGTTAGTTTTCGAAGTGAGAATAAATACAGTGGTGGGGTAGTTAGAGCCGAATATCAAAACATCATTGATTACGAAAGCATAAAAGGGTTCACTAGAACGAAAGTGAAGGAAAAACGGAAAGGAACGATCGAAAAACCAAGAACTGAGACCCCATTCCACTGTTTACTTCGAAAGGAGATAGGCTTCGTTAACGAAAGGGGCGGGCCATGTTGAGACAAGTGGCAGCCTCTAGAAATACGGCTTTTCCAAGGCCCGGGGGGCTCTTTTTGTCGCAGAAATCGTGGGATACAGTCTTTCTAAACCAGTAGCCTTCATTTGGATGACTCACTTCAGGTGTTCTCTTCACTCGCATTGCCCTTACAACTGTTTTCAAAATAAAAAATATATTTGAGGCTGGCTAATCGTAGTTCCGACTTCTATGACCTCTTCATTCGCACTGGAATCCAGGCGACACTTGTGTGGAAGGAATGTTCAAAGTTCTTCTCAAAAAATCGTCATATTGCAGGCGTGAAGATCGAAATAATCAGGTTATACTGTTGAGTTGTACTGTGTGCTCTCTGCATAAATTCCAACCATGAAAGTTTCTGGAAGCTTCCAAAAAGTTTGCCTCCATAGTGTAGCAAAAACTGTCCTATAACGTTATATTAAGGAAAGTTCTGGCCGGTTCTGCTGCTATGGTGCTGGTTCACAAGATAAATCCATTTCAAGGCGCGTCAACATAGACCAACTTACTTAATGTGCTCTTTAGATAGAGGCTTTCTGAATATGTAGTTTTCCTACAATTGCATAAAATATTTAAGGGTGAAATCTGAAAGTATTGAACTCCCCATTAAAGATGTAGTTAGCCACTTCGGATGGCTCCGATCTGCTAAATATCAAAAATGGGTGCTGCGCGACCCTTAAGAGCACCCATGCACGACAACATTTTTCACAGATCGTCTCCAAATATCGAACGAGTTGCTCTTTGCCAGTACTCTTCAAAAGAAGCGCTAACTAAACCAAACTTTTCTGAACATCTCAATAGCTCCTTAAACAGCGACGTGGTTACGAAGCATGACGATTCGGTGTCGACATTTCCCGATTTTGCACAATTTAAATCATCAGACTTGAATCAAAGTAGAGAGTGAAAACGGGACCCTGTTGGCAAAAGTACGAGGCATCCAATGGTGGTTATTCCGCGGAAAAAAATGCAGCCTGAGCCGAGCTATGATCTCACGAAGGTCAAGCTGTGAGAGCCGGCCAAAACTTTCCTTACGGCCTAATATTTAGAGATACTGTGCAGAAATTGCAACATCATAACTATCCGCCCAAGGATATTACACCGATCTCGCAAGCCTATTTCAACCTCATTGCCCTGTAGATCTAATACCAATGATCATTGCCAGTATCGTTTATAAAAACTTACCTCAGCGAAGCAATCTGCGATCTGTACAGCTTGGCCCAGCATAGAACCAGGAACAATCAGCCGATTGTTTTCACCTTCAGCACCGAAACGCACTGTGTCATTACCGAAAAACCCTTTCGCGGAACCGGTACCGTACTGAATGGTTGATCTATTGGTTGATTATTGACATCAGAAGTATGTCAGAAGTTGAAATCAGACATCAGAAGAAAGTAAAATATAAAACTTAAACAGAAGTAGTTCTGCTTTCTGTCGAATGTTGCTACCTATCAACAATCAGAACTCACATTAATTTCAAATTCGGTCTTGTTTTTAAGTTCCACGTAAGTACTAGATTTATACGAGTCAAAATAGTTTTTTCCTTTACACGGATTTTCGGTCCACATCTCCTCTGTTTTGACACCTTCGCAACATCTCTCATTTGGACACATCACTTTGCAAACCACTGAAATTCCTATTTTTTCTTCCGCCTTTAATTTCATATACCTACTTCATATACCTTTTATATACAAATACGCTGCTAAATGATTAATATATGTAGTAAGGAAGGTGTTGTTTGCATTCAGAATTGCGTTTACGGGAGGACCACTTATGAAAAACCCGCGACTACCTACACGTTATCGGAAGGAATAACAGAAAGCCGGTTAATCAGCCGGCGCTCAGACAACGTGCCAAGCAAACCAGTGCATCTGGAATGGTAGACAAGATCGAGTGTTGCGTCAAGTAATTTTTTTGAAAATCACGACCTCCATCCGAACCGTCCCCCATCTTTCTCATAATTGGTCCTCTAAAATAAAGCTCGTCAGCGATGACTGTAAAGATTTTTGAAGGTTTGAATTTTTTGTCAGCTGCTGATTTACGCCCCAGCGAGCGAATGAGTTGCTACAAGAGTGCTGAGTTATGGGCAAAAGCACCTCTGCTGAAAAAGCATCCCAGCGGCCCGAAAAAGACATAGCGGACAATGAGGATTTTGTTCCTTCTCCAGTTTCCCGTCATCTATTATGATCCTTCGTTGAAAAAAAACTAATTGCGGCCTCCCTTTGGAATTACTTTGACTAAGTTTCACTTTAAGCTTTGTTACCGATACTGCATACATCGATGCCACTAGCCACTGAACTAACCGCCCCTGCACTCTCAACCCTGCTGCCTTGACCTTGCCTGATAGGGGAAGAATTTGCACTCCAATCCATTACTGAATGTTGATAATGAGTACAGTCATGATGTCGCTCAAATTTCAACGAAATAAGATTATTTTTCGATTTCCATCATTGTGGAACTCACATCCTGCTGCACATTTAGGCTGATCGCAAGGCTCTCTTGGGCCATACAAGCATGCTCTGTCTGGTATCCACAAATCGGCACTGCTAGTATCCAATATTACCTGATATAAAAATTCTTTGTGGCGGCATAAGTCAACGACAAATGCAAATTTCGATTCCGGTCAAGAAAAGTATAGTACTAAATCGATCGTTAACCAACGGAAAATGGTTGTTCAGGTGTACCAATTGTGATGTCGCCAATATATTCATTGTCATAGTAGTCGTGAACCTTAAGCCGATTGTTTCATAGTCGAAAAAAATTTTTCATATTATTCATGAAAATAGCGCTGTGAGCGCACACGCCAGCAACACATCACTTACTCGCTGTGAATGAACATCTTGTGATACACGCTCGAGTATGTCGTTCCTTTTCTTCGAATACTCCGCCCACGTGCCCTCTCTGATGGTTCGCATTCGAACGCTTTCAATTTTCTTCAACGGTATCTTGAAAATGGCTCCCCCTAGGCTGTAGCCCACCAGTACCAACAAAACTAGTGCCAGGCGCATTTGGCTGAAATAAAATGCATAAGGTAACAGCTAAACAGAGAGGTGAAGGTAAATGAAATGAAAATGAAAATGAAATGATGGCATAATAAAAATTAAAACTAAGGTAAAATAATAATGATAAAAAAACTTTGCTCTATTCTGGATGTACCGTGTATCATAAAAACATCTTAATCCCCACTGCGTGTGTCTTTTGCAGTGCTTTCCTTGGCAGGGTCAGTCATGAGCGCGAGCTCGCAATGGCTCACTCTACTCGTTCGCTGCTTGCCCACTGCTTATAATTATAGGGCGGAGCACCGCAGCTGCACTCTTTTGCTCACACTTGGCGGCGAGTTCGAAAGAGCCCGCTAAACTGGTGAACTCGAGACCTGAGTAATCCACGTTTGGGCTTGTCGTTTGGGCCGTCGTACGCTGCTATGAACGGAGCCACAACTTACCAGCAGAGGGTTTCACCTTTTTATGGAACTTCGAGAGGTTTAGGTAGATCCTTGAAAGCTGTTCACAAACATGAGGTCGACATTGCAAAAAGCTTTCCCAAGGCGGGTTACGGAGGGTTAAAGTTTATTTGCATGACTCGTTGACTGGATACTTTGCTTGTTGTGATTCACAAAAATGTGTAATCGTTGGAACACTAACCGATCACTGTAAAGCAATATCGCTTTCACTGAGCTCTGTGATCTTCGGGCAGTAGAGGTAATCCTTCTTCAAGAAAGGTCGTTAGTCACAGAGTCACACAATCAATGAGGATAACCGTGTGTGCAGCAACGGTTACTTTGAGCGAAGTACCCCATAGATGAGCCATCGCAAGCGAACTTTGACCCCTCCGTACTCTCTTCCTCGTTGTGTTTTACAGGTTTAATGACCTAGATATCTGGATTTGGTATCCGATACCTATTGATTCACCTAGGTCTCGTTTCAAAGTTCCATGAGAGATTGAAAGCCTCACTAGTTAGAACTCAGAACTCATTGAACTGGTGAAATGGACCCACTTCCAGATAGTAACGGAAGAGATAAAAAAGGAAATATTGGGAATGGAGCCACAAAATGGCAGTCTCAGGCTAGCCCACCCAGTAGTTCGTCGGGCAACTCACATTTAGATTTCTCAACTGTATTACGAGAAGATTTATGGAAAATAAAGGTCGATTTGTGCAGGAATGTGAACACAAGGATGAACCACTCTGAGCCTTTGAGGCCCTGATGTAGTCTCAAACTGAAATCCCTACGACGTTCTTTAATTTGCAGGTGCCACAGGAGCAGTGATGCAGGACTGTATGAAAATTCATTATAAATGTGAATCTTTATATTCTTGCACTTCCAACCCACACAATATCAGGAAACAGAGCTTTAAAAAGGAGAAGAATGGTGGAAATTGAAAACTGCCAAAGTCATAACCTTTTTTTATTGAATAATATTTGAATGAGCAATACAGACAGGGAAAAAGGCAGATATGCATGATTACATTGGAAGCCAATCAAACTCCTTATCAGTTTTGACAAAGCAATAAACTTTTTTTATCAAAGGTTAGGGATGAACGCATCGCAGACACCTCTTTTCAGACTACTGAAGAAGGTACATTCCTACTTTGTTACAAACGTACATAGGCGTATCCACAACATGTAACAGGTTTATGCACTACGCGAAGCGGCTACCAAGCGGCTGACATGCAAGTTTTCCTGCAGGTTGCTTGAAAGGCAATTTTTCATGGGAACAACGAAGATAATCATTCTCATCAGAGTAAAACATAATGTTATAGGCTGCTACAGTCACATTCTTCCACCTACTCTACAGTGTGTCCCAGAATCATGGGCGTCTGAGGTTTTGTTTCTTTGTATCCTCTATACAATTGTAACATTTCTTTTCCTTCCACTTCCTGCCCAGTGGGTGGGGGTCAATTTGTCGAATTTTCGCTTCGCGGCGTCGCACTCGCGGCGCCGTCAGCACGACTTGCTGCAGTCGGTTGGAATTCCGCTCAGTATGCAGAAGGCTGGTATCGTGAGGACCCTTTAAAGATTGCAGACTGGAAGCTTCGGAAGTCGTTATATGTTGTGGTTGTTGCTGTTGCAACGGATAATACCACAAACAGCTCTCGCCGCAGACGGCCGCGCAAAAATTCAACCAATCGACACTCACCTCTGCTCAGTGGGTGCACAGGATCCTCTTTTACCAGGGTGTATACTTGTCGGAATGAAGCGCATGATAATTCTGAGATTTCAAAACTTTTTCAAATGGACATCGCGGTCACTTGCTTCTAGGGTGACACGCACCTCACTGTACTACTGTTCAATCTAAGAAATTTGTGGTCAACAACGTCTGGTAGTGTATACCATGCCGATAGGATGTTTGGATGCCTGTGAGAGGGTCTCAGCAATGTTTTGGGGTCGATGATGACACGCTGTTGGTTCCCGTCGATTTCGGGGCAGAGCTTAGTGTGGACGTGAAGTGCACGATGCTATACATAATTGAGCGTTGGCCTCACTAGTACTCCGGAACAATACTTGGCGAGTTTAAAGGCACACCACGCGATAAAAAAGTGACCATCTTCGCGCTAAAAAATGGAAGTAGAGCCGGTGAGTTACTCAGTAGCAAAGAAAACACTGCTAAAAACACCAAGAACATCGAAAATGGGAGCCTCATCTCCAAAGGGTCGGACAGGGATTCTGCCGTGAAAATCGGCGTTCGGAGGAGTTTTCCAAATTTCGGCTTCTTGCCATCCTCTATGTTTCGATCGAAAACCATCACTCAGCTTCTTTCTGCCACTTGTTTTTTATTCCTTATTATTATGAATTCATGTTGTGGTGATCAATAACTTTCTGTCTACGTTCATTAACTGCCACTATATTCCATTCTTCTAATTTCTACTCTGCTGACTTCCTGGACAAGGTGAGTTGCTACATAGTTTGGGTGGACTCGGTAGGCCCGGCTCGGTTGAGGATGACCGGGCCGTGCGCCGCGAGGGTGAGCCGTGGCTCCGCGGAAAGGGTGCGGCCATCCAAGGGTCTACCTGCACCGAAAAGGTGAGCGACCACTTTCATTATCGCGTGGTGTGCCTTTAACACCAGGGCGCTTTAGTTTACGAGATAAAGCGCTACCTACCAGATCTGTCCGGATTCATCACTTTCCGAGGCGTCCGTCAGACCTCCCAAAACATGATATTCATTGATCCCCTTCCGGGGTTCTATCGAATCAGCTTCCGCCTATAGATTCACATAAAGTAGCCCTGGAAAAGATTTCTGAACGATTGTGTGGAAAACTTGCTTGTCAGATGCGGTGAGCGGAGAAGAGACTTTGAGCTTGTGTTCTTGTCGGGGCGGTACAGCATGATATGACTGTCGTGCCTAGTTAAACAAGATATGAGTGAAGTTGTGAACGGGTTGATTTTTCATTCACTATGGTGACGCCAACGAAATATTGCAATGCATTAGTGCACGCCATTGTAGGACATCCTGTATGTACATTTATTTTCAATTGGAAATTGCACTGGTTGGAAGATGTCACAATAGATTATTTTACCTAACTGCACGAATTTCTACCTTTATTCCTTGGCATTAACCTTCATCATAAGCAGACCAGCTACATAGCTAACATTTTGAAAAGTAGTATATTAAACGTCTAGGGAGGCGACGCCACTCAGGGCTATCTGACCCCCAACCATCCACGGGAACACTTGCTACACGTTCGAGAAAAGCTAGTCTTGAACCAGGTGTGGAGAAGGAGCAGCCCACATTCTGGAAAAATCTCTAACCGCCACGGCAATGCAGGATTACGAATTGGCACTTCATTGAATACAATGGTGGGCCGCATCGCTGTACAAATCGTCGTATGCAAGCTCGGAACATTCAAAGGCCACCCCTGGGCCACATGGGTTTGAGAAATGTAAAGAGGATGCTTTCAGGTTTGGGAATGGAGGTGTAGTATTTGTTTGAAATTTGTGGTGAATTTCTTCTTTACAGTTTTAAGTCAACGAGGTAATCTTTGCGAAAAGGTCTCCAATTGTCGATTACACTTTTTGTCATGTAGCGATTCTATGGTTATCGAGTGAAACTGACGACCTTTCTTAGGAAGACACCTCAGGTGTACCGACCATCGCGATAGATGGATAGATGGGAGAGGAGGGTCGTTAGTCGTTCAAACATATGCCCGCATCGATGTTTTTCATTCTATAACTTCAAGGATGTATTCCCTTTATTCATAGATATTTATTCACAAATAAAATTCAGATACTGAAATAAGTTTATTCCGTAAATCTCCAAGAAAAATAGGCATGTGTTGTCTATTTATTAGAGGGTTTTGCGAAACCAATTTGTTTATTGCCCATGTCGTGATGTTGCAGTACTGGCGAATGACGGATCGCCAAGTCCAGTCTGGTCCGAAGCCGCTGCCTCTCATAGAAAACATAATTATGAAGCAAAATTCACCGGCATCTTTAAGGTTATCCGATTCGATCACATAGCCGTGGTCTCCGATAGTCAACTTGACATTCAAATTGGCTTTAAAGTCGACAATGAAGATGCCATTTTGTGTATTCTCCTGGAAGCACATGAAGTCATGGGGTGTCGGTAGTGTAATGGATTATCACATATGCCCGGAAAACATGGAGTGCGGGTTCGAGACCCGTCCAATACCGCAGCTTTCGCTCTTAACCCAGCATCCTTGTAGTAACTATCGCATCGTGGGCTGTGGCGATAAACAGTAGCTATCTAAATCCAAAATATCGAAGCTTTCGATAGAGCTTTTTCTGCTCTACATTAAAGTGTATTTCATCTTTTTAATGTTCTCATAATTTAATATCCTGAGGCTTAGAAATGGTGTACTCACAATCAGTAGAAACACACCCTCCCTTTTTTGCCAAAAAATCAAGATTTCAGCGAAGACTTATCTTGGATAAGAAAACTCTTAGTTATAATGGTAGATTTATCAAGGATGACTTTTATCCGTCATCTTATTTCATCTGAAGTGGGAAAAATCAGCTTTTTTAGACCTCCATGTGCCAAAAGTGCAGGTTTTTGCCAACAAATTGCACCATTTCTGAACCTTAAGACAGCAGTCAAAATGAAACAATCAGAAACAAAAGGAACTTTTTTTTGAATGAAAACCATATTCACACACATTTTTTATCTCGATGGCAGACGATGAAGAGGAAATGTCGAGAGTGTGAATTTTAACCTTCAGATTACTTCAGTGAAGAAATGATCATTTCATAGCGATCATTCAAAGTTAGAAGCGATAATCGGTAAAAAAACCCGGATTCAAAAGCGAGGCGCTATTCGCATCACATTCGCATCAACGCACTAACTTTCCGAGTTGTCAGCTGTGGAAATGTCATTTGTTGTCTCAGTAGTGTATTTGATTCACTGGTGATGATGTTAAATAAGTGAAACAACACACAGCAACATACAAGTGAAACATTTAAATGAAGAATCAGCGAAATGAAATCAGTGAAACATTTAAAGCAAGGTGTTATGTATGCATTGCGGCAACTGCTCCTATACCGTTAACCGAAATTGCCTTCCTTTCGGTTCCTTCAACGCCATCTGTTTGCGGGAGGGGCCAGTACCTGGATTGTGGAGAGCAGCGCATAGCTTTGCTGAGAAACTAGAGCGTGCTTTCCGCAGCAAATTGCAGGGCGAACCTTTCCTTTTGATTCCTAGTCATCTACTACAATAATATTTACCACTCTGATAGTACGCCAAACCTACGTACCCTTGCTGGTGCCGTTGATAAATACATACCTTCAGTCATGTGGAGCACTATGGTGCTGCATTTCTCGCAGGTATTTCTGCGAAACCTCTTCATCTTAAATAACTTATATTGATGTCATTTCAGACGTCAAACTGTTCTTCGGCATATTCCTTTCAGATACCGCGAATGGTCTGTCGCTGTAAGCGTGTGGCAGGGTTGCGTGGTCCATTTGATTTCACTCCAGGCAACTCACTTCGATACGAATTTGGTTCTCCATTGGCTTGCGTTTTACTTACTCATATTCATCCTTGGCAGAGCTTATGTAGCTGGTATTTAAGCAGTTTTACAACATCTTTAGATAACACAAAATTGTCACCTGAAACTCAAAATACCCTGAAAACCAACAATTTCAACCACTTCATGAGCAGTTAAAGAACAGCTACAAGTTACCATTGACCATTCTTCAAAGATTCATGAGCAGTTAAAGTGCAGAGGCATAGAGCCCTGCTAGTGTGATAGCTGGCTGTTATCTGTCTCACTTCGATTCCCTCATTTCCATTTGAGTCGTAACGTTAATCAAAAACTTCGATTGCACCTTGAATTCTGTCGGTGCTCGTCTATTGATCAAAGAGTTGCTATTGCATTATAACGCTCTTTGGCCGTTTGTAAAGCACATCGCTCGAAAAGCTTTCCGTGAACTGACCATGCTCGTTCTGGATGTACAAGGAAGCTCTCCATCCGTTGGGAATGTTTACAACCAAGTCGTCTCAGCTGTCGTTTAATGGAAATTGAACTGGACATTCACAAGTAATTGATTCGGAACGGGTGAGTCTTCATTAAATCCGATTCATTTTTATATCTATTTCACTCGAATTGGGAAAGCAGTCTCACAAGGAAAGGACCCCAGGTCGAAGTGGCCATCCGGAATGGAATACATATGGTCCGACGTATTTCCGGACGCTTATCTCAAATCTACATTCCAAATTTGCAGAACGATTCTCTGAGCGGAGTTGTGGAGATTTTTTGGAAAATAAATATTAGTCAATGGTGTGCTTGGAAGCCTATAGCACGCGAGCCACACTTAAAACCAGGTTTAGAGGTTCAAAGTACCTAATTGGACATGTTTCTAGCCAATTCGAAAATTTGATCAAGTTTCGGAAAATGATGGGCTATTGACTGGCAACCCATTCTACAAAGGAGAAGTCGTTGACCCTTGCTGATTAAATGCTCTTATTTGGCGCTTGTTACGTGCATTTAGTGCCATGGATATCTGTAATAGATGTGTTTAGGTTATCTTTGCCATGGTTGAGGATTTTTCCCAAGTCGAGCCAAAAACTCGATTCGGCTTAAAGTTTGCACAGAAGGGTAATACGACCTGCAGAGTGCGAATATCGGTTTTGTGAGTTAACGCCAAATTCGCAATCAACACGCTATGGGAGCACTGCTCACTCAAAAAAGTTGGATCGCGGAGTATTCTGCGATCTTGAAGATAAGAATAGTGAGGTTCACAGAAGAGGGACAACACTTAGGTATGTTTCTCAGACATAAAAGAGGATTATGAAATGGAAAATACCAGTGCATTCATAGTTGTGATCGGACAATATACTTGCGAAGAGTGGCAACCATCTGAACATGTCTGATCAAGAAGATCACCAAAATGAGGTGTTGTCAAAGAAGAGGTGCTTACTGTAGTCAGTAGAAAAAGTTCAACAAATTGCAAAACCAAAGCTTCCCTGAGAATCCGAACCATCACCTTCAATTTAGGAAGCCAGACACTTACCTCTCTACCACCCTGCTTCTGCCAGTCTGATGGACTGTGCCATTGAGTCGACTTTCGCCGGAAAACAGCCTTGTAACTCTGATCAGAGAATCATTCTGCAAATTTGGCCTGCAGATTCAAGATCAGCGTCCGAAAATACATTGGATCATGTGTACCCCATTGCGAGTGTCCACTTTGACCTGGGGTCCTTTCCTTGTCAGATCAATTCCATCCTGAGAGCCACGGCTTCATCAACGTGGGATCACGAGCTTTCCCGCTATGCTATGCTGCTAGCGGCCTTGGAAATCTCGTTTAGCTGTCTGAAAATAAGGAACCCACTTATATGTACATGTTGAACGAGTACATTTTAAAAAAAAACTCTATAACTCCGTTCAGGGAATCGCTTGGCAGATTTTGGAAACAGATTCGCGATAAGCGTCGGAAAACGGTAACATCGTTAGTGGCCCACTGTCTCGTTTGTCTCAATTTTAAATCCTTCCCTTACAAACGATTTCTCGGAATTGTCTCCTCGCAGTTGAAATCCCAGAAGTTAGCTCACTCAGTGACGTTTCGCATGCAAACACACATCAGGAAGTGAGCATTAAATTGGATTCTGTCAACGTAATGAGCTTACCGTTCTTCGTAAAGTTTTTTTTTTTTCGTGCCCTCGGTCGTTCTGTGGCTATGATCTCAATTTCACTTCTTCTCATTACGATCAGGTTGTTAGAGGGAAATCAAAAATGACTACCGTACACTTCAGCTGGTATTGAAAAAAGGTTGGTTGAAGGAATCGTTCATGGAAAATGAGTTTTTTTTTGTTACCCATAGTATATTTATCTTATATTTGCCTGATGCGGGCCGCATGCAAAGCTTCACGCGAAAATGTTAATTTGGCTAAAATACAGCTTCCAAATTCTTGGCCGGGTGAGCGGGTTCTCCAAGCAAGTGCCCAGCACTTCGCCGCCTGAGACACACTTTGGAAGTAGATACTTTCGTAAACAGTCTCACTCTTCGTTCCCAAGCGCGGCGGATAACGGGACGGGGCTTTTACTCGTAGGCTCCGCCCATCCGGCCAAAAATTTGGGGAATTGTATCTCAGCCGAAATCTCACTTTTTCTTGTGAAACTTTGCATGCAACCCTTACTAGGCAAAAACAGCATGACTACATGAGTAATAAAGAACTCGTTTTTCCGTGGACGATTCCTTTAACTTGCTCAATGTGCTCTATACTTCTTGTTCTATGCCCTACCCATCCTAAACTTGTCCCATGTGACGTCGAGCTCCGCCCACCACCACGAATGCTCCACCCACTATGCCTAAGTTTTTTTCATGACTTTCACAAACTCATTCCTCACATTCATCTTTCACCCACGTTTGGGTCATATCGAACCTAATTAACAATATTTGGTCTAAAAATAGGCATAACGGTCACTCATCGTGGGTGGAGCTTAACTTGGTGCATGTGTGGTCTTTACTTCTTGTCCTTTGTCCTACCCATACCATTGTTGTCCCCATCTCCAAAGTCGTTTCTTCTATAATACTTAATTTCGTGACAGAAGGACGGACGACGACGAAGGGACGTATGAACAGGCAAGGCGTTTTATATATACATAGTAGGAGGATTATTCCAGAAATATTTAAAACTCTTGTTCACTTCGAGACAGATCTAGGCAGTTCAGGAATATGGTGGAACGTTTCTAAGCTTCCTAGCAAAGTATATATTGACCCGCCAGATTCCGTGGAAAAAGCTACAATGTCCGTAGTCGATACCGACTAAGCACGCGGTGTCATCTACTGTGAGTACTCTCGCGGCACCAAAGCGATGGAAGCTTGCGACTCCATCAACTCTGCGTTGGGCAAGGGATGTGAGAGCTACAAGACCGTGCGGCGCTGGTTCGTCAGTTTCAGCAACAGCGAGATCGGTGTGAAAGACAAACCGCGCTGAGGACTGTACTGCTCCTGTGACGCGGATGGAATGCTTTTCCTGGAGGTGCTGGTACTAGGCGAGACAGTCACCGCTGCCGTAGTCACCCGCAAGCTCAAGCAGCTCGCTCTTCGAGAAAAGCGCCGGAAAGGTCATAGCAACGCCCGCTCCCACTTCGCGAAAGTACCCACGCCAAGCTGCAGGAGTTCAGCAGGGATGTCCTGCCCACCCTCCATACTCTCCAGACATTGCCGCTTCTGACTATCACCTTACCCACCCTAATAAATCATTCCTGGCCAAGAGAAAATTTGTTGATTATGATTTGCTTGCAAGGGCGATCGCTGATTTTCCACTCTCGGAACCCAGAGTTCTGGGAGGAGGGAATCAACGATTATCCATGTGGTGGCAGAGTGCTGTCGATAACAGTGGTAAAGACGATGTTGGCTCTTTGTCGTTTGTTGAAAGAAATAACAATAAAAAGTGATGATCGGTGAAAATATCCTGCAAAACGTTTGGTACAACCTAATATTCGTATACAAGAATCGAATTGAGATAGAGCTTTTCAAAAAAGTGGACGACGGAGGAGGGGAGGGAAGGGGAAGGCATCCAAGTTGGTTTGGGCGTAAGAGAGATGAAGAGCAAAGAGGCAAAGTCACGTGAACGGGGACACAGAGAAGCAAATCAACTTTGGGTGGTAGGAAGTTCAAACGGCGCTGGTCTTCCGGACCTGTTTAAATAAGGTGGCAGGAGTTCAAACAAATTGCTATTTTTCAAGTTCTTTGATTTTTGTTCAGAATAAAGGAAATTTTTCAGTTTTCCTTCCGTAGTATCTCGTAGAGTGATCTTGAGAGGAATCAAAACCATGAAGTTTCCGTGAACGATTCCTTTGACGTTCTTTGTTGGCCTGCCTTCCGAAAGGTTTCTGCATGCTTTACCAGCTGTTTCGAGAGCGATCCAATTCAGCAGAGAAGCTCGGATAGTGTATTCAATCGTGGATTTAATGGATTCAGTGTTTTTGTTAATCTGTGTTAATGGCAGCTTTTCGACTATCGCGGTACTCCTCTCCTCAAAAACAGCCTCTCCAGAACGAGTCGACTGATTGGACCAATTGAGTTGGAACAGAAAGCGTTAACAAAAAAGTCGTGTGGTTCAGTCGCAAGAGCGGCGAAATATTTAGCTCTTTTTGCCACTTTGACTTGATTTCATGTACAGTTTATTTATTTATTTAGTTATTCATTTATCTTTTTATTAATACACACGGAGGTGCGCCATATGTTCAGAGGAACAAATTACCAAAAACCTCAGCCCAAAAAACAAAAACAAAAACCAAGAAGGATCGAGACCATGCCGCAAGAGTGTTAAAAACCGCGCGTAAACGCGCTCTCGCTTTTGGTTGTTTTTTCGCTAAATAGTCAGTTGTGTAGGAATTTTGAAGTCCATGTCACTTCAGATACTATTATTATTCATTCAAAGAGGACCTTTATTATTACTATTATTCATTCAATGAGAAATCTCAGTCAGCTTGAATGTGCGATTCTCGGTTTGACCTCTTTACGGCCTTTGTTTCTAGTCTCTCGAAGGTAAACAAGCAGCTGCTTTGAGGTCTTTGTAGGAAAAAGTAAACGAATAGAATGCAGGAAGTCACCTATGAGTGCACATACATATGTACGTGCAAATATAACAAGGAAAGGCCCCCTGGTCACCATTCAAGATGAGTTGTATGTGTTCCCATGTAGTCGCAAACGGGGATCTCAAATCTGCTAAACGATTCTGGGTGTGGAGCCTTTTCTGAATTACTGGTACTATTACATGGTACGTTTGGAAGTCTATTGCGCTCGAGCCAGACGTTTTCGCGCAAACATGCACCAATTTGTAGCGCGACACGTTACCAGCTGCTCCATCCGAGATCCGACAACACATCTTCTCAAGTCACATATGACCAGAGCCTGCGCCTGCGCCGTATCTTTCAGGCCCCGTAACTTCCTTCCCACAATCGTTTAGCAGATATGGAGGGCAGATTTGAGATCCTCGTTTGAAACTCTGTAGCTATATATACAACTCATCTTGCATGGCACGCTAACCCGGGAGCCTTCCCTTGTAAGTAGTAAATCGAATGTGAGGAGCATACCATGAAGTACCAGAGCATTTTCAAGCATTTTATACTTGGTCGTTGATAGCACGAAAAGTGACCATTATTTTTTTCAGCTTTACATATTAAAACACTAATTGTGGATTTGATTACATATACGCTGCGGCTGCAAATTATGTGAACTACTGCTATGAGATCAATTAAAACACGACATGAATAATGACCACGTTTCCATTCATGGTGAAGCTAAATCCAATTAAAGCGAAAATGAGTCCACCGCTCCCTGCACTACACCCTCTTAACATTCCTTGCCACGATTGGGGCGATTCAATAGGGAAATAGAGCTATTTTCATGGGTCACTTATTAAAAGACCTAATTACTTTTCTGGAAATTTGTTGTTGTTCATAGCCATATAATCTGGAATGTCTGAGCGGCTTGCCTGAAAATCTTGAGCTTTGTGGGTGTTTCACGTTGCTGTTGACAACAAATATGGGCTTTTTGTAGATGTGTTTTTTGAGAGTGTCATTCCTGTGGATTTCATCTCGTCATCGTGTGCCTTCACGCCTTCGCTGTGGGTGTTTCACGTTGCTGTTGACAACAAATATGGGCTTTTTGTAGATGTGTTTTTTGAGAGTGTCATTCCTGTGGATTTCATCTCGTCATCGTGTGCCTTCACGCCATGCAACCAACGCATTTGATCTCTTCTCTGGACGGTCTTGTGTTGCATCTTCTCTTTTCCAGATGAATTCAATCTGTGAAATCTATATCAACCACAGGGTTACGTGCACTTGTGACAAATTTTCGCGCGGCCGTGCGCTGCGAACGGTGCCGCGGATTTTTTCTCGTGTGATTGCGTACATTGCAACACTTCCTTTAGAGCTCTACGCCCGAATCAATTATTTTTCAAACTAGGATTGTTATAATGTAATGCTATCATTTCTTCTACTTTTTATTTTACTATTTCGTCTTTTTAGGACACAAAAGTTATTGTTTTCAGATAATGATGAGATAAGCAGCTACTGCCTAAAAGACCTACATGGTACCACACCTTTGCGTCCTAAGCGGAATTCCAAGCGATCGCGGCAAGTTGTGCTGATGATACCGCGAGTGCGACGTCGCAAGGCGAAAATTTGTCATAAGTGTGCACGTCCCAGCCGTAGTTGGTTAAGTAAAAAACAGAGTAGAAAAGCAATATAGAAGTCTGATTAATCCTAGTTTAGATGCTGCTTGCATTCTGCTTTTTTCACATTCGTATTGACTTTTCAGTACGACTTAACCAGTGCAATGGGAAACAGGGGGCAATCGAGGTAGATTTTGGCGCTTCTGTCGTCAAATGTGTGAAACCGGATTATCGAAATTGCAAGCTTTCTGACCTGTGCGGGATTTTTTATGGATTCGTTCTGTGTACCATGTCAGCAGGAGAGGCGCCGCTTGTCACTACATCACCTCCTCTCAGAGTTTCAGTGATTTATATGAATGTGTAATACTTATATCCTTTTACTTATATGCAAGTGGACCTATGGCTGAGATTACGCCGCCTACTGGAAGTTTGTATGTAATCGTTAAAAAGTATACAAAGGCGTTTGTGGAAACCAATTAATTTCTTATGCTCCTCATTTGAATACTGAACTTTCAAGCACTTGTATTACAGGCGTATACCGCATGGAGTGTTTAGTCTTCCGTGAAAAGCATGTAGAGTCCTAAAAAAGTGAAAAGAGTGTTTGGCTTGGGGTGCAGCTGATCCTAATGGCTCTTTTATTAGTTCACCCCCTCATGAACTTTTTGTCTTTTTTTTTGCCATCATGTTAAAGGCGGTGGTAGACGTAATGCGAGTAATGAGAACTCCCAAAGTGGCTCATGAAGAAGAGATCTACGGATCTAGGAAGACTATATGTGGCGGAATTTTAAGTGAAAGACAGTGTGTCCGGTGTTTGTCAGAGAGGTCTTGTCCTGCAGCTGCCACTTGCTTTAATTTGGCCAGACCATTTTGTTGTTGCGGTCAGCTACCTTCGGAATAAAAAGGGAAAAGCTTTTTTTTTCGAGTTTTTCACATTTTCATTCCACCTTTCACCCAGTTCGTACCTTTATGCGCCTAGACATCCCTCTACAATAATCCCTTCATATTCGGTCCGATCTACCCCTACAAGTGGCTTTGGAGCATGCCTTAGGTTATCTTAATGGCATTTATATGTATCCACTTGTAGCATTTTGAATAATTTTTAAGCCGGGAACAACATCAGCTTGAGCGAGACGTAAATTTCCAAAAGGTGTCGTCGTAACCTTTGCTCTCACATAGAAAAGCGCTAATCTTCTGAGTACTTGAAACCCTTCACGAATACTCGCACTGCCCTTGTGACTAACGTGAAGTGCAAATGGATTTCCGTGCCCTCGAAAATCGCTCGAAGCATATTCAGAGCAGGGTGAGTAAGTCGAACTGCAAAACCGTGGAAGCTACACATCTCCAAGAAGGCTACAATTTGGTTTCACTGATATACATCGTTCACATTATTATCACAAAGCGATTTTTGCCATATAAGAATTTATTCACCCCAGCACCTATGAATGCCGTTCTGTAACAAGCACCCTTTACTGGCGGCCGTAAGGACTAATAACCTGAAGTAACTTGGAATACATCCTCTCTTCTTTGTTTCCGCATGTAACTTTTTTTCAAATCGGTTCTATCTCCATCTCATGAATTTTATCCCACTTTGCCACTCATTTTCACGTTTTTATGTGCTCCAATTTTCATTTTATGATCTTCCTGGCCATGCGACTTCGGCTCGGATGTGAATGTAATTTCGGAAAATTTCTAAAAGACTCTCGAAAATTCAAAAGCACAAAATTTATCTCAGTAATTAGTCATCACCACTGAGGGTGATGGAGGGCTGCTGCAGCAGGCTCTATGTTTTGATGGAATGCACAGCGACCAGATTGCTCGCCGAGTAGATGAGCCTAAATCTCGACTTAGCAGTACTTTAGGAAAAAAACTGAATCAATCTTATGATCTCAAATAAGACCCCAATGCCGACAACTTTCCTTGATGCGTTATAAAATTTCTTTATCGCTAGCAGTTACATATCATTTCCCCGGCCAAAGAATAATTCCCTGGCCATGCGGCTTCAGCTGAGGATATGGATACGATTTCAAGATTCTCACACTCCCAAAATGCACGTTATTCTGATTCACCAATCCAGTTTTTAAGCAGTTTAATGGAATTTCGACTAATTTTTTCCTGTCATTCATCAAGATGATCTCCTTTTCGTAATTCTCTCAAAAAAGATTGTCACGATCAGAAAACTGCTGGTGCGGCTACATGTTGATTTCGGAGATTAAACTGAAAAATGGCTGCAAATCCCAATAAATGAAGGGAACAACATCTGGGTGCGCTATTCAATTTCCTTAAGACTGAAAGGGTAAGGCAGCCCTTAAAGGAATCGTCCACGGAAAAAATGAGTTCATGTTTTACCCATATATTTATGTTGTATTTCCCTGTTGTGTGCCGCATACAATGTGTCACGCGAAAAAATGCGAATTTGGCTTAGATAGAGCACTCCAAAGTCTCCGCCGGGTGGCACCTCAAAGGAGTGGGCGACGCACCTCAAAGGAGTGGGCGACGCCTCCGAGCATGTGCCAACCCCGTCGTCCGACGCGGTCGGAGACGCATTGTAGGAGCAGAATGTTACGTAAATAGTTCCACTTTCCGTTCCCAACCCTGGTGGACGACGTTGCGAGGCTTCCACCCGGAGGCCCCGCCCACCCGACCGAAAATTGGGGGCGCTGTATCTTAGCCGAATTGTCGCTTTTTTGCCTTAAACGTTGCATGCGGTCATTATTGGGCAAATACAACATAAACGTATGAACAACAAAGAAATTCATTTTTCCGGGGTCGATTTTTTTGATGGTTTCACCTATGATTTGAGAATCGGTTGACTCAGTCAACTTTGAAAATCATTGACATTGAATCAGGAATGTTTTCAAATAGCGGGCAATTCCATGTGCGAGCTTTTCCAACATTCCTTCCAGGGCTTCAATGGCATGCTGAATCTTGGACGGTGTTCATGGTCAGCGACTGGTTATGCGATCAATTGCGATGATAGTGAATATTCTACGCTCGCAGGATATAAACGCTATTCAACTGAGCAATGGCTTTTCTTTGGATAAGAACTCCACTTTTAAAGAAAACTGTTTTAGTGACGGTGAGGGGGTCTCTGAGCATCGCGTATCAGTGCTTCTGGTATTATATATTTGCTAACATATCGCAATTTGACATCTAACACCACCTCATTTCGCTCGTGGAGTCTATTATATAACATTTAGCTGTCGTTTGAGAAAAACTTCCAAAACGGCTAAAAGCTTACATTGCTCATCATGGTGACGATAGGGAACCTGACGTTGGAGTTTTCAAAAGCTTGACGACAGGCAGATTGAGACTGTGTTGGTGACCAGTTTCCTTGAAGGAACCGGAAGGGGTCCGAAACAAGAGAAAAATACAAAGAAATGAGCATTTTGTAACGAACGCAGAAGGTTAGAAGCGATAATCGGTGAAAAAACCCGAATTCAAAAGTGCATCGCTGCGGTGTGTATTCGCGCCTCATTCGCACCATCGCACTGACTTTCCGAGTTGCCCGCTGTAGGAGACGGGCCGCGGTCCAACATTAGTTGTAGCACCTGACTCCCAGCGCAGTGGAGTGGCCATTCCCAACTACATTAGCATTCATGTAAGTACATCTAGAAACAGGGTAGGAAAGAATAAAGGAAAAAGTAAAAGGAAAAAGCGAATTTATAAAAGAAACATCTTCTCTTGGCACCATGCCACGGCGTCAAATTGGGAAGTTTGTGCAATGGCGGCCACTTGAACTCGTCCACCTACCTGTTCTACCGTAGGCCAAAATTACCTCCTTCTGGTGTCTTTAATTTTGGCCCCAAAAAACCGAAACCCATCGAACAGAAAGGGGTTCATGTACTCATGGGCAATCGTCTATTTAACTGAAATCTAGAGCTTCTAAATAGACTGATTTCAAAAGAAAAATCGGGGAATCGAGCCATATGGATCTGTCAGTATAGCCAGCGCAGACGATTCATTAGCACATTCCATGCCTGCCCTGTCAACTATGGCACCGCGTACGGCTCCGAGCTGGTAATATCTACCAGAAACCCTCAGATATTTTCAGGTGTGAAGCATTTACCCACATCTCTCCTTTACTACTACACGGACATACATATTTTTCTAAGATGGATGGCTCCTTAAAAAGGGTTTGCAGGTGCTCACCCGTCGTCCATCACGGTCGGAAGCGCATTTCAGAAACAGAAAGGTACGTAAACAGCTCCTGTCTCCGTTCTCAACCGACCGGATGGGGCTTTTACTCGGAGGGGCCCACTCGGCCGCGAATATGGGGGGCCATATCTCGGCCTAATTCTCACTTTTTCGCGTGAAACTTGGCATGCGACCCCTATTACCCCTAAATACAACATAAACATAACAAACCTAAAAACTGGTAACAAAAACTCATTTTTCCGTGGACGAGTCCTTTGAGTGCTAATTTGTCTAGCACGATTTGTTCATTCACTGGAGAATTGTAGCCCATTGTGTCTCACTTTCTGCTTCAAGTTCGTTCTTCCCCTTACATAAGCCTTTCCGTATTTTGTACTCTTACTTCGTTTTCTATGTAACAATATGACGTGTTCTATGTTACAGTATGACCCTTATTTCAAATCGTAGTGATGATCCACTTCCCTGAAACAAAGGGCAGCCCTGGTCCCCCTGGAGAATAGGGTGTGCTTGCTCAAGCCGGGTGCGATATTGAGCACCGTCCAATCGCATTTCGACTTCTCTCACTGCCCTTGTTTGATGCTATCTCTATGACTCTGGAAATATTATTAGGTTGTCGGGAAAGTTCTTTCGTTTTTTAAAAACTTGCTTTTTTCCCTCAAAACTGCTTTCCAGAAATTTCTTCTGTACATATATATGTAGTACAAGTTCTCACGCATCTATAGGTATTGTTGTCTTCCATCTCCCGGATAACTCTTTTCGGCAAAATAAAAATATCAAAAGTCACCTCATTCAAAAGTCACCTCATTTTCAATTCCAATTTTTTTTTGAATGGCGTTAGACAGGGAAAGGAAAAGGTGATAATCCGATGGAGCAGGATCAGGGCTTTAAGGCTGCGATTTTTATCCAAGCTCAAAAATTTTTTTTTAAAAAATTCAAGAAAATTTTCACCACTATTGAAAAAATGACTCGCAAATTCTCGAGTTTAGATAAAAATTGCTACCCCATCCACCTTATAGCCCTGATCTTGCTCCATCGGATTATCACCTTTTCCTTTCCCTGTCTAACGCCATTCAAAGAAAAATTTTTTTTATAATTTTTGTATTGAAAATGAGGTTGACCTTTGATATGTTTATTTTGCCGAAAAAGGTTATCCGGGAGATGGAAGACAATAATACCTATAGATGCGTGAGAACTTGTACTACATATATATATATATATATACAGAAGAAATTTCTGGAAAGCAGTTTTGAGGGAAAAAAAAGCAAGTTTCAAAAAACGAAAGAACTTTCCCGACAACCTAATATTTATTTTTTTCATTTTTGATAGGCGCTAATCTTTGCCGCAGTCCGGGATGTGAAGTGTTGCAAGTGTATTTGCTGAGTTAATAGCAAGCCCTCTAGTCTCAGAAGGGACTCGAAAAAGCACTCCTTGAGATGCTTTTCATGAAATCCTGAGCCAATCCACTACCGAGACTAGCGACATCGCGTGCATCATTTTCAGTTTCTTCATGGAAACTGTACGGGGGTACACAATTGACAAAGGGGTATACAATTGACAAGTTATGATAATTTCTAAATTATGAGGCAGAGGATTGATCATGGAGTCCCGATTGTGTGATTAGTAGCACGCTCACATGATATCGATGGAGTACGACGTCATCAGTAAGCCGATATGGGCACTCCATCTGCGTTTCCCACTGGCTGACCATTCGGACTGGGAGAATGGCGTTGATGACTTCCTGATTGCTTGATATGAAAGAAAATATTCAAAAAAAAATAAAGAGATAAAAACATAACGAAAAAGTATAACAAGAACAACTGTGAAGAACCACACTGCTGCTCTATATGAAATGTATTTTTCTTCAACTTTTATATTTTTTTGCTTTCCTTTATTCATGAAAATTCCCATCAGGTGTTTCATAAATCTATTTTATAGGGTTTGATTTCATAGGATCTGTTATATTAGGTTGTACCAAAAGTCTTGTAGAATTTTTCCAAAAACATCAATAACTCTTGCTTACATCGAGACAGGTCTAGGCTGTTGAGAAATATGGAAGAACGTTCTCTAAGCTTCCTAGCGAAGTTGCCCCGCCAGATTCCGTGGAGAAAGCTACAGTACCCATTAGTCGAAAACAACCAAACACGCGGGGTCATCGACTATGAGTGGTCTCGCGGCACCAAAGCGATGGAAGTTTGCGACTCCTTCAACGCTGCATCGGGTAAGGGAGTGTGAGCTACGAGACCGTGCTCCGCTGTTTCGTCAGCTTCAGCAACAGCGAGATCGACATGAAAGACATGCCTCACTTAGAGCTGTGCTGCTTCTGGAACGCGGAAGGAATGCTTCTCCACGAGGTGCTGGTACGAGACCATACACTTGTCACTGCCGTATACACCCGCCAGCTCGCCGTCGCTACTCGAAAAAAGCTTCGAAGGAGGTCCGCGGTCACCCTCCTTCGTAAAGACGCCCGCTGCCACGTCGCGAAGAGTATCCAACGCTACAGGAGCTCGGCTGAGATGTTCTGCTCCATTCCGCTCTACTCCCCAGACATTGCACCTTCTGATATCACCTTTCCCATTCTCTGAAATCCTTCCTGGCCAAGAGAAAATTCGTTGATCATGACTTGCTTACAAATGCGATCGCTGGCTTTTTCGACTCCCACAGTTCTGGGAATGGTGGATACGTCGTTGGCTGTTTCTCGTCTGTTGGAAGAAATAATAATAAAAACTGATGATCGAAAAAAATCCTACAAAACTTTTGGTAGGACCCAATAGTTATTCATTTCCAGTCGTCATCATTCTAAGGGCCCAACACTCGTTGTTATCATAGAATGTAATTGGCCCTGTAGTGAATCTGGCTCTTGAACATGCGCCATGTACTGAATTTTCTCTCAATGCGTGGAAGAAACTGGCTATTGAACTCGCCTGTACCTTTGATTACATAATTCGGAACGAGTGCCGCCTGAACAAGATTGAATTTCAGAGGCCGAAAAGTGCATGTAAATCATTACTGCAATCGTCTCTCGTCACGTTCATTGACAGAGGAATTTGAGCTACACCTGCTTTACCGTAATTACAATATCAGTGGAGAAAACAACTTCAGCTGGATAGAGTGACACATGTAAAGGTAATAAGAGGCTTACATCCTTAAATTTATTCTAATGATCGGGATAAGACTACGTTACTTGGTACAGTTCTGTACTAATACCTCCTTATGCTGCATTGTTTATGTTTTCGCCATGCCGCTTTCTCAGAACTTGCTGTTAAGTGCTCTAAAAATATTTGCGATATGCTACGTATGCATTCTATTGCCCAAACCCGTTCCATCCGTCACACTGCCTTCAGGAACAGTTGAAGAATCGTTTATGAGAAATTGAGTTCTTTTTTTACTCTCACATTTGTGTCATATTTGCTTTCTAATGGCCCCATGCAAGGTTTCGTCTGAGGTGAGGGCGGCTATGAAGGCTATTGTTGTAAGAGCAAAGAGATGACGGTCACATGGTCAGGGACGCAGTGTGGAAGGCAAATTATTGTTGGGCGCTAAAAATTTGAACAACGTCGTTCCAGCCGAGAGCTGTTCAAAGGTTGCTCGGCGGTAATTCAACAGAGCTGCTGTTATTCTAGTTTTCTTTTCAATTTGCACATTTCCAAAAGGGAATTTCTCAGTTCTTCCCGTGTTTCTACCCCTGTACCGAATCTAGAAGAGCGGTTTTGAGAGGAATCATATCGTGAAATTTTTGTAGACGTATCCCTCAAAGTTTGTTTATAGGAGGGGCGGAAGTGGGTGCAATAGCACCACATCCACTCAGTTTGGGAATTGAATTCCGGAACATTCCCAGCTCAGAACAACTGTTCTCTTTGGTACTGGTGAATTGATAACAAACTCGTATGGAAAACTAAAAAAGGAATACCGATTTGTATATATGCACGGCTCCAGACATCGTTGTATATTTACCGAATATATGAAAATAGCAAATGCCGCAGTGATTCTGAATGGAGGCAGAATGCGTGGCGCATCCTCCAGAGAAGGCTGACCAGCGCAATGATGCTTTTCATGTTTTACATTTTGGACAATGTCTACTTCTTCTGGTGCCGGTATCCCAACCATTATGATGTAAGATCTTACGAATAACACTTAAACAGCAGAGGGAGTAATGGTAAAACAAGGTGAACTTTAAGTCTTCTGTGCTCTTTCAAAAAAAGGCAATAGGACCCTTCCCTGCTTTCACAAAGGAGCTTACCTCTCTGATCATGAGATTGCATGGTTACCCCCAAATTACCAATGCAATATAAAGTTGTATGTAAATGCCCATCGTCTTGAATCTATAGAATAAGACCACACGATTTAGCCTTTAGTTTATGGACCATCGATTAGGAAAAATAGATAGCCTTCAATGTATGGACCATTGATTAAGAAAGATGGATAATCACACGAAGAAATGAACCGATGATATGTGATGGAATGGAATCTGTGAAGGTCCAACCCGTGCTCCTTTCTTTCGGCTGTGTTAAGCTCACCGCGTGAGCAGGGAAACACTTTTACGAAGGGTTCCATCTACGGAATTGTCACAAGTGAGGTAAGAAAATAATCAAAAAGAAAATAGAAAACCGATGGAAATGGTGAGAAGCCCGTGAAGTAGGAGCCCGAAGTCCATACTTCTCACACCTTCCTCTTCGCGCCCCTCTTCTTCACTAGCCGGTGGGATAGATGAAGAGGAGGAGGGACTGATTCAGCGAATGCGCGACAGCACGATTCACAATGCTGCGGGATCGTACTGAGACCGCAACTCGCGCTTTTTCAATGCGAGTTTCGCCACAGTTCCCTCTTCTAAACTGGAATGCTTATTTCCAGGAAACGTTTCTCCTAGATTCTCTTTTTACTTAACCAGTGAGCGCTTTCGAACTACAAATTCTACCAGGTTGCTGCTGCGTTGTATCCATTCACGCTCTCAAATTCACTTTTCACCAGCTTTTCTTTTCTTTTTTTCCAATTCCTTTTCGATTCAAAACAACGGGATGTTCCAGTTAAGATATCTGGAATCGCTGCATGTAGAGCTTTAACATGTGGCTCCTGGTCCACTGGCTTGGGCTTCTCATGTTGACCTAGATAGATGTGATCCAAGCTACTGGCAATCTAAAATTCCGATTAATTGCCCATTTGAACTGCGAATCTCCCCCCCATGTCCGTCTCTGAATGGCCGCGAACTTCCAGAAAATAATGACAGAGAGCAGTTATGCGGATCAAAAATCAGTTCATGTATCCGACTAATTAATGCCAGTCGGCTTAGACCAGAAACTAATTGAATTCATTACCACTTCAGCATCACTTTTCAAAAGGGAAGCTGGAAGCTTGCATGTGTCATGCAGTTGAGCGTTTGTGTAATTATCGAAAATTATGTGTATCAAGGAAGTCAGTAATAGCTTGAAATGTGTTTTGGATACCTCTGCATCCCTGCAACTAATGGCCACCATCCCCATGCAGATGACTCACCTTGCGACTTTAAACCATACATATTGTGACTCAAAAGGATATGTCGAATAGACATAATAACATTGCAGCTGTTAGTCTTTTTAGTGCTTTGCTTTTTGCATGAGTGTTCAATGTTCAATGCAGTGTTACATTCATTCATGTTACATTCATGGCATTCAATGTGCAAAAAACAACACCACGCAAAAGTGCATTTAAAAATTTCAAAGATGAAATTTCAAGTTTTTGGCTCACTTTTGTTCATGTTGCGTTCCGTTTGTAATTTAAATCCTTGTTTTATGGTGTCAGTTAGGGCCAAATTCACTAGTGAATCTCGTATTGCAATGTGTCTTCGCTGTTCACAGCATGATCCTTGCACTACGGGTAGTGAAAACTAAGCAATGATAATTTGGTGGCGGCTGCAGCCGTCTGATACCTAGTAGCTGTCCCCTGTGTGTAAAAGGAATCGTCCACGGAAGAATTAGTTTCCTTGTTACCTTTATATTCATGTTGCGCTTGCCTAATAAGGACCGCATGCAAAGTTTCGCGCGAAAAGGTGAAAATTCGGCTAAGATACAGCTCCCCAAATTCTTAGCCGGAGGGCGGGGCCAACGACGGAGCTTTTACTCGCAAGCCCCGCCCATCCGCCCAAGAATTTGGGGAGCTGTATCTTAGCCGAATTTTCACTTTTTCGCGTGAAACTTTGCATGCTGTTCTTATTAGCAGATACAGCATGAATACGTATAAGGCCAACAAAGAAATCAATTTTTCCGTAGACGATTTCTTTAACAACTATTCAACACATTGCAATGTGGGTTAATTTCGTGATCTTCTCTACCTTCTTTTTCGCCTTAGAGCGGAGCCTCCAGTTTTTGGGAGTACTGATTTGCTTCTGTCGAAAGAACTCTCTGTTACAGCCTCAAAGCCGGCTCTTTCCTGTAATTAGCTTAACTCTCTTATTTACGAAGTGCATCTTTTTGGTTGGCCCGCTCTCCAACGCAAGTGCAAGTACAGTCTCATGGCCCTTCCGCAACGAGCCGTTTTCACAAATGTGCTGTCATCTTGTTATTGCTCCCATTCAACCGCTTCCAGCTGCGTTCCCATCTCAGCGTTTTCATTTCGGTTTAATGTGACTGCCTTTGATGAATTTTTAAACACAAAACCCCATACACAACATGGCAGGCTCAACTGATCGCTATAGTCATACCTGGAAAGGTGAACTATGTACACCGTATTGGTATGAAAGAATTGCTTAGAAAACGAATCGCTGAACGTTAACAAGAGAGGCCAATAACAATTTTAACGCCTTCGCAGAAGTTCTTCATGGATGTAGTGATCACCGAATGGGATTTCGTTTTTTTCAGTACCCTAAAACAGCGCAAGTGTGCTTGGAATGTAAAAGAGCATAAGTATGTAAGGGAGCGAGACGGAGGAAAGAGGAGCATCTGAAGAAAAGTCTATTGGAGTAATGGAATACATATGTGTGTGGATTACGTATGTATTGGGTTGAGGAATAAGTCTCCGCGGTTTTTTTTCAATCCTGTTTTTTACAATATTTCCTTCATCTCTTGACAAAGTTTATATGTGTTTTCGATAGAGCTTTTTTTGCTCTACGAAATGGTTCTATCTGTTTTTTGATTCCTTCGACTATCTAATATTTATGAGGTTTGGAAATGAAGTGAGCTAAAGGCAAAAAATTGGCGCTTGCGCACCTCATTTTTCTCGCCTACCATCAAGATCAAAAACTGTTTGTGTATATGTTTCGATAGAGCTTTTCCAGCTCTACAGAATGACTTTACTATTTATTTGAATCGCTCAATTTTTTGCTGTTTTTAAGACTCACAAATACAGTCACTCGCAAAAGTGTGCTCTTTTGTTATCTTCTCTTCCTCGCCTACCATCGATATCTAAGAGAATGTCTAGCCATGCATTCGATAGAGCTCTTTTCACTCTACAAGATGATGCCACTCTTCTTTTGAATCTTTTCATATTTTAGCATGTAGCAATAAGTTTTTACCTGTTTTTCAATTCAATATTGCATAATGAAAATGAATTTTTTCGGCAGAGTGTCTTGCATCATTCGATAGAGCTCTTTTTGCTCTACAAGATGGTGCTCACGGCTTTTGTTCGAATCTATTTTCCCATTTTTTAGACTATTTAAAAGTTGACGAAATCGAGCATTTTCATCACATGGTGTCGAAAGTGCTCGATTTCGTCGACTTCTAAATGGTCTAAAAAATGGAAAAAATTGATTCGAACAAAAGCCGTGAGCACCATCTTGTAGAGCAAAAAGAGCTCTATCGAATGATGCAAAACACTCTGCCGAAAAAATTCATTTTCATTATGCAATATTGAATTGAAAAACAGGTAAAAACTTATTGCTACATGCTAAAATATGAAAACATTCAAAAGAAGAGTGGCATCAACTTGTAGAGTGAAAAGAGCTCTATCGAATGCATGGCTAGATATTCTCTTAGACCTCGATGGTAGGCGAGGAAGAGAAGATAACGAAAGTGCACACTTTTGCGAGTATTGTATTTGTGAGTCTTAAAAACAGCAAAAAGTTGAGCGATTTAAATAAGTAGTAAAGTCATTCTGTAGAGCTGGAAAAGCTCTATCGAAACATATACACAAACAGTTTTTGATCTTGATGGTAGGCGAGAAAAATGAGGTGCGCAAGCGCCAATTTTTTGCCTTTAGCTCACTTCATTTTCAAACCTCATAAATATTAGGTAGTCGAAGGAATCAAAAAACAGATAGAACCATTTTGTAGAGCAAAAAAAGCTCTATCGAAAATACAAGATCAAAATACAAGATCAAGAGATGAAGGAAATATTGTAAGAAACGGGGTTGAAAAAAACCGCGGGGACTTATTCCTCAACCCAATAGATGTTGTTCAGCAATCGTGAAATAACATTTTGATCACAAAAACTGATGTTGATCGTGCATTCGGGCTACAGTTCGGTTCTCTATTTGGCAGGTACCGTAAGACCGCATTTTTTGCACTCATTCTATGATACTTTCTTTCTGCCAGCACCTTTTTAAACGACAAAATACTATTGGCTTTCATAAAGACGGCGGATAGAGTAAATTCAGCAGAGTGAAATACATGGAGGGTATGAAAGGTGGGGTGTTCCGCTGCTACAGTGGAAAAGATTTAACTAAAACTACGACAAAGTGAGGAATAGGAGCCTGAAACTCTCTGCTTCTCAGTGCTTCCCTTTCGCGCCTCTCTGCATCACTAGGCGTTGGGGTAGATGAAGAGGATGTGGGGCCAAGTCAGCCGGCAGCAAACTTTGCTCCGCCCTCCAGGTAACTCCCACTGTGGGTGAGTGGCTTTTTCATTGCCAGTTTCACCGCACGTCCCTCTTCTAAACTGGAATGTCTGTTAGCAAAGAACATCTCTCCCAGTACCTACCCCTTACTGATCCAAAAAGGCGCTTCAAAATTACTGATTTCGCAATGTTGCTGCTGTGGAGCATCTTTATATGTCATAGTTTATCTCGATTTCGCTTCTCACTTATTCTTCTTCACGTTTCATTTAATAATCAAGGGAAAAGATGTGAATGTGGTTAAAATTTCTGGAAGCGCCTCATTACCTTTTATTGGGAGGTTTTTCCTTTTCTTCTTCTTCTTCTTCTTCCTAGCGTTGGTCCCGCTCCGCTCTCGTCAGACGTCACGATTCTTGTTCTTATCCGAGCCATCTTTCGCCATCGCCTACACTTCTATAAGGTCGCTCTTTACGTCCGTTCAACTCCTTTGTGAAGCTCCGCGTGGCCGCTTCCGTTGTGCTTCGAACTTTAGTGCTTTTCTTAAGGGTTCCTTGGTCTCGTCCTTTGGTCTTTTCAGCCCGTGTCCATACCTGCGCAATGCATCTCACAGAGGGGACTTATTAACGCCTTTTCCCTTCAGCGTCTTGGCATTTTTCATCACCACCTCATTTCGAAGTTCTCTTATGTTTATCTCAGTGGAGCAGGATTTCTATATTTATCGATTCTCTTCTCAAAAATTTCCGCAGCACTTTTTTCATTGGAAAGCCAATATGCGTTCGAAGACCTCTGAAGGCCACCAGTTCCCTGCTTTGTTTTTATATAACAGGAGCTGGTGGGAAAAAATGCCGGCGATGAAACTTTAACGTCACGCTTTTCATCAGAAAATACCACACTTGTTTCATATCCATGGCTTCAAATATGTATGTTTTCGCTCAAAGGAATCGTTCACGGGGAAACGAGTTTTCCTGTTATCGATATATTTATGTTGTATTTTCCTAGTAAGGGCCGCATGCATAGTTTCACACGAAAAATAGGAATGCAGCTAATATGCAGCACCACAAATTCCTGGCCGAGCGGGCAGGGCTTCCGAGAAAGTGCCCACCCCGTCACCTTCCGTGATCGGAGGCGCATAGAAGAACAAAAAGTTACGTGAACACTCCTACTCCCCGTTCCCAACCGCGGCGTACGACAGGACGGGGCTTTTACTCGGAGACCCCGCCCACCTGGCCGAGAATTTGGGGAGCTGTATCTTAGCCGAATTCTCACTTTTCCGCATGAAAATTCGCATGCGGCCCTTATTATGCAAATACAATATAAATATATGGGCAACAAAGAAACTTATTCTTGCCGTGGGCGATATCCTCGAATGGCAATACATTTGATGTGTTTGAGCTCGATACTATAATTTTCGCGCAGAATTTCTTTTCATCGCACACAGGTAAGTAAATAAACAAATAGATGATACGTGAGATCTCTGTGCCGGATAGGTGTCAAGTAAGTGAGCTTGCTCGCTAATGTCTTCCCTGCCCCATTGTAAAGGAGAAGTTGTTGCTCGTGAACTGATACATATGTTAGTTCGCCAGAAAATTGAAAAATGCTACAGTAGACAGCTCCTTGGCCGGGTACCCCATGCATTCTACTTCATCTCGAAATCTAATGGCCTTGTGCTGTATTTTACCGAATGAACGGTTAGCGAATGTTCAGCTATTTATCCACATCAGTGCTATTTCCAATGAACGAATACAATATCAAAGAATGTAGCCGGAACAAAAAAATCTCAAGCGGGATCTGGTGCATCGGGTAAAAAAGTGCTATTAGACGCGTCTGGCCGCTTTTTTTGGCAGTTTGGGGGTTCTATGAAGCTTTCGGTGACTTCATTCTTTTTCACTGCACCAGTCTCTATTGTTGCTGTCGTTTGAAATGGTTTTATGATAACTAGAGCGTCCAAAAGCATCACATGTTTTATAATTGGATGCACGCTTTGTTGCATATGTTTTCAATAAGGAAATAATTAGTGCCAACAGAATGAGTTTTCTACGGCACTCTCATTATTCATTCATCCTGACGTGCCACATTATTATAGAGTTTAAGTTGTAATTTTTTTCAGCAGAACCACATCCTTGTACCTCTTTCTTCCTTTTTCAGTGAAGAATTTAGAAAACTCGAAGAAATGCTATTCTTGCTTTTCATTTCAAGATTTTTCACTTCTGTTTTGGAAGTGAGGTCTCCAGCTTAACGATAATAGAGGGAAGACCAGATGTGAGGAAAAGCATGTGTTTACCACATTGGCGTATTCTGCAACTATGCATTTCTAAGCTTACTTACAAATGAAATATGCTGAACTACATCTAGCACATATAGAACTCGAATAGAATTCCCAATCCTGCTAATATCATATTGATCATCGCCCAGTGATATCCTTGACTGACTGATAATGGAAAGTAATTCGGAAGTGAGGGAGAAAAATGTTTTTCACATCAGCGTGCTCTGCAACTATACATTTTTCATACGTAAAGAAAGTCGTCCACGGAATTCGACTTTTTCTGTTACCCATTTATTTATGTTGCACATTTTGCTTGCTACGGGCCACATACAGGTCATCACGCAGAACAAAACTGAAACCCGGTCGTAATGTAGCTTTCGAAAAAGCTGTCTAATGAGGCGGGATTGGTGTCGGACGTTGGCCTCGGGAGCTCTGCTGGTACAGGAGGTGCCAGGAATGAGTAATTTCGCTCACGTCTCACATCCGGCAAGTGTACAAAGGAGTGTGAAGAAAGACATGAAAGTATCGGCGCAAATATTCCTGAAATGCTCCTCTAAAAGGAGGAACAAGTTGTAGCCCACCACTTTCACCGTCATATAAATATGGAGCTTTCAGTCGGCACAGTCAGGTTATAGTTTATTATGATGGTTCGCCCGAAACAGCGGAGCCACAAAAGTAACAAAGCCTTCCCGTCAGTTCACAAAAGTCGCAAACCTTCACAAAGCTTGGATAACGGTGTTGTAATCGAAGTATTACTTTTCATGCCTCAAACCTGCCTCTTCATTGGTAATGTCACGTCCTGGTTCTTGGAAATGAAGGGCGCTGGGAACCCGCAAAAAACGGAATGTCTGAGAACACCAGTCAATATGAATTTTTAGGTACTCAAAGTGAACGGATCTCAGCAAGACTTCGGATTTTATCCAGTTGAAAACACATCTTGTTCACTCGGAAAAAGCTCCCGTTCCTGCTCGTGCGGAAAGCTGTCACAGAGATACAGTGGGTGCCAGAAAAAGTAATTTTGCCCACGGCTCACATCTGCCAATTATACAAAACATAGGGAAACGAAAGAGATAAAAGTATTGGAGCTCCCAAAAGGTTCCTCTAAAAGCAGGAACAAACTGTAGCTCCCTACGTTCACCTTTATAAAAATATGGGGCTTCCATTCGGCGCAGTCGGGCTTCGGAGTATCTACAGTATCAAGGTCCGCCTAAAACAGTGAAGCCAGGCTCCGTGGTAGATCTTTTGTGGGAAGCTTCCTGAGGATTGGTCCTTCGGTTCATGGAAGTCACAGAGCCTTTGCTGCTTGGACAAGGCTGCTATGATCTGAAGTATCATTTTCATGCCCAAATCCGCCTCCGGAGGGGTCTCAGTGGTAAGAGCACGTTTTGGTTCTTGGAAACGAAGGGCGCTGGGAACCCGGAAAAACGGAATGGTAAAGAACACCACCCAGTGTGAATCTCCTTAGGTACCCAGAGTGAACGGACCTCAGCAAGGTTGTGAACGAGGGCGACGAAATTTCGGATTTTCCCAGTTGAGGTGACACATCTTGTTCACTCTTTCCTCGCTCCCGTTCCTGCTCGTGCATGAGGCTGCCACGGAGTATAGTGATGTAGTGAGGTCTGCCCCGGTACGCACATATCCACACTACACGGTGCACCGGGAAAAGGGGATTCCTCAGTAGTTGCAGGGGTCAGCAATGGTCTAAGGCTGGAAGATAAGCGGAGAATGCCATCGGCTAACCCGGTTATGTAAGGAAAAATAGTTGAATTTGAATGATCAACGTAAAAATTACAGTAATATGTAGAATACTTTAATACTACGCAACAGGCAACAGTTACTGTTACTGTCGAGATTATGTAGATGTCAAAAGGGGGGGGGTCGTACTTGGATCTTCGTTGATGAGGGGATCATACTGTGGATGCCATTTTCCTCGACACTTGGGTGTGCCCTGCCACGCTACCATGTTTCACGCTCAGTGCTGGCTAGCTTCTCACTATGCATCTCCGATGGCCGCCCCTTTGCTGGTAGCCCAACGTCTCACACCAGCTCCCTTCCGCAAGAACGGCACTTCGAGAAGGTGTATATCGACCGAATTTTATTGTTTTCACATAAAACTTTGCTTGTAACCCGCATTGAGCAAATACAAGAGCGCTGTAACGACCTCGTCCCTTTAATAGGGACAGTGTTAGATATGCGCTTGACTCATTCCTTACAATAGTGATCAAAGATCTATTCACTCACATAAATTGCCTAATGAATGTTGATGGCTTTATGAGCTAATGCATTTATTTGATTTTCATCCTGATCAATTATGTAGTCTTTCCTGATTGATGAAGTGAGCAAAGCTTAATGTTCGATAATCATATGCTTGAATTACACATTTTTTACGGTCCAACAATTGCATGGCTCATCTTCGTAGCCCATCAGTGATGCAATACATGGCATAACAGCCTGCGCCTTTACGGTGTGTACCTTTACGTCAGAATTTCGCACGACGACTAGCGGCGTGCGACGCAGTGTGTGCGAGCTGTGCGCGTCGTGGTAGTTGGGTCTTAAAACCGTTACACGTTAATGCTAGGGGCGCGATACGTAGTTGACTTGTAATCGCCTCGAGACCCAACAACATGGCGCCTTAAGCTCGTCCGCATTGCTTCGCTTGAGACATGCCGCGGTGCGAAATCCTGACGTAAGGGTACACACCCATAGCCATTCAATTTCAAAGTAAAACCTCAAATTATCTGCAGTGATAAGCACTTAAAACTGCAGAAAACTCACTTGATCACTTCGGCAAGTGCCAACTGAAGTTGTTTTTATCTTTTGAAATCTTTCTACCTTCAACTTCAGGGAGAGCCAGACTTCATGAATTTTTATACTTTGCAACTTTCTATTCAAAGAAGCTAGAGTACCACGAAGTTTCTCTGCTCACGTGTGTCTCTTGCAGAAACTCATCGCAAATATAATTCGTATGTGGATATCAACCTGCATATGTAAATGCCCTAAGCTCGTGCATTCATCTTTGTACTTTCTGAAAATCAGCGTGACTCCTGCCTCCTCTTCTTATGTATGACCCATTTAAAGTGTGACGTCAAATAAATGGCGTTTACGCTTGAACTTGCCTCAAAAAATGAGTAGAAAAGGCTTTTCCATCAGCCTAATCATGAGCTCATCTATGCATTCGTTTCTGGTCGTGTTTGAAACCGAGCAACAATCACTCCTTCTGTCCTGCTATTCGGCTTCGGTTACCCACTTAATTAGTTGCAGTTATTTCAAAAATTCATGCTTTCAAATGGACCAAGTCCATGGCCGGTGGCGATCCAAGTACATTGAAGGAGTCGTGCACGGAAAAATGAGTTTTTCTCTTACTCATATATTTATGTTGTATATTTGCTTGATACGAGCTGCATGCGACGTTTCACGCGACAAACTGAAAAATCCCCTGGAATACAGCTCCTCAATGTGGTGGCCGAGTGGGTGGGGCTTCAGAGTAAGTGCCGGCGAAGTGCGGGAGTGATGCGGGAGTGAGTCTGAAACCTAATCTCACCTTTTCGCGTGAAACTTTGTATGCGTCCCTTATTATGCGAATACAGCATGGATACATGGGAAACAGAGAAACCATTTTCCGTGCACGACTCCTTTTATCGAGGCTAACCGTTTGATATTTTTGCCCTACCACTTGATCGATTATTTCTTCATCATTATATTGACTTACTTAGTTATTTATTCATTTATTTATTCATTTACCCTCCACATCCATAGGGTATTCCACGAAGCTGTTCCGTTTACCCTTTATCCAGCCTTTTCGTGATACACTTTGAAATATCGTTGGCACTAATCCGGCGACATTGTTAGATTACTGTACCTCAGGGGTAATGAGATTGATTACTGTACATCAAAGGTATGTAGTGTAACTAAATTCATTTCCCATAAGTAAGTTCTTGGTTGAATAGATTCAAAAACGCTGGAAATTTCCTTTCCGCTGAGTCCACTCGTTCATTTCCTGTAGCTCATGAAAACACCCCGTTATTCGCCTTACACTCACTCCAGTTTGAATTAGAGTTTTACTTTTTACGATTTTCACGCACCGCATTTTTGGTTATGGGATAGTGCGACATTTGCATAGGTTGTTTTTTCTTCCACATCTGAAAAGTAGGAGGCATGTTCACGAAAAAATTGCAAAAAAACAGCCGAAAAATTGGTGGGTATTGTGGAAATTTGCGTCCTAACGCCGAATGCTTTGCAAGAACAAACTTCTTGTTTTGATATAACTATTTTATGGTTGTGTGTTTGAAATATGCATTCTCTAACTTTGCACTTTTGGAAAACTACTGAAAATATCATTATGACAATTCCGTTGAGTGCTTCTGACGCGCGAACCATTTGCTGAGCAGCTCAGAGGTTCTATGGAAAAGTGAGGGGGGTGGGTGTGGACAGTGAAAAACTTATCTTAGATATTGTATAGATTAGGCGAAAACGAATACGTCCCAAAGAAAGTGCACGGAAAGCTTTTCGCCATGTGCATAGCGGTTTTCCTGAACACTTAGGAAAAGGAAAAAACCCCTTCGTGCCCGTCACACTTCGGCACACGCTCGACTATTCTAGTAGTTTCCGTCATTGTATAGCCAAGTTCTCAGAATATCAGCTCCGATAGTCGCGAAAATGTAAACGCAATACTAACCTCCTGTTTTTTCTCAACAAAGGTGTAGTAAATAAAGAAATTTAAATAAGTAGGAAGTAAGCGCTTGGTCTTGTTTTGCTGTTACCACGCTGACCAGTCCTTCTAAGGTGTGGCATGCACTTGATTTTTGTTTCAAATCATTAATTTGTCGAGATTAAGCCAGCAGAGGTTTCATTCTCGTTTTTCTGATTTTTTTCGTCTTCGAGAGTGGAGGTGGTGTAATGACAGGAGGCGCGCACTCCCACTTCCATGATGCAGAGATCAAATCCTTTATCAATGCCCGCCCGAGCCAACAAAGCCTTCCATTCCTACGGGGTATGTAAATTGGTACCAGACTCTCCTGGAAGGATGAAAACCCTGATTGGTACATCGGCTGGTCCCCGCAATTTATTGCAAAGGCCAAATCGCATTCACCTGCCACCATGTTTCTAAATGAAACAAGATCGCATCCCACAGAAGTGATTAGTTGACTGTTTGAGGCTTCATCTCTTGACTTTGTCTATTTTTCAGTTTCCATTTTTGGGACGTGCGAATAATAAATGTTGTCTTAAGACACTACTCTATGGCTCTACAGTTAGTACCATTCTCAATTAGGTCCCTTGGAAAGTATCAAAGATTCTACGAGCCTCATTAGTTGGATTTACCTACCTTCCAGCTTCGATAAACATCAGTTTCATCTTTGGTTAGAGGAAGTATAGCCTCGAAGAGTAGAGTCCAGTGCCTCTCCAGAGACGGCTACACCTATCTTACGCTTCAAAATTAGATTTGCACTAGTCATTCACGTACATATTGTCCTCACGATGAAACTCTCTAGGGAGCGAAGAACGAGCACAAAATGTGGTCAGCTGATGTTAATCGCTTTTGCTATAGACTTCCTATGGCAACGGCAATTTTCCATGAAATATGCTTGCAAAAAGAACATTGACAATACTTCTAAAAGTGCGAATAAAATTGTTTTCCACCAGTTCTCGCGTTTTCTGCGGAAATGAAATTCGTCCGAAAATGGATATAATAAGGACTTAACAGTAGATAACAGGGCGTAATTCACATCCAGACTGTAGATTACCCCTCCCCTCGCCTTTGCTATAGACTCTCTATGGCGACGGCAATTTTCCATGAAATATGGTTGGAAAAAACATGGCGAATGAAATTGTACCCGCCGATTCCCGCGTTTTCTGCGGAAATGAGACATTTGAAAAGGGCTTTGTAACGACTTAACAGTAGATAACTGAGCGTAATTCATATCCAGACTGTATATTACCCCTCCTCTCGCTTTTGCTATAGAATCTCAATGGCGGCGGCAATTTTCCATGGAATATGGCTGGAAAAACATTGCCGATGCTTCTAAAAGTGCAGATGAAATTGTTTCCTACCAATTCTCGCGTTTTTGCAAAAATAGAATTTTATTCGAAAATGGCTATATAACGACTTAACAGTAGATAACTGACTGTAATTCACATCCAGTTCACATCCAGACTATATGCTACCTCTCCCTTCTTGGAGCAACTAGAGGATCCCAATGCAACCACTAAAAAAAGCTCTACAACTCTCATAAGAAAGCTTGATGTTTCGTGCACAAAGCAGAAACATAGCATCAAACGTTTCTTTGCGTGAAATGTTTGAGTAATACGAGCTTCACAATCTGAGCGGACCATATGTACGACTCACCTTCCCGCTCCCCATTTCCATGACCGGTGTTGAGGGTATACTCACGGGCAGCGACAAGACTAATTCAGACCAAGTTACTGGGAAACTCGGGGTGCTCAGTAGAGTGAGTGAAGAAAAACGTAATGAAATGGTCAAAACCCGGGAAATAAGACCCTCTTTCCGCCGCTGATTCTCGAAAGGGGCGGGCTGGGATTAAGATGTCGGCAGCCGTTGAAAAAACGCCTCTTCCAAAGCTGAGAGGAGCTCCTTTTGCCTGAGATTTTGCCACATGTAGTCCTCCCAGACCAGTAGCTTCTGTTTGGATGATTCACGTCAGGGATTCTCATTAACCGCATTACTCCATCACTGCCTTTGTCAATCGATAGTCATGCAGTATCATTTAGTAGAGAGCGTGGATTGTTGATTGACGATATTTTTCATCTCGTCGGCCTAAAAATCACCAAAAAGACATCCTTTGCGCTTTCAAACCTACGACCACCCCATTTCCATTGAAAATTCCTCATTTCATGCCTGACTGTGATTGCGATTTTCTTATAATAAGAGGTCTTTTTTGCTGTTATTCCCAATTCTTCTAGTGTATCCAAGGGATTTAAGTGAATATCACATATTACCAATACCAATATCCTGTGAAATGCAGATTTACATTCTGCCGAGTATTTTGAAACGTGGTCAACGACCTTGTATTACTCCATAATATTTTTGTCACACATACAGTGGATGAGGACAGTGCATGAATTCGGAGTGGGTTTAGGCTCTCATCATCAGGCTTTCTCTTATTTCCCAGATACTCATCAGGATTAGCATGCAGGGAACGATAGTACGTCTATAGGCAATTTTCTTGATGGCTTTGAAGAAAGAATTAAGGCGCAGCAACCTTCATACAACGAGGTTATTTCCATTTTTTAGTTGTACCCATATAATACCATCTAAATGATTTGCTCGTGCTGTCGAACCAGAGGTGCCAGGAGCAGCTTTCAAAAGGAATAAAGAAAGGCATACTTCTTCACTACTTCTTTATTGCTGCTGAAATTTCTTCGTATTTGTGCGTAGAGGCCGAAAAAGCACCAAATGACCTGCCTATCACTGCTATTTGACGTCGGAATTTTCGTGAAAATCACTACGTTACAACCTTAACTCTGCCTCCATATGAATCTCGAAACATGCATGGGTCCCCTTTCTTTCCTTTTCAAATGGGATTGCAGACATTTCGAACTTGAGAATTCCTCAAGCAACGCCTTAAAGACACCAGAAGGGAGTTTTGGATTACGGTAGAACAGACGTAGTGTGAACGAGTTTAAGTGGCCGCTATTGCACAAAATCGCCAATTTGACGCCTTAGCGTGGTGCCAAAAGAAGATGTTTCTATTATAGATTTGTTTTTTCCTTTACTTTTTACTTTGCTCTTTCTTATATTGTTTCTAGATGTACTTACATGAATGCTAATGTAGTTAGGAATGGCCACCCCTCTGCGCTGGGAGGATGCTACAACTAACGTTGGCCCGCGGCCCGTCTCCTACAGCGGACAACTCGGAATGGATGCGCTGATGCGAATGGGATGCGAATACACACCGCAGCGTCGCGATTTTGAGTCCGGGTTTTTTCGCCTATTATCGCTTCTAACCTTGGGTGTTCATTACAGAATGTTAATTTCTTTGCATCTTCCTCTTGTTTCGAACCCCCTTCCGGTTCCTTTAACCGGCCCACAGCTGTCCTTACTGTTTGTAAGACACTAGAATACCTCACGCATTCTGAAGGCGTCATACTAACTAAGAACCACATCTTCTACTGGTGCCACATATCAGCTCAACTGATAAGAATTCTACCTTATCTACGCACCCTCTTATTTGAACTGAGAACGCTGCGAAGAACTCTCTATACACTCATATTCGGGGCTGATGCTTAGACTAGTTGTTCATAGAGCAGCTATGTCCGTAAAGGGCAGAATTTCAAATTTCTTTCCTCATTATCTAGTCAACCTATAAGCTCGCAGCGGTGGCACGCTGGCAGACCAGGAGCGTATCTCAAATATAGAGGACCAGGCATTTTTCTTCCGGCGACCAAACGTCTCTAGAGACGTAGAGAGTAACTGAGTCGCGGAGGTGTTGCTCATAGCCGGACGCTCTTCATCATCATCATCACCCGTTTCTTGATTACTCTCAGTGGTAGCGTTTGTTCTGCTTCAGTCTCCAGTCAAGTGATTCATCATGTTGACATACCGGTCTATGGGGACATGGAAACTGGGGTATTGGTGGGGATGTTTGTTCCGTTGGACATAGACATCAGACAGCATACACTTCTTCGTTAGATGCAGCTGTAAAATGATATCCAGCAGGTCAGAAATCAGTTTTTGCACAAGATGTTCCCTCATGAATGCGATCAGTTCGCTGTTTTCCGCGTTTTCAGGAAAGTAGGCTCTCAAAAAGGCATTCTTTTCAAAATTTTGAACTGTTGTTTGGCTTCTGGCAATTTTACTTCCTTTGTTCGACTAGATGTTCATCCCTCATAGGATAGAAATGTTATTACAGGAGTACTGAACATGGTCTAAAGATTCTGCTTCAAATGAGACTCGAACCCGCACCTATGCCTTCCAATTTATCTTCCAATCCACTCCGCATCGAGACCGCTTCTATCAACCTCTGATGAGGCATTCACCATAGCCTATAAATACTGGAGCAGGCGCAGTATTTACAGGTTAAGATAAATACCTCGATGGTCAAAGACTTTGTAACTAGGTCACAAGGAAGCAGATCGCGGCCTCGCCTCCCAGCGAGAGCGAACTCACAATGGGGCCTGCGAGGCATTTCGCGCGCTTGACAAGATGACCTTTTGGACACTCTCTACGCACATGGATTGCGCAAACAAGGACATCAATTTATAGGATTTTTCCCTGACGAAAGTGCCGCCTCGGTAGAAGGCGATCCATCTCAAGCAATTATCATGAACTTTTACGATCATATGCTCGTTAACCGATTAATGCCCGTGAGTGCTCCATCAGCTGCCAAGCCAACTGGACCATTGCCTCTTCAGCTGGTTGAAGCTTTCTATTCTTTGTTTCACCCAAAACCACTCGTTATGCCTTGAAATGGAAACTCAGTCCTACATTGTCTTATAAGTTATGGCCATCCCAGAGGAACTGGAAGGGGGCACGTAAGAAAAGCAAAACTGGAAACGGTTTCTCTGCAAATAAAAAGATCAGTTGTGCAGATAATCTGCGGCCAAACTCTTTCATGAAAAAAGAGGTAGGAGAGGTAGGAAAGAGTGAGAAAGAGACCTATTCCTCGCGTTTTCAGCCATTTAATCCAGTTCTTTCTCTGCCATTGCCCTACCCAGCACCTCACAATTCTATGATCGGCCAAAATTATCCCTCTTATGTCTTAGAAACCGAAAGAGGGAATTTTGGCCGACTGTGGAATGAAATTAGATGACTCTAACCATGGCATCTGGAACTCTATTCTAGATTCGCTTAGATGCCCAAGTTGCTTTGATTATAGTTTATATGATATAGGATTTCTCGGAAGCTATAAGCATCATACTGTTAGACATTTATGGTGGGTTTTCTCTACTGATTGAAGGAGAAGTGATTGCCACTGAGGTGTAGCCTACGCCTTATTCGCTTGAATAGCCATATTCTGCAAATTGTTCTTTCGAAATACACAAAAAAAATACTCAGGAAACTCGCTCAGGTCGAGTGGATATGGCTAGGCCCTTTGAAGGCACTCAAGCCTTTCCCGAAATACTCTATGTGATGAAAACTGGAGATAAAGAGTGAAAAATAAATTCTGTATCTAGCCCATAATAGTCCATGGGTCTGGTCTGTGGAAGGGCGGGGCAGCGCGTGTTTTGTATGCAGGCTGTCAGGCTTTTTACCGACCATTCCTCTGTCATTTTCCATTACTTATGGGGGTTGGTTTAATAAGCAAATTTAGTTAATATTCAAGAAAACCAAGTGACACATATTGCCCCTAACAAATAATAAGTCTTTATCTTTATTGCTGTCAAGCGTATTTCCTGTGCCATAAATAGATACACTCGTCGGAAACGTACATAGGTTACAGTAGTGGGTAACACTGGAGACAGACTCTTTCAAACGAACTTTTTTCAAAAGAAGACAATTTCCAATTTCCATGGTAATGAAGCATTGAATTGATGATGTGATGTTTTCCCACTTAGATATTCATTTCTGGATAAGCGTCAACAGATTAAATTCAACAATAAAGGCCACAATTGTGCTCCCATCATGCCTGTCTGACTGGCATTGGAAGCGGGAGCCCGTATTATTCAATAGTTTCATGATGGGGGACTTTGAATCGGATTATGAGTGCAAAAAATATGAGGGCTTTCATAATTTGAACATTGCGGGTAATTCGCTCCGAAAAAGGCCTACACTCACACCCAGGCCACTTGTGTTTTCGCCCTTCTCTGGACTACAAGTCTCCATATTTGACCGTTGGAACTCGCTCACATATTACAGGAGAAGATCACAACTGTTTGTGCAGGAGATCATACAAACACCTGATTGCCATATTTTTTATTATATCTATTAGCTGTAAAATAGTTTCCCTGTTACTGATATAATTGTTGTATTTGCGCTGACATACAGCTCCGCAGAGTGGTGGCCTAGGGGGTGGGGCTTGAGAACAATTGTCGGGTCCGTAGTCCGTCGCTGTCGGAGACCCACTGTGGGAACAGAAAGTTACGTAAACAGTCCCATTCACCGTCTCCGAGCGCGGCAGACGATGGGCGGCGCAATTACTCTGAAGCCGGTCTGATTGTGAGCCCAATCGGCCACTACTTTGAAAAGCTCTGAAGCCGGTCGGAGCCCCCTCGGCCACTACTTTGAAGAGCTGTATCTTGGCCGGATTCTCAGTTTTCATGTGGAACTTCGCAGCCGTCGCGTATCGAGCAAATACAACATAGTTATATGAGTAACAGAGAAACTCACTCTTCCGCGCACTATTACTTAACTATTTCCTGAGAATTCCAGCAGACCTCTGCATTCCCTAACCGCACTTAGGCCGAAACGTGACCACCATAATACTTTCAGAACTTCGAGGAATCTTCTTCGATCACCTCTTTACGAGTAATATTGGATGGTGGTCCTAAAAAACGGTTCTGTCCCGCTGTTATTACACAATACTATGGTTACAATTTGACATTTCTTTTCAGAGACCTTACTCAATTTTATGCCTAGGACTGACCGTGATTGCGATCATTTCAAGTTTGGTTTGAAATTCCCGCGCAGACTGCGCCATTTTTTCTCCTCTTATCTGGGTCCTCTCAAAGCTGTTCACTGTCTCTTTTTAGCTCAGGATGGAGCATTTCGAAAAACCATAAATGGTTGTTGAGTCAGCCAGTATGCTCCAATCGTATGCACCCTCCCCGGTTGAGTAGAGATGTTGTACAGCAGAGAAACCAAAATCTGGTCACTCACGTAGATGTCAATTCGTAAGCCACATATTCCATGTCACAAATCGATATCGCTACCTGGTTATGTGTTCCTGGGATTTTGGCGGGAATTTGCGAAGACAAATTTTTATGCTTCTATCAATGTGCTAGTTGCTAGCGTGTAGAGTCAATCAGCAACATCGTGGGCGACACCTTCAAGTATGACGCAATTTCATAATCGCAAAATTCGTTGTATACGCCGTTGCTTCTCTCCAAAATCCTGCATAATACTGTCTAAGAGGATTTAATGCTAGGATACCAGATAATAAGGGATCTCTCAAAGTAGTGTTCGGGGAGTTTTAGAAGAAAACGCTTCACATTTGAGATCTCCGAACGGAGTATGCTACCACTCTGTGAGACTCTGAAGCTCTGTGGGACTGAACATGGACACATGCACTGCTCTCCTTTCACTGGAAGTGCAATTTCCTCTTTTGCTTTCATTTTTGCTCCATGTTTCATGAATGAGTTATGTGTAGTAATTCAACGCTCGTGTACGATGCTGCTGTTGTTTACCGTTGTTGTTGTTGTTTTATTTAGTCGCTGACCACAGAATGGATATCATACCCTCGTCAGCTGCGCATTTCCAAATATACCGTACTCGCGTAATCCCTACACGGAACTGAGCCATCTGTAGATGATTCGCACAGTTGTAGATCATTCGTTTTGCAGTTTCAGCGATGTACCCGTTCAATCATCTGTCGGTGAGACGATCGAGATCCGAGATAACGGCATCACCAGATAGTGTATCGGTCAATTCATTGAAAAGGCCTTCCGCAAAAGATAGTCTGATCGAGAATGGTGTTCTCCCAATGGATGGCCGACTCAACAGTCGAGCTGCCACAACTTGGAAGTTAGTTCTCAGCTAATTTCTGATTTCTATATTGGCATTGAACAGGCAGTGGTAAGGTAATTGGAATGAGGATTGCGTGCTTCATTTCAACAGATGTGCGTGCAGACTTCCAACTAGGTTAAAGGAATCGTCCCAGTTTTTCTGTTACTCATATACAGAAATATATGTTGTATTTGCCTAATGTGGGCCACGTGCAAAGTTTCACGCAAAAATGTGAATCCGGCTAAGGTGCAGCACTACCAATTCCCGCACAGCACTACGGACTGACGGCCGGGTGGGCGTAGTCTCCGCAAATGCCCACCCCTTCGTCCGCCACGCTCGGAGACGTATTGTAGGGACAGAAAGTTACGTAAACAGCCTTAATCTCCGTTCCTGGCCACGGCGAACCACGGGACGGGGCCTTCACTAGGAGGGTGTATATCACTAGGACAAAACCGTCGCGTGCAGAACACGGCCACGCGACGGTTTTGTCCTAGTGATATACACCCTTCACTAGGAGGCCCCGCCCACTCGGACGAGAATTCGGAAGGCTGGGTTTAGCCTAATTCCCACTTTTTCACATGAAACTTTGCATGCGGCCCTCATTCGGCAAATACAACATAAATAAATAGGTAACAAGGAAACTTATTTTCCGTAGACGAGTCATATGAGGCCACATCTTCGTTCGTTATAGGACCAGCAAGGCACGTGAAGCGCATAACCACGCATTTCGCATGGTGCGTTGACCTGGACTTATTAGACCGTCCTGATGTATGTAACAGTAACAACGCACAAGCTCTCCTTGAAAATCGTAGAAGCCATATTCGAGCTGTGAAGAGGCTGCTCACAAGAAAGCTCTTTTCCATTTCTATCGAGTAGAGTAGCCTGAATCCGTTCCCATGGACTTGATTAGCCCTAATCGGTGAACTGCGCTAGATAGGCGCCGCTATCCTTTAGGAGATTCTTCAACATTTGCGAGCTGCTTTCGAATTAGTGACCACTAACAAACACTTTTAATTTTACTCTCATACTTTTCCTTTTTGATTTGCGATTTTATTATTTCCTATACTTTTTAATTTAATTTTCACTTCAGCTCCAGAGAAGCAGGCGTGTCACGGTCGATTTATCCGGTTCTGATGACGCTACAGATTCTGGCATTGTTTCCAAATCCGAATTCGGATCAAAAAACTCGGTGGAGGCGGACTACGGTAAATTGCTGTTTTTTTTGGTCTGAAAATCTACGATCATGAACAGATGCGGAAAGAGGCAGTCATCCGTATTCCCCAACCAGAATGGCTAAAATGCAGCGAAAAAAACTGTGTGCGATTGCAAAATTTATGTCCATTATTTTCCCCGGCTTTGTGGAAGTTCACGAAAAACCGTTGTTCTTTATGCTTCATTAGAAATTATAGGCTCTGTCTGCAGCAGCGATGTGTTCCAAGAATGCAATATCAAATAATAATGTTCCTTTTTCAGCGGCTCATTCTCATGCTCAACTACTCGGCACTGGCGATACTTTTCAATTGTTATCTACTTAATAAGAATCTCTGGTTGATAACAGCGTATAGGGTAAGTATGGTGCGCTTTGGAGGCACTGCCTGGGATAAGTAGAAAGAGGAACTGGGAAGACATGTCTTCTGAAAACAACAATCCAGTCAATAGAGGTGATGTACGGAGAAGCTCGCGTTGAAAAAGCACCGCATGGGCTCTTATCACGATTCACTTTAGGGCGCTATGCCTAACCGCCGGGGGAGTTGCCTGTAGAGTGGAACAACGTCTGCGGCCGACAGACTAAATGTGTTCCTAGTTCTCGGGTTTTTCGCCAATTCAATGAGTTTTTTCACTACCATTATACCGCTGAATGGCCCTCCTCTCATATTCTCCATTACTCCACAATATGATAAATTTACCCTTTTCGGTGCCTATAAACACAATATACAACGATGATTCTTTGTATGTGATTCTGCTCAGTAAAGAAATTAGAGAGAAATAAGAGAAATTAGAGACGGGGCCACACTCCGGAAACACATATTCAGACGAGTTTTTGTTATCCCTTGCTTCCTCCACTAACGTTGTCTTCTGTACTGTCGTAGCAGGTCATTTTTACCTCTTGTACCCTTTGGCTCTCACCGCTGATGTAAAACGGGTGTGTACCCTTATGTCAGGATTTCGCACCGCGGGCGAAGCAATGCGGACGAGCCAAAAGCACCATGTCGTTGGGCCCCGAAGCGATTACAACACAACTGCGTATCGCGCCCCTAGCATTAAAGACATCATTAGGGGTGGGCAATAGTGGAGAAATCCCAAGAAGAAGTCACTCACATGGTAGTCCTGGGCCTAAGAAGGCTATCTGCGGCGAAATCCCGGTGAAAAAGCGCCCCTCCGAGCTGTAGAAGCGCTGCAAAACGGCGAAGCGTTCAGGGGCTCCGCCTCTGCCACTCAGTGGTTCCGCCTCTCGATGACGTAATTCCCGATTGATTGGGGTGAGAGCGGTCGAGGAGATGGGGTAGGATCGGGGGTTTTGCGGCGCGCGTTCGCAGTTTTAGCGTGAAACTCACTCAAGAAATAGATGTTGTCGTCTTTCCAAACAATTCCCCTGTGTTTACTTGGCAACATGCCAATGGAAAACTAGATCAGACTACTCCCCTCTTGACGGACAGGTCGTCCGCTTCGAGAATCAACAGTGGAAAGGGGGTCCTATTTCTCGGGTTTTAGGCCAATTCCATCCGCTGTTTCTTCACTGTCCTATTGCTAGGCATCTCGGCTTTCATATGCACTATTTCTTTTACTTTTCGTCCGACTTTCCCCTAATGATGCCTTTAAAGTGTAATCGTTCTAAGACCCAACTACTGCGACGCGCATAGCTCGCACACACTGCGTCGCACTCCGCTAGTCGTCGTGCGAAATCCTGACGTAAAGGTACACACCGTAAGCACGCAGGCTATTATGCCATGTATTGCATCACTGATGGGTTACGAAGATGAGCCATGCTATTGCTGGACCGTAAAAAATGTGCAATTGTGTAATCGTTCCGTGTAATCGTGTAATCGTTCTAACTACCGCGACGCGCATAGCTCGCACACACTGCGTAGCATTCCCTAGTCGTCGTGTGGAATTCTGACATAAAGGTACACACCCATGCAAATCACATCGAAAGGTGGGCGGGTCTGCCATTTCGACACGGTCCAAGCGGTCTTAGGAGCAGTAATTCGCCCTAACGATAAAACGAGAGGATAGCCTCTGCGGTTGCGGAGCGATCTAGAGGGGGGGGGGATCTCATAAAATAGGGGCGGGCTGAAGCATCTTTGTGGGATCACTCGGCATTGAAGCGTTTATCTTCGCCTGGGCCTCAAAGAAAGGAGGAAGGGATTCCTTCTCTTCAAGGTTTGGGTAAAAATAGAGTCCACAGTGGAATGCCCCCACTCCCTCATTGCAACAGCACCTGAAAATTTTTCCATTTCAGGAACGATTCGGTCTTATGCATGCCTCAACTGTTTCGTGTATGATTGCCGGTATCAAACCGATGATCAATATGTTCCTAATTGGCCTATTTGCAGTACGTGTACGGGAACATGTGAGATTAATTAAGGTACGTAAATACACGAGCATGAGATTGGTGCAGTACGTATGTGGGTTAAGAACAACCCTTTTGACCTCACTATGCGATCTTTTCAGACCTTGGATTCTATCGACGTATCTTTTCGTAGTGCCTTCCACTTATCACCTCCTACCCGATACTATGTCGCCGGATTTTTTGTTGTCGTTGGATTTTTTACTGTGATGCCGTTCACCTCTAAAGTGGTCGAATTCATCTATACCGATCAGAAGTGAGTAAATTACCTGCTAGAGCAACTGGAGAAATAGACAACTATTAAAAAAGAGATCGTATCTAAAAGACTCAAAGGAATCGCTCACGAAAAAAAGTTTGTTTGTTACCCATATATTTTTGTTCTTTCTGCTTACTGAGGGCCGCATGCAAAATTTCCCGCGAAAAATTACAATCCGGCTGAGATATAGCTCCTCAAAGTCTGGAACCGACGGGATGTGGCGTCCAGGTGGGTGTCGGCTCGGCCATGGACATGGAGAGCTGAGGAGCAAATGCGCGATCGGAGACGACGGGCGGTAAGGAGGGGGGGGGGGAGGGGGGAGGAAGAAGCAAGGAAGTAGTTTAAAGGAATCGTTCGAGGAGGAATGAGCTTCTTCACCCATATATTTATGTTGTATTTACCTAAAAGATGGCTGAGATACCGCCCCCCGAATTCTCGGCCGGATGGGCGGGGCCTCGAAGTAAAAGCCCGTCCCGTCGTCCGCTGCTGTTGGGATTGAAGAGTGTTCACGTAAATTTCTGCTCCTACAATGCGTCTCTGACAGCGGCGAACGACAAGGTGGGCACTTGTTCGAAAGCCCCACCCACCGGCCGAGAATTTGTGGTGCTGTATCCTAGCCGATCCACACTTTTTCGCGTCAAACTTTGCATGCGGCTCACATTAGGCAAGTACATCATAAATATATGGGTTACAGAAAAAAACTCATTTTTCCTGGAAGATTCCTATACCCTCTGTTTCGCACGCCCTGAGACGGAGGTTTGATTGAATTCACTATGGTATTTTTCTTTCAGATTCAGGACACTTTCCCCGGTTGTCTTTTGAGACCTAGTCCAACCTTTGTCTCTTATTTTCTCGGCTTTGTCTACACTTCTCGTAGATTTTTTCACTGTTTGATTCATTATTCACTACCGGTTTACTCCTCCTCTTACCTTTCACCAGACGATATGTCACGCTCTGCATTGTGACGGGTTCGAGGCAGCCTGGATATTTTAGGACAGAAAACTCGTGTAGTGACGTAGGGTGTGCATCTCGAAGCGATTCCTTCGTCACTACCGTCACGTACTTTGAGCCTTTCGAAGTGAACACGCATCACACGCCGCATGCCGCGCCATGCGAACTTATTGCCCTAATGGATCACTTTCAAACTGTCTAGACTGCTCGAGTGTTTTGCAGAAACATCAGTTATCACCTACGTTTTCCATAACAGATCTTTGAGGTGCCTGTATAGCTGCATGACTACCTTCAAAAGAATTACGTTAGGCGACAAATCTCTAATGAGAAACAAGCAGGAACTTCTGAAGAAGTTACAATTTCGAAATCCTAGATGCATCTGGAGGGATGAAATGCCTTTTTGCTTCATTGAGAGGAAGAAGGCCACATAAAAAAAGCCAATTTTACTGAGCCTATTTTACCGAATGCTCTGTTACCACTTACTGAAGGGCAGCTTAACTACCAGGTCACGAAAGCCCTACACAATGTTCAATTCTTAAGTTCCAACTGAAGCAAAGAGATACAGTAGCGCTCAAAAGTCTTCGACGAAATGGTCTTTCACTTGGGTTTTTCACTTGTAACTTTTTTGCAACTGCACCGATCTAAGAGAAATTTTAGTATGTTGTAGTATGTTGTACTTGGAGACACTGCATACTTAATACACTACTTTGGCGCTCAACAGTGTGTGGTTATATGAGATTTTTTGTTTTTGGAGTGCCATCGCTATGCCGTCTCACTATGCCGCTGTCATCAAAAGTCGTGGTCTTTCTACAAAATATTAATGTTCTTTGAGGCTTGCTCATTTTGTTTTTGTAAAGAAAGCCGTTTTTCGTGACCAGGCCTTTTACTTTTTTCGGTGGTCTTGTAGTCAATTCTTGTAAAAAACCATGAAAAGTGTCAAGCGGCACTCAAGTAGAAGGAAATGTTGACAATAGGTTCAGGCACCACATATTAAAATTTTGTCAAATTTGGTCAAGTAGAAAAAGTTATGACAAAAAAGTTTTGGCCGAAGACTTTTGAGCGCTACTGTAAATTTGTGTAATCAAGCCCATTCGCTGAATGAATCAAAGAATCAAGAAAGGTGAATAGGAGATGGAAGTGGGTGAAGGGTCAGAGGACCACGGATACCGCACCGTTATCACCTGTTCCTACTTTTGAGGTCCCATGTAGACTAGACGCAAGCTTTGAATCATTTGTCATTGTTTACTCAATTCAAAGCATCAATACGGACTATGTGAGGTCTAAAAAGACGATGGTAGGGCTCTGTGCCCAAAGTACACCGGGAGTCGAGGATTCCTCAACAGGAAGGTCGTAATTGACCTGACAGGGTCGTACCGCAGAGGTCAAATAAGCACTGAAATCTTAACTTTCAATAAGCAAATGAAAAGCGATAGCTATCTCACAGCGATCAGTGTGAAGAAATGTAAAATGAATATCTTTTTGATTCGGGTAAAAATGCATGGCAATAAAACACATTGGAACTATACAACCCAGTAACAAGTACTGGTATTGTAAGGGTCAAAGAAAGGGGGGGGGGTCGTATCTGGCCCTCGTAGAGGTGAAGGATCGTTATGAATTGGCTATTATCCTCGACACCTGGGTGTGCTCTGTCTGTGCCTCACCAATATAAACCACGATCTTGTCGGCTGTAGCTGATACGTGCTTATCACTTATCAGCCCTACCCATTACAACGAGATGCTCTCTAAACTGAATTCATGGCTGTCTGACGTGCGGATGCATCTATGTCCTCACAGTCGATCCGCCCTTTTTTCATGTAGCGCAGATGCATGGCGCCACTGGAATCTGGTCCTTTCATTTACTTCTAAAAGTTCACCTTTACAGGTTAGGCATGAGCATCATCCAGGATACGGCGTTTATCATCGTGCCCACGTTATCACTATGGAACGTCATTCCACTGCTCTACTATGACTTGTACAATCGCCTTGTTCGATTCTATTGCAGGTTCGCAAACATTATTCTCAAAAAATCAACCCACTAAAAATTTGAAGCTTTTATAATATTTTGCTATTTTATGAGTCTTGTACGTGTTGTGAGCGTTAGAGACTAGAGGTGTTTTACCCTCTTCACCCACGAGCAGTGGTTCAGTGGCATTGAATAATGCGAGATAGGAACAGGACCGAATAGCGAGAGGATAGCCCGCATTCATTTGACTGTTAGCAGAGAAGAAATCTCGATCATGCGTACATGGCGCAATATAGGCTTCGCTGTCGCGAGACGCGGGAATTCGAAGGATCATTGCTGGCGATGGTGGTACGCCTCTGATCAGAAATTTAAACTTCTTACTATTTACATCACCCCACTACGTCGGATGTTATCGACGATTTTTTTCTGAAATTATAAAACCTAACTCCATTCGAAGAGTGTGAGCAAATAGTTGTGGATGGAGCAGATGAGAGCACAAAGACCGTCTCATTCACACGGGAATTTCAAATTGATTTTAGGCGTTCGGAAGCTTTCAAAGAGTGCCACCCATACTATAATCCATACTTTATATAAAACGCTTCATCTGTTTGTACGTGCGTCCCTTTGTCCGTCCCTTTGTCCATCTGTCACGAAATTAGGTATCATATGAGAAACGACTTGTCGAGATGGGGACAAGTGTGGTATGGGTAGTTGTATGGGACAGCAAGTAAAGACCATACATGGACCAAGTCAAGCTCCGCCCACGGTGGGTGGGGCTTGCACAGTAACGTTCACTTTCCAGCCCGAAAATTTTTAATTGGGTTCGAAGTGCCCCAAACGAAGATGAGTGATTTAGATCAGCGATAAGTTTCTGTAGGTCAAGAAAGAATTCTGGGCACAGTGGGCGGAGCATTCTTAGTGATGGGCGGAGCTTGGACATATCATGAAAAACGACCTGTGGAGATAGGGACAAGTTTGGGATGGGTAGGGTAGAGACAAAGAATAGGGAGCACTCATCCACCATGTTAAGCTCCTCTCATGGTGGGCAGAGCGTGCAGTGAAATACTCTGTCCTCAAGAAAAGAGCACGTGTGAAATACTCTCTTCTCGAGATAAAGAGCGCGTGCAGCGAAATCAAGAAAAAGAGCAATTTCGATCAACCTACTGACACACATGGTGTTTCGCGCACAGTAGTGTGCGCCAGCCAACTGATGATAAACGAAAGGCCGTGTTCCCGTAGAGTAACAGCACTTTGTAGTCGTAAGGGTGAAACTAGTGGTTGAATTCTCTTCTTATCAGCTCACGTCATTCGTTTCAGGACCCTCGTGAAATCGTTAGATATGGAGCATCGTAAACGGCATGTTAGCCTTAAATTTTATTACGAGCAATTTCTAAGAATCACTACCGCTCAGGTACGTCCTTCGTGTCCCGTTGCTTTCGATCCATATTGATCAATATTTGTGCAATAAATTCATTTGTAGGAAGCTGTTGGTAACCTATTTAACCCGTTTATACTGTTTTCGCTGGCCTGGTCAATGCTCGTACTCTGTCTCACCATATATTTCGTCACTCAACCTCATTCAAGGTACATTCAACTCTACCGTATTTACGCCAGTGGTACAGTAGTAATTACAGTAGTACATTGAAAGTGTTGTAACACTCTTACCATTAGCATTCAGCTTAGTGGAGCCGATTTCACCAGAGCAGATTACGGTACCGGAAATTAGACGTCGACTCACGCGTAGTGTACACTTCACAATCTGTTGGGCTGCCCTGCAGGTGTTGGTGGCCCTGATGCACATTATTCTTATATGTCATACAGGGATGAATACGAACGAAACGGTGAGTTAAACGGAATACAGAAGAGATCAGGCAGTCACTGCCTTATATTTCAGACTCGTGGTATAGTGAATGCCGTATTGCGAATTGTTCCCGACGCAAAAGCGGACCTCGATCGATTCCAGGTGATTATTACGACTTTTTACGTATACTGCCATTCTTATGATAAGTGATAAAGAAGGAAGGCAGAATCCTGATGGCTGGTGAATGTGATGTGGCCTATGCTATGACTGCGGTGGCCAGCCGATGCACGAATCAGTGCTTTTATCCTCCCAGACGAGTTTGGTACCAATTTACACCCTGGAGATGGAAGGCTCAGTTCGCCGGGGCGGCGTTGATGCGGGATTTGATCTCCGCACCATGAGAGTGGGATGTGCGCCATCTGTTACTACACCGCCTCCACCCCATAAGTAATACATATTAACTATTATCAAACAATGAGTAAGGATACCCCATTTCGGAGGGCCTGATAGGACGTGGCCGCGGACATGAATGAGTGGCGAGAGTGAGAGTGCGTGACAAGAGTGAGAGTGTGTAGCAGAGTGAGAGAGTTCGATACACGCTTACCCAAGTCCGTGGGCCACGCCCTATCAGGCGCTTCGGTATGGACTGTATGTAGTTGTTAGAAAAAGAGAAGGGCAATTGATTTCACATTAATCTTGGTGTTCAACTAATTCAATCATCTCCACGCTACAGAACGCCATCCGAAGACGTGATGTATCCCAGAGCCAAGTAGTAATCGTATGTGTTGCAGATTTCATGTTTCGTACACAAAATGTCCACACAATTCATGTGGGGAATGACTGTATGGCGAGCATTTCCACTTGAACGGACTACCTTTTTCACGGTAAGTCGTCTAAAGGGGGAGGGGAGTGTCTCGAGCAGTTTCTCAGTGGAAAAAAATTTCAGCTCGTGTCTGTGATTGTAACTTATGCCTTTCTGCTGCTGAAGCTCAAAGAGAATCCGGCAATGACGCCGATCACTCGACAGTTTACTATTCACAATAATGGTTCATTGATGTTCAGTACTACCACCTTATCGCCTTGACGTCCCGACAAAGAACAACCGAAGGTATTTGAAGCTCTGTTCTGAAAAATAAACAGCACAATCTTCTGCTTCTTTTTACGTTTGTTCTATTTCAGGTTGTTCATGGTAGCTGGGGGTGTAATGACGGTACACATTCATCAGGATGCTCATCGGGTCCAACACACACGGCCGTTTCCCTAATGCGAAATTCTTGTGATTTAGGCTGAATCCACGACTTTCGTGTTAATATCATATGTACATACATGCTGCAATAAACTTTTCTAAATGCTCGATCAGCAGAGATATGTTTTAGAGAATTTGTGAAATTAATTTTTTTCAGTGGACGACCATAAGTGGAATCAACGGGGCTAATAAAGTTGTGCCATTAATCGTAAGTAAAACAGTTCAACACTTGGAGCTCCTCCACCCATCTCGGCTATAATTTCCGTTGAATGGTAGAAATAATTAAAACAGCGGTAAAGTATCTCAGCTTAGGGTCTTACAGTACTCCGTAGTGGGGATTGAATCCCATGGACCTGAGCAAGTAGTGTCGTATGCCACCAATCTTTCTATATGTACCATCTCTATGGCCTTTTAAATCGAGCGTGATTACTCAAACCGATCGGTGGATGTGCCACGCGTCGGATTCACTCTCGCAATCTCATTGGCTTTCAAATGCTTGAATAGTTCCGGAGTTGACCAACTTGCAAAGGACTGTGGTTTTCGATTTTTTTTTCTAAAAACGAAACCATTTAACGGTCCATAAGCGGCCAAGAAACTCCATCGACGTTACATAGCAGAGAAACAATGAAAATAGACAGCTAGCAGGTGTTTGTATTTGTATTTGGTGGTTTGTAATACACAATAGACGAAAGTTTCTTTCGAATTTTGATTTCGAGTGATTTTATAAGCCCCTTCCAAATCACCTGGAATTTACAAACAAAGTGAGTCAAATGTTTATTGCAAATTTATCCAAACAAGCACTAATTCTTAACTAATCCAGCAAACAATGAGTATTGTTGAGTTTGCCCATTACGTTCCTAAAAAATTTTGATCAGTAAAATTAAAACAATAGTCTGTTCACAGTCGTTGCGTCCTGAAAAAAGATACAGGAAACTTGAGTGCCAACCTCGAAAAAGTCTTTCATGCAGAAGTTTGGATCCTGATGTACATTCATTGTGGAAATTATTGATGGCGGTGGTCCCATCTGAAATTCACCACCCATCCAAACCACAGTTCAATTTTACTTAGTGTAAAAAAGTTTAGAGCTTATCGCTGAAGTGATCCTGGTCATTTGACCCACACAATGTCATTGTTGATGCAACCATTACTTACTTAAACTTCTACGCAGTGAACTTAGTCTTACGTTAGGTCATAATCGCACGCATGCATGATCTACGGAGATCGCGCGGGAAGCACACTTGTATGTTAATATATATGGGCTCGCAGGCTCAATAGGATAGTCTGAGTCTGGAGTCACCTCATCCGTCGTGACCACTTCCTCCAGCAACATCATAATGTCGGACACTTCCATCCTCCGAGAAATATTCTGATTCTGCTCATCAAGACTCACTATAAATCCGTACAGTTCGGGCAACATTGCCTCCGGGATAAGCCTTGGACGCCTTGAGTAATCACCTAAAGCCATTAGCAATGATCTGATAATAAGTCACTCAACAATATATACTGGTCTTACGCCGAGTACCAAATCGCGGAAAAGGAAGCGCTTGACAGCCTGAGTTTGGACCACCTTCTTGTATTTCATGCGCTTTCTGTGCTACACTTCTAGCCGCTGTACTACTCTTCTGAAACAGTACCTCATAAACCAGGTAAGCCCATCCGGTTTTGTTAATCTTGTAGTTGAGAGCTTCAGCGATACTTGACACAGTGTGATAATCGTGGAAAACCTGGTCAGCTATTGCGGAGACGTCTGGATCTACGCAGTAATCTGGAAATTGAGCCATCAATCCTTGATATCCCTAGCACGCGTCATTACTTACCACCATCGTCGTAAGCTTTTTGACCGTCTTTTGTGTATGCTTCAACAACAGGTTTTTCATCAGGCATAGCGTACCTCAGTATTTTCGTAGCGGCTGAAACAGTACACTTGAATAGTAGAAATCCACAAGTAATAAATGAGTTCCTTTCTCCTCCCTCCCCTATTCCTCTTGAAAGTTTTTTTTTTTTGAAGCGCTTTCCAGGAGCTACTCGAAACCGGTAAGACCCGTGGTTGATGGTATAGACGACAATACTCCTGACTTTTCGTAACAAGTTCCAACTTCTCTCTTCGTAGAACCTCGGCATCGTTATTAGTTTGATATTCTTCTGTTATGCAAACGAGGTTTTTAGGTGGAACATTTACCGTGAATAAATGTTCCACCTAAAAACCTCGTTGGCATAACAGAAGAATTGTCAAACTCCTGACTTTATTTCCAATTAATCGAGATGAAACGCTGGGACCAACGTTGCTCCACTTACATATTGATGGGCGCTCTCAGTAGCAACTCCATGCAACATCCACAGTGGGCCGCCGTCAGACTTTGCAATTTGCGGTGCCGCACTTTCGCACGCGACGCTGCGGCATTAGGCCGCTTTCATACTTTGCGCACCGACGCCGTCGTCGTCGGTGCGCAAAGTATGAACGCGGCTTTACAAAATCTGAGGGCCGCAGAATTGCGTGCGAAAGTGAGGTTGCACAATGGCAATTCGCGAGGTCTGAGTGCGGAATTTCCTGTTGCAACCGATGCTCCCTCGTCAAAAAAGCTATATACCATAGTAAACATACATGAGGTCGAACTTGTGCTCAGTTGAAAGTCCATGGCAGCTTTGATCGATGTTCTATCTTTGCAATGTGTGATGCACCAAGATGGCCTACAAAATCATGCCTCCTTCTACTCAAATAATCTAGCAGTGAGCAAGAAGAAAAAGTGTAAAGTGTAAAACATCTGGCTTCGAACAATCCTTTTTGAGATGCGCTACAAATTCTGCTCCAATTCAAAGTCGTGGAAGCACTTGACTGCGGTCTAGCCTACTTATGACACGTGGCAGCGAACCGATGTACAAATTAGTTAGCCTTCCTGGCATGTCGGGTGCCATTCCACGTAGGACTTTGGGGAAGAAAGCCTTAGTTGACATAGGCGGTTTACATAAACGTTCGATGTGATCCTCCACGATGCTAGTGCTAGCAGCGCCATTTGTCACTGCATACCGCTGTGGAAAGCGTTCGGTAACTATTCAAATGCACTAGGTAAGCTTTGAGGCTACTAAAAGGAAAGGCTCTCGGGTCACCAGGGCCATTCAAGATGAGTCGTATATATTCCTATGTAGTTTCAAACGGGGATCTCAAATCTGCCCTCCAAATCTGCTAAACGATTCTGGGAAGGATGTTACGGGCGCCTGAAAGATACGGAGCAAGAGCAGACGCCGGTCATATGTGACTCGAGAAAATACGTTGTTGGAGCTCGAAGCAGCTGTTAAGGTGTGAGGCTGCAAACTGGGGCATGAGACTTTGAGTCCTGGTGCGTGTGCTTTTACTGCTTTTATGTAGTTTGAGTTTTTTCATAAGTTTTGCTTTTGCTTCGAGTGTTTGCTAAACGTTTGCAAAATGCTTTTACGCTTCATTGAAGCATTCCGCGCCCCCTACTGTTGATTAAAATGGAAAGGTCCGTTCGTTTGTGGGTAACTGAACACTCTGCCGATCTTTTTTACACGATTATTCCGCGATTGTGGGGAATTAAGCGTTGTTGCGTAAAACGACTATGATATTCGCGCTCAGGGGCTCGAGTTACCCCCTCTGTGCAAATTTTCAGCCAAATCGAGTTTTGATCCCACTTCGGAAAATCAGAGGTGCCGGGGGTAGAGAAGTATTTTTGAATTTTTTTCTACAAAAAATCGTGCAACCTGAACAAAGATAACCTAGACATATCTATTAGAGATGCTCATGACAAAAATGAACGTAACAGCGCTAAATAAGTGCATTTTCTCGGCAGGGGTCAACGACTTCTCCTTCGTTGAATGGGTTGCCGCCCAATAGCCCACGAATTTTTTCCGAAATTTGGTCAAATTCTCAAATTGGCTAAAACTCGCCCCTTAAAGTAATTTCATTCCCTGAACACGAAAAACTTTGGTTTTGCACGAGAACGACTGGCTCGCGCGCTAATGGCTCCCGAACATAAGCGTAATAGTATAATTTCTTCAGAAAAACCTCCATAACTCCACTCTAAGAATCATTTACCAGATTTGGAGGACAGATTTGACATCCCCGTTTGAAACTACATAGTAACGCATACAACTCATCTTGAAGGCCACGATGACCCGGGAGCCTTTCCTTTGAGTCATTTACTGCAGACGAGACTTAATCTCGTTCGAGAGGGTATTTATCCAGTGGCGAGCCGCATAGTGCAGTGAAATTCAAACCCTACGAAGTTTTCTTCCACAAATGAGCCTCATTTTCACGGTGTATACAAATTGCTGAACTTTCCAATGTCACCTGATGAAATCCGCTCCAGAAGTGTGGAAGTTCTTGATGGGTACGGCATTTTGTAGTGTTTCAGTGCCAGTGGCTGGATAATTACACTCTGAAAGTATGTATAGGTCTATTCCAATTTATTATTCTATCATTTTTACATACGATGATGCACTATGCACCGCTATACTTACTGTTGCCGCCGTCGTTTTGAGTGTAGCTTAATGCCACTAGAGTAACCATTAATAGGAGTTCTTTCATCTGAAAGAAAATGGGTAATGAATGTTCTTTATTTTTTAAATGGATCTCAGTTATAAATTTAACGACTCTTCTGATTCATGGAAGTAAGTTATGGGGGGGGGGGGAGGTATGGTACATACTACTTGTCTAAACGGTCGACCAACCTGGCGTCGAGGAACAATTTAAAGATGCGATCACCACCACTCGTAAATATTACTCCCTTCTGCTTTCCAACCCAAAACCCGACCCCTCTCAAGGGAACCCGGACGAAGGCGTGATCGTGCGCCTGACAACGTGTTGCCACTGTGCCGGAAAATTTTGCCGTTCCTTTAAATCAAAAAAAATATAACCGAAACGGAACACCGGGAAGCGTATTTTGTGAAAATTCCCTAAGAACTCGCTGTTGTTTCTGTTTTTTTTCTGGAAGTCTTTCTGGAAGTCTTTCACGCTCTTGGAGTGAGCGTCAACAAGAAACAATCTATGCCAATTTTAATTTACCATAAGCTAATTTATTAGCAAGTACTAAGCTGTGAAGAGTGACTGAAACTGCACAATGGGTCGGAGTGGGGGTAGAAACATGACAAATAACCCTAGCCCTTATCATGAGCCTACTCTGTATGACGGTGTTTAATCGCCTCCGAACCGCACGATGTCAGAGGTTGCGACTATCTTGCCGCTTAATCGGTTAAGAAGCTTAAGCAACGGGTGGCATAACGAGGTTGAAGATAGCATTCGTGGAAGCATCACGAAATTAGATACAAGATAGGTGGATGAATAACTGGCTAACGAACTCTAAGAAAAGCTGTAAAAGTCCATTACTATGCGATAACCGTGTCGGTGCCCTTGTGGTAAAGCCTTTGTCTGAGAACAAAATGACTAGATTTGGCCCTTGAGCATGCATTAGAGACAAAGTTTGAAGCTAAAGCTCTTGGACTTAATCAATCCTTCCCTGATGTGGGCCGCGCATCCTAGTTCCATTCAGAATCGTGGCGGCAGGTGAATTCAGTTTGGCATATACAAGCCGATGTACAATTCAGTGATTTTGTTCTCCCGAACGAGTCTGGTACCGATTCACCCACACCGGAGGGAAGTAAGGCTTCGTCTGTTTGGGCGGGCATCAATGTGGGGCCTCACCATGCGAGAGGAAGTGCGCGCCATTACATCGACAGGTATTTCAATAGCGCTCACTTCTATCAGCAATATTAAGCCCCATGAGACCAACGTTCGAAGCGACTGAAATCGCAATCCGAAAAGAACGAAACCTCTCATCCCAGAAGTCGGCAAAGAATTTGACATTACCAGGAAATAGGAGCCTACAAACCCCTCTCGGTGGCGATAGGTGCAGATAGGCGAGAGAAGAAGTAAGTCACCCACGAAGGTTGCTCCACCCTCGGGCAATCCGGAATATTGATGGGTTACAATCTGAAATGACGCGTGGGAGGTCACGGTAAAGACCTCGAGAAGCGTCTTTTTCACTGAGTTTCGCCACGATCATCTGCACCGAACTGTTCGTTCACAGAGAATATATCTTCCCCGTTCTCATTTCCTCCTTACGTCTCTCGGGACTCTCAAAGGGGAAGCCACAGACGTTTAACCACGGTGGGATAGAGACACTAGTTGGATTCTAAACAGAGGAGAGTAATTGTGACCGTACAATGAACAAGAGCAGTCGATGAAGCAAGCTTGACCTTATCGTAAGCCCTTCTCCCTGCTTCGTATAATCGCCTCATCACTCGGTACCGAAGGTTGTCCACTATCTCATGGCTTAATCGCTCAAGCAGCCTGGTACCAAGCGTAAACTTGAGATAACATCATAGAAATATAATGCAATGAATGAATAGGCTACAGTCGAGAATACTAGAAAAGCATCCGAGTACACGGTAATGGCCCCAGTGACCGACTGTTGCTACCGTGGTGAAAGCGCAGAGATGGAAGTCTGAGCCCCGCTTGAACTAAGTGCTAGCAAAATCTCCATAGAGTCTTGGTCGTGGCCAACCAGAGTAAGAAATTTGAAGTTGCACATCTATCCATCTTGGAGGCTTAGGTAAAAATGTCCATAAAGGGATACCCCTCTTCTTATTGCAGCAGCACCAAAGTTTTTATTAAATCATGAAATGGATCTTTAATTATGCGATTACTTCAGCACTTGCAAAAAATTTTAGAGCTCAAAGATTTCGTTATGACGATGGCCCTTCGATCAAATCTCGTCCGTCAAATAGGTGAAGGCAGATTAAGCGATAACTTATCGCTCGTGCGTTGGACCTTCAAAGCAGGGCGTCTCAAATTTACCAAGCCTCGCAATCATGTAGCCATCAGCCTGATAAAGAGTTTGTCCCAGCATAGGGCTTATAGATAACGTTGGCCATCACTTGGGCCTTTGCTCTGGTCTTTCATTAGCTGAAGAAGAGTTTCTCAAACTTCCTTTTGTGCCCATAGGTGGCCTCGATACTCATTAACTTCTGAAAGTATATGACCTAAAAGTCTATTTGACTGGTATTGTACGGCTACTTGCAAAACAAAGAATCTTTAGAGCACCTCTTGCCATCTCACTCGCTTTTAGAATGTGGGTGGGGGTCTTATAACGGGGTCATTAAGGCTACCTCTTAATATGACATCCATCTACATTCGAACTGAAATATTTTTCTTATAAAGTTAAAGATGTCACTTTGAAACGTTGTAATAATCAATATAATTTGAGCTTCCATTTCAGATGTTGAAGGAGTTCCTTATAGCAATTTGTATTGGCTTCTCAACGGCAAACAGTAAGTTTTACTACCTATGCAGCACAGATATTACATACTTTTCCCTGATTATTCCTTATCACCCCCAGCTGAGTCCTAAATTCATCCATATTTCACTATACCGTTCTGGTTCGATATACTGAAAGGTACTACACTAGATGGAAGTACAACAATCTGCAGTTAGAGTTGGATGAGAAGTTTCAGTATGTGAATGCCGTAAGTTTGGGATTACGATATCACGACAGGAAAATTGCTTCACGGAGTATGCCGGGCTACGAGGTGGTTGCGAGGTAAGTGCGCCATGCTATTGGGACCCAAAGCGATGACGGTGTTCCATGCCTCATGACAGGCGTAATCGCTTTGAGACCCAACCAGCGCGGCCCCAGTAACTCGCATCTATCGCATCGCGCTCCACACGCGAATTTCTTGTCTTAATGCACACTAAATTTCGGTGTCACTGCTAGAGGTGAACCTATCCTTTTTGGACACAATCCACACACCATTTACCACGAACTAGAATTAGTGCCCGAATTCAACAGCTCTGTACCTTGAATTCTGATGTCCGGATACAAGCACGGCAAGATAGAGAAGCACAGGAATCCTAATTATTGATACACCGTACATTCGCTCATAATTTCATTTCAGTCTGCAACGATGGCCAAGGCACGTGGGCATTCAGCATTGTCGACGGTGTCACGGACTTTGCATATGGAGGAGTGAAACTGAATAAGAAGTATAACTGCTTCGAAGGCTGCCTGAATACTCAAACCGCAGTACAGGATTTTAAGGTAAAGCCCTTGCTTAGCATCAAAACAATTGATCGGAACAAATAATTCCTTAATTGCTTACTTTCAGGTTGCTCTTAACGGTACCGTACCACCAACGGTCGCAATGCCCATGATGAAGCAGCGAAAGCTCGGTTCTCGAGCTGATCGTCTTGCACGTCTGATGAAAATGCAAAGTAAGTCCTGAACGGAGGGCACATCCCAGCTGATAACGTGTTCACGGCTTGCTCTAGGTTTGCTCATTGACCCGCTGCGATGATTTATTATTTATTTAGGTTACTTAGGTGATTCGTTCCTCAGCTTGCGCGCGGATCCCAACATCTCCTTCATTCCTCACGGTACCGACACCGTTGGACCAGCGGACTGCAATTTTTCCTCTGTCGTCTTTGATGTTGAGCTTCGAAAAACAGTCAAACCACCCTAATGGAGTACGGCCAAGAGGCCTTTCACACTGGTGATGATATCATACTGCCGTGCTTGTACTCCACCGTCCGTCGTTTCGACGTATCAGATGGCCTGCCCAACGATGTTTGAGAGCTGCGACTTGGACCAATGGATTTTTGACGCCTGACATGTTCCTGATGTCGTTCCTATGCAGCCGTCGCTCTCTTTGATCGTGCAGCGTCAGACCCAGAAGCCTTCTTTCGAGGGGAGCTTGGGCGACCCTAAGTTGGTCCGATAACTGCTTGGTGAGAGTCCATGTTCAGCGCCTATGGATGGTGAGGTCCCCACATTGCGATGGTTTATATGCAAATTAATTAGTAAGGATATTACGCATATACCTTTGTCGACTGGTTATTACAGCCCAAATGCAGGGTTTATAATACGTTGCTTAATGAAATAACAGTAATACGTTGCTTAATGAAATAACAGCATTTACGCCATTTTTTCCACAAGTGATAGATACATTCTCAAAGTGGTCCCTAAAGCGGGTGAGCCATGCACTCGGTTTATTCGTGATTTGAGAAGTTTTGGATGCACACACATCAGCTCATGAATGGAGTCCACAGTTTTAGTCCTTCTTCACTTGAAAATTAGTATTGAAAACCTATTAGAACCCTATTCGACTGAGCAGGGTCAAATCGAGGGATCCTAAACAAATTTTAGGGCAAGCGCTTGTCGTTACACCAAGGTTTTAAGGATTCTTTGTGCACTGTGGTACAAAAATCTTTGAAAAAAAATATCAAAATCAACCTTTTCTTGCTCAGAGGATGATCAAGACCCAAACGAGGAAACGTGTGCTGATGCAACTCTGAGGGCCGATGTCGCAAACGCACTTCAGAAGGTCACCGATCATTCTTGCAAGGTAATACTGCTGTAAAACAAAAATTCCAGTCTTCTATCAGAACAAGGCCTTACAAAACAAGTTCATTACACATCTGACAAACATTGTGGATAAAGTTAATAATAAGACGTAAGAATGCACGGGTTTCTTATTCAGAGAAGGAATGAATCACCGTTTAGGGAATCGTCAAAGCACTTCTTTTCAATCTGAATCGTCCAGAATGGGCTGTGAATTGCGTCGATTTCAACGAATTTGCTATCGGAAGCTTTTTAAGAGTTTGTTATGAAGCTATTTTCATTTGAATTGATTGATGGTTTGAATTTAGTGTTATCCACTGAATTCAAACCTCATCGCCTCTGGGAAACAGCAGGATTCGTGCACGGAAAATAAGTTTTTCTCTTGCCCATATATCTTGGTAGTATTTGCTCAATAACGGCCGCACGTAAAGTTTTATGCAAAAAAGTGAGCATCCGGTTAAGATTGAGCTTCTCTAAATAATGGCAGAGGGGACGGGCCTTAGAACGAGTGCCCGCCTCGGCGTCCACGCGGCGACGCAGAGTGGGAACAGAAACCCACATGAGCAGTCCCATCCTGCATCTCTGACAGCGGCGGACCACGAGGCGCGGCGCGTCGAGGAGCTGCACCTTACCTGGATATTCACTTTTTCGCGTGAGACACCGCAATGCCCTTATTAAGCAAATAAAACGTAAGTATATGGGTAATAGAGAAACTCATTTTTCCATACACAATTCCTTTGATGGAATCGTCCACGGAAAAATGAGTTTTTATGTTACCCATATATTTACGTTATATTTGCCTAATGTGGATCGCATGCAGAGCTTCACGCGGAAAATGTGAATGCGGCTAAGATACAGCACCACAAAGCCTTGATGGGGTGGGCGGGACACTCCGAGCAAGTGCCAGCCCCGTCTACCGCCGCGGTCGCGGACGCATTGCAGGAGCATAGTTACGTGAACAGTGCCACTCTCCGTCCCAATCCCGGCGGACGACGGGACGGTGCTTTTACTGGAAGGTCCCGCTCACATGACCAGGAACTTGTTAGAAAGCTGCATCTCAGCCGAATTCTCACTTTTTCGCGTGAAACTTTGCATGTGGCCCTTATTAGGCAAATACAGCATCAATATAAGGGTAACAAAGAGACCAATTTATCCGTGGACGATTCCTTTGAGCGATTACTAGGTCGGCTGTTGAAGATGCAGTTAGTCAGCCATGTGGTGGTACCATTGGAAGTTCATCAAGCGGTCATCAGATCAGTCGTGTCAACATTTTGGGGCAGTAGATCCTTAGGTAAATAACCAAGATAGACTCCACACCCCGAGTGCGAGGTACCCACGCCAGGTTTGCTTAGATGGGAGTGATTACCCGGGTTCTAGCTGGTGAGTTGCTCTAATTATAGCTGTGTATAGTAACTTAAGCAAGGTCAGTCGACCAATCTGATTATCGCGTTAAACGCAACGAACACCCTTTAAGCAAGACTCAAGGAAATGGTGAAAAGATGATAACTAAGGTCCTTGATAAACATTGGTTATTATTTTTATCTATAAATTGAAGCGACACGACTAAGAATAGAGCTGAGGGATCACGTTAAACTTCACCACTTTTGACTTCATAGAATGTAGAGCAGCTATTAGCATAATCTACCCTATCCACAGATACTTACACGCCCTCCTCATGGCTCATATCCTAGACAAGATACATCCCCATAATCAACAAATTTTAGTTGCTTTCAGGACTACAACTTTTGCGAATACGAGACCACTATTGGTGCGGGCGTCTACTGGCTTCGTTTGGCGAAGATTGACACTTCATCATAGATTTTTTTTCAAAAAAAAAGATTCGATTTGGTGTGCAGTAAATATGAAAACAAGTGTTGTGGAAATTTTGAAACAAAAGATTGACGGATCCCTTTGCTTCCAATAAAGTCCCATTATGACATAAATTCTAGCACAACAAGCGAAATACTGTGGATAGTGAAGTGAAAACGGTTCGGTCTAAGCTGTGTCAGCGCCGTTTGATGGGTGATGATTTACTATCTCAGATGTCTGTTTACTCCTATAACTTTGCACAGAGGAACGCTCCGCCTAGCATAATACTGGTACTATTCAACTATCACTACTCCCCAGACACTGCGAGTTGGTCAAAATGATAATTTTCGATGCAACATCGTCTGCCAGGGTTACTTTGGGTGCTGATCACGAATATTATACGTTTTTGACATTGGCGCCAATATGGTGCAATTGCACCGAGTCAGTGTGACAAATTGTTTTCACCAAAATCGCTGAAAGTTAGCCTTTAAAGACATACCAGCGATAATCAGATTAGTGGCTCACGTTCTTGAGCTGAATAGGTTCCTAGAGGATTAATAAGGTTGCACCTTCGTTAAGACTGTACAGTGCACCCCCCTCAAGGTGTTAAACAAAACCAATCCACGCCCCTCAATCAAACCACACCTGGCTTTAGAAGAACGAATTTGCAAAGTGGCCATTGCCTTATCATCAGAATGGCTGTTTCATTGAATTATCTTCTCTTACCACAAATTTCCTTCTCCACGTGGGTGCCACGCCGGACGTTCGTTTGCTTAACGTCAGGTGTGATTTGTTTGAGTGGGCGTGGCTCAGTTGCCTTCAAGCAAGTACAACACCGTGCGTATGCAATGTGTAGTCGCAACCAAGGTGCAGCCTGAGCAGTCACCAAAGGAACTACTTGCCCCAAGAAAGTAACGCACTAATCTAATTATCGCGTGGTGTTATCAGATTCGAGGAAGTTCATGCCTCAGTCCGATGTGGTGTAGCGACTCCCTTTGTCTTCATATTACTGTTATGTACAGAAACTCGAGCGAGTCGAGAGAGTTGAGTCGAGGTGTCGTCCGAGTGTTTCCTTGCGTCCACCTGTCACCAGCTTAAGTACCCACTACGTAGTAACAAGTAGCGAACGCGACATTCCGGGTTACACCGTGGATGCGACAGCATGCCTTTCACAGTTATTTGGGGTGGAGATCTCAAATATGGCATACGCTCGTGGTTCAACGCACTGCAGCGGTTCTACTATACAGGGAGGTACCACACAGCTCCTCCGATTTTTGCCTAGACCTTAGGGAGGGAAGGAACCTCTTTGACCTATTCTAGAAGTGTTGACAAGTATGTCCAACGAAAATTCTCAAGAAGATGAGTATAACTCATGCACATCCATTTTCTACAGAGTCATGATGAAAAGCCCAACACAGGGATGGCAAAAAAGGACCATCATGAGCAAGTTCATAGGACGATGAGGAGCCGGTGCTAATGTACTCGGGAGGGTACTGCACGCTGGGCAGCCGGCGCTGTTTTGATTATTCTTTAAGCCCAAACCTTAGTTTAGGAGGAAGCCAGTGCCCCCATCAAATAATGCTCAGGTAGAAATATACATTTGAGTGTACAAACTATATTAAAGAAGTATACATTTGAGATTATTCTAACGGTATCGAATGGGGGCAACAGCGCGACTATGAGTATCCTCCCTGAACTACATTACCGCCAAGGAATCCTCCGCCTAGAGATGATCCCTAAGGCCGCATTCATACTTTGCGGTGCCCGCAGAAGAGCATAGGGTGCGTGTCTCTGCGTCTCCGCCTGTGCCACCCTGTCTCCTGCCTGCATCATTTCCGCACCTCCTCCGTGCTAGCCTGCCTCGCTGCCTGTAAACGCAACCACGCCCTGCCGGCGGAAAGTATGAACGCGGTCTAACCTTAAAGACGCAGACGGCTGCCAATGTTTTTTTTTGAAACCTGGAGATTCTTTCAATCCCATATTATTTTGTATCTTTAATGAAAAAAGCAAGAAATAAGACAGGGCAAATCCATTATTAAGACACTGAAAACGAAGTGACCAAGTGGTCCATGTGAATGATACATGACTTTTTGCCTCGTCTGCCTCATCGCAAATGAAGTCAAATTGCACGCTGTACAGTATCACTACAGCAACAATTTTATAACGCTGATGCAATGTATTCGCGCACAGAACAATTCCAGTGCAGGTTGAAGTGAATGAGACACCGAAGATGCGCTCCAGAGTCGTTTATCTAGGCGACGGATTACTGTAACTGTCGGAAGTACGCAAATGCACGTGTGGGTGCATGTGTTTTTATGTAATACCCAAGGTCTGCTCAGCGAAAATTATTTTCCCACCAATGAGCGATGTCCGGGATGGTTATAGTTGAATAGTGCCGATAATCTTTTTAGCATTGATTAATATGTTGGAAGGAACCTTAGTGATAGAAGAAACCACAAAAACCCAGAAATTGCAAAAACACTTGGAACATGATCAGAACTGGTACGTGGTTTGTGAATTTCTTGGTCAAACACACATGCGCTCCACGCTGAATAGTCTGCTCCAGTGAAATCGTCGGTTTGCTCAAAGCGTTCCATTGGATGAAAGAAGTTTCTCCAACTCCTCGCAAGTACCATTGATCCCTTCTGTCAGTAGCTATTCCATTATGTACCAGTTTTATTAAGTTTTTGATCCGGGTCAAGTAAAGTGATGGGGGGAGATGCGAAATTATCACCGACGTCGAAGCTCTTTTTCCCTCCCTAGGCGCAGGCTGAGGAGATGATACTGCTATGGCTGTTGCTTTCTCAGTAGGAAGAGAAATGAATCCATGAAACTTAGCCTAAGCCTAGGGGGGAAGGAGCTTCGACGTCGGTGAAAAGTCGCCTCTCCCCCATCCCCTCCTCCCACCTTAATTGACCCGTCGTTCCTATTTCAGAGAGCGAGTGCTCAGGAATGCCCGGTTTCGAAAATAAGAAACACCTTGGACGATTGTTTGTACGTCGAAAGGTGTTGCATATTCAGTTCACATCGCTTGCGCTTATTTTCACATAGATATTTATTGATTGCTTAGGTAGATTTTGGTTCTTGCGAGAGCAGGCAAATTACAGGGGGAGCAAAGCTCCGAGTGTTGTGCGGTGGGATTTTTCTTATCAGGAAAAGAATCACTTGAACGAAATGATCGTTGTATATCTGACATCGTGTGGATTCGTTTCTTTGGTCCCAGTGTATATATGTAGTAGCCTGATTGGTGGGCATTGAATTCTTTTCGCAAATAAAAGTGGCATCTAATATCTCTTTGACTGAAATTACAAGAGTCCGAGCTCAAATGACTTGTTGCATGGCTTTGATGGCTCGCTCCTAATTCAAAGACTTTTGTTTGTCAGCATAAAACGTCTGGTTACTGCGTCACTTCTCCCCCTTCTACCTGGATGTTCTTCAACTTGACGGCCTTTGTATCTTCTTCGATACCTCTTAGCGTTATATAATCAGCTTTCGATTTCCCCTTCTTCGCTTTCAGAAGAACATGGGACCGAAGAAAGAGGTAAAAAAGTACGATCTGAATGACAAGGTTATGTGCAAACATGGCTTGTTCTACTACGAAGCAAAAATCACTGAGATTGCTGAACAGGATGGAGAACCTCTTTATGTTGTCCATTATCAGGTAGGTTAACGCTTTCGTCTTGGAACCCTTCCTTGTTGAAAACTCATGCTGCTGGTAATATATTTGCGTATTATCATGTTTTTTTCTATGTTTTCAGGGTTGGCATAAGAGATATGATGAAAGAATAACGCAGAGTGAAACAGCAGAGAAATTTCTCGCTTTCACGCCTGAAAATGTTGCCAGATGCAAGGTAAGCGAAAAGTAGCGAGCGAAATGTAATGCTGTTGCAGGTTGCATTAGTAATAATGAAGCCTGTGCAGTGATACATGATGTTTCAGAAGGAAATCCAAGATGCCCAGTCATCGAAGGTCAAGAGGAGGAAAACCAAAGAAGGACATGACGACGATGTAAGTTACCAACCTTTGAAGCCTCCTCCCTACTGAAAGCAAGACCCACTCAAAAGTGATACCAAGGCATTTCGAGATAATTTTATGTCAAAGGTAGTTGCTTCCATATGTTATGCTAAACGTGCCGAGTTATTTTCGAAGATATTATCAGTTGAATCATTAGGAGTTTGTATTATATTATTCGCATTACCTTCAATTATGATCACGACTTTAGAGCAGAAAAAGCGATGCGGGAAGTCGTGCATCCACACCGAACAGCGTTGCTCGTTCTGCTTCGGTAACGACTCCCTTACGAAGTAAGTCATTTAGTTCACTTTGGAATTCTCTATGGGTAACATATGTCTGCAAACTGAAGGTCAAAACTTGGTTCTGAAGAGCAAAATTTAGAAGGCTGTTTTCATTCCTTTAAGAACGCACGATAATCTGATTTAACCTTCGACAGTAGTACAGGACAAAATAAGGCTTTTCACAGTTTTGGAATTTGCGGAATTGCAGAAGTGCGGAAAACGATGAAGATACGCATCGACTGGGAGAATTGCGGAGCTGTGGAAATACAGAATTGCGGAATTTGGGGAAAAGCATTAGATACGTATCGACGCTTTCCACAATTCTTCATTTCCGCAAATTCCGCGATTCTGCATTTCCACAATTCCGCAATTCTCTCGATCGATACGTACCTAATCTTCTTTCCACAATTCCGCAAATTCCGCAATTCTGCAATTCCGTAATTTCCAAAACTGTGAACACAGCCTAACATTCCTGGAAAGGCTTGCTGAGCGTCACCTAGTTGTCACTGTGTGTACTCACTCTTTAGTAAAATCTATCCTTATGCTACAAAAGAATCACTGTTATGAGAAGCTGGTACTTACTCTTCATGTATATTAGCGAAAATTGCAAAGAAAAGAGCAGAAGCAGGAAACGACGCCCCTGCAGCCACATCCACCACCAACACTGCTGAGCTGGAAAACAAATCACCAGTCCATGAGCGTGATCCGCTCTTGCTTCAAGAATTGGAGGCAAGTCATTAATTATTACCTTTTTCATTCCTGGAATACTATCTTTGTATTGATTTTTTGGGGAACCCTGAAGTTCTTATACTCGGTTCTTACAAGACGAGTTCCATTTTAGAAACTGAATGACATGCCATCATGCTTACTTCAAATAATCGTCGATGATAGCGATATTATGACACGTCAACGTATGGTTTCTCGTTTGCCTGCACGCTACACTGTGGATGCCATTATCAATGATGTGAGCATTTTTGTGGTTTTTAGATTCCCTTTTCTACGCTCTGAATTATCTCATGGTGTGGAAGCATTCATGTGTTCATCAAAGCTTCAAAATAATTAGCCCTAGGTTTACAGAGAGTAATCTGAACATCGCGACTTCTCATGTCTTCTTATCAACCTCGAAATTTTGAATTGAGGCGACTTGAGATTACTAACATCTTTCACTTCCTTACTCATTTCAAGTCGAAAGTAGCCTTTGCCTTTCACAGTGCAGGATCATGAAACATTTACAGGTCTCAAGTTATAGCCTCTTCAAATAATGTGAATATTCATTTCCAATTGCATCCATTGCTGATGATCAACCATATTGGCAGAAATAAGAAAACGTTGTGAATAGTCATTTCTAGCAGTGTACACACAATAAGTTGCATGACTACGCTTCTGAGCTTGATGCAAACATCTTGTTTGTTTTTTAACTGATGCTGGCATATTCTATGCTGTCTCTTCCAGTATTGTGCTGAAGTCGGATTCTCCTCGAAGGAAGGCGAAGATTCCGCCTTGGCAAATTCGCCGTCTGGGTTGGGCAGTAGTGCGATTGGATTGCGTGATTTCTTCAACGGTGTGCTGGGGTATGTCTTATCAGTAAAACTAATTTACTAAATTACTATATTTTCTTTTTCTGGTGTAGATTCAGCGGTTTGATCTCATTCGGTTCATGGGGTGTGGGCAAAGTGACTCTTTGGTGCGAGTGACCGGTATCGTAGATTCGCTTCGTCCAAATTGACAACCGGTAGAAAGTCTTTTACGCTTTCCTTAGTGGCTTCAAATGACGCGACTTTTCGAGCAAACAAGACGCATAATGTTGATTGTCGTCTGAACGAATTTTCCTTTGCCTCGAACTCCGGTACAACTTAGCTCCTGTTTACAGATACGAGCTACTTTACAAGTTCGAACGTCCTCAGTATGCCGCTGAAATTGAAAAAGCTGTAGGATCAAGTGATGCGGTTCACCGGAAGAGGAAGTCGCAATCATCACCAGGTTTGTGTGTTTCATCATTACTTATCTAGCTGGTGCAGGAATCAATTGCTATCATATCTGATTTAGAAGACACTGGAAATGCGTTGATCCCATCGAAACTGTACGGTCTCCCCCATCTCCTTCGGCTGATTGTTAGATTAACAACCCTCCTTCGCGATGTGCCATGGAATGACACTGTTTTCCGAGTAGGTTGTTCAAGTTCATTCTGTGTTTGAGACTCATTGCACGTGTTTACTGCTGCTTCTATGTTCATATTGAAACTAGGGGTAATGCGGCGCTGCCTCTGTATAAAGTTGTGCAATAACCCTGATATAATAATTCTCTCTTCCGTATTTGGTGTTTTTAGAGCCTGAAGTATAAGAGCCGAAAATAAGTCTAGCATGGGGCTCTTATTTTATTCGTTAGGATGTCTTGCCCAGATTCAGTGACAAAAAAAAAATTAATTTCTCTAATTTTCTTCAATGAATAAGAGAAAAGAAATGTCAAACAACCGCAGCAGCGGATATACATATTTTAGATTATTTCTGGATAGTTTCAATTAAAATGATACTGAATCTGCCCGACATCTACGCATTCGCCTGAAATCTAACACTCGTAATTCCATCTCGTTTCATATTCCTTTCAAATATTTTACCCATATATATGTACATTATATATTATTATATCATATTATATATATTTTACCTCTGATTCATCGCATTATTGTTACCTTTTTTGTTCAACGTTGTGAGTTATTGAGACCTAATTTGTCATATGGAAGATTGAGTGTTGCAGGATATCATAAAGTGCACGCAACATTTGATCGGATTTCTTGAGAGGAACTACCAGAAATACTACAGTATCGAAAATGATTATGAGAATACCACTCCGGAATATCAGAAAACTGCTTGGGCATCGACATCGTAAGCCAATAAGGTATTGCTAAAGAGTTTACTGTTGAGGTTGTTGCAGTGATCTAGTTCATGTCGTTATTATTGCATTGCTAGTATTCCAACTTCTCTGAAGCATATTGGTCTCATTATTTCACAAGTTAGGTTTAGTAGATTAGAGACTTGCCAGGTTGAAACCACTTGTCTTATTGGAAATGGCCTGTTTTTCAGTTCTCTTTTTCACTCTGTGCATATTGATAAGACTGCAGTTTATTTTACTCATGCTTATATTCACCCAGTACTCTCGGTTATTCTATTTGTGTTCCTTTCATCGGGCGTTGCTAACTTTATCCATCTGTATTATTGTTTTTTTCACGTTTCCATTATAGTTGGGGGTGCGTACCCTTATGTCAGGATTTCGCGCGGCGCCGAACGGCGAGCGACGTTTGTGCGCGAGTTGACTGCCCTCGGTGGGAATTGCGTATAATAGCATAAGAGCGGCGACCGTATCCAAGGCTTTTCTTCTTCAGTTCACCGTTATTCTGAGCTAGTTTTCAAATTATTCTCATCTCATTATACAGAATTTGGTTGCATTTAAACGTTTTTTTTTCAGTTCACTCTTGGTTGATGATATTAGCATTTTGCATGCATTCATAGCATTTTCTGTGCTAGGTATCATCCTCACTAGCATATTAACAGGAGGGTATTGAAGTACTAGAGTAGATCATTTTCTGCCTCAGCCCAGGAAAAAGGAACCGCATGGTGAGTGAGACCATCTACTTGTGCAAGAATGGACTTTCGCATTACGGCGGAAGTGATTTACTAATCTCTAAGCTCTTCCCATTGGACCGACCTGAGCAAACGCCTGAAGCGCACTGCATCCCACTTTGATACAATATGTCGTTTACGTTAGACTAGTACGTATGAGGCAGAAAAAGTTTGGGCGGGCAAAAATGATGCACAAAAGAAGGTGAGGAGTACAGAAAATTGAATGAATGCATGCAAAACGTTTTTATCAGCCGTGGGGGAATTGAAAAACAGTCAAGTGTACTAAATGTAGCCGAATCTTGTCTACTCGACGAAAACAATTCGAAAACAAGCTCAACATAGCGGTAAAATGTGTAAAAACAGGCGTAGATACGGTAGCCCCCTTTCTTACGCAATTTCACACGATCGCTACCGATAGCGTCAACTCGCGAGCAAATGCCGCGTGGAGGACGTCGCAACGCGAAGTCCTGACATAAGATTACACACACTCATAGTTGTGTATAGCGATATTTGTACATTTGATACATCGATACCTCGTTATAAGGTATTACAACACTGCAGTTATATGTCCGTGAAGTGACAATGAATGCTCATACCGTGTCGTAGTTGTTGTATGCTTGATGAGAATAGTTTCCATACGAGGGGTTGTTATTTGAAGTAAGTTGGCAAAAACTGAAAAGGGCTGACAAAGACAGTCAGAGGGCAAGTGTCGTCAGATTCATTGCCCGAGGTATCGATCGCTACATTATCCAGGCTTAAGAAAGTGGTGTGCTTTGCACCGGTAAATGGCTGAGTTATCAACTACCAATGAGACTTTGAGACGATAGTAAAAGTAATGTGAGTAATGAGAATTCCAACTCGTGAAGTGAGTCATCCGAATGAAAGCAACTTGTCTACGAAGACTACACTATGATTGATTTTATTGGGTTGTCGGGAAAGTTCTTTCGTTTTTTAAAAACTTGCTTTTCCCCTCAAAACTGCTTTCCAGAAATTTCTTCTGTACATATATATGTAGTACAAGTTCTCACGCATCTATAGGTATTGTTGTCTTCCATCTCTCGGATAACTCTTTTCGGCAAAATAAAAAATCAAAAGTCACCTCATTTTCAATTCCAATTTTTTTTTCTTTGAATGGCGTTAGACAGGGAAAGGAAAAGGTGATAATCTGATGGAGCAAGATCAGGGCTATAAGGCAGCAATTTTTACTCAAGCTCAAAAATTTAAAAAAAATTTCAAAAATCCACTATTGAAAAAATGACTTGCCAAAAAATTCTCGAGCTTGGATAAAAATTGCTACCCCATCCACCTTATAGCCCTGATCTTGCTGCATCGGATCATCACCTTTTCCTGTCCCTGTCTAACGCCATTCAAAGAAAAAATTTTTTATAATTTTTGTATTGAAAGTGAGGTTGACCTTTGATATGTTTATTTTGCCGAAAAAAGTTATCCGGGAGATGGAAGACAATAATACCTATAGATGCGTGAGAACTTGTACTACATATATATGTACAGAAGAAATTTCTGGAAAACAGTTTTGAGGGAAAAAAGCAAGTTTTAAAAAACGAAAGAACTTTCCCGACAACCTAATACAATGATTTTGAGCGCCTGAGAGCGTCATGAGA